>LR990948.1:8987836-10187836 GCA_905163415.1 Noctua fimbriata | reverse complement strand
TCGCTGACGATTTAAAGATCTATAAGACGATAACTTCACCAAACGATTCGGTCGCGATTCAAAGTGACTTGAATCGAATACAAGATTGGTGCAATAAAAATGGCATGGCTCTAAACGTCAAGAAATGTTTTCACATTACATTCACAAATAAGAAACAAGCTAGTGTAACATCATATAAAATCAATAGCGTAACACTAAGGTTGATGAAGTGCGGGATCTTGGAGTAATCATGGATAAAAAATTAACATTCAAGCAACATGTAGACAGTTGCGTTAAAAAGGCTGCGCAATTGTTAGGGTTTCTTAAACGTAATACGCAAGAATTTAGGTATATGAAAACTAAAATGGTCATATACAATGTTTTAGTATGTATCAGGCTGGAATATGCCAGTGTTGCCTGGGACCCTTTTTATGCAATACATTCCCAGCGACTGAAGATCATACAACGGGCTTTCACCAGACACCTCGCATTTATATCTCCTGGATTATCCCATAGGTGTCCCTATCAACAGCGTCTGAGTTTCTTTAAGATGACCCCTCTACGGCAATGGAGAACTATGCATAGTCTTATGTTCCTTCACAAACTAGTGAACGGTCGCATAGATTGTAGTGAACTGCTATCGCGCATTTTATTGAAAGTTCCGCCTAGAATTCCCCGCTTTCCCATAACCATATTTCTGCAGCGCCCTACTACCTCTTCAAATACAGGTCTCAACTCACCACTCGCTAATATGTGTGGCAACCTTAACTCATTTAATAAGTCCGTACCCGAAGCAGATATATTTAGTATATGTATGTGTATGTATGTGCTATGGGTGAACCTTAAATAAATAAATAAATTCATTTATCTTGTGAACATAAGTAAAACAGTAGGTGGTATAAAATATAAAGCAAGATGGGTGGGCCTGTGGTGTGGGATGCAATTTGGGTCGACACCTTTCCAGTAACCTTAACACGGCGTGCTGTGCATGCTGCATGTGCTGAAAACCTCGAACGGCGCAAATACTACAACTGAATTGGTAGTGAGTTATTTTACTCAGACGCCATGGCCCTAGTCTTTCAACAACAATGGTTGAAATACTATTGCCATGGGGTCCGAGTGCCCACGTAGTCTTCCGAGATATCGCCACGCAGTTGGTCATGTTAGATTATTTTAAATTTAATTTCTCCTTTTAAACTCCAGAGCGTAAAAGCTTCGTCGTGATACCTACAAAAAAAAATCCAACATCTTATCGATAACCAATATTAATCATTACTTTTCGTGACATATTTTGCTATCATTAAACTGCAGGTAAACAAAGTTTTTAAAAATGACGTTTTTGCTTGCATTTGGTAGATTTCCAATTGTTTTTTATACAACTACAATTAATTGATCAGTGCAGAAATATTACTTGGTACTATTGAAGAAATTCATCATAACAGCGACATAATCAAGATGTTGCCAACTTTCAGCATCCCCTTAACGGCTTAGAAGTTCCCTCTGGCAGATTATCAGATGTAATGCGAAATTCATCATAACAGCGACATAATCAAGATGTTGCCAACTTTCAGCATCCCCTTAACGGCTTAGAAGTTCCCTCTGGCAGATTATCAGATGTAATGCGATGAATGTCAGAACTAACAAGATAATTGTACTTATATTTATCATGTTTCCACCAAAGTTTCCACAGAAGACTTATAAAAACTTATAAAAATACAGGCCACTAGTCGATAAAGGAACAATAGACAGGGCAATGCTCGGAGTATCCTAGCGTGATCAAATCAGAAATGAGGACATTCACAAGAGAACGAAGGTTACCGACCGACGTAGCCCGAAGAATTGACAAACTTAAGTGGCACTGGGCAGGGCACATTGCTCGCAGCACGGATGGTCGATGGGGCTGAAAAGTTCTGGAGTGACGGTCGCAAACCGGAAGACGTTGCGTTGGCTGTCACTATTTGGACCGATGACCTGGTGAAGGTTGCGGGGATCCGCAGGATGCGAGTCGCACTAAACGGTCAATGAGAGAGCTTGGGGAAGGCGTATGTCCAGCAGTGGACGTGTTTTGGCTGAAACGATGATGATGATGACGAGTCGATAAAAATTGTGAAGGCAGCCAAATATTAAAGATTAAAAAAAATATTAATTTTTAAATGACATTTCGCCTTTTGTCAATAACGTGCCTGTATAATTTTTCGTGTTTCAATACAAAAAAGTTTTTAATGGTTTTCATTACTTTGGTTTCGCACTTACAGGAATATGGTACGACTGAAAAGTGCGAACAATGCTACAAGGATCGTTTGGCTCGTGAAAGTGATTAATAGGAGAAAAAATCGTGTTCTTCACACATCACGTGAATTCGGATTTTGCCCAAAAGAAAAATATGAATAACAAAACCTTCCCGATGTCCAAACTTGACTTCATTCCGGGAATTATTGACCTAAGTTTATTGAAAGATCAACAGCATGAAAAAGTGTGTAATAATGAAAGTCCAAAAATAATTGCAGATAAGTTTATTATGGAGGTCAGTAATGTCTTTTTTCAACAGCTTCTTATATACCGCAGCCACAACCTCTGCCAGCCCAACCGCCACGCAGACCGAGGCCAGAAGCAGCAATAGCCGCGGGACCGTAGGCACCGATAGGGCCAATCGCACCAGCTGAACCGTAGGCACCGATCGGGGCATACGCACCAGCTGAACCGTAAGCAGCAGTCTCACTGATCATGGCGTTCCTGCCATTACCACAGGCATGGTTGACGGCGCCGGCACCGGCAGAAGGCACCACACCTTCCATACCAATAGTACCCACGAACGGCAGCTCACCACCCACAGTCAGGATACCCTCATAAACGTTGTCAGACGCCACGGAGATACCAACGGGAGCGATGGCGGAGGCGCTGGAGACAGGCAGAGCACCGCCACTGGTGGGACTGAACTCCATGGCGGGGGCGTAGATTCCATCGTAAGCCAGGCTTCTGCCTGCTAAGCCAGCGGCCAGTCCGTCAATAGCAAGACCTCTGCCTGCCAAGCCAGCGCCGAGTCCATCACATGCCCAAGCAGGAGCACCCCAAGGGGCCGCTAAGGTGGGAGCGGCCAAGCCGCAGGGAGCAGCAAGTCCAGAGATATCAGCAACCGCAGCGCGGCTGGTGCACTGTCCGAGTGCGGACTGAAATTGTGACAAAAGATATTAGTTACTTAAGCTATGAGTGACTTCCACTACACCACGTTTTGACAATCCCATAATTATGTATTTGGAAGGCACAATAAAATTTTAATTTGTATTGTATGATATTACTTTAAATAAATAATTGACTTCTTACCTTGAGCAGGAGCGCCTGAGCGCAGAGGACGAGGATAGCTTTGACAGACATTGTAGTTTGTTTCGAGTGTTGATACAAGAATGATGTTGAGTGCAACTGTTGGTGGTTTTATACTCCATTTAGTTATCAAATTCCAAGAAAGGTACTAATTAGGTGAAAATAATTAATTAATAGCTTGTGCAAGAACGATAAGCCTACTATTTATCAACAAAGAAACACTTCGTATTGTGACAGTTCAGTCACGTTTTCAATAATAAAATTTTGAAACGAAACTATCTAAGTACTGATATCAACAAGGGGCTGGGTATAAAATGTGACAACTGTACCAGTGTCTCATTCAGTCTTCAGTTTCTCGTTGAACACAAACGAACATCAAACATGTCTACCTTCACCGTTGTATTCCTCTGCATCCAAGCTTGCTTGCTCCAGGTAAGAATCTTGTTTCTTTATGTTTTTTCTTTTTGTTAAAAAATCAATATTTTGATAATAATTTTTAAATTCAAGAAGGCAAGAAGACTAAGTACCAGCTGAAATATTACTTACTCCATAAATTCTATGTACGGCACTCGCTATGATTCTCATTTGATGTTTACTGCACTTTCAGTCCGCACTTGGACAGTCATGCACCAGCCGCGCTGCGATTGCTGATGCTGCATTAGCTGGTCCCTATGGCTTGGCCACTCCTTGTGGCTTGACCGCACCTGCTATCGCTTCTCCTTGTGGATTAGCGGCTCCTGGCTTGGCTGCTCCTTTCGGCTGGGCTGCTCCTGGTCTAGCTTCCCCCTTAGGATTGGCTTCTGGTTTGGCTTACGACGGACTCGCCTACCCTGGTGCTGCCGGTTTTGGTGCTGCCGCGTACGGCGGCGCCGGTGAAGGCAACGTGGCGGTCGCCGGTGAGCTGCCAGTCGCTGGTAGCACCGCTGTTGCTGGTCAGGTCCCCATCATGGGCGCTGTGAGCTTTGGCGGCGCTGTGCCGGCTGCTGGTGCCGTGTCTATCTCTGGCAAGTGCGCTTGCGGCTGCGGTCCCCTCTACTAGTATCGGAACAACTAGCTCAGAAGAAAATCCACAATATTGATTTGATCTTAAAATAAATGAAGTGTACAGAACATTACTTTTTATTCAAATTTCACAGCCATTATTACAATCAATGAAACTGGGCTCCTACTAATGATTTTCACTTTTCCTGTGATTTGTCTTTGACATTAAATCAGTTAAACATAGATGTCGTTGGCATCAACTAAACAACGAAAAATAGAGTAATTGCGAGTCGAACTCACGACGTGTAGATATGAGTGTTCCATGCGATGAGTATTTAATCCACCATGAACAAAACATTGTAGTTCAGGAACTTGATCTCTCTTACATTCTTATGTAATATCTCTGCTCTGGGTAAGCGCTTCCACAGACGCTATTAAAGCAATTTGGGCACAAAATAAAATGCTTTCTTAACAAAACATCACGCCTGTAATCTTCGAAGTGTTTAGGCATTGGTGTACCCAATAGTACACCCAACATTTCGCCAGTTATGTTTAAGTCCCATGTAAGGGGACGAACCTATTGCCATCAACCGGGCACAAATCCAGACTCCGTGACTGCTACTGAATAAATCCTGATGAGAAAATCCAATAACACTTTGCCCGACCTGGGAATCGAACCCAGGTCCACATGCTCAGCAGTCGCGCTTGCGACCTATATACCAACGAGGCAGTCAAAATGTCAGAGACGGCAGCTGCTGCCATTGCTGCAACGAAGTCATCATACACGATGTACAGTGCAAGCACAGCACAGTTTTCATATCAATATGTCAGCATTTTACCTGCGCCGGGCCGGCCAATTTAGTATTTATTTATTTATTTATTTATTTATATACACTTCAAGCACAAAGTACAGAGGCGGACTTAATGCCATAGGCATTTTCTACCAGTCAACCTTTGGGTGATGCAGAGACAAACAGTGGTAGGTGTAAATATATGCAAAAATTTAATTTATTATTTAGCTAAACTACAAGGATATATAAAATACTATAACGATATATCAAAATACTATAAATATATATCAATATATTATATATATGTAAATAGAAATTTACACGGATATACTAAAATAAAAAGACAAACAATGAAGAAAACATTAACGCTGTGACGAAACTGCCAGCTTTTTATGAATATACTCGCGAACTTTAATTTTGAACGTATACATAACGAGAGCGTACACGAATAGCATTCACACCGCGTGCACTCACCTATCATTCAATCATACTTTTATCAATAAATATCAATCAATCAGTAATCAGTGTATCAATCAGCATCAACTCAAGGTGTAAGGTCCCTAACCATACATCTTAATGGTCCTTCGAGCCGGATAACGGAAAACGACCTGTGGACGACGATCACCGGTCTACCAACATCATCAAGCCATCGACTGCTGGCTCCATCATCACAGATTGTGCTTTGCTCTTCTTTCCGTGGTTGCGAATCGGTTCAGCCGGCTTCCCACAAGCGGGTCTAACCGGTTGGATTGAGAAGGCGCTAATATCGCGGAAAGTTTGCAATAACACTTCTTGTTGACTAGCGGTCAGGAATATTATCAAGAAAACTATCAACCATGAATTCCACAATAAGGCAAGGTGTTTTTGATCCTTCTTGATAAGATCGATATCTTTCTGATATTTCTCGGCAAAATCTTCGTCCAATATTCCGAATAAACTACGTGCGACGTAACCTAACCCTACGAACTCGAATCAACAACAACAGCATTACGTGTGGTGTTTAACGCGTCAGCAAAAACATCGACTGGCTACAGTTTAAATGATTTCATGTACAGTGGCCCAAATCTCCAACAAGATTTATTTACGTTAATTTTGAGATGGAGACAACATAGATATGCAATTACAGCGGACATTGAGAAAATGTTTAGACAAATCTACTGTCATGACGATGATCTGAAATATCAAAAAATAATTTGGCGCGACTCACCTCAAGAGAAATTACGTGAATATGAGCTAACAACAGTCACATATGGCACCAAATCTGCACCATTTCTCGCCATGATGACTCTGAAGCAAATAGCAGAAGATGAACGCTCAAGGTATCCTGCTGCGGCCGCAGTGGTTGAAACCTGTTTCTACATGGACGACTTGCTGACTGGACATCATAGCATCGAAGAAGCTAAGCAACTAAAATCAGATCTTATCAAATTACTCAGATCTGGCGGATTTAATTTGAGAAAGTGGTCGTCTAATAAACTAGAAGTATTAGATGACGTCACCGCGAACACAGTGCAATCATTTGAATTCAAACATCAAGAGTCAACTAAAACATTGGGGCTGCGCTGGCACCCGCTGGACGATCAATTCAAGTTCGAAATGAAGATTGACACAAAATCAACAGCTCCAGCTACTAAGCGGTCCTTATTGTCAGATATATCTAAAATATTTGACCCACTAGGCTGGCTGGCTCCTGTCTCGACCAAACTAAAACTTTTATTTCAAAATGTCTGGTCACTAACCCTACAATGGGACGACAAAGTACCAGCACATATCAACGAGCAATGGCAGAAGATCAAGAAAGATCTACCAGAAATAGAGAATATCAATGTACCGCGATGGCTACAATCACAGCAAAACGCAGAAATTGAACTTCATGGTTTCTGTGACGCATCCACAAAAGCGTATGCTTGCGTAATTTATTGCAGGATCATCAAACAGAACAATCCAACTCCTGTGACCATAGTAGCAGGAAAATCAAAACTTGTTCCTGTCAATAAAGCGATATCACTGCCAAGATTGGAGCTTAGCGCAGCACATTTATTATCACTTCTGATGAAAGTAGTTCAGAACACTTTACAGAACTACAATATCAAAATATACGGATGGTCAGATTCAACAGCTGTCCTAGGCTGGCTGCAGGGAGACCCAAATCGCTGGAAGCCATTTGTGGCAAATAGAGTGAAACAAGTCACTGAAGTAATCCCAATCAAGAACTGGCACTATGTGAAGTCAGCTGAAAATCCAGCTGATTGTGCTAGCCGAGGATGTTCAGCAGAGCAGCTCAAAGAACATTCACTGTGGTGGCATGGACCAACGTGGCTATCATCATTTGAGGAAAATGAACATAAACAACAAACTTATGTTACGCAAGACGAAATCAAAAAATCAGTCCAAACTAGCGTCATTCAACAAAATGATGATATTGCTCAAAAAATATTAAATAAATGTAGCAATTTCAACAGAGCAACGCGAGTTCTAGCTTGGACTTTGCGCGCAATATCACGTAATCAGCACAAACCGAAGTATTTAACAATCGGCGAAATGAAGAAATCAAGACATTTCATCATCAAGCAAGTACAACAATCGGAGTTCAGAGAAGATATCATCAGTCTTCAGAAACACAAACAACTCAGCGCAAAAAGTAAGCTGTTGAAGTTGAACCCATTCCTGGATCAAGAAGGCTTACTGAGAGTTGGCGGGAGGATCGCTAATGCAAATATCAGTCAGAATATGAGACATCCACTCATAATACCAGAAACTCTCATCTCAGTAACTTGCTGATTGACCAAGGACACCAAATGATGTATCATGGCGGAGCTCGAATAACGCAAGCTTGGCTGTGTCAACAATATTGGATTCAAGGCGCAAATCGAGCAGTCCAGAAACGCCTTAGAAACTGTGTTAAGTGCAGACGTCACGATCCAATCAAACAAGAGCAGTTGATGGGAGACTTGCCAGCAGCACGTAGCAATCCAGCACGACCTTTCTATCACTCAGGGGTTGACCACACTGGCTTTGTCTACGTTAAAACAAACAAAGGCCGAGGAGTAAAGACGAGAAAGGGATACATCCCTGTGTTCGTGTGCATGTCCACGAAAGCTGTGCATCTGGAATTAGTATTAGAATTAGCATTGCGCAGGATGTCAGCAAGAAGAGGCACCCCAAAACATATATATAGCGACAATGGTACAAACTTCGTAGGAGCAAGCAGAACTCTAAATGAAGAATTCATCAACATTCGAAATTTTTTATGGAAAAGGTGGAGAACGGAATACCTAAGTCAATTGACAGTGCGTAGCAAATGGCGGCAGCCGCAGACAAACTTGAAGATTAACGACATTGTCATCATACACGACGTACAGTTACCATCAGGAAAGTGGGCTATGGGAAGAATCACGGAACTACATCCCGGAAAAGATGGGTACGTCCGGGTGGTTACTATGCGGACAAAAAATGGAACAATGAAAAGACCAATATCAAAGCTATCATTATTGCCTATTAACGAAAATCAATCAGAAGAGCAAGAACATCAAAAATCCGCAAGTAACGTATCAAGTCAACAAACACGACAACCGTCATCAAAATTATGCAACTTCATTTATACCATACTCATGATTCTTATGGTAATGGTACCTACAGCACGAAGCGAATACAAGTTCTCAAGCCTGAGCAATAATCAAAGCATATATTTTGACAAGGTAGCCAATATGCGGCTACAACGTGAAGAATGGAAGCTAATAGTTTACTGCGATATGGCTCCATATTGGCGAGGAATAGATGTACTCAACAAATATATGAATCACCTGGAAAACATATGTTCAACAGATCAAATACCACAATGTGACGTAGTCCGATTAGAGTTACGTCATGGGAACGACGAACTCGAACACTACAACAGCATTTTACTTGGTCAGCAAATGCACCGATTGCGTCGACGTAGAGGCCTTATCAACGGAGTAGGTTACGTCGCACGTAGTTTATTCGGAATATTGGACGAAGATTTTGCCGAGAAATATCAGAAAGATATCGACCTTATCAAGAAGGATCAAAAACACCTTGCCTTATTGTGGAAAAATCAGACATCAATCGTTGAAGCAGAATTGAATGTCATCAAACGAGTAGAAACCGCCTTGGAAAAACAACATAAACTCATTAATCAACACATAAACAACTGCAACCTGGGAATGAACAAACTAAAAGAGCAGATTCAAAAGACAGATAGCAGAATTGACTTCACTTTATCAGCCTTGGTGGCAAACAAAATGCTGTCAGACCTGAAAAATATCCAAGAAACGCTGGTGGATACAGTGGCGAATATCTTCTATGAAAAATTCAACTTTCACCTCTTAACACCAACACAACTGAGAGATGAACTCAATACAATAACAGGACAACTTTCAAAGGAGCTGACCATACCCATAAATAATATTCAAACGGATCTGGCAAAGATATATCATTTTCTAAAAGTAAAAGCGAGAACAACGAAACAATACATGATTTTTGAAGTCAAGATTCCACTTGTGACTAGAGAAGATTATGAGCTTTACAACCTCATACCAATCCCACTGCAAGTAGCGGAAAGCATGATCACCATCACACCTATCGCGGATCACTTAGCGATAAACATCCACAAAGACTCGTACATACCGATGTCGGCAGACGATTGGGGAAGATGTACGCCTTATGACCAGGACGACTTCATTTGTCCTCTGAAAAGGCCTATTTATCAAATGACCTCAGACAACAATCTGTGTGTAAAGGATCAAGTTGCAAATCAATGTCAAACCGAAACCAAAGAATGTATAGATCAGTGGACGGAATTAAGCATCGTCAACTCATATTTGTATTATTGTTGCGGACAATGCACCGTGCGAATCATATGTGAGGATCATATTACTGCTGAACGACTCAATAATGCCGGGGTACTGACACTCGGTGACGGTTGCGTAGTCAAAGGTCAAACATTTACGATTTATTCGCACCAAAGCTTAACTAACTCAATCCATACAAAAACAGACGTCATGGATATTGAGATTCCGTCTATTAATCACATCATCGATCTGACTATACCATCCACTGCCGCACTGAATGACACCGAAGAGACTATCAAGCGGCAAAAGGATTTAGAAGTCATCACTCTGGCCATCAAGAATGCCAGAGCGAAGGAAGCTGAGGCATTGACAGATCAAGTATCATCCCACGACATCCACCACTACATCGCCATATACACTGTAGTCGCAGTGATCATTATCAGTGTTCTCATCTACGGGTGGCGACGGCTGCGAGCGCACAGGGACACGGTTCAACAGGATCATCAGGAACCCAACGTGCACTACACGACAGCTGCAAGAAGACCGTCACAGACCATCGCTACTGTTGACAACAGCCAGAGTAGCACACGCATAGTTGACAGGGCGTCGTCACCACGTTTTGGAAGTCAATACAGATCAATGTAGTGTTATTTAAGTTATTTTATAAGAAATCATGTTTTATCACTTTGTAACTCATCACGATTCATATCACCCTGTGCACCCTTATCTTCTCCCGGCCTGGAGCATGTACAGTGCAAGCACAGCACAGTTTTCATATCAATATGTCAGCATTTTACCTGCGCCGGGCCGGCCAATTTAGTACACGAATAGCATTCACACCGCGTGCACTCACCTATCATTCAATCATACTTTTATCAATAAATATCAATCAATCAGTAATCAGTGTATCAATCAGCATCAACTCAAGGTGTAAGGTCCCTAACCATACACACGACACAATAATTCTTTAATTTTTATTTCATAATGAGACTATCATTACATTATAGCCCTGTTATCGTTTTACGCGTAGCCGGTAACGACGGTTGTGTACATTGTGCACGTCAGAACAGTATAAAAGTCTTTGTACGTGAATAGCTGCGTACCAATAACACGAAAGAGGTGCGATTTCACTGACTTAATTTCAACTTCGGCGAGTCTGTTGAAATGAGGACTTCCAGAAGGATTGAACGAAAACTATATTGATTGTTTTATGCACGATGTACACAACTATAGTTACACGTTAGGCTTATAACAATAGCAGAGCAGAATTTTTTTAAGTAAAAGACGTTGTCCCACACTAGGAATTTCTCCTGTATCGTGGGTGCGTTTACAAACATTTAAATTCACATACACAAACAGCCAGACCCGGAACAACGACCTGTAGGCCATACAAATATTTGTTCCGTGCGGGAATCGAATCCGCGACACGAAGCGCAGCAGTCAATCGCTTAGCCACTGCGCCAACCGTGTCGTTAAAATAATATAATGATAGTGTCATTAAAAAATAAAAATTATTCTTATCTCTGAAAATATTAAGACTAAAAACCGCCCAAGTGCGTGTCGGGCCACGCATAATGTAGGGTTCCGTAGTTGCCCATCAAAATATTTATGCGGATTTGAGTCCGAACGACGATTTTTACAGTAATAATAAAAAGCAATCTCACATTTGCAGTTGAAAAACCTGTGCTCCAATACATTATGTTTAGGAAAATATGTTATCCAAGTACATTTTATTAGTTGGTCGACTACTACTCGTAAACATGTAAAGCCTACTTAGGTGATAATTTATATATCACCGTGAATTTTTTCACACACCCAAACAACCGTTTAGCTGGTAGAGGGGGGGGGGGGGACACTTGAGGCTAACAAAAATTAGCACTTTAAAGCTTAATGTTTTTCAAACGAATCACTTAACCGAAAAATTAAATCAACAAACTCGCAATATTTTTTATTTATTTATTTATTGGATCTCCAACAGAAACTACACAATTACATGCAAGTATACATAAAACAGGGTCAAGTTCAAGTGTGTGCTTCCAATTATAGGAGAAAGACATATCCAACGACATACCGCAATCTGGGGTACGCGAGATAAAAAGTCTCCACTTTACGTGTAGATACATATAATAGGAGACCCTAAAAAAATACTTTTCGAGATTTTATTTTACCACTTGGTCAGCGTAACTAATCTGTATATTCATGTCAAATTACAGCTTTCTAGTACTAAGAGTCTTTGAGCTAAGCTGCGGACAGACAGATGGACATGGAGAAACTATCCTTTCCTCGTTGACTACGGAATCCTAAAAAATACAAAAAATAATACAGTTCTTAACAAAATATACAATAGTTCGATAACAGGAAAACCTATAAGAAACCTAATTACTTTTTGGAAAAATGTTTGAAGAAAAAAAATGTGTAAAACAGAAATGCAAACAATTTCAAAACAAAAAAAAAAAAGGAAATCTCACTGCATCAAAAAAAATTCAAAACAATCACAACAACTGAAAACACTATTGGGGTTCGAACTTCCCACCCGTAGTTTACAAATCGGTCATAAAACCGTTAATGGTCTTAAAATGACATGGTAAATTTGTCAACATTGTGTGTAAAACTTATATTTAGTTGGAATGTAAGATCAGAGCTTCACAGGGCTATAATATAATGGCATGTATTTAACGTAACGACAAACTTATCTGATTAAGGGTTTTAAAAATAATTAAAATGGGTAGCAAAAATAATAGGTTGGCAGCTAAAGTGAAGTACCATTTTAAGTTTAAAGTAGCAGCTTTATATTAAGTTAAGCAGTGATAGCCTAGTGGTGTGACCGTCGGACTGACAAGTTATGACTTGTCAGTCCGACGGTCACACCACTAGGCTATGGGTCTCGAGTTCGAACCCAAGGCACGCACCTCTGATTTTTCGGATTCATGTGCGTATTGTATAACTATCACTTGCTTTTCGGTGAAGGAAAACATCGTGAGGAAACGAGCATGTCTGAGAGATATTTATTGACGGCATGTAAAGCCAAGTCAGAGGCCCATTGGCGGCCTAAAAACTCTGACACCAGGTTAGGAACTAACCACACGATAACGACGATTGAGTTATAAGATTGTAGACAAGGCGAAGTCGACGTAGCCCCGCTGCGCGGGGCACATTTCTGTTTCCAGGGTTTAAAGTAACCTAACACGAAGATGATTCCGGGGTCTTAGTTCACTCATTTCGCTAGCTCACTAGACCCCGCCATCCCCTTCGAACCTAAACTGTCCGAGTCCGGGTGCCAAAAGTCTCTCTCAGCCTTCGCTCGCTCTTGCTACCTTTATTCTTCTTGCCGCAATGACCGGATAACTAGTTGCTTACTTGGTACAATAGTCGAACATTCAGTAAATTGGTCGCAATTAAATTTTTATTCGCCCGATTAATAATTTCCCTAAAATAATGAAAGTGTTATTAAAAAATAAAAATTAAATAATTATTTTGTCGATTAAGGTAACTCCATTGCAGCCATCACATTTTAACTGCCACATTGGTCTATTGGTTGCGACTACTGAGAATGTGGTCTTGGGTTCGATACCCCTGGATTCTTCCATCAGGATTTTTTTAGTAGCAGCCACGGAGTCTGGATTTGTGCCCGGTTGATGGCAATAGGCTCGTCCCCTTACATTGGACTTAAACATAACTGGCGAAAAGTAGGGTGTACCTTACTGTAATGCCTAAACACTTCGAAGATTACAAGCGTGATGTTTTGTTAAGTAAAGCATTTTATTTTGTGCCCAAATTGCTTAAATAACGTCTGTGTAAGCACTTACCCAGACCAGAGATATAACATAAGAATGTAAGGGAGAACAAGTTCCTGAACTACAATGTTTAGTTCATGGTGGATTAAATACTCATCGCATGGAACACTCTTATCTACACGTCATGAGTTCGACTCGAAATTATCCGGTTTTTCATTGTTTAGTTGATACCAACGACATCTATGTTTAAGTGATTAAATGACAAAAGAAAATCACAAGAAAAGTGAAAATCAATAATATTAGCCAGTTTCATTGAGCGTAATAAAGGGTGCGAAATTTTGAATAAAAAGTAATGTTCTGTACACTTCATTTATTTTAAGATCAAATCAACATTGCGGATTTTCATCTCAGCTAGTTGTTCCGATGCTAATACAGGGGACCGCAGCCGCAAGCGCACTTGCCAGAGATAGACACGGCACCAGCAGCCGGCACAGCGCCGCCAAAGCTCACAGCGCCCATGATGGGGACCTGACCAGCAACAGCGGTGCTACCAGCGACTGGCAGCTCACCGGCGACCGCCACGTTGCCTTCACCGGCGCCGCCGTACGCGGCAGCACCAAAACCGGCAGCACCAGGGTAGGCGAGTCCATCGTAAGCCAAACCAGAAGTCAATCCCAAGGGGGAAGCCAGACCAGAAGCAGCCCAGCCGAAAGGAGCAGCCAAGCCAGGAGCCGCCAATCCACAAGGAGAAGCGATAGCAGGTGCGGTCAAGCCACAAGGAGTGGCCAAGCCATAGGGACCAGCTAATGCAGCATCAGTAATCGCAGCGCGGCTGGTGCATGACTGTCCAAGTGCGGACTGAAAGTGCAGTAAACATCAAATGAGAATCATAGCGAGTGCCGTACATCCAATTTATGGAGTAAGTAATATTTAAATCAGCTGGTATTTAGTCTTCTTGCTTTCTTGAATTTAAAAATTATTATCAAAATATTGAATTTTTAACAAGAAGAAAAAACATAAAGAACCATGATTCTTACCTGGAGCAAGCAAGCTTGGATGCAGAGGAACACAACGGTGAAGGTAGACATATTTGATGTTCGTTTGTGTTCAACGAGAAGCTGAAGACTGAATGAGGCACTGGAACAGTTGTCACATTTTATACCCTTGTTGATATCAGTACTTAGATAGTTCAGTTTCAAAATTATTGAAAACGTGACTGAACTATCACAATACGAAGTGTTTCTTTGTTGTAAAATAGTAGGCTTATCGTGCTTACACAAGCTATTAATTAATTGTTTTCACCTACTTAGTATTTTTCTTGAAACTTGATAACTTCTGGAGTATAAAACTAGCAACAGTTGCACTGAACATCATTCTTGTGTCAGCACTCGAAACAAACTACAATGTCTGTCAAAGCTATCCTCGTCCTCTGCGCTCAGGCGCTCCTGCTCAAGGTAAGAAGTCAATTATTTATTTAAAGTAATATCATACAATACAAATTAAAATTTTATTGTGCCTTCCAAATACATAATTAATCTTTTGTCACAATTTCAGTCCGCACTCGGACAGTGCACCAGCCGCGCTGCGGTTGCTGATATCTCTGGACTTGCTGCTCCTTGCGGCTTGGCCGCTCCCGCCTTAGCGGCCCCTTGGGGTGCTCCTGCTTGGGCATGTAATGGACTCGGCGCTGGCTTGGCAGGCAGAGGTCTTGCTATCGACGGACTGGCCGCTGGCTTAGCAGGCAGAAGCCTGGCTTACGATGGAATCTACGCCCCCGCCATGGAGTTCAGTCCCACCAGTGGCGGTGCTCTGCCTGTCTCCAGCGCCTCCGCCATCGCTCCCGTCGGTATCTCCGTAGTGTCTGACAACGTTTATGAGGGTGCTTTGGCTGTCGGTGGTGAACTGCCGTTTGTGGGTACTGTCGCTGTGGAAGGTGTGGTGCCTTCTGCCGGTGCCGGTGCCGTCAACCATGCCTGTGGTAATGGCAGGAACGCCATGATCAGTGAGACTGCAGCTTACGGTTCAGCTGGTGCGTATGGCCCGATCGGTGCCTACGGTTCAGCTGGTGCGATTGGCCCTATCGGTGCCTACGGTCCCGCTGCTCTTGCTGCTCCTGGCCTCGGTCTGCGTGGTGGTTGGGCTGGCAGAGGTTGTGGCTGCGGTATATAAGAAACTGTTGAAAAAAGATATTACTGACCTCCTTAATAAATTTAATTGCACTTATTTTTGGACTTTTATTATTACACACTTTTTCATGCTGTTGATCAACATCTTACGATAAATAAATAAATAATCAATTAATAAATGTACGTCAATAATTCCCGGGACTAAGTAAGGTTTGGACATGAGGCAGGTTTTGATAATCATACTTTTCTTTTGAGCAAAATCGGAACTCACACCATCATTTTGTGTTCTTGCAATATGACGTCACGAATTTTACTCCTATTAATGTCTTTCACGAGCCAAAAGATCCCTGTGGCTTTTACTCACTTTGCAGTCTCACCATGTTAAGTGCGATACCTAAGTAACGAAAACCATTAAAAACTTTTCGTATTGAAACACATACAATTATACAGGCACGTTATCGACAAAAGGCAAAATGTCACTTAAAAATGAATACATTTTTAATCTTTAAAATAATGGCCGCCTTCATAATTTTTTATCCACTAGTGGCCTGTATTTTTTAAAGTTTAGTCTTCTGTGGAAACTGGTGGAAACATAATAAATACACATTTATCTTGTTTGTTTTGAAATTCATCGTATTAAATCTGTTAGTCTACCATTGGGAAATTCTTAGCCGTTAAGGGGATGCTGAAAGTTGCAAACGTCTCAAGTATGTCGCTGATATGATGAATTTCTTTAATATTACTTAATGACAATGGAACTGGAATAACTAAAATTATTGCACTGATCATTTTTGTAATTGTACAAAAAGCATTATTGCTAATAACTTTCAGAAAAGAAAAGCTAAGCAAAAGCTGGAGAACTATGGTATCAGAGGCCCAGCGTTACAATGGTTAGAACAATACTTGAGTAATCGCGAACAATGTGTAGAAATACCTTGTGAACATAATACAGCGGTAAAACAAGAGAGGTCTGAGTATCTTGTTAACAGTTACGGCGTTCCGCAGGGAAGTATCCTCGGACCCCTCCTTTTTCTTATATATATTAATGATTTACCTGACATTCTTACTAAAAAATGTATATTATTTGCAGATGACATCTCTATAATATTAGCATATGACAATATAATTAATAATAACTTTGACATTGATATAAACAATACAATTGATTTAGTTATAGAGTGGTTAGTAAGGAACAATTTACAAGTAAATATCAATAAGACGACTTTTGTACAATTCCAAACCCGTGGATCAAAAATTGTTCCAAGGTATATTTCATATGAAGGTATAAAAATAAATGAATCTACCAGTGTAAGATTTCTAGGGTTCACCATGGACAAATACCTAGACTGGAAAGGACACGTTGACGGAGTCTGCAAGAGTGTTAACACTTTCGTATATGTTCTAAACAGACTAAGAACTACGTCTAACCAAAGTACGGTATTGTTGGCATACCATGTAGCTTCCGTGCTACGATACGGGTTAATACTATGGGGAAACTCAACAGACTCCCAGCGGGCGTTTCTCTCCCAAAAACGGTGCATAAGAGCAATTGTTGGTATTCCTCCTTATGAGTCATGTAAACCTCACTTTAATAAACTCAAGATATTACCCCTGCCGAGTATGTACATTTTTGAAGTTTGTGTGTTCGTAAGGTCCAATCCTAATCTATTTGTAAGAGCTCGTGATATTTATACACGGGATAATGTCTACCCTCGTAACTCCAGACATGGTCAGCGACTAGTGTTAGATTTTGCACCAAAGACTGCGGTGCTCAAAAAAAATTGCTCAGCTATGTGCGTTAAAATTTATAATAGGTTACAAACAGACATTCAAAATCTCCCCCTACCAAAATTTAAGAAAAAGCTTAAAGAGCTACTGCTTAAAAAAATGATATACTCGGTAAATGAATGGCTACAGGAATAAGGAAAATATTCTATATATTTTTTTTTTAAATAATGTGTGTTGTGTATTATTAATTCAACGTAGAAATGACTGAGTTTTATTGGCATTTGACAATGTATTTTACCAGGCACATAATTATTTTATTGACATTATATAAGACTATGAATTTCGGAGACACGTATTGGCTAAGACCACGGGCTGAGACTAACCATTATTTATATTTCTTTATTTCTTTTTTACTTCTAAGAAAACGATTCACATGCCATACCACAGGCTAAATAGAATTATAAGACCAAATAATGTAACATGGAAACCACCGATTGTATTTACTCTATTTATACGTGAATAAATGAATTTGAATTTGAAAATTAATGCAAATTTAAGCCAACTTTTAAATAAGCTTAAATACGACATTTGGTTGCCATTCTGAAAATATCTGTCAAATATTTAGCTATCTTGATTATTCAATCAGTATTCTGCCGCGCAAATTAAAATTAAAATTCATATGTTAAAAGCCATATGTTTCTATCTCGGGAGTGCCGCAAGGATCCCATCTAGCACCAATCTTATTCTTGCTGTTCATTAATGATATAGCAGATCAAATACAAAACTGCAAATTTTTAATGTTAAAATCTATAAGACGATAACTTCACCAAACGATTCGGTCGCGATTCAAAGTGACTTGAATCGAATACAAGATTGGTGCAATAAAAATGGCATGGCTCTAAACGTCAAGAAATGTTTCCACATTACATTCACAAAAAAGAAACAAGCTAGTGTAACATCATATAAAATCAATAGCGTAACACTAAGGTTGATGAAGTGCGGGATCTCGGAGTAATCATGGATAAAAAATTAACAGCACGCAGTTGGTCATGTTAGATTATTTTTAATTTAATTTCTCCTTTTAAACTTCAGAGCGTAAAAGCTTCGTCGTTATTCATACAAAAAAAAAAACCAACATCTTATCGATAACCAATATTAATCATTACTTTTCGTGACATATTTTGCTATCATTAAACTGCAGGTAAACAAAAACTAGCAAGTCTTTTCATATAAACAGTATACGCTTTTATAACAGGTTGCCAAAGTCAGTTATAGAACTGACCGATGGAAAATTCAAAAACTACATCAAACGTGTCCTTATTAAAAAAGCATATTACAAAATCAAGGACTACGTTGAAGATAAAGAAGTTTGGCTTTAGTTCCTTCTGCACATGCGGCTTCCCTGTTAGCTCATAAACGGCACAAATATGTGGATGTCTCTAACTATTCTCAATCTCATTTTTTCTCCTCTTTCGAATCAGATTTTCACAATAGTTTTCAAATCATTTATACATCTTTTGCTCAGAATAGTTACAGCACTGATAACAATATTTGTGTCACTTGTTTAATTTAGTACTTTACAATTCTTTTTTTTACCTTTGTATAGATTCTTTTTTATCAATTGTTTGTAAATGTGTGAACATTGTAGGCTTTGTAGATTCCCAGCTGCTTGTTAACTTTTGTTAACTTTTTATTTTGTTCTACATTTTTTGTGTAGTAAGCAACGACTTATTGTCGGGCCTACGCTGTCCCCCCATACTTAAGTACAAATGCTGTATCCATGATATTAATGTAACACCAAATGATTTGAAAAGAGTAACCATGGAGTTTCTTGCCGGTTCTTCTCCATAGGAAACGACCAACCCGAACCGTGCACCTTTTTTTCGATGTTTTATAAGTGCCCATCTAGGCCTATGTAAAATAAAATATTTTGATTTTGATTTTTTGATTTTAAACAAAGTTTTAAAAAATTATGTTTTTGCTTGCATTTGGAAGATTTCCAAGTGCTTTTTATACAACTACAATTAATTGATCAGTGCAGAAATATTACTTGGTAATATTGAAGAAATTCATCATAACAGCGACATAATCAAGATGTTGCCAACTTTCAGAATCCCCTTAACGGCTTAGAATTTCCCTCTGGCAGATTATCAGATATAATGCGATGAATGTCAGAACAAACAAGATAAATGTGTATTTAAAATGTTTCCACCAGTTTCCACAGAAGACTAAACTTTAAAAAAATACAGGGCAAAAGTCGATAAAGGAGCAATAGAGAGGGCTATGCTCGGAGTTTCCTAGCATGATCAAATCAGAAATGAGGACATTCGCAAGAGAACGAAGGTTACCGACCGACGTAGCCCGAAGCATTGACAAACTTAAGTGGCACTGGGCAGGGCACATTGCTCGCAGAACGGATGGCCGATAGGGCTGAAAAGTTCTGGAGTGACGGTCGCAAACCGGAAGACGTTGCGTTGGCTGTCACTATTTGGACCGATGACCTGGTGAAGGTTGCGGGGATCCGCTGCATGCAAGTCGCACTAAACGGTCAATGAGAGAGCTTGGGGAAGGCGTATGTCCAGCAGTGGACGTGTTTTGGCTGAAACGATGATGATGATGATGAGTCGATAAAAATCGTGAAGGCAGCCACATATTTAAAGATTAAAAAAAATATTAATTTTTAAATGACATTTCGCCTTTTGTCAATAACGTGCCTGTATAATTTTACGTGTTTCCATACAAAAAAGTTTTTAATGGTTTTCATTACTTTGGTTTCGCACTTATAGGAATATGGTACGACTGAAAAGTGCGAACAATGCTACAAGGATCGTTTGGCTCGTGAAAGTCATTAATAGGAAAAAAAATCGTGTTCTTCACACATCACGTGAATTCGGATTTTGCCCAAAAGAAAAATATGAATAACAAAACCTTCCCGATGTCCAAACTTGACTTCATTCCGGGAATTATTGACCTAAATTTATTGAAAGATCAACAGCATGAAAAAGTGTGTAATAATGAAAGTCCAAAAATAATTGCAGATAAGTTTATTATGTAGGTCAGTAATGTCTTTTTTCAACAGCTTCTTATATACCGCAGCCACAACCTCTGCCAGCCCAACCGCCACGCAGACCGAGGCCAGGAGCAGCAAGAGCAGCGGGACCGTAGGCACCGATAGGGCCAATCGCACCAGCTGAACCGTAGGCACCGATCGGGGCATACGCACCAGCTGAACCGTAAGCAGCAGTCTCACTGATCATGGCGTTCCTGCCATTACCACAGGCATGGTTGACGGCGCCGGCACCGGCAGAAGGCACCACACCTTCCATACCAATAGTACCCACGAACGGCAGCTCACCACCCACAGTCAGGATACCCTCATAAACGTTGTCAGACGCCACGGAGATACCAACGGGAGCGATGGCGGAGGCGCTGGAGACAGGCAGAGCTCCGCCACTGGTGGGACTGAACTCCATGGCGGGGGCGTAGATTCCATCGTAAGCCAGGCTTCTGCCTGCTAAGCCAGCGGCCAGTCCGTCGATAGCAAGACCTCTGCCTGCCAAGCCAGTGCCGAATCCATCACATGCCCAAGCAGGAGCACCCCAAGGGGCCGCTAAGGTGGGAGCGGCCAAGCCGCAGGGAGCAGCAAGTCCAGAGATATCAGCAACCGCAGCGCGGCTGGTGCACTGTCCGAGTGCGGACTGAAATTGTGACAAAAGATATTAGTTACGTTAAGCTATGAGTGACTTCCACTACACCACTTTTTGACAATCCCATAATTATGTAATTGGAAGGCACAATAAAATTTTAATTTGTATTGTATGATATTACTTTAAATAAATAATTGATTTCTTACCTTGAGCAGGAGCGCCTGAGCGCAGAGGACGAGGATAGCTTTGACAGACATTGTAGTTTGTTTCGAGTGTTGATACAAGAATGATGTTGAGTGCAACTGTTGGTGGTTTTATACTCCATTTAGTTATCAAATTCCAAGAAAAGTACTAATTAGGTGAAAATAATTAATTAATAGCTTGTGCAAGAACGATAAGCCTACTATTTATCAACAAAGAAACACTTCGTATTGTGACAGTTCAGTCACGTTTTCAATAATACAATTTTGAAACGAAACTATCTAAGTACTGATATCAACAAGGGCCTGGGTATAAAATGTGACAACTGTTCCAGTGCCTCATTCAGTCTTCAGTTTCTCGTTGAACACAAACGAACATCAAACATGTCTACCTTCACCGTTGTGTTCCTCTGCATCCAAGCTTGCTTGCTCCAGGTAAAAATCTTGTTTCTTTATGTTTTTTCTTTTTGTTAAAAAATCAATATTTTGATAATAATTTTTAAATTCAAGAAGACTAAGTACCAGCTGAAATATTACTTACTCCATAAATTTTATGTACGGCACTCGCTATGATTCTCATTTGATGTTTACTGCACTTTCAGTCCGCACTTGGACAGTCATGCACTAGCCGCGCTGCGATTGCTGATGCTGCATTAGCTGGTCCCTATGGCTTGGCCACTCCTTGTGGCTTGACCGCACCTGCTATCGCTTCTCCTTGTGGATTAGCGGCTCCTGGCTTGGCTGCTCCTTTCGGCTGGGCTGCTCCTGGTCTGGCTTCCCCCTTGGGATTGGCTTCTGGTTTGGCTTACGACGGACTCGCCTACCCTGGTGCTGCCGGTTTTGGTGCTGCCGCGTACGGCGGCGCCGGTGAAGGCAACGTGGCGGTCGCCGGTGAGCTGCCAGTCGCTGGTAACACCGCTGTTGCTGGTCAGGTCCCAATCATGGGCGCTGTGAGCTTCGGCGGCGCTGTGCCGGCTGCTGGTGCCGTGTCTATCTCTGGCAAGTGCGCTTGCGGCTGCGGTCCCCTCTACTAGTATTGGAACAACTAGCTCAGAAGAAAATCCACAATATTGATTTGATCTTAAAATAAATGAAGTGTACAGAACATTACTTTTTATTCAACTTTCACAGCCATTATTACGCTCAATGAAACTGGCTCCTACTAATGATTTTCACTTTTCTTGTGATTTGTCTTTGACATTAAATCAGTTAAACATAGATGTCGTTGGCATCAACTAAACAATGAAAAATAGGGTAATTGCGAGTCGAACTCACGACGTGTAGATATGAGTGTTCCATGCGATGAGTATTTAATCCACCATGAACTAAACATTGTAGTTCAACAACTTGATCTCTCTTACATTCTTATGTAATATCTCTGCTCTGGGTAAGCGCTTACACGGACGTTATTTTATTTTATTTTATTTTATTTTATTTGGGAAACAAACAATCATACACTGAGTGTTACATCTAGATAAACAGTATGCTGTAAGTAAATGTACAATCCACTACGTTTCCACATATTACTAGCTTATAGTAGATACAGTTTTGGTAAACTTAAGTAATAAAAATATAAAACAACAATACAATTTTTCGCTGTCTAATAGTTAAATAATGAAAAAAGGAAATAATTAAATTAAAGGTTTTGAGCAAGGCGCATAAGAATCTGTTTTTTAAATTTATGTTTAGATAGGGCAAATACATCGACGTCATTAAAGTTATTATTGTAAGCTTGAACCAATCTCTGGAGCGGTTATTTAAGCAATTTGGGCACAAAATAAAATGCTTTACTTAACAAAACATCACGCCCACAATCTTCGAAGTATTTAGGCATTATAGTAAGGTACACCCAACATTTCGCCAGTTATGTTTAAGTCCCATGTAAGGGGACGAGCCTATTGCCATCAACCGGGCACAAATCCAGACTCCGTGGCTGCTACTGAATAAATCCTGATGAGAAAATCCAATAACACTTTGCCCGACCTGGGAATCGAACCCAGGACCACATGCTCACAGTCGCGCTTGCGACCTATATACCAACGAGGCAGTCAAAATGTCAGAGACGGCAGCTGCTGCCATTGCTGCAACGGAGTCATCATACACGACACAATAATTATTTAATTTTTATTTCATATCATTACATTATAGCCCTGTTATCGTTTTACGCGTAGCGGGTTACGATGGTTGTGTACATTGTGCATGTCGGCGGCTCATGGCCGTCGTCGTCAGAGTCACACAACATATTGGTTTGCACCAATATATTCACACAGTTACACAATTACTCAGCAAATAGGAAACAGCAGGATATATCAGCACAAGTTTAATGAAAATACCTTACTCCAATTTGTGAGTGTTTATTCCATAATGAGCGAATTAAGAATCTCCCCTCTTTCACAGTACAACGACTTTTATACACCGAAATTCAAACGGAGGTTGGTAGCAACAGGTAGAATAAAAATAACAATATTTAATTTTGCAAGGCGGGAGAGATCAAAATAACTACTGAATAATCATAGCTTAGGACTAGACTTTCAAATAGTTCTATGACATATCCCAATAAATGCCTACTAATAAAGCAAACAGAATTAACCATATTTTACATAAATCAAACATCAATCCTTATTATGAAACCAACGGAAATAACAATTACTTTTAAATTGAATAAACGGAAATATAAATTTAGTTCAGTAAATCAACACATGTCAAAATAAAAACGTAACTACCCTTAAATTATAAAATAACTTATTACAATCAAATTATGGTTTTGCGCCCACAGGCACGTCAGAACAGTATAAAAGTCTTTGTACGTGAATAGCTGCGTACCAATAACACGAGAGAGGTGCGATTTCACTGACTTAATTTCAACTTCGGCGAGTCTGTTGAAATGAGGACTTCCAGAAGGATTGAACGAAAACTATATTGATTGTTTTATGCACAATGTACACAACTATAGTTACACGTTAGGCTTATAACAATAGCAGAGCAGAATTTTTTTAAGTAAAAGACGTTGTCCCACACTAGGAATTTCTCCTGTATCGTGGGTGCGTTTACAAACATTTAAATTCACATACACAAACAGCCAGACCCGGAACAACGACCTGTAGGCCATACAAATATTTGTTCCGTGCGGGAATCGAATCCGCGATACGAAGCGCAGCAGTCAATCGCTTAGCCACTGCGCCAACCGTGTCGTTAAAATAATATAATGATAGTGTCATTAAAAAATAAAAATTATCCTTATCTCTGAAAATGTTAAGACTAAAAACCGCCCAAGTGCGTGTCGGGCCACGCACAATGTAGGGTTCCGTAGTTGCCCATCAAAATATTTATGCGGATTTGAGTCCGAACGACGATTTTTACTGTAATAATAAAAAGTAATCTCACATTTGCAGTTGAAAAACCTGTGCTCCAATACATTATGTTTAGGAAAATATGTTATCAAAGTACATTTTATTAGTTGGTCGACTACTACTCGTAAACATGTAAAGCCTACTTAGCTGTGATAATTTATAAATCACCGTGAATTTTTTCACACACCCAAACAACCGTTTAGCTGGTAGAGGGGAGGGGGGACACTTGAGTCTAACAAAAATTTACTTTAAAGCTTAATGTTTCTCAAAAGAATCACTTAATCGAAAAATTAAATCTACAAACTCGCAATATTTTTTAAAGACATATCCAACGACATACCGCAATCTGGGGTACGCGAGAAAAAAAATGAGAAAAATAGAAATGCAAACAATTTCACTATAAAAAATGGAAAAAAAAAATCAAACAAATATTCAACCCAATCATTACAAGTGAAAACACTATTGGGGTTCGAACTTGCCACCCGTGGTTTACAAAGCGGTCATAAAACCGTTAATGGACTTAAAATGACATGGTAAATCTGTCAACATATTGTGTAAAACTTATATTTAGTTGGAATGTAAGGGCAGGGCTTTACAGGAGAAAACGCCCGGGTGTTTCCATTGCGAGGATCGTCCGGAGGACACGGTGCAGCACACTGTGGAGGTCTGCCCAACTTGGGCGGAGCAGCGCCGTGTCCTCGTAGAGGCGATTGGCGGCGGCGATCTCTCGCGCCCGGCCCTAGGCGGAACGTGAGAGGGAAAGAGCCTCACGTCCCAGCCGCCGCGGGAGACGCCCTGGGCGTCGGGGGTCACGTGGTGGCCCCCGGCCACCGTAGAAGCGGGCCTGTGGACGGCGAGTTATGGGCTAGCTCGCCGTCCGGCCGTCTTGTGACGACAGGCCGTGTCGACGGCGCGTTCGTGTTCCACGCGCGCCTCAAAGAGATGTCAGCAACCACGTAGGGGTCGCATGGGCCGCTGCCTGCACAAAACACAAAGGGCAAAGATGGAACATGGATGGGTTTTAGTCAGTAAGTACAAGTCTGACACTTCCTTCCGCTCCGCCCGCAATAATTATAATTTTAATTATAAAGTAGCAGCTTAATATTGAGTTGTAAGATTGTAGATAAGGCGTAGTCGACGTAGACCTATTTCTGTTTCCAGGGTTTAAAGTAACCTAACACGAAGGGGATTCCGGGGTCTTAGTTCGCTCACTTCGCTCGCTCACTAGACCCCGCCATCCCCTTCGAACCTAACCTGTCCGAGTCGGGGTGCCACAAGTCTCTCTCAGCCTTCGCTCACTCTTGCTACCCATATTATCCTTGCCGCAATGACCGGATAAGTAGTTGCTTACTTGGTACAATAGTCGCCCATTCAGTAAATTGGTTGCCAACAAAATTTTTATTCGCCCGATTAATAATTTCCCTAAAATAATGATAGCGTTATTAAGAAATAAAAATTAAATAATTATTTTGTCGACTAAGGTAGTTCCATTGCAGCCATCACATTTTAACTGCCTCGTTGGTCTATTGGTTGCAAGCGCGACTACTGAGAATGTGGTCTTGGTTTTGATACCCCGGTCGGGCAAAGTGTTATTGGGTTCTTCTATCAGGATTTTTTCAGTAGCAGCCACTAGCAGCCACGGAGTCTGGATTTGTGCCCGGTTGATGGCAATAGGCTCGTCCCCTTATATTGGACTTAAACATAACTGGCGAAATGTTGGGTGTACCTTACTATAATGCCTAAATACTTCGAAGATTGTGGGCGTGATGTTTTGTTAAGTAAAGCCCAAATTGCTTAAATAACGTATGTGTAAGCGCTTACCGAGACCAGAGATATTACATAAGAATGTAAGAGAGATCAAGTTCCTGAACTACAATGTTTAGTTCATGGTGGATTAAATAGTCATCGCATGGAACACTCATATCTACACGTCGTGAGTTCGACTCGCAATTATCCGGTTTTTCATTATTTAGTTGATACCAACGACATCTATGTTTAAGTGATTTAATGACAAAAGCAAATCACAAGAAAAGTGAAAATCAATAATACCAGCCAGTTTCATTGAGCGTAATAAAGGGTGCGAAATTTTAAATAAAAAGTAAGGTTTTGTACACTTCATTTATTTTAAGATCAAATCAATATTGTGGATTTTCTTCTGAGCTAGTTGTTCCGATGCTAATACAGGGGACCGCAGCCGCAAGCGCACTTGCCAGAGATAGACACGGCACCAGCAGCCGGCACAGCGCCGCCGAAGCTCACAGCGCCCATGATGGGGACCTGACCAGCAACAGCGGTGCTACCAGCGACTGGCAGCTCACCAGCGACCGCCACGTTGCCTTCACCGGCGCCGCCGTACGCGGCAGCACCAAAACCGGCAGCACCAGGGTAGGCGAGTCCGTCGTAAGCCAAACCAGAAGCCAATCCCAAGGGGGAAGCCAGACCAGGAGCAGCCCAGCCGAAAGGAGCAGCCAAGCCAGGAGCCGCCAATCCACAAGGAGAAGCGATAGCAGGTGCGGACAAGCCACAAGGAGTGGCCAAGCCATAGGGACCAGCTAATGCAGCATCAGCAATCGCAGCGCGGCTGGTGCATGACTGTCCAAGTGCGGACTGAAAGTGCAGTAAACATCAAATGAGAATCATAGCGAGTGCCGTACATCCAATTTATAGAGTAAGTAATATTTAAATCAGCTGGTACTTAGTCTTCTTGCTTTCTGAACTAAAAAAATATTATCAAAATATTGAATTTTTAACAAAAAGAATTAAAAAAAGAAAAAAACACAAAGAAACGGTATTCTTACCTGGAGGAAGCAAGCTTGGATGCAGAGGAACACAACGGTGAAGGTAGACATGTTTGATGTTCGTTTGCGTTCAACGAGAAGCTGAAGACTGAATGAGGAACTGGAACAGCCGCCACATTTTATTCCCTTGTTGATATCAGTACTTAGATAGTTAAGTTTCAAAATTATTGAAAACGTGACTGAACTGTCACAATACGAAGTGTTTCTTTGTTGTAAACTAGTAGGCTTATCGTGCTTACACAAGCTATTAATTAATTGTTTTCACTTACTTAGTGTTTTTCTTGGAATTTGATAACTTCTGGAGTATAAAACCACCAACAGTTGCACTGAACATCATTCTTGTATCAACACTCGAAACAAACTACAATGTCTGTCAAAGCTATCCTCGTCCTCTGCGCTCAGGCGCTCCTGCTAAAGGTAAGAACTCAATTATTTATTTAAAGTAATATCATACAATACAAATTAAAATTTTATTGTGCCTTCCAAATACATAATTAATCTTTTGTCACAATTTCAGTCCGCACTCGGACAGTGCACCAGCCGCGCTGCGGTTGCTGATATCTCTGGACTTGCTGCTCCCTGCGGCTTGGCCGCTCCCGCCTTAGCGGCCCCTTGGGGTGCTCCTGCTTGGGGATGTGATGGACTCGGCGCTGGCTTGGCAGGCAGAGGTCTTGCTATCGACGGTTTGGCCGCTGGCTTAGCAGGCAGAAGCCTGGCTTACGATGGAATCTACGCCCCCGCCATGGAGTTCAGTCCCACCAGTGGCGGTGCTCTGCCTGTCTCCAGCGCCTCCGCCATCGCTCCCGTTGGTATCTCCGTGGCGTCTGACAACGTTTATGAGGGTATCCTGACTGTGGGTGGTGAGCTGCCGTTCGTGGGTACTATTGGTATGGAAGGTGTTGTGCCTTCTGCCGGTGCCGGCGCCGTCAACCATGCCTGTGGTAATGGCAGGAACGCCATGATCAGTGAGACTGCAGCTTACGGTTCAGCTGGTGCGTATGGCCCGATCGGTGCCTACGGTTCAGCTGGTGCGATTGGCCCTATCGGTGCCTACGGTCCCGCTGCTCTTGCTGCTCCTGGCCTCGGTCTGCGTGGCGGTTGGGCTGGCAGAGGTTGTGGCTGCGGTATATAAGAAGCTGTTGAAAAAAGACATTACTGACCTACATAATAAACTTATCTGCAATTGTTTTTGGACTTTCATTATTACACACTTTTTCATGCTGTTGATCATTCAATAAATGTAATTCAATAATTACCGGGATGAAGTCAAGTTTGGACTTAGTGAAGTTTTTGTTATAATTACGGTTCTTTTGGGCAAAATCGGAACTCACGTTATCATCTTGTGTTCTTGAAATAAAACGTCACGAATTTTCATCCTATTAATGTCTTTCATGAGCCAAAAGATCCTTGTAGCACTGTTAGCACTTTGCACACCATATTCCTGTAAGTGCAAAACCAAATTAACGAAAACCATTAAAAAAAATCGTATTTAAACACATAAAATTATACAGGCAAATTATCGATTAAAGGCGAAATGTCATTTATAAAACAATTTTTTTTTGTCTTTAAATAAATGGCTGCCTTCACAATTTTTATCGACTCATCATCATTTCAGCCGAAAGACGTCCACTGCTGGACATAGGCCTCCCCCATTTTTATTTGCATTGCCTTTGGCACATTTTTGCATTTTTCTAGTTAGAAAGAGAAAAAAATAAAGAAATACGCCCAAATTATTTGGGCGTATATCCTTATTTTTTTCTGTTTTTTTTTTTACTAATAATCGAGTACTGTTCCAAATTCTCAGTAGTAGTATTGAGTCTTCTTTAAAATATTATTATTAATTGGAAAAGACTTGAAAACGACTGCATTTTTAAATATTTAGTTTCTTTATTTGCATTGCCCTTATCACATTTTTGCATTTTTCTAGTTAGAAAGAGAAAAAAATAAGGAAATGCGTCCAAATTATTTGGGCATATATCCTTATTTTTCAATCAATGTCAATGTTATTCCGTATTTGGTTTTAAAAAAAAGAACTCCGAAATTAAAAAGTCATTTTTTGTAAAGAAGCTTCTAAACAAAAATTCCTTTAAACAATTTAAATTTTTATTAAAAAAAATATACATCACACATCGCAGTGGGGGGTGGAACTCACAAGACAATTATCCTGCCTCTGGAACGAGCGCAGAGAGCTGTTCTCAAGGTTATGACCTCGAAGCCTTTTAGGTATCCCACCACGGCTCTCTACACCAAATGTCAGGTTCTCACTGTGAGACAGCTCTTTGTCCTTAGTACTATTTTGGGCAAGCATCCCTTTGTGGTATACGGTCCGAATGCCATCAAAAAGCGTAGACAGTTCAAAGTATGCTCAACTCACGGATGTAGAACGGCCCTTGCTCAGCGTCATTTTGGTATACTGTCAAACCATTTATATAATAAAATTATTAAACTCTGCTTCATTGCTCCCATGTGTCTACATGGATGCAAAACCAGGGTCACGAAGTGGCTTTTGACATTGCCTTACAAAAAAACTGAAGATTCACTACAAATATCGATTGCTTAAACTAATGTAGTTAATAAAGTAATCTGTTCTTTATAATTATATTTATACAGACTTACATAAACACAAGTTTACACCATATCTATCTCTCCTTCACACACATATACACACCCACACATAAACACAGAGGTATGTAAATAGGCCACATATTGCATGCATTAGCTAGTTAATAAATAATATTGTAATTTAATGATGATAAAAAATGCCCGACTTATAACTAATGTTACATGTTCAAACCATAGGCGAGGACGCTGACACCTTATACACAAGTTAAATCTTATATTGGGTTCCAGAGCCCATCGATAACACTTTTCCCTAGCTGTAACACTGCGTAGTGCTTAGATAAGTGCTTCTTGTACAATTATTTAAGGTAATAAACTATTATTGGAGTTTCCTTGCGTGATCAAATCAGAAACGAGGACATTCGCAAGAGAACCAAGTTAACCGACGTAGCCCGAAGAATAGCCAAACTGAAGTGGCAGTGGGCAGGGCACATTGCTCGCAGAACGGATGGCCGATGGGGCCAAAAAGTTCTAGAGTGGCGACCGCGAACCGGAAGACGCTGCGTTGGAAGGCCTCCCACTAGGTGGACCGATGACCTGGTGAAGGTTGCAGGGATCTGCTGGATGCGAGTCGCACGGGATCGGTCAATGTGGCGACACTTGGGGGAGGCCTATGTCCAGCAGTGGACGTCATTCGGCTGAAATGATGATGATGATGATGATGATGAAATCATCAAATAACCCCCCCCCGGTCTAGGCGGAGTGGAAGGGAGTGTCAGACTTAATAAATAAAATATTATAATTTGCCCATTGTGTTCCAGGGCCGCAGTATCTCTTTCGAACAGTCCCTCAGCCCTGGCAAGCATCGGCATATGCGGACCCCTACGTGGTTGCTGACATCTCTTTGAGGCGCGCGTGGAACACGAGCGCGCCGTCGACACGGGCTGTCGTCATAAGACGGCCGGCTAAACAAACAAAAAAAACAAAACAAACTACAATGTCTGTACATTGTAGTTTGTTTCGAGTGCTAACACAAGAATGATGTTTATTGGTGTAGCTGTGGGGGTTTTATACTCCCTTTCGTATAGTTTTATGAAGTTCCAAGAAAAATACTTAGTAGGTGAACAATTAATTAATAGCTTGTGTAAGCATGATAACTATTTATTAACAAAGAAATTACAAGGACAAAGCTACAAACTGACTCACGCCACCCAATGCACAATTATGTCCCAGTGCCCCAAAGGCTGAAAAGCCGTAAAAGCTTTTTTGGGTGCGTTGGCCCAGCCAGAGACTCCGAACCCAAGTCAGCTGTAGGAAAGATAATCTCTTCAGATGGGGTTCATGGACGGCTCAGATCTCAAATGAGTATGTGGCGTGTCTCCACAGACAATGGACCATCTTCCATCTTGCGCTGCATGCCCTAACAATTGCGCACTTGACGATCTTATGACTGCTACAGCGAGCGGAGTTCGCAAAGCTATATTTTGGGCCAAACATATTTAATCAAAAATTTGCCATCGACACAATAAGAAGAAGAACAAAGAAATTCTTTTCGTATGGTGACATTAATTCAGTCACGTTTTCAACCATTTCGAAAATGAACTATCTAAGTACTGATATCAACAAGGAGCTGAGTATAAAATGTGGCAGCTGTTCCAGTTCATCATTCAGTCTTCAGCTTCTCGTTGAACGCAAACGAACATCAAACATGTCTACCTTCACCGTTGTGTTCCTCTGCGTCCAAGCTTGCTTCCTCCAGGTAAGAATGCCGTTTCTTCCTTTTTTGTGTTTCTTTAAAAACTAACTATTTCAATAATGTTTTAAGAAACTACGGAAGCTAGAAGATAATGGTTCCAATTTCCAATTATTTAAATCTACCAAATAATTGGAATTTATAGTTACTTTTTACTTTGTAAATTGGTACATTGATTTTCATTTAATCTTTACTTTCAGTCCGCACTCGGACAGTCATGCACCAGCCGCGCTGCGATTGCTGATGCTGCATTCGCTGGTCCCTGTGTCTTGGCCACTCCTTATGGCTTGACTGCACCTGCTATCGCTGCTCCTTGTAGATTGGCGGCTCCTGGCTTGGCCGCTCCTTTCGGTTTGGCTGCTCCTGGTCTGGCTGCCCCCTTGGGATTTGCTTCTGGTTTGGCTTACGACGGACTCGCCTACCCTGGTGCTGCCGGTTATGGTGCAGCCGCGTACGGCGGCGCCGGTGAAGGCAACGTGGCGGTCGCTGGTGAGCTGCCAGTCGCCGATAACACCGCCGTTGCTGGGCAGGTCCCCATCATGGGCGCTGTGAGCTTCGGTGGAGCTATTCCAGCTGCTGGTGCCGTGTCTATCTCCGGCAAGTGGGCATGCGGCTGCGGTCCCCTCTACTAGTTTCTATCCTAGACGAAGATACGCAATATTAAAAACCCAACTCGAACCACGATACGAATACGCTTGCAAGAACTTATCCTGTTGCTGACCATTTCAAGATTTTTAGTTCAAAATTATATTTTAACATGTCACGCACTGACAGACGTCTTGCTCTTTTTTATGTTTACTTCTGATTCCAAAATTAGTATGAAAATAGTGTTTATCTCTTTTCTAATCGACTTCAAAAAAGGAGGAAGTTATCAATTCATCAGAATATTTTATTTTTACGTATGTTCTCCGATTACTCGAAGACGCCTGAACCGATTTGAAAAAAAACCTTTTTTTGTTTGAAAGAGTGTACTCCCAAATTGGTTCCATAGAAATATTGTCATGATCTGATCATGAACTTCGGAGATATGGAACGGAAATTTTCAATAATTGACAGCAATTCTGTCGGGATTGCTGCAATCGCTTGGATGTTTATTGTTTACACAACTTCATTACATAACATCACGCTTGTATGCTCGGAGGGGGTACAAAGATGTGTACAGTACACCCATACTTCGACAGTTAGGTATATTAAGTTCCATTTTATTGCGGATAACCATGAAATGAATTGTTAACAATTTAAAATAAATGCATAGCAAATTGTATAGGATATTAAACTAAACATAAAAACACTTTTTTTACAAAAACTAAAACCGACTTCAATAACACAAAAAAAAACTGAAAATTAACTTTAGCTTCAGAAGTCGATGGCAAAAGCCACCGACTTCCAGATATAATGCCCCGAATTTCATGTAGTAACGAACGAAGATGGTAGCACTCTGTATTATTTGCATGTACCATCCACATTAGCTCCTGTTTTTCTTCTAATAAGGTATTTCACAATACAGGAGATTTTTGACAAAGTTATCTACTTGACTTACGTCGTTTTATGTTGACTGGATACTTTAGCAGCTACATTTTTTTGTTTGAAATAAACTCTTTGCCAGTTTTCTAAGTGCACGGTTGGGTGGACCACCGGAGGAACACGCTCATGAATGGCAAATAGCGAAATTATGAGGAAACTTCGAGGAAATGAAACCGCTGCGTCTCGAGGCATGAAATTTTGAACAAAGGTTTCTTAAATGAAGTAAATGTGCGCCAACAAGGGACTTTTGTAAAAACACACACTGTGGAGTTATAATCAAAAAAGGCAACACTTCACTTTTGTAAAAATTTAATGCTTGGATGAATTGATGAATAAATTTGGATTTATTTAAAAAAGAGGTAAATAATACATATAGATCAAAATTAAAAAAAAAAAAATAGTATTCGTGTACCATCTAATCATATTTTTTAATAAAAATTTAAATTGTTTAAAGAAATTTTTGTTTACAAGCTTCTTAACAAAAAATGACTTTTTAATTTCGGAGATCTTTTTTTTAAACAAAATACGGAATTACATTGACAAAATGGCTAAAACAACGTAAAATATATAAACCTATCTTATAAATGTCCAACGTCTTCATTAGAATGCACAATTTATGTATTTCACTGCTGCGGACTATAATATTGTTAAATAATACCTCGATTCCAGAGATATTTTTTTCAATTTGGATCCTGCTCAACCACGTCTTGACGCTCCTTTCGGAATCTCGTTCAAAAGGCGTGCATCAGGAAACGCAGGACGCGCAACCAACCTAGCTGCGATTTTTAGTCGTTTCTCGACATATAACTACTACTTTCAACAGCAGTACAACTACAGTTCTTTCACAGTTTTTATGCCTTGTGACTGGGACTGTAGCTACTTTTTATTGTTGTCTTTGTTTCGAGAATTCAAAAATGCCTGTAACTGGCGTATTTGAAATAAATGCTTTGATTTGCAAATATACATCGTAAATACTCGAAATATTCTACAAAAACGCTAATCTTGAAAAAATATGCAATATAAAATTTAAATAGGTCCGAAATAATGTATTTTTGAGTATCATACATAATAACTTGAACAAATTACAAAAATTTTTTGGACTAGATATTACCATTATTGTTCCTGAAAACTTCAATAATCGAGTACTCCTCCAAATTCTTAGTAGCAGTATTGAGTCTTCTTTAAAATATTTGTGTTAATAGAAAAAGACTTGAAAACGACTATATTTTTGAATTAAGTTTCTTTATTTGCATTGCCTTTAGCACATTTTTGCATTTCTCTAGTTAGAAAGAGAAAAAAATAAGGAAATACGCCCAAATTATGCACGATCAGTAGATTTCAGCTAAAATATCCTACATCTTAAAAAAACTGGCCATAACATGCAAACATATATGCCTTTCTACTGATTTCAAACCAGGAAAAAAATGTTATAACATCACATGAGTGATGACAAACAGACGATTTCATAAAATTTGGATGTATTTTTCGAATCAATACATAGCTCTTCGATACTTGGCACACGAATGAAAAAAATAACAAAACGACCATCTGCCTAAAAATAGTTTCAATTTGAATTTAAAGTTGACAATTTCAAAGAAGAATATAGTTTTGAGGTTTAAGCAAAGAGGCTAAAATGCAGAGGTAACTCTGCAACACTTACATACAACATTTCTAACTTCAAAATTGACCAAGTTTCATACAAACTTTCAACCCTCGTTTTAACCCCTTAGGGGATGAATTTCGAAAAATCCCTTCTTATTGCACACTAACGTCATTCAAGGAAAGTTTTTGCAAAATTTTATGCTTCTAGATCCAGTGGTTTCAACATTGCTTTGATCGATCAGTCAGTTAGTCAGCCAGTCAGATTCTTACTTTATATAAAAAACATTTTATTAATTAAGCATACAAGGTGTTAACGGACCCTTCACGAAGCCGTCACCAAAGCATTCTGTATATCAAACTAAGTAACTTTACGCAAAAATAATTTCTGCGAAACGACTTTTTTTGGGGTGAATAATCACGTTTAACCGTAGGACTCAATTTAATGCACTCAAAACATTGTGCTGATGGATGGATTGAATAGTACAAGGGTCGTGGAGGGTTAAAGTCACAAATCTTGCATTAAAAATGATTTTATTCTAAAACAAAACTTTTGAAAAAGTTGGAACTCTGACCCCAAATATAATAACGAAATGACGGGGAAAACAAGTAGGTTTCGGTTCCGTTAAGGGCGTTGTTAAATCCTTTAGTGATTTTTTCACCAGCAGATCCCAAACAGGTCTTCAAATAGATGCTGTGCGTGTGGAAAACACAGCCTCCAAGGTGCTTGCTGGTGGTTGAAGAATACTATGACAAGCGATTGACAGTTGCACTCCAGTTTGAATAATTGGCGCACTCTACTGAAGGGTGAAAGAGACTGGTAACACGAGGTACCATTGTGTTATCTTTATGCTTAATTACTTAATGCTTCTTCAAATCTATGATCTGTTTTTCTGAAACATATAATTATCATCTGCGTACAGTGTTGCAAGGCTCCTCAATGACTTTGGATGGGGGGAAAATTCGTGACGTTGCCGTTGTATTGAAAGAAAGACAGATGACAACGTGAGTTTCGATTTGGCCACTCGCCAGAAGATCTTTTTTCATCTTTATCTAAGGTTTTTGCAAAAAGGAAATTGAATTACTAAAACAAATCTATGACCAGACTTGACTTCATCTAGCGAATAATTTTATTTTATTGAACGATGTTGATTTACAGCATGAAGTAATAAAAGAACGAAAATAAATCGGAATTTAGTTTATTAGCTTGAAGTCGGTAATATTTTTTGTTTCAACATGTTCTTAGATGGCACAACCGCAACCTCTGCCAGCCCAACCGCCACGCAGACCAATGCCAGGAGCAGCAATAGCAGCGGGACCGTAGGCACCGACAGGGCCATACGCACCAGCTGAACCGTAGGCACCGATAGGGCCATACGCACCAGCTGAACCGTAAGCAGCAGTCTCACTGATCATGGCGTTCCTGCCATTACCACAGGCATGGTTGACGGCGCCGGCACCGGCAGAAGGCACCACACCTTCCATACCAATAGTACCTACGAACGGCAGCTCACCACCGACAGCCAGAGTACCCTCATAAACGTTGTCAGATACTACGGAGATACCGACGGGAGCGATGGCGGAGGCGCTGGAGACAGGTAGAGCACCGCCACTGGTGGGACTGAACTCCATGGCGGGGGCGTAGATTCCATCGTAAGCCAGGCTTCTGCCTGCTAAGCCAGCGGCCAAACCGTCGATAGCAAGACCTCTGCCTGCCAAGCCAGCGCCGAGTCCATCACATCCCCAAGCAGGAGCACCCCAAGGGGCCGCTAAGGCGGGAGCGGCCAAGCCGCAGGGAGCAGCAAGTCCAGAGAAATCAGCAACCGCAGCGCGGCTGGTGCACTGTCCGAGTGCGGACTGAAATTGTGACAAAAGATTAATTATGTATTTGGAAGGCACAATAAAATTTTAATTTGTATTGTATGATATTAATTTAAATAAATAATGACTTCTTACCTTGAGCAGGAGCGCCTGAGCGCAGAGGACGAGGATAGCTTTGACAGACATTGTAGTTTGTTTCGAGTGCTAACACAAGAATGATGTTTATTAGTGTAGCTGTGGGGGGTTTTATACTCCCTTTCGTATAGTGTTATCAAGTTCCAAGAAAAATACTAAGTAGGTGAACAATTAATTAATAGCTTGTGTAAGCATGATAAGCCTATAACTATTTACCAACAAAGAAACGCTTTTCGTATGGTGACATTAATTCAGTCACGTTTTCAACAATTTCGAAAATGAACTAACTAGGTACTGTTATCAACAAGGGGCTGAGTATAAAATGGGACAGCTGTTCCAGTTCATCATTCAGTCTTCAGCTTCTCGTTGAACGCAAACAAACATCAAACATGTCTACCTTCACCGTTGTGTTCCTCTGCATCCAAGCTTGCTTCCTCCAGGTAAGAATGCCGTTTCTTCCCTTTTGGTGTTTCTCTAAAAAGTCACTATTTCGATAATGTTTTACGAATCTACGGAAGCTAGAAGATAATGGTTCTAGTAGATCCAAATAATTGGAAATTTTTGTTACATTTTACTTCCTAAATTGGTACATTGATTTTCATTTAATCTTTACTTTCAGTCCGCACTCGGACAGTCATGCACCAGCCGCGCTGCGATTGCTGATGCTGCATTCGCTGGTCCCTGTGGCTTGGCCGCTCCTTATGGCTTGACAGCACCTGCTATCGCTGCTCCTTGTGGATTGGCGGCTTCTGGCTTGGCCGCTCCTTTCGGCTTGGCTGCTCCTGGTCTGGCTGCCCCCTTGGGATTGGCTTCTGGTTTGGCTTACGACGGACTCGCCTTCCCTGGTGCTGCCGGTTATGGTGCAGCCGCGTACGGCGGCGCCGGTGAAGGCAACGTGGCGGTCGCTGGTGAGCTGCCAGTCGCCGGTACCACCGCCGTTGCTGGTCAGGTCCCCATCATGGGCGCTGTGAGTTTCGGTGGCGATATACCAGCTGCTGGCTGCGTGTCTATCACCGGCAAGTGCGCTTGCGGCTGCGGTGCTCTCTACTAGTTTCTATACTAGACGAAAATACACAATATTATAACCACGGGAAATAAATGGAATGTTCATAATAACAGTTTTTACTCGAACCACCCTACGAATACGCTTGCAAGAACTTACCCTGTTGCTGACCATTTCAAGTTTATTAGTTCAAAATTATATTTTAACATGTTACGCACTGACAGACGTCTTGCTCTCTTTTATGTTTACTTCTAATTACGAAATTGGCATGTAAATGGTATTTATCTCTTTTCTAACCGACTTCAAAAAAAGGAGGAAGTTATCAATTCGTCAGAATCTTTTTTTTTATGTATGTTCACCGATTAATCGAAGACGCCTGAACGGATTTGGAAAATACCTGTTTTTGTTTGAAAAAGTATACTCCTAAATTGGTCCCATAGAAATATTGTCATGTTCTGATCATGAACTTCGGAGATATGGAACGGAAATTTTCAATAATTGACAGCAATTCTGTCGGGATTGCTGCAATCGCTTGGATGTTTATTGTTTACACAACTTCATTACATAACATCACGCTTGTATGCTCGGAGGGGGTACAAAGATGTGTACAGTACACCCATACTTCGACAGTTAGGTATATTAAGTTCCATTTTATTGCGGATAACCATGAAATGAATTGTTAACAATTTAAAATAAATGCATAGCAAATTGTATAGGATATTAAACTAAACATAAAAACACTTTTTTTACAAAAACTAAAACCGACTTCAATAACACAAAAAAGAACTGAAAATTAACTTTAGCTTCAGAAGTCGATGGCAAAAGCCACCGACTTCCAGATATAATGCCCCGAATTTCATGTAGTAACGAACGAAGATGGTAGCACTCTGTATTATTTGCATGTACCATCCACATTAGCTCCTGTTTTTCTTCTAATAAGGTATTTCACAATACAGGAGATTTTTGACAAAGTTATCTACTTGACATACGTCGTTTTATGTTGACTGGATACTTTAATAGCTACATTTTTTTGTTTGAAATAAACTCTTTGCCAGTTTTCTAAGTGCACGGTGGGGTGGACCACCGGAGGAACACGCTCATGAATGGCAAATAGCGAAAATATGAGGAAACTTCGAGGAAATGAAACCGCTGCGTCTCGAGGCATGAAATTTTGAACAAAGGTTTCTTAAATGAAATAAATGTGCGCCAACAAGGGACTTTTGTAAAAACACACACACTGTGGAGTTATAATCAAAAAAGGGAACACTTCACTTTTGTAAAAATTTAATGCTTCGATGAATTGATGAATAAATGTGGATTAATTTAAAAAAAAAGGTAAATAATACATTAGATCAATATTTAAAAAAAGAAATAGTATTCGAGTACCATTTAATCATATTTTTTATTAAAAATTTAAATTGTTTAAAGAAATTTTTGTTTACAAGCTTCTTTACAAAAAATGACTTTTTAATTTCGAAGTTCTTTTTTTTAAACAATTACGGAATTATATTGACAAAATGGCTAAAACAACGTAAAATATATAAACCTATCTTATAAATGTCCAACGTCTTCATTAGAATGCACAATTTATGTATTTCACTGCTGCGGACTATAATATTGTTAAATAATACCTCGATTCCAGAGATTTTTTTTTTAAATTTGGATCCTGCTCGACAACGTCTTGACGCTCCTTTCGGAATCTCGTTAAAAAGGCGTGCATCAGGAAACGCAGGACGCGCAACCAACCTCGCTGGCGATTTTTAGTCGTTTCTCGACATATAACTACTACTTTCAACAGCAGTACAACTACAGTTCTTTCACAGTTTTTATGCCTTGTGACTGGGACTGTAGCTACTTTTTATTGTTGTCTTTGTTTCGAGAATTCTAAAATGACTGTAACTGGCGTATTTGAAATAAATGCTTTGATTTGATTTTGATTGATACATATTTTTTAGACGAGTTTCCAGATTGGAAAAATAAAATAAAAGGGCCTCAATTGAATGAATTATGATAGAGACCGGATTATATGCAACATAATAATGGTCGAAATATGCATCCAAATATGCATCGTAAATACTCGAAATGAAATATTCAACAAAAACGCTAATCTTGAAAAAATATGCAATATAAAATTTTAATAGGTCCGAAATTATGTATTTTTGAGTATTATCATACTCAAAAACAAACAAACACAAACAACAAACAACCACAAACAAACAAACACAAACAAATACAAACAAACAAACAAACAAACAAAACAAACAAACAAAACAAACACAAAACAAACAAACAAACAAACAAACGAACAAAAAAAAACAAACAACAAACAACAAACAACAAACAACACAAACAAAAACAAACAAACAAACAACAAACAACAAACAACAAACAACAAACAACAAACAACAAACAACAAACAACAAACAACAAACAACAAACAACAAACACAAACAACAAACAACAAACAACAAACAACAAACAACAAACAACAAACAACAAACAACAAACAACAAACAACAAACAACAAACAACAAACAACAAACAACAAACAACAAACAACAAACAAACAACAAACAAACAAACAAACAACAAACAAACAAACAAACAAACACAAACAAACAAACAAACAAACAAAACAAACAAACAAACAACAACAAATACAAACAAACAAACTACAAACACACAAACAAACAAACAAACAAACACACAAACAAAACACAAACAACAAACAAACAAACTTGAACAAATTACAAAAATTCTTTGGACTAGATATTATCATTAATGTTCCTGAAAACTTCAATAATCAAATAAAGGAAATTAACATCATGACGGTACATTGTCAGTACATCTATGAAAACATAATGTATGTAAGAAAAAATCTACATCTTTTTAATAAAAGAGGCGACAGACACAATTACGGTACTAGAAATAGAGACCAATTAGTTCAGCCAGGCTTCAGACTCGCTAAAGTAGACTCATCTTTCATGGGGTACTGTTTGAAATACTATAATAAAATTCCACAAAGTATTCTTGAACTGAATGAAACTAAATTTAAAACATGCAATAAACGCACACTATGTAAGCAAGCATATTACAAGTTGAACGATTATATCGCTGATAAAAATGCGGCGCATAAATGGATAGTATATAGTATACAGTATGTTGGAGCTGCTGAAGATTGTACAACTATCTTTGCAATGTATAAATTCAATCTCTTTAGTATTATATAACCGCATAGCCCATATTGTGTGAGTACTCTGTACTAGAAAGCTGTCATTCGCTTGAAACCTACGTATTTTCTTGACTTGAATGTGCCCTGGCGTTTAAGAGTATGTCATGCTCACTCAAATGTCTCGCTGATGGTGGCGCGTGTGTCGGATCATTTAGTTCCCTTCAAAATGGTTGAGTTGAATGGTGCCGATACATGCGTCATGTTCGTGAACGGGCGCTGTCAGTTGTGACTGGTCATCTCTTGGTTGCCACGGTTTATTTGAATTAATTATTTTATTTTTACTATGGACACTTTTGAAGTACACATCTTGCTACATCGTTCTCACATAATGTACCATCTCAACATAAATGGTGTAACCAAGTTATTGTAAAAGTATTCTGATTTAAAAGAGTGTCCATGGAGTTTCTTATCCGTTCTTCTCCATAGAGATCTACGTTAGGGAATGAGCAACTACAGTACTTTCACAGTTTTTATGCCTTGTGACTGGGACTGTGGCTATTTTTCATTGTTGTCTTTGTTTCGACAATTCAAAAGTGCCTGTAATTGGCCTATTTGAAATATATGCTTTGATTTTGATTGAATCGAGTACTGCTCCAAATTCTCAGTAGCAGTATTGAGTCTTCTTTAAAATATTTTTGTTAATTGAAAAAGACTTGAAAACGACTCTATGTTTAAATTAAGGTTCTTTATTTGCATTGTCTTTGGCACATTTTTGCATTTTTCTAGTTAGAAAGAGAAAAAAAATAAGGAAATACGCCCAAATTATGCACGATCAGTCGATTTCAGCTAAAATATCCTATATCTTAAAAAACTGGCCATAACATGCAAATATATATGCCTTTCTACTGATTTTAAACCAGGAAAAAAATATTATAACATCACATGAGTGATGACAAACAGACGATTTCATATAATTTTGACGTATTTTCGAATCAATACATAGCTCTTCGATACTTGGCACACGAATGAAAAAAATAACAAAACGACCATCTGTCTAAAAATAGTTTCAATTTGAATTTAAAGTTGACAATTTCAAAGAAGAATATAGCTTTGAGGTTTAACAGGCAAAGAGGCTAAAATGCAGAGGTAACTCTGCAACACTTACATACAATATTTCTAACTTCAAAATTGACCAAGTTTCATACAAACTTTCAACCCTCGTTTTAACCCCTTAGGGGATGAATTTCGAAAAATCCCTTCTAATTGCACACTAACGTCATTCAAGGAAAGTTTTTGCAAAATTTCACGCTTCTAGATTCAGTGGTTTCAACATTGCTTTGATCGATCAGTCAGTTAGTCAGCCAGTCAGATTCTTACTTTATATAAAAAACATTTTATTAATTAAGCATACAGGGTGTTAACGGACCCTTCACGAAGCAGTCACCAAAGCATTCTGTATATCAAACTAAGTAACTTTACGCAAAAATAATTTCTGCGAAACGACGTTTTTTTGGGTGAAAAATCACGTTTAACCGTAGGACTCAATTTAACGCACTCAAAACATTGTGCTGATGTATGGATTGAATATTACAAGGGTCGTGGATGGTTAAAGTCACAAATCTTGCATTAAAAAATGATTTTATTTTAAAACAAAACTTTTGAAAAAGTTGGAACTCTGTCCCCAAATATAATATCGAAATGACGGGGAAAACAAGCAGATTTCGGTTCCGTTAAGGGCGTTGTTAAATCCTTGAGTGATTTTTTTACCAGCAGATCCCAAACAGGTCTTCAAAGAGATGCTGTGCGTGTGGAAAACACAGCCTCCAAGGTGCTTGCTGGTGGTTGAAGAATACTATGACAAGCGATTGACAGTTGCACTCCAGTTTGAATAATTGGCGCACTCTACTGAAGGGTGAAAGAGACTGGTAACACGAGGTACCATTGTGTTATCTTTATGCTTAATTACTTAATGCTTCTTCAAATCTATGATCTGTTTTTCTGAAACATATAATTATCATCTGCGTACAGTGTTGCAAGGGTCTTTAGGCTCCTCAATGACTTTGGATGGGGGGAAAATTCGTGACGTTGCCGTTGTATTGAAAGAAAGACAGATGACAACGTGAGTTTCGATTTGGCCACTCGCCAGAAGATCTTTTTTCATCTTTATCTAAGGTTTTTGCAAAAAGGAAATTGAATTACTAAAACAAATCTATGACCAGACTTGACTTCATCTAGCGAATAATTTTATTTTATTGAACGATGTTGATTTACAGCATGAAGTAATAAAAGAACGAAAATAAATCGGAATTTAGTTTATTAGCTTGAAGTCGGTAATATTTTTTGTTTCAACATGTTCTTAGATGGCACAACCGCAACCTCTGCCAGCCCAACCGCCACGCAGACCAATGCCAGGAGCAGCAATAGCAGCGGGACCGTAGGCACCGACAGGGCCATACGCACCAGCTGAACCGTAGGCACCGATAGGGCCATACGCACCAGCTGAACCGTAAGCAGCAGTCTCACTGATCATGGCGTTCCTGCCATTACCACAGGCATGGTTGACGGCGCCGGCACCGGCTGAAGGCACCACACCTTCCATACCAATAGTACCTACGAACGGCAGCTCACCACCGACAGCCAGAGTACCCTCATAAACGTTGTCAGACACTACGGAGATACCGACGGGAGCGATGGCGGAGGCGCTGGAGACAGGTAGAGCACCGCCACTGGTGGGACTGAACTCCATGGCGGGGGCGTAGATTCCTTCGTAAGCCAGGCTTCTGCCTGCTAAGCCAGCGGCCAAACCGTCGATAGCAAGACCTCTGCCTGCCAAGCCAGCGCCGAGTCCATCACATCCCCAAGCAGGAGCACCCCAAGGGGCCGCTAAGGCGGGAGCGGCCAAGCCGCAGGGAGCAGCAAGTCCAGAGATATCAGCAACCGCAGCGCGGCTGGTGCACTGTCCAAGTGCGGACTGAAATTGTGACAAAAGATTAATTATGATTGTATTTGGAGAGCACAATAAAATTTTAATTTGTATTTTATGATATTACTTTAAATAAATAATTGACTTCTTACCTTGAGCAGGAGCGCCTGAGCGCAGAGGACGAGGATAGCTTTGACAGACATTGTAGTTTGTTTCGAGTGCTAACACAAGAATGATGTTTATTAGTGTAGCTGTGGGGGGTTTTATACTCCCTTTCGTATAGTGTTATCAAGTTCCAAGAAAAATACTTAGTAGGTGAACAATTAATTAATAGCTTGTGTAAGCATGATAAGCCTATAACTATTTACCAACAAAGAAACGCTTTTCGTATGGTGACATTAATTCAGTCACGTTTTCAACAATTTCGAAAATGAACTAACTAGGTACTGTTATCAACAAGGGGCTGAGTATAAAATGGGACAGCTGTTCCAGTTCATCATTCAGTCTTCAGCTTCTCGTTGAACGCAAACAAACATCAAACATGTCTACCTTCACCGTTGTGTTCCTCTGCATCCAAGCTTGCTTCCTCCAGGTAAGAATGCCGTTTCTTCCCTTTTGGTGTTTCTCTAAAAAGTCACTATTTCGATAATGTTTTACGAATCTACGGAAGCTAGAAGATAATGGTTCTAGTAGATTCAAATAATTGGAAATTTTTGTTACATTTTACTTCCTAAATTGGTACATTGATTTTCATTTAATCTTTACTTTCAGTCCGCACTCGGACAGTCATGCACCAGCCGCGCTGCGATTGCTGATGCTGCATTCGCTGGTCCCTGTGGCTTGGCCGCTCCTTATGGCTTGACAGCACCTGCTATCGCTGCTCCTTGTGGATTGGCGGCTTCTGGCTTGGCCGCTCCTTTCGGCTTGGCTGCTCCTGGTCTGGCTGCCCCCTTGGGATTGGCTGCTGGTTTGGCTTACGACGGACTCGCCTTCCCTGGTGCTGCCGGTTATGGTGCAGCCGCGTACGGCGGCGCCGGTGAAGGCAACGTGGCGGTCGCTGGTGAGCTGCCAGTCGCCGGTACCACCGCCGTTGCTGGTCAGGTCCCCATCATGGGCGCTGTGAGTTTCGGTGGCGATATACCAGCTGCTGGCTGCGTGTCTATCACCGGCAAGTGCGCTTGCGGCTGCGGTGCTCTCTACTAGTTTCTATACTAGACGAAGATACACAATATTATAACCACGGGAAATAAATGGAATGTTCATAATAACAGTTTTTACTCGAACCACCCTACGAATACGCTTGCAAGAACTTACCCTGTTGCGGACCATTTCAAGTTTATTAGTTCAAAATTATATTTTAACATGTTACGCACTGACAGACGTCTTGCTCTCTTTTATGTTTACTTCTAATTACGAAATTGGCATGAAAATGGTATTTATCTCTTTTCTAACCGACTTCAAAAAAAGGAGGAAGTTATCAATTCGTCAGAATCTTTTTTTTTATGTATGTTCACCGATTACTCGAAGACGCCTGAACGGATTTGGAAAATACCTGTTTTTGTTTGAAAGAGTATACTCCTAAATTGGTCCCATAGAAATATTGTCATGTTCTGATCATGAACTTCGGAGATATGGAACGGAAATTTTCAATAATTGACAGCAATTCTGTCGGGATTGCTGCAATCGCTTGGATGTTTATTGTTTACACAACTTCATTACATAACATCACGCTTGTATGCTCGGAGGGGGTACAAAGATGTGTACAGTACACCCATACTTCGACAGTTAGGTATATTAAGTTCCATTTTATTGCGGATAACCATGAAATGAATTGTTAACAATTTAAAATAAATGCATAGCAAATTGTATAGGATATTAAACTAAACATAAAAACACTTTTTTTTTTACAAAAACTAAAACCGAGTTCAATAACACAAAAAAAAACTGAAAATTAACTTTAGCTTCAGAAGTCGATGGCAAAAGCCACCGACTTCCAGATATAATGCCCCGAATTTCATGTAGTAACTAACGAAGATGGTAGCACTCTGTATTATTTGCATGTACCATCCACATTAGCTCCTGTTTTTCTTCTAATAAGGTATTTCACAATACAGGAGATTTTTGACAAAGTTATCTACTTGACATACGTCGTTTTATGTTGACTGGATACTTTAGCAGCTACATTTTTTTGTTTGAAATAAACTCTTTGCCAGTTTTCTAAGTGCACGGTGGGGTGGACCACCGGAGGAACACGCTCATGAATGGCAAATAGCGAAATTATGAGGAAACTTCGAGGAAATGAAACCGCTGCGTCTCGAGGCATGAAATTTTGAACAAAGGTTTCTTAAATGAAGTAAATGTGCGCCAACAAGGGACTTTTGTAAAAACACACACTGTGGAGTTATAATCAAAAAAGGCAACACTTCACTTTTGTAAAAATTTAATGCTTGGATGAATTGATGAATAAATTTGGATTTATTTAAAAAAGAGGTAAATAATACATATAGATCAAAATTAAAAAAAAAAAAAAAATAGTATTCGTGTACCATCTAATCATATTTTTTAATAAAAATTTAAATTGTTTAAAGAAATTTTTGTTTACAAGCTTCTTAACAAAAAATGACTTTTTGATTTCGGAGATCTTTTTTTTAAACAAAATACGGAATTACATTGACAAAATGGCTAAAACAACGTAAAATATATAAACCTATCTTATAAATGTTCAACGTCTTCATTAGAATGCACAATTTATGTATTTCACTGCTGCGGACTATAATATTGTTAAATAATACCTCGATTCTAGAGATTTTTTTTAAAATTTGGATCCTGCTCGACAACGTTTTGACGCTCCTTTCGGAATCTCGTTCAAAAGGCGTGCATCAGGAAACGCAGGACGCGCAACCAACCTCGCTGGCGATTTTTAGTCGTTTCTCGACATATAACTACTACTTTCAACAGCAGTACAACTACAGTCCTTTCACAGTTTTTATGCCTTGTGACTGGGACTGTAGCTACTTTTTATTGTTGTCTTTGTTTCGAGAATTCTAAAATGCCTGTAACTGGCGTATTTGAAATAAATGCTTTGATTTGATTTTGATTGATATATATTTTTTAGACGAGTTTCCAGATTGGAAAAATAAAATAAAAGGGCCTCAATTGTTATGATAGAGACCGGATTATATGCAACATAATAATGGTCGAAATATGCATCCAAATATGCATCGTAAATACTCGAAATGAAATATTCAACAAAAACGCTAATCTTGAAAAAATATGCAATATAAAATTTTAATAGGTCCGAAATTATGTATTTTTGAGTATTATCATACATAATAACTTGAACAAATTACCAAAATTCTTTGGACTAGATATTATCATTAATGTTCCTGAAAACTTCAATAATCAAATAAAGGAAATTAACATCATGACGGTACATTGTCAATACATCTATGAAAACATAATGTATGTAAGAAAAAATCTACATCTTTTTAATAAAAGAGGCGACAGACACAATTACGGTACTAGAAATAGAGACCAATTAGTTCAGCCAGGCTTCAGACTCGCTAAAGTAGACTCATCTTTCATGGGGTACTGTTTGAGATACTATAATAAAATTCCACAAAGTATTCTTGAACTGAATGAAACTAAATTTAAAACATGCATTAAACGCACACTATGTAAGCAAGCATATTACAAGTTGAACGATTATATCGCTGATAAAAATGCGGTGCATAAATGGATAGCATTATACAGTATGTTGGAGCTGCTGAAGATTGTACAACTATCTTTGCAATGTATAAATTCAATCTCTTTAGTATTATATAACCGCATAGCCCATATTGTGTGAGTACTCTGTACTAGAAAGCTGTCATTCGCTTGAAACCTACGTATTTTCTTGACTTGAATGTGCCCTGGCGTTTAAGAGTATGTCATGCTCACTCAAATGTCTCGCTGATGGTGGCGCGTGTGTCGGATCATTTAGTTCCCTTCAAAATGGTTGAGTTGAATGGTGCCGATACATGCGTCATGTTCGTGAACGGGCGCTGTCAGTTGTGACTGGTCATCTCTTGGTTGCCACGGTTTATTTGAATTAATTATTTTATTTTTACTATGGACACTTTTGAAGTACACATCTTGCTACATCGTTCTCACATAATGTACCATCTCAACAAAAATGGTGTAACCAAGTTATTGTAAAAGTATTCTGATTTAAAAAAGTGTCCATGGAGTTTCTTATCCGTTCTTCTCCATAGAGATCTACGTTAGGGAATGGGCAACTACAGTACTTTCACAGTTTTTATGCCTTGTGACTGGGACTGTGGCTATTTTTCATTGTTGTCTTTGTTTCGACAATTCAAAAGTGCCTGTAATTGGCCTATTTGAAATATATGCTTTGATTTTGATTGAATCGAGTACTGCTCCAAATTCTCAGTAGCAGTATTGAGTTTTCTTTAAAATATTTTTATTAATTGAAAAAGACTTGAAAACGACTCTATGTTTAAATTAAGGTTCTTTATTTGCATTGTCTTTGGCACATTTTTGCATTTTTCTAGTTAGAAAGAGAAAAAAATAAGGAAATACGCCCAAATTATGCACGATCAGTCGATTTCAGCTAAAATATCCTATATCTTAAAAAACTGGCCATAACATGCAAATATATGCAAATATGCATTTGCAAATAATCCGGTCCCTAGTTATGACCCTTTCTACTGATTTAAAACTAGGAAAAAAATCTTATAACATCACATGAGTGATGACAAACAGACGATTTCATAAAATTTTGATGTATTTTCGAATCAATACATAGCTCTTCGATACTTGGCACACGAATGAAAAAAATAACAAAACGACCATCTGTCTAAAAATAGTTTCAATTTGAATTTAAAGTTGACAATTTCAAAGAAGAATATAGCTTTGAGGTTTAACAGGCAAAGAGGCTAAAATGCAGAGGTAACTCTGCAACACTTACATACAACATTTCTAACTTCAAAATTGACCAAGTTTCATACAAACTTTCAACCCTCGTTTTAACCCCTTAGGGGATGAATTTCGTAAAATCCCTTCTTATTGCACATTAACGTCATTCAAGGAAAGTTTTTGCAAAATTTTATGCTTCTAGATCCAGTGGTTTCAACATTGCTTTGATCGATCAGTCAGTTAGTCAGCCAGTCAGATTCTTACTTTATATAAAAAACATTTTATTAATTAAGCATACAAGGTGTTAACGGACCCTTCACGAAGCCGTCACCAAAGCATTCTGTATATCAAACTAAGTAACTTTACGCAAAAATAATTTCTGCGAAACGACTTTTTTTGGGGTGAATAATCACGTTTAACCGTAGGACTCAATTTAACGCTCTCAAAACATTGTGTTGATGGATGGATTGAATAGTACAAGGGTCGTGGATGGTTAAAGTCACAAATCTTGCATTCAAAAATGATTTTATTCTAAAACAAAACTTTTGAAAAAGGAACTCTGACCTCAAATATAATATCGAAATGACGGGGAAAACAAGTAGGTTTCGGTTCCGTTAAGGGCGTTGTTAAATCCTTTAGTGATTTTTTCACCAGCAGATCCCAAACAGGTCTTCAAATAGATGCTGTGCGTGTGGAAAACACAGCCTCCAAGGTGCTTGCTGGTGGTTGAAGAATACTATGACAAGCGATTGACAGTTGCACTCCAGTTTGAATAATTGGCGCACTCTACTGAAGGGTGAAAGAGACTGGTAACACGAGGTACCATTGTGTTATCTTTATGCTTAATTACTTAATGCTTCTTCAAATCTATGATCTGTTTTTCTGAAACATATAATTATCATCTGCGTACAGTGTTGCAAGGCTCCTCAATGACTTTGGATGGGGGGAAAATTCGTGACGTTGCCGTTGTATTGAAAGAACGACAGATGACAACGTGAGTTTCGATTTGGCCACTCGCCAGAAGATCTTTTTTCATCTTTATCTAAGGTTTTTGCAAAAAGAAAATTGAATTACTAAAACAAATCTATGACCAGACTTGACTTCATCTAGCGAATAATTTTATTTTATTGAACGATGTTGATTTACAGCATGAAGTAATAAAAGAACGAAAATAAATCGGAATTTAGTTTATTAGCTTGAAGTCGGTAATATTTTTTGTTTCAACATGTTCTTAGATGGCACAACCGCAACCTCTGCCAGCCCAACCGCCACGCAGACCGATGCCAGGAGCAGCAATAGCAGCGGGACCGTAGGCACCGACAGGGCCATACGCACCAGCTGAACCGTAGGCACCGATAGGGCCATACGCACCAGCTGAACCGTAAGCAGCAGTCTCACTGATCATGGCGTTCCTGCCATTACCACAGGCATGGTTGACGGCGCCGGCACCGGCAGAAGGCACCACACCTTCCATACCAATAGTACCTACGAACGGCAGCTCACCACCGACAGCCAGAATACCCTCATAAACGTTGTCAGACACTACGGAGATACCGACGGGAGCGATGGCGGAGGCGCTGGAGACAGGTAGAGCACCGCCACTGGTGGGACTGAACTCCATGGCGGGGGCGTAGATTCCATCGTAAGCCAGGCTTCTGCCTGCTAAGCCAGCGGCCAAACCGTCGATAGCAAGACCTCTGCCTGCCAAGCCAGCGCCGAGTCCATCACATCCCCAAGCAGGAGCACCCCAAGGGGCCGCTAAGGCGGGAGCGGCCAAGCCGCAGGGAGCAGCAAGTCCAGAGATATCAGCAACCGCAGCGCGGCTGGTGCACTGTCCGAGTGCGGACTGAAATTGTGACAAAAGATTAATTACGTATTTGGAAGGCACAATAAAATTTTAATTTGTATTGTATGATATTAATTTAAATAAATAATGACTTCTTACCTTGAGCAGGAGCGCCTGAGCGCAGAGGACGAGGATAGCTTTGACAGACATTGTAGTTTGTTTCGAGTGATAACACAAGAATGATGTTTATTAGTGTAGCTGTGGGGGGTTTTATACTCCCTTTCGTATAGTGTTATCAAGTTCCAAGAAAAATACTTAGTAGGTGAACAATTAATTAATAGCTTGTGTAAGCATGATAAGCCTATAACTATTTACCAACAAAGAAACGCTTTTCGTATGGTGACATTAATTCAGTCACGTTTTCAACAATTTCGAAAATGAACTATCTAGGTACTGTTATCAACAAGGGGCTGAGTATAAAATGTGACAGCTGTTCCAGTTCATCATTCAGTCTTCAGCTTCTCGTTGAACGCAAACAAACATCAAACATGTCTACCTTCACCGTTGTGTTCCTCTGCATCCAAGCTTGCTTCCTCCAGGTAAGAATGCCGTTTCTTCCCTTTTAGTGTTTCTTTAAAAAGTCACTATCTCGATAATGTTTTACGAATCTACGGAAGCTAGAAGATAATGGTTCTAGTAGATCCAAATAATTGGAAATTTTTGTTACATTTTACTTGCTAAATTGGTACATTGATTTTCATTTAATCATTACTTTCAGTCCGCACTCGGACAGTCATGCACCAGCCGCGCTGCGATTGCTGATGCTGCATTCGCTGGTCCCTGTGGCTTGGCCGCTCCTTATGGCTTGACAGCACCTGCTATTGCTGCTCCTTGTGGATTGGCGGCTCCTGGCTTGGCCGCTCCTTTCGGCTTGGCTGCTCCTGGTCTGGCTGCCCCCTTGGGATTGGCTTCTGGTTTGGCTTACGACGGACTCGCCTTCCCTGGTGCTGCCGGTTATGGTGCAGCCGCGTACGGCGGCGCCGGTGAAGGCAACGTGGCGGTCGCTGGTGAGCTGCCAGTCGCCGGTACCACCGCCGTTGCTGGTCAGGTCCCCATCATGGGCGCTGTGAGTTTCGGTGGCGATATACCAGCTGCTGGCTGCGTGTCTATCACCGGCAAGTGCGCTTGCGGCTGCGGTGCTCTCTACTAGTTTCTATACTAGACGAAAATACACAATATTATAACCACGGGAAATAAATGGAATGTTAATAATAACAGTTTTTACTCGAACCACCCTACGAATACGCTTGCAAGAACTTACCCTGTTGCTGACCATTTCAAGTTTATTAGTTCAAAATTATATTTTAACATGTTACGCACTGACAGACGTCTTGCTCTCTTTTATGTTTACTTCTAATTACGAAATTGGCATGAAAATGGTATTTATCTCTTTTCTAACCGACTTCAAAAAAAGGAGGAAGTTATCAATTCGTCAGAATCTTTTTTTTTATGTATGTTCACCGACTAATCGAAGACGCCTGAACGGATTTGGAAAATACCTATTTTTGTTTGAAAGAGTATACTCCTTAATTGGTCCCATAGAAATATTGTCATGTTCTGATCATGAACTTCGGAGATATGGAACGGAAATTTTCAATAATTGACAGCAATTCTGTCGGGATTGCTGCAATCGCTTGGATGTTTATTGTTTACACAACTTCATTACATAACATCACGCTTGTATGCTCGGAGGAGGTACAAAGATGTGTACAGTACACCCATACTTCGACAGTTAGGTATATTAAGTTTCATTTTATTGCGGATAACCATGAAATGAATTGTTAACAATTTAAAATAAATGCATAGCAAATTGTATAGGATATTAAACTAAACATAAAAACACTTTTTTTACAAAAACTAAAACCGACTTCAATAACACAAAAAAAAACTGAAAATTAACTTAAGCTTCAGAAGTCGATGGCAAAAGCCACCGACTTCCAGATATAATGCCCCGAATTTCATGTAGTAACGAACGAAGATGGTAGCACTCTGTATTATTTGCATGTACCATCCACATTAGCTCCTGTTTTTCTTCTAATAAGGTATTTCACAATACAGGAGATTTTTGGCAAAGTTATCTACTTGACATACGTCGTTTTATGTTGACTGGATACTTTAGCAGCTACATTTTTTTGTTTGAAATAAACTCTTTGCCAGTTTTCTAAGTGCACGGTGGGGTGGACCACCGGAGGAACACGCTCATGAATGGCAAATAGCGAAATTATGAGGAAACTTCGAGGAAATGAAACCGCTGCGTCTCGAGGCATGAAATTTTGAACAAAGGTTTCTTAAATGAAGTAAATGTGCGCCAACAAGGGACTTTTGTAAAAACACACACTGTGGAGTTATAATCAAAAAAGGCAACACTTCACTTTTGTAAAAATTTAATGCTTGGATGAATTGATGAATAAATTTGGATTTATTTAAAAAAGAGGTAAATAATACATATAGATCAAAATTTAAAAAAAAAAAAAAATAGTATTCGTGTACCATCTAATCATATTTTTTAATAAAAATTTAAATTGTTTAAAGAAATTTTTGTTTACAAGCTTCTTAACAAAAAATGACTTTTTAATTTCGGAGATCTTTTTTTTAAACAAAATACGGAATTACATTGACAAAATGGCTAAAACAACGTAAAATATATAAACCTATCTTATAAATGTCCAACGTCTTCATTAGAATGCACAATTTATGTATTTCACTGCTGCGGACTATAATATTGTTAAATAATACCTCGATTCCAGAGATATTTATTTCAATTTGGATCCTGCTCAACAACGTCTTGACGCTCCTTTCGGAATCTCGTTCAAAAGGCGTGCATCAGGAAACGCAGGACGCGCAACCAACCTAGCTGGCGATTTTTAGTCGTTTCTCGACATATAACTACTACTTTCAACAGCAGTACAGCAACTACAGTATTGCAACTACAGTACTTTCACAGTTTTTATGCCTTGTGACTGGGACTGTAGTTACTTTTTATTGTTGTCTTTGTTTCGAGAATTCAAAAATGCCTGTAACTGGCGTATTTGAAATAAATGCTTTGATTTGCAAATATACATCGTAAATACTCGAAATATTCAACAAAAACGCTAATCTTGAAAAAATATGCAATATAAAATTTAAATAGGTCCGAAATAATGTATTTTTGAGTATCATACATAATAACTTGAACAAATTACAAAAATTTTTTGGACTAGATATTACCATTATTGTTCCTGAAAACTTCAATAATCGAGTACTCCTCCAAATTCTTAGTAGCAGTATTGAGTCTTCTTTAAAATATTTGTGTTAATAGAAAAAGACTTGAAAACGACTATATTTTTGAATTAAGTTTCTTTATTTGCATTGCCTTTAGCACATTTTTGCATTCCTCTAGTTAGAAAGAGAAAAAAATAAGGAAATACGCCCAAATTATGCACGATCAGTAGATTTCAGCTAAAATATCCTACATCTTAAAAAAACTGGCCATAACATGCAAACATATATGCCTTTCTACTGATTTCAAACCAGGAAAAAAATGTTATAACATCACATGAGTGATGACAAACAGACGATTTCATAAAATTTGGATGTATTTTTCGAATCAATACATAGCTCTTCGATACTTGGCACACGAATGAAAAAAATAACAAAACGACCATCTGCCTAAAAATAGTTTCAATTTGAATTTAAAGTTGACAATTTCAAAGAAGAATATAGTTTTGAGGTTTAAGCAAAGAGGCTAAAATGCAGAGGTAACTCTGCAACACTTACATACAACATTTCTAACTTCAAAATTGACCAAGTTTCATACAAACTTTCAACCCTCGTTTTAACCCCTTAGGGGATGAATTTCGAAAAATCCCTTCTTATTGCACACTAACGTCATTCAAGGAAAGTTTTTGCAAAATTGTATGCTTCTAGATCCAGTGGTTTCAACATTGCTTTGATCGATCAGTCAGTTAGTCAGCCAGTCAGATTCTTACTTTATATAAAAAAAGAATTATTAATTAAGCATACAAGGTGTTAACGGACCCTTCACGAAGCCGTCACCAAAGCATTCTGTATATTAAACTAAGTAACTTTACGCAAAAATAATTTCTGCGAAACGACTTTTTTTGGGGTGAATAATCACGTTTAACCGTAGGACTCAATTTAATGCACTCAAAACATTGTGCTGATGGATGGATTGAATAGTACAAGGGTCGTGGAGGGTTAAAGTCACAAATCTTGCATTAAAAAATGATTTTATTCTAAAACAAAACTTTTGAAAAAGTTGGAACTCTGACCCCAAATATAATATCGAAATGACGGGGAAAACAAGTAGGTTTCGGTTCCGTTAAGGGCGTTGTTAAATCCTTTAGTGATTTTTTCACCAGCAGATCCCAAACAGGTCTTCAAATAGATGCTGTGCGTGTGGAAAACACAGCCTCCAAGGTGCTTGCTGGTGGTTGAAGAATACTATGACAAGCGATTGACAGTTGCACTCCAGTTTGAATAATTGGCGCACTCTACTGAAGGGTGAAAGAGACTGGTAACACGAGGTACCATTGTGTTATCTTTATGCTTAATTACTTAATGCTTCTTCAAATCTATGATCTGTTTTTCTGAAACATATAATTATCATCTGCGTACAGTGTTGCAAGGCTCCTCAATGACTTTGGATGGGGGGAAAATTCGTGACGTTGCCGTTGTATTGAAAGAAAGACAGATGACAACGTGAGTTTCGATTTGGCCACTCGCCAGAAGATCTTTTTTCATCTTTATCTAAGGTTTTTGCAAAAAGGAAATTGAATTACTAAAACAAATCTATGACCAGACTTGACTTCATCTAGCGAATAATTTTATTTTATTGAACGATGTTGATTTACAGCATGAAGTAATAAAAGAACGAAAATAAATCGGAATTTAGTTTATTAGCTTGAAGTCGGTAATATTTTTTGTTTCAACATGTTCTTAGATGGCACAACCGCAACCTCTGCCAGCCCAACCGCCACGCAGACCAATGCCAGGAGCAGCAATAGCAGCGGGACCGTAGGCACCGACAGGGCCATACGCACCAGCTGAACCGTAGGCACCGATAGGGCCATACGCACCAGCTGAACCGTAAGCAGCAGTCTCACTGATCATGGCGTTCCTGCCATTACCACAGGCATGGTTGACGGCGCCGGCACCGGCTGAAGGCACCACACCTTCCATACCAATAGTACCTACGAACGGCAGCTCACCACCGACAGCCAGAGTACCCTCATAAACGTTGTCAGACACTACGGAGATACCGACGGGAGCGATGGCGGAGGCGCTGGAGACAGGTAGAGCACCGCCACTGGTGGGACTGAACTCCATGGCGGGGGCGTAGATTCCATCGTAAGCCAGGCTTCTGCCTGCTAAGCCAGCGGCCAAACCGTCGATAGCAAGACCTCTGCCTGCCAAGCCAGCGCCGAGTCCATCACATCCCCAAGCAGGAGCACCCCAAGGGGCCGCTAAGGCGGGAGCGGCCAAGCCGCAGGGAGCAGCAAGTCCAGAGATATCAGCAACCGCAGCGCGGCTGGTGCACTGTCCGAGTGCGGACTGAAATTGTGACAAAAGATTAATTATGTATTTGGAGAGCACAATAAAATTTTAATTTGTATTTTATGATATTACTTTAAATAAATAATTGACTTCTTACCTTGAGCAGGAGCGCCTGAGCGCAGAGGACGAGGATAGCTTTGACAGACATTGTAGTTTGTTTCGAGTGCTAACACAAGAATGATGTTTATTATCGTAGCTGTGGGGGATTTTATACTCCCTTTCGTATAGTGTTATCAAGTTCCAAGAAAAATACTTAGTAGGTGAACAATTAATTAATAGCTTGTGTAAGCATGATAAGCCTACTATTTACCAACAAAGAAACGCTTTTCGTATGGTGACATTAATTCAGTCACGTTTTCAACAATTTCGAAAATGAACTATCTAGGTACTGTTATCAACAAGGGGCTGAGTATAAAATGTGGCAGCTGTTCCAGTTCATCATTCAGTCTTCAGCTTCTCGTTGAACGCAAACAAACATCAAACATGTCTACCTTCACCGTTGTGTTCCTCTGCATCCAAGCTTGCTTCCTCCAGGTAAGAATGCCGTTTCTTCCCTTTTGGTGTTTCTCTAAAAAGTCACTATTTAGATAATGTTTTACGAATCTACGGAAGCTAGAAGATAATGGTTCTAGTAGATCCAAATAATTGGAAATTTTTGTTACATTTTACTTCCTAAATTGGTACATTGATTTTCATTTAATCTTTACTTTCAGTCCGCACTCGGACAGTCATGCACCAGCCGCGCTGCGATTGCTGATGCTGCATTCGCTGGTCCCTGTGGCTTGGCCGCTCCTTATGGCTTGACAGCACCTGCTATCGCTGCTCCTTGTGGATTGGCGGCTTCTGGCTTGGCCGCTCCTTTCGGCTTGGCTGCTCCTGGTCTGGCTGCCCCCTTGGGATTGGCTTCTGGTTTGGCTTACGACGGACTCGCCTTCCCTGGTGCTGCCGGTTATGGTGCAGCCGCGTACGGCGGCGCCGGTGAAGGCAACGTGGCGGTCGCTGGTGAGCTGCCAGTCGCCGGTACCACCGCCGTTGCTGGTCAGGTCCCCATCATGGGCGCTGTGAGTTTCGGTGGCGATATACCAGCTGCTGGCTGCGTGTCTATCACCGGCAAGTGCGCTTGCGGCTGCGGTGCTCTCTACTAGTTTCTATACCCCTTAGACGAAAATACACAATATTATAACCACGGGAAATAAATGGAATGTTCATAATAACAGTTTTTACTCGAACCACCCTACGAATACGCTTGCAAGAACTTACCCTGTTGCTGACCATTTCAAGTTTATTAGTTCAAAATTATATTTTAACATGTTACGCACTGACAGACGTCTTGCTCTCTTTTATGTTTACTTCTAATTACGAAATTGGCATGTAAATGGTATTTATCTCTTTTCTAACCGACTTCAAAAAAAGGAGGAAGTTATCAATTCGTCAGAATCTTTTTTTTTATGTATGTTCACCGATTAATCGAAGACGCCTGAACGGATTTGGAAAATACCTGTTTTTGTTTGAAAAAGTATACTCCTAAATTGGTCCCATAGAAATATTGTCAAGTTCTGATCATGAACTTCGGAGATATGGAACGGAAATTTTCAATAATTGACAGCAATTCTGTCGGGATTGCTGCAATCGCTTGGATGTTTATTGTTTACACAACTTCATTACATAACATCACGCTTGTATGCTCGGAGGGGGTACAAAGATGTGTACAGTACACCCATACTTCGACAGTTAGGTATATTAAGTTCCATTTTATTGCGGATAACCATGAAATGAATTGTTAACAATTTAAAATAAATGCATAGCAAATTGTATAGGATATTAAACTAAACATAAAAACACTTTTTTTACAAAAACTAAAACCGACTTCAATAACACAAAAAAGAACTGAAAATTAACTTTAGCTTCAGAAGTCGATGGCAAAAGCCACCGACTTCCAGATATAATGCCCCGAATTTCATGTAGTAACGAACGAAGATGGTAGCACTCTGTATTATTTGCATGTACCATCCACATTAGCTCCTGTTTTTCTTCTAATAAGGTATTTCACAATACAGGAGATTTTTGACAAAGTTATCTACTTGACATACGTCGTTTTATGTTGACTGGATACTTTAGCAGCTACATTTTTTTGTTTGAAATAAACTCTTTGCCAGTTTTCTAAGTGCACGGTGGGGTGGACCACCGGAGGAACACGCTCATGAATGGCAAATAGCGAAATTATGAGGAAACTTCGAGGAAATGAAACCGCTGCGTCTCGAGGCATGAAATTTTGAACAAAGGTTTCTTAAATGAAGTAAATGTGCGCCAACAAGGGACTTTTGTAAAAACACACACTGTGGAGTTATAATCAAAAAAGGCAACACTTCACTTTTGTAAAAATTTAATGCTTGGATGAATTGATGAATAAATTTGGATTTATTTAAAAAAGAGGTAAATAATACATATAGATCAAAATTTAAAAAAAAAAAAAAATAGTATTCGTGTACCATCTAATCATATTTTTTAATAAAAATTTAAATTGTTTAAAGAAATTTTTGTTTACAAGCTTTTCTTAACAAAAAATGACTTTTTAATTTCGGAGATCTTTTTTTTAAACAAAATACGGAATTACATTGACAAAATGGCTAAAACAACGTAAAATATATAAACCTATCTTATAAATGTCCAACGTCTTCATTAGAATGCACAATTTATGTATTTCACTGCTGCGGACTATAATATTGTTAAATAATACCTGGATTCCAGAGATATTTTTTTCAATTTGGATCCTGCTCAACAACGTCTTGACGCTCCTTTCGGAATCTCGTTCAAAAGGCGTGCATCAGGAAACGCAGGACGCGCAACCAACCTAGCTGGCGATTTTTAGTCGTTTCTCGACATATAACTACTACTTTCAACAGCAGTACAGCAACTACAGTATTGCAACTACAGTACTTTCACAGTTTTTATGCCTTGTGACTGGGACTGTAGTTACTTTTTATTGTTGTCTTTGTTTCGAGAATTCAAAAATGCCTGTAACTGGCGTATTTGAAATAAATGCTTTGATTTGCAAATATACATCGTAAATACTCGAAATATTCAACAAAAACGCTAATCTTGAAAAAATATGCAATATAAAATTTAAATAGGTCCGAAATAATGTATTTTTGAGTATCATACATAATAACTTGAACAAATTACAAAAATTTTTTGGACCAGATATTACCATTATTGTTCCTGAAAACTTCAATAATCGAGTACTCCTCCAAATTCTTAGTAGCAGTATTGAGTCTTCTTTAAAATATTTGTGTTAATAGAAAAAGACTTGAAAACGACTATATTTTTGAATTAAGTTTTTTTATTTGCATTGCCTTTAGCACATTTTTGCATTCCTCTAGTTAGAAAGAGAAAAAAATAAGGAAATACGCCCAAATTATGCACGATCAGTAGATTTCAGCTAAAATATCCTACATCTTAAAAAAACTGGCCATAACATGCAAACATATATGCCTTTCTACTGATTTCAAACCAGGAAAAAAATGTTATAACATCACATGAGTGATGACAAACAGACGATTTCATAAAATTTGGATGTATTTTTCGAATCAATACATAGCTCTTCGATACTTGGCACACGAATGAAAAAAATAACAAAACGACCATCTGCCTAAAAATAGTTTCAATTTGAATTTAAAGTTGACAATTTCAAAGAAGAATATAGTTTTGAGGTTTAAGCAAAGAGGCTAAAATGCAGAGGTAACTCTGCAACACTTACATACAACATTTCTAACTTCAAAATTGACCAAGTTTCATACAAACTTTCAACCCTCGTTTTAACCCCTTAGGGGATGAATTTCGAAAAATCCCTTCTTATTGCACACTAACGTCATTCAAGGAAAGTTTTTGCAAAATTGTATGCTTCTAGATCCAGTGGTTTCAACATTGCTTTGATCGATCAGTCAGTTAGTCAGCCAGTCAGATTCTTACTTTATATAAAAAAAGAATTATTAATTAAGCATACAAGGTGTTAACGGACCCTTCACGAAGCCGTCACCAAAGCATTCTGTATATTAAACTAAGTAACTTTACGCAAAAATAATTTCTGCGAAACGACTTTTTTTGGGGTGAATAATCACGTTTAACCGTAGGACTCAATTTAATGCACTCAAAACATTGTGCTGATGGATGGATTGAATAGTACAAGGGTCGTGGAGGGTTAAAGTCACAAATCTTGCATTAAAAAATGATTTTATTCTAAAACAAAACTTTTGAAAAAGTTGGAACTCTGACCCCAAATATAATATCGAAATGACGGGGAAAACAAGTAGGTTTCGGTTCCGTTAAGGGCGTTGTTAAATCCTTTAGTGATTTTTTCACCAGCAGATCCCAAACAGGTCTTCAAATAGATGCTGTGCGTGTGGAAAACACAGCCTCCAAGGTGCTTGCTGGTGGTTGAAGAATACTATGACAAGCGATTGACAGTTGCACTCCAGTTTGAATAATTGGCGCACTCTACTGAAGGGTGAAAGAGACTGGTAACACGAGGTACCATTGTGTTATCTTTATGCTTAATTACTTAATGCTTCTTCAAATCTATGATCTGTTTTTCTGAAACATATAATTATCATCTGCGTACAGTGTTGCAAGGCTCCTCAATGACTTTGGATGGGGGGAAAATTCGTGACGTTGCCGTTGTATTGAAAGAAAGACAGATGACAACGTGAGTTTCGATTTGGCCACTCGCCAGAAGATCTTTTTTCATCTTTATCTAAGGTTTTTGCAAAAAGGAAATTGAATTACTAAAACAAATCTATGACCAGACTTGACTTCATCTAGCGAATAATTTTATTTTATTGAACGATGTTGATTTACAGCATGAAGTAATAAAAGAACGAAAATAAATCGGAATTTAGTTTATTAGCTTGAAGTCGGTAATATTTTTTGTTTCAACATGTTCTTAGATGGCACAACCGCAACCTCTGCCAGCCCAACCGCCACGCAGACCAATGCCAGGAGCAGCAATAGCAGCGGGACCGTAGGCACCGACAGGGCCATACGCACCAGCTGAACCGTAGGCACCGATAGGGCCATACGCACCAGCTGAACCGTAAGCAGCAGTCTCACTGATCATGGCGTTCCTGCCATTACCACAGGCATGGTTGACGGCGCCGGCACCGGCTGAAGGCACCACACCTTCCATACCAATAGTACCTACGAACGGCAGCTCACCACCGACAGCCAGAGTACCCTCATAAACGTTGTCAGACACTACGGAGATACCGACGGGAGCGATGGCGGAGGCGCTGGAGACAGGTAGAGCACCGCCACTGGTGGGACTGAACTCCATGGCGGGGGCGTAGATTCCATCGTAAGCCAGGCTTCTGCCTGCTAAGCCAGCGGCCAAACCGTCGATAGCAAGACCTCTGCCTGCCAAGCCAGCGCCGAGTCCATCACATCCCCAAGCAGGAGCACCCCAAGGGGCCGCTAAGGCGGGAGCGGCCAAGCCGCAGGGAGCAGCAAGTCCAGAGATATCAGCAACCGCAGCGCGGCTGGTGCACTGTCCGAGTGCGGACTGAAATTGTGACAAAAGATTAATTATGTATTTGGAGAGCACAATAAAATTTTAATTTGTATTTTATGATATTACTTTAAATAAATAATTGACTTCTTACCTTGAGCAGGAGCGCCTGAGCGCAGAGGACGAGGATAGCTTTGACAGACATTGTAGTTTGTTTCGAGTGCTAACACAAGAATGATGTTTATTATCGTAGCTGTGGGGGATTTTATACTCCCTTTCGTATAGTGTTATCAAGTTCCAAGAAAAATACTTAGTAGGTGAACAATTAATTAATAGCTTGTGTAAGCATGATAAGCCTACTATTTACCAACAAAGAAACGCTTTTCGTATGGTGACATTAATTCAGTCACGTTTTCAACAATTTCGAAAATGAACTATCTAGGTACTGTTATCAACAAGGGGCTGAGTATAAAATGTGGCAGCTGTTCCAGTTCATCATTCAGTCTTCAGCTTCTCGTTGAACGCAAACAAACATCAAACATGTCTACCTTCACCGTTGTGTTCCTCTGCATCCAAGCTTTCTTCCTCCAGGTAAGAATGCCGTTTCTTCCCTTTTGGTGTTTCTCTAAAAAGTCACTATTTAGATAATGTTTTACGAATCTACGGAAGCTAGAAGATAATGGTTCTAGTAGATCCAAATAATTGGAAATTTTTGTTACATTTTACTTCCTAAATTGGTACATTGATTTTCATTTAATCTTTACTTTCAGTCCGCACTCGGACAGTCATGCACCAGCCGCGCTGCGATTGCTGATGCTGCATTCGCTGGTCCCTGTGGCTTGGCCGCTCCTTATGGCTTGACAGCACCTGCTATCGCTGCTCCTTGTGGATTGGCGGCTTCTGGCTTGGCCGCTCCTTTCGGCTTGGCTGCTCCTGGTCTGGCTGCCCCCTTGGGATTGGCTTCTGGTTTGGCTTACGACGGACTCGCCTTCCCTGGTGCTGCCGGTTATGGTGCAGCCGCGTACGGCGGCGCCGGTGAAGGCAACGTGGCGGTCGCTGGTGAGCTGCCAGTCGCCGGTACCACCGCCGTTGCTGGTCAGGTCCCCATCATGGGCGCTGTGAGTTTCGGTGGCGATATACCAGCTGCTGGCTGCGTGTCTATCACCGGCAAGTGCGCTTGCGGCTGCGGTGCTCTCTACTAGTTTCTATACTAGACGAAAATACACAATATTATAACCACGGGAAATAAATGGAATGTTCATAATAACAGTTTTTACTCGAACCACCCTACGAATACGCTTGCAAGAACTTACCCTGTTGCTGACCATTTCAAGTTTATTAGTTCAAAATTATATTTTAACATGTTACGCACTGACAGACGTCTTGCTCTCTTTTATGTTTACTTCTAATTACGAAATTGGCATGTAAATGGTATTTATCTCTTTTCTAACCGACTTCAAAAAAAGGAGGAAGTTATCAATTCGTCAGAATCTTTTTTTTTATGTATGTTCACCGATTAATCGACGACGCCTGAACGGATTTGGAAAATACCTGTTTTTGTTTGAAAAAGTATACTCCTAAATTGGTCCCATAGAAATATTGTCATGTTCTGATCATGAACTTCGGAGATATGGAACGGAAATTTTCAATAATTGACAGCAATTCTGTCGGGATTGCTGCAATCGCTTGGATGTTTATTGTTTACACAACTTCATTACATAACATCACGCTTGTATGCTCGGAGGGGGTACAAAGATGTGTACAGTACACCCATACTTCGACAGTTAGGTATATTAAGTTCCATTTTATTGCGGATAACCATGAAATGAATTGTTAACAATTTAAAATAAATGCATAGCAAATTGTATAGGATATTAAACTAAACATAAAAACACTTTTTTTACAAAAACTAAAACCGACTTCAATAACACAAAAAAGAACTGAAAATTAACTTTAGCTTCAGAAGTCGATGGCAAAAGCCACCGACTTCCAGATATAATGCCCCGAATTTCATGTAGTAACGAACGAAGATGGTAGCACTCTGTATTATTTGCATGTACCATCCACATTAGCTCCTGTTTTTCTTCTAATAAGGTATTTCACAATACAGGAGATTTTTGACAAAGTTATCTACTTGACATACGTCGTTTTATGTTGACTGGATACTTTAGCAGCTACATTTTTTTGTTTGAAATAAACTCTTTGCCAGTTTTCTAAGTGCACGGTGGGGTGGACCACCGGAGGAACACGCTCATGAATGGCAAATAGCGAAATTATGAGGAAACTTCGAGGAAATGAAACCGCTGCGTCTCGAGGCATGAAATTTTGAACAAAGGTTTCTTAAATGAAGTAAATGTGCGCCAACAAGGGACTTTTGTAAAAACACACACTGTGGAGTTATAATCAAAAAAGGCAACACTTCACTTTTGTAAAAATTTAATGCTTGGATGAATTGATGAATAAATTTGGATTTATTTAAAAAAGAGGTAAATAATACATATAGATCAAAATTTAAAAAAAAAAAAAAATAGTATTCGTGTACCATCTAATCATATTTTTTAATAAAAATTTAAATTGTTTAAAGAAATTTTTGTTTACAAGCTTTTCTTAACAAAAAATGACTTTTTAATTTCGGAGATCTTTTTTTTAAACAAAATACGGAATTACATTGACAAAATGGCTAAAACAACGTAAAATATATAAACCTATCTTATAAATGTCCAACGTCTTCATTAGAATGCACAATTTATGTATTTCACTGCTGCGGACTATAATATTGTTAAATAATACCTGGATTCCAGAGATATTTTTTTCAATTTGGATCCTGCTCAACAACGTCTTGACGCTCCTTTCGGAATCTCGTTCAAAAGGCGTGCATCAGGAAACGCAGGACGCGCAACCAACCTAGCTGGCGATTTTTAGTCGTTTCTCGACATATAACTACTACTTTCAACAGCAGTACAGCAACTACAGTATTGCAACTACAGTACTTTCACAGTTTTTATGCCTTGTGACTGGGACTGTAGTTACTTTTTATTGTTGTCTTTGTTTCGAGAATTCAAAAATGCCTGTAACTGGCGTATTTGAAATAAATGCTTTGATTTGCAAATATACATCGTAAATACTCGAAATATTCAACAAAAACGCTAATCTTGAAAAAATATGCAATATAAAATTTAAATAGGTCCGAAATAATGTATTTTTGAGTATCATACATAATAACTTGAACAAATTACAAAAATTTTTTGGACCAGATATTACCATTATTGTTCCTGAAAACTTCAATAATCGAGTACTCCTCCAAATTCTTAGTAGCAGTATTGAGTCTTCTTTAAAATATTTGTGTTAATAGAAAAAGACTTGAAAACGACTATATTTTTGAATTAAGTTTTTTTATTTGCATTGCCTTTAGCACATTTTTGCATTCCTCTAGTTAGAAAGAGAAAAAAATAAGGAAATACGCCCAAATTATGCACGATCAGTAGATTTCAGCTAAAATATCCTACATCTTAAAAAAACTGGCCATAACATGCAAACATATATGCCTTTCTACTGATTTCAAACCAGGAAAAAAATGTTATAACATCACATGAGTGATGACAAACAGACGATTTCATAAAATTTGGATGTATTTTTCGAATCAATACATAGCTCTTCGATACTTGGCACACGAATGAAAAAAATAACAAAACGACCATCTGCCTAAAAATAGTTTCAATTTGAATTTAAAGTTGACAATTTCAAAGAAGAATATAGTTTTGAGGTTTAAGCAAAGAGGCTAAAATGCAGAGGTAACTCTGCAACACTTACATACAACATTTCTAACTTCAAAATTGACCAAGTTTCATACAAACTTTCAACCCTCGTTTTAACCCCTTAGGGGATGAATTTCGAAAAATCCCTTCTTATTGCACACTAACGTCATTCAAGGAAAGTTTTTGCAAAATTGTATGCTTCTAGATCCAGTGGTTTCAACATTGCTTTGATCGATCAGTCAGTTAGTCAGCCAGTCAGATTCTTACTTTATATAAAAAAAGAATTATTAATTAAGCATACAAGGTGTTAACGGACCCTTCACGAAGCCGTCACCAAAGCATTCTGTATATTAAACTAAGTAACTTTACGCAAAAATAATTTCTGCGAAACGACTTTTTTTGGGGTGAATAATCACGTTTAACCGTAGGACTCAATTTAATGCACTCAAAACATTGTGCTGATGGATGGATTGAATAGTACAAGGGTCGTGGAGGGTTAAAGTCACAAATCTTGCATTAAAAAATGATTTTATTCTAAAACAAAACTTTTGAAAAAGTTGGAACTCTGACCCCAAATATAATATCGAAATGACGGGGAAAACAAGTAGGTTTCGGTTCCGTTAAGGGCGTTGTTAAATCCTTTAGTGATTTTTTCACCAGCAGATCCCAAACAGGTCTTCAAATAGATGCTGTGCGTGTGGAAAACACAGCCTCCAAGGTGCTTGCTGGTGGTTGAAGAATACTATGACAAGCGATTGACAGTTGCACTCCAGTTTGAATAATTGGCGCACTCTACTGAAGGGTGAAAGAGACTGGTAACACGAGGTACCATTGTGTTATCTTTATGCTTAATTACTTAATGCTTCTTCAAATCTATGATCTGTTTTTCTGAAACATATAATTATCATCTGCGTACAGTGTTGCAAGGGTCTTTAGGCTCCTCAATGACTTTGGATGGGGGGAAAATTCGTGACGTTGCCGTTGTATTGAAAGAAAGACAGATGACAACGTGAGTTTCGATTTGGCCACTCGCCAGAAGATCTTTTTTCATCCTTATCTAAGGTTTTTGCAAAAAGGAAATTGAATTACTAAAACAAATCTATGACCAGACTTGACTTCATCTAGCGAATTATTTTATTTTATTGAACGATGTTGATTTACAGCATGAAGTAATAAAAGAACGAAAATAAATCGGAATTTAGTTTATTAGCTTGAAGTCGGTAATATTTTTTGTTTCAACATGTTCTTAGATGGCACAACCGCAACCTCTGCCAGCCCAACCGCCACGCAGACCAATGCCAGGAGCAGCAATAGCAGCGGGACCGTAGGCACCGACAGGGCCATACGCACCAGCTGAACCGTAGGCACCGATAGGGCCATACGCACCAGCTGAACCGTAAGCAGCAGTCTCACTGATCATGGCGTTCCTGCCATTACCACAGGCATGGTTGACGGCGCCGGCACCGGCTGAAGGCACCACACCTTCCATACCAATAGTACCTACGAACGGCAGCTCACCACCGACAGCCAGAGTACCCTCATAAACGTTGTCAGACACTACGGAGATACCGACGGGAGCGATGGCGGAGGCGCTGGAGACAGGTAGAGCACCGCCACTGGTGGGACTGAACTCCATGGCGGGGGCGTAGATTCCATCGTAAGCCAGGCTTCTGCCTGCTAAGCCAGCGGCCAAACCGTCGATAGCAAGACCTCTGCCTGCCAAGCCAGCGCCGAGTCCATCACATCCCCAAGCAGGAGCACCCCAAGGGGCCGCTAAGGCGGGAGCGGCCAAGCCGCAGGGAGCAGCAAGTCCAGAGATATCAGCAACCGCAGCGCGGCTGGTGCACTGTCCGAGTGCGGACTGAAATTGTGACAAAAGATTAATTATGTATTTGGAGAGCACAATAAAATTTTAATTTGTATTTTATGATATTACTTTAAATAAATAATTGACTTCTTACCTTGAGCAGGAGCGCCTGAGCGCAGAGGACGAGGATAGCTTTGACAGACATTGTAGTTTGTTTCGAGTGCTAACACAAGAATGATGTTTATTATCGTAGCTGTGGGGGATTTTATACTCCCTTTCGTATAGTGTTATCAAGTTCCAAGAAAAATACTTAGTAGGTGAACAATTAATTAATAGCTTGTGTAAGCATGATAAGCCTACTATTTACCAACAAAGAAACGCTTTTCGTATGGTGACATTAATTCAGTCACGTTTTCAACAATTTCGAAAATGAACTATCTAGGTACTGTTATCAACAAGGGGCTGAGTATAAAATGTGGCAGCTGTTCCAGTTCATCATTCAGTCTTCAGCTTCTCGTTGAACGCAAACAAACATCAAACATGTCTACCTTCACCGTTGTGTTCCTCTGCATCCAAGCTTGCTTCCTCCAGGTAAGAATGCCGTTTCTTCCCTTTTGGTGTTTCTCTAAAAAGTCACTATTTAGATAATGTTTTACGAATCTACGGAAGCTAGAAGATAATGGTTCTAGTAGATCCAAATAATTGGAAATTTTTGTTACATTTTACTTCCTAAATTGGTACATTGATTTTCATTTAATCTTTACTTTCAGTCCGCACTCGGACAGTCATGCACCAGCCGCGCTGCGATTGCTGATGCTGCATTCGCTGGTCCCTGTGGCTTGGCCGCTCCTTATGGCTTGACAGCACCTGCTATCGCTGCTCCTTGTGGATTGGCGGCTTCTGGCTTGGCCGCTCCTTTCGGCTTGGCTGCTCCTGGTCTGGCTGCCCCCTTGGGATTGGCTTCTGGTTTGGCTTACGACGGACTCGCCTTCCCTGGTGCTGCCGGTTATGGTGCAGCCGCGTACGGCGGCGCCGGTGAAGGCAACGTGGCGGTCGCTGGTGAGCTGCCAGTCGCCGGTACCACCGCCGTTGCTGGTCAGGTCCCCATCATGGGCGCTGTGAGTTTCGGTGGCGATATACCAGCTGCTGGCTGCGTGTCTATCACCGGCAAGTGCGCTTGCGGCTGCGGTGCTCTCTACTAGTTTCTATACTAGACGAAAATACACAATATTATAACCACGGGAAATAAATGGAATGTTCATAATAACAGTTTTTACTCGAACCACCCTACGAATACGCTTGCAAGAACTTACCCTGTTGCTGACCATTTCAAGTTTATTAGTTCAAAATTATATTTTAACATGTTACGCACTGACAGACGTCTTGCTCTCTTTTATGTTTACTTCTAATTACGAAATTGGCATGAAAATGGTATTTATCTCTTTTCTAACCGACTTCAAAAAAAGGAGGAAGTTATCAATTCGTCAGAATCTTTTTTTTTATGTATGTTCACCGACTAATCGAAGACGCCTGAACGGATTTGGAAAATACCTATTTTTGTTTGAAAGAGTATACTCCTAAATTGGTCCCATAGAAATATTGTCATGTTCTGATCATGAACTTCGGAGATATGGAACGGAAATTTTCAATAATTGACAGCAATTCTGTCGGGATTGCTGCAATCGCTTGGATGTTTATTGTTTACACAACTTCATTACATAACATCACGCTTGTATGCTCGGAGGAGGTACAAAGATGTGTACAGTACACCCATACTTCGACAGTTAGGTATATTAAGTTTCATTTTATTGCGGATAACCATGAAATGAATTGTTAACAATTTAAAATAAATGCATAGCAAATTGTATAGGATATTAAACTAAACATAAAAACACTTTTTTTACAAAAACTAAAACCGACTTCAATAACACAAAAAAAAACTGAAAATTAACTTAAGCTTCAGAAGTCGATGGCAAAAGCCACCGACTTCCAGATATAATGCCCCGAATTTCATGTAGTAACGAACGAAGATGGTAGCACTCTGTATTATTTGCATGTACCATCCACATTAGCTCCTGTTTTTCTTCTAATAAGGTATTTCACAATACAGGAGATTTTTGACAAAGTTATCTACTTGACATACGTCGTTTTATGTTGACTGGATACTTTAGCAGCTACATTTTTTTGTTTGAAATAAACTCTTTGCCAGTTTTCTAAGTGCACGGTGGGGTGGACCACCGGAGGAACACGCTCATGAATGGCAAATAGCGAAATTATGAGGAAACTTCGAGGAAATGAAACCGCTGCGTCTCGAGGCATGAAATTTTGAACAAAGGTTTCTTAAATGAAGTAAATGTGCGCCAACAAGGGACTTTTGTAAAAACACACACTGTGGAGTTATAATCAAAAAAGGCAACACTTCACTTTTGTAAAAATTTAATGCTTGGATGAATTGATGAATAAATTTGGATTTATTTAAAAAAGAGGTAAATAATACATATAGATCAAAATTTAAAAAAAAAAAAAAATAGTATTCGTGTACCATCTAATCATATTTTTTAATAAAAATTTAAATTGTTTAAAGAAATTTTTGTTTACAAGCTTTTCTTAACAAAAAATGACTTTTTAATTTCGGAGATCTTTTTTTTAAACAAAATACGGAATTACATTGACAAAATGGCTAAAACAACGTAAAATATATAAACCTATCTTATAAATGTCCAACGTCTTCATTAGAATGCACAATTTATGTATTTCACTGCTGCGGACTATAATATTGTTAAATAATACCTCGATTCCAGAGATATTTATTTCAATTTGGATCCTGCTCAACAACGTCTTGACGCTCCTTTCGGAATCTCGTTCAAAAGGCGTGTATCAGGAAACGCAGGACGCGCAACCAACCTAGCTGGCGATTTTTAGTCGTTTCTCGACATATAACTACTACTTTCAACAGCAGTACAGCAACTACAGTATTGCAACTACAGTACTTTCACAGTTTTTATGCCTTGTGACTGGGACTGTAGTTACTTTTTATTGTTGTCTTTGTTTCGAGAATTCAAAAATGCCTGTAACTGGCGTATTTGAAATAAATGCTTTGATTTGCAAATATACATCGTAAATACTCGAAATATTCAACAAAAACGCTAATCTTGAAAAAATATGCAATATAAAATTTAAATAGGTCCGAAATAATGTATTTTTGAGTATCATACATATTAATTTTTTGGACTAGATATTACCATTATTGTTCCTGAAAACTTCAATAATCGAGTACTCCTCCAAATTCTTAGTAGCAGTATTGAGTCTTCTTTAAAATATTTGTGTTAATAGAAAAAGACTTGAAAACGACTATATTTTTGAATTAAGTTTCTTTATTTGCATTGCCTTTAGCTCATTTTTGCATTTCTCTAGTTAGAAAGAGAAAAAAATAAGGAAATACGCCCAAATTATGCACGATCAGTAGATTTCAGCTAAAATATCCTACATCTTAAAAAAACTGGCCATAACATGCAAACATATATGCCTTTCTACTGATTTCAAACCAGGAAAAAATGTTATAACATCACATGAGTGATGACAAACAGACGATTTCATAAAATTTGGATGTATTTTTCGAATCAATACATAGCTCTTCGATACTTGGCACACGAATGAAAAAAATAACAAAACGACCATCTGCCTAAAAATAGTTTCAATTTGAATTTAAAGTTGACAATTTCAAAGAAGAATATAGTTTTGAGGTTTAAGCAAAGAGGCTAAAATGCAGAGGTAACTCTGCAACACTTACATACAACATTTCTAACTTCAAAATTGACCAAGTTTCATACAAACTTTCAACCCTCGTTTTAACCCCTTAGGGGATGAATTTCGAAAAATCCCTTCTTATTGCACACTAACGTCATTCAAGGAAAGTTTTTGCAAAATTTTATGCTTCTAGATCCAGTGGTTTCAACATTGCTTTGATCGATCAGTCAGTTAGTCAGCCAGTCAGATTCTTACTTTATATAAAAAAAGAATTATTAATTAAGCATACAAGGTGTTAACGGACCCTTCACGAAGCCGTCACCAAAGCATTCTGTATATTAAACTAAGTAACTTTACGCAAAAATAATTTCTGCGAAACGACTTTTTTTGGGGTGAATAATCACGTTTAACCGTAGGACTCAATTTAATGCACTCAAAACATTGTGCTGATGGATGGATTGAATAGTACAAGGGTCGTGGAGGGTTAAAGTCACAAATCTTGCATTAAAAAATGATTTTATTCTAAAACAAAACTTTTGAAAAAGTTGGAACTCTGACCCCAAATATAATATCGAAATGACGGGGAAAACAAGTAGGTTTCGGTTCCGTTAAGGGCGTTGTTAAATCCTTTAGTGATTTTTTCACCAGCAGATCCCAAACAGGTCTTCAAATAGATGCTGTGCGTGTGGAAAACACAGCCTCCAAGGTGCTTGCTGGTGGTTGAAGAATACTATGACAAGCGATTGACAGTTGCACTCCAGTTTGAATAATTGGCGCACTCTACTGAAGGGTGAAAGAGACTGGTAACACGAGGTACCATTGTGTTATCTTTATGCTTAATTACTTAATGCTTCTTCAAATCTATGATCTGTTTTTCTGAAACATATAATTATCATCTGCGTACAGTGTTGCAAGGGTCTTTAGGCTCCTCAATGACTTTGGATGGGGGGAAAATTCGTGACGTTGCCGTTGTATTGAAAGAAAGACAGATGACAACGTGAGTTTCGATTTGGCCACTCGCCAGAAGATCTTTTTTCATCCTTATCTAAGGTTTTTGCAAAAAGGAAATTGAATTACTAAAACAAATCTATGACCAGACTTGACTTCATCTAGCGAATTATTTTATTTTATTGAACGATGTTGATTTACAGCATGAAGTAATAAAAGAACGAAAATAAATCGGAATTTAGTTTATTAGCTTGAAGTCGGTAATATTTTTTGTTTCAACATGTTCTTAGATGGCACAACCGCAACCTCTGCCAGCCCAACCGCCACGCAGACCAATGCCAGGAGCAGCAATAGCAGCGGGACCGTAGGCACCGACAGGGCCATACGCACCAGCTGAACCGTAGGCACCGATAGGGCCATACGCACCAGCTGAACCGTAAGCAGCAGTCTCACTGATCATGGCGTTCCTGCCATTACCACAGGCATGGTTGACGGCGCCGGCACCGGCTGAAGGCACCACACCTTCCATACCAATAGTACCTACGAACGGCAGCTCACCACCGACAGCCAGAGTACCCTCATAAACGTTGTCAGACACTACGGAGATACCGACGGGAGCGATGGCGGAGGCGCTGGAGACAGGTAGAGCACCGCCACTGGTGGGACTGAACTCCATGGCGGGGGCGTAGATTCCATCGTAAGCCAGGCTTCTGCCTGCTAAGCCAGCGGCCAAACCGTCGATAGCAAGACCTCTGCCTGCCAAGCCAGCGCCGAGTCCATCACATCCCCAAGCAGGAGCACCCCAAGGGGCCGCTAAGGCGGGAGCGGCCAAGCCGCAGGGAGCAGCAAGTCCAGAGATATCAGCAACCGCAGCGCGGCTGGTGCACTGTCCGAGTGCGGACTGAAATTGTGACAAAAGATTAATTATGTATTTGGAGAGCACAATAAAATTTTAATTTGTATTTTATGATATTACTTTAAATAAATAATTGACTTCTTACCTTGAGCAGGAGCGCCTGAGCGCAGAGGACGAGGATAGCTTTGACAGACATTGTAGTTTGTTTCGAGTGCTAACACAAGAATGATGTTTATTATCGTAGCTGTGGGGGATTTTATACTCCCTTTCGTATAGTGTTATCAAGTTCCAAGAAAAATACTTAGTAGGTGAACAATTAATTAATAGCTTGTGTAAGCATGATAAGCCTACTATTTACCAACAAAGAAACGCTTTTCGTATGGTGACATTAATTCAGTCACGTTTTCAACAATTTCGAAAATGAACTATCTAGGTACTGTTATCAACAAGGGGCTGAGTATAAAATGTGGCAGCTGTTCCAGTTCATCATTCAGTCTTCAGCTTCTCGTTGAACGCAAACAAACATCAAACATGTCTACCTTCACCGTTGTGTTCCTCTGCATCCAAGCTTGCTTCCTCCAGGTAAGAATGCCGTTTCTTCCCTTTTGGTGTTTCTCTAAAAAGTCACTATTTAGATAATGTTTTACGAATCTACGGAAGCTAGAAGATAATGGTTCTAGTAGATCCAAATAATTGGAAATTTTTGTTACATTTTACTTCCTAAATTGGTACATTGATTTTCATTTAATCTTTACTTTCAGTCCGCACTCGGACAGTCATGCACCAGCCGCGCTGCGATTGCTGATGCTGCATTCGCTGGTCCCTGTGGCTTGGCCGCTCCTTATGGCTTGACAGCACCTGCTATCGCTGCTCCTTGTGGATTGGCGGCTTCTGGCTTGGCCGCTCCTTTCGGCTTGGCTGCTCCTGGTCTGGCTGCCCCCTTGGGATTGGCTTCTGGTTTGGCTTACGACGGACTCGCCTTCCCTGGTGCTGCCGGTTATGGTGCAGCCGCGTACGGCGGCGCCGGTGAAGGCAACGTGGCGGTCGCTGGTGAGCTGCCAGTCGCCGGTACCACCGCCGTTGCTGGTCAGGTCCCCATCATGGGCGCTGTGAGTTTCGGTGGCGATATACCAGCTGCTGGCTGCGTGTCTATCACCGGCAAGTGCGCTTGCGGCTGCGGTGCTCTCTACTAGTTTCTATACTAGACGAAAATACACAATATTATAACCACGGGAAATAAATGGAATGTTCATAATAACAGTTTTTACTCGAACCACCCTACGAATACGCTTGCAAGAACTTACCCTGTTGCTGACCATTTCAAGTTTATTAGTTCAAAATTATATTTTAACATGTTACGCACTGACAGACGTCTTGCTCTCTTTTATGTTTACTTCTAATTACGAAATTGGCATGAAAATGGTATTTATCTCTTTTCTAACCGACTTCAAAAAAAGGAGGAAGTTATCAATTCGTCAGAATCTTTTTTTTTATGTATGTTCACCGACTAATCGAAGACGCCTGAACGGATTTGGAAAATACCTATTTTTGTTTGAAAGAGTATACTCCTAAATTGGTCCCATAGAAATATTGTCATGTTCTGATCATGAACTTCGGAGATATGGAACGGAAATTTTCAATAATTGACAGCAATTCTGTCGGGATTGCTGCAATCGCTTGGATGTTTATTGTTTACACAACTTCATTACATAACATCACGCTTGTATGCTCGGAGGAGGTACAAAGATGTGTACAGTACACCCATACTTCGACAGTTAGGTATATTAAGTTTCATTTTATTGCGGATAACCATGAAATGAATTGTTAACAATTTAAAATAAATGCATAGCAAATTGTATAGGATATTAAACTAAACATAAAAACACTTTTTTTACAAAAACTAAAACCGACTTCAATAACACAAAAAAAAACTGAAAATTAACTTAAGCTTCAGAAGTCGATGGCAAAAGCCACCGACTTCCAGATATAATGCCCCGAATTTCATGTAGTAACGAACGAAGATGGTAGCACTCTGTATTATTTGCATGTACCATCCACATTAGCTCCTGTTTTTCTTCTAATAAGGTATTTCACAATACAGGAGATTTTTGACAAAGTTATCTACTTGACATACGTCGTTTTATGTTGACTGGATACTTTAGCAGCTACATTTTTTTGTTTGAAATAAACTCTTTGCCAGTTTTCTAAGTGCACGGTGGGGTGGACCACCGGAGGAACACGCTCATGAATGGCAAATAGCGAAATTATGAGGAAACTTCGAGGAAATGAAACCGCTGCGTCTCGAGGCATGAAATTTTGAACAAAGGTTTCTTAAATGAAGTAAATGTGCGCCAACAAGGGACTTTTGTAAAAACACACACTGTGGAGTTATAATCAAAAAAGGCAACACTTCACTTTTGTAAAAATTTAATGCTTGGATGAATTGATGAATAAATTTGGATTTATTTAAAAAAGAGGTAAATAATACATATAGATCAAAATTTAAAAAAAAAAAAAAATAGTATTCGTGTACCATCTAATCATATTTTTTAATAAAAATTTAAATTGTTTAAAGAAATTTTTGTTTACAAGCTTTTCTTAACAAAAAATGACTTTTTAATTTCGGAGATCTTTTTTTTAAACAAAATACGGAATTACATTGACAAAATGGCTAAAACAACGTAAAATATATAAACCTATCTTATAAATGTCCAACGTCTTCATTAGAATGCACAATTTATGTATTTCACTGCTGCGGACTATAATATTGTTAAATAATACCTCGATTCCAGAGATATTTATTTCAATTTGGATCCTGCTCAACAACGTCTTGACGCTCCTTTCGGAATCTCGTTCAAAAGGCGTGCATCAGGAAACGCAGGACGCGCAACCAACCTAGCTGGCGATTTTTAGTCGTTTCTCGACATATAACTACTACTTTCAACAGCAGTACAGCAACTACAGTATTGCAACTACAGTACTTTCACAGTTTTTATGCCTTGTGACTGGGACTGTAGTTACTTTTTATTGTTGTCTTTGTTTCGAGAATTCAAAAATGCCTGTAACTGGCGTATTTGAAATAAATGCTTTGATTTGCAAATATACATCGTAAATACTCGAAATATTCAACAAAAACGCTAATCTTGAAAAAATATGCAATATAAAATTTAAATAGGTCCGAAATAATGTATTTTTGAGTATCATACATATTAATTTTTTGGACTAGATATTACCATTATTGTTCCTGAAAACTTCAATAATCGAGTACTCCTCCAAATTCTTAGTAGCAGTATTGAGTCTTCTTTAAAATATTTGTGTTAATAGAAAAAGACTTGAAAACGACTATATTTTTGAATTAAGTTTCTTTATTTGCATTGCCTTTAGCACATTTTTGCATTTCTCTAGTTAGAAAGAGAAAAAAATAAGGAAATACGCCCAAATTATGCACGATCAGTAGATTTCAGCTAAAATATCCTACATCTTAAAAAAACTGGCCATAACATGCAAACATATATGCCTTTCTACTGATTTCAAACCAGGAAAAAATGTTATAACATCACATGAGTGATGACAAACAGACGATTTCATAAAATTTGGATGTATTTTTCGAATCAATACATAGCTCTTCGATACTTGGCACACGAATGAAAAAAATAACAAAACGACCATCTGCCTAAAAATAGTTTCAATTTGAATTTAAAGTTGACAATTTCAAAGAAGAATATAGTTTTGAGGTTTAAGCAAAGAGGCTAAAATGCAGAGGTAACTCTGCAACACTTACATACAACATTTCTAACTTCAAAATTGACCAAGTTTCATACAAACTTTCAACCCTCGTTTTAACCCCTTAGGGGATGAATTTCGAAAAATCCCTTCTTATTGCACACTAACGTCATTCAAGGAAAGTTTTTGCAAAATTTTATGCTTCTAGATCCAGTGGTTTCAACATTGCTTTGATCGATCAGTCAGTTAGTCAGCCAGTCAGATTCTTACTTTATATAAAAAAAGAATTATTAATTAAGCATACAAGGTGTTAACGGACCCTTCACGAAGCCGTCACCAAAGCATTCTGTATATTAAACTAAGTAACTTTACGCAAAAATAATTTCTGCGAAACGACTTTTTTTGGGGTGAATAATCACGTTTAACCGTAGGACTCAATTTAATGCACTCAAAACATTGTGCTGATGGATGGATTGAATAGTACAAGGGTCGTGGAGGGTTAAAGTCACAAATCTTGCATTAAAAAATGATTTTATTCTAAAACAAAACTTTTGAAAAAGTTGGAACTCTGACCCCAAATATAATATCGAAATGACGGGGAAAACAAGTAGGTTTCGGTTCCGTTAAGGGCGTTGTTAAATCCTTTAGTGATTTTTTCACCAGCAGATCCCAAACAGGTCTTCAAATAGATGCTGTGCGTGTGGAAAACACAGCCTCCAAGGTGCTTGCTGGTGGTTGAAGAATACTATGACAAGCGATTGACAGTTGCACTCCAGTTTGAATAATTGGCGCACTCTACTGAAGGGTGAAAGAGACTGGTAACACGAGGTACCATTGTGTTATCTTTATGCTTAATTACTTAATGCTTCTTCAAATCTATGATCTGTTTTTCTGAAACATATAATTATCATCTGCGTACAGTGTTGCAAGGGTCTTTAGGCTCCTCAATGACTTTGGATGGGGGGAAAATTCGTGACGTTGCCGTTGTATTGAAAGAAAGACAGATGACAACGTGAGTTTCGATTTGGCCACTCGCCAGAAGATCTTTTTTCATCTTTATCTAAGGTTTTTGCAAAAAGGAAATTGAATTACTAAAACAAATCTATGACCAGACTTGACTTCATCTAGCGAATAATTTTATTTTATAGAACGATGTTGATTTACAGCATGAAGTAATAAAAGAACGAAAATAAATCGGAATTTAGTTTATTAGCTTGAAGTCGGTAATATTTTTTGTTTCAACATGTTCTTAGATGGCACAACCGCAACCTCTGCCAGCCCAACCGCCACGCAGACCAATGCCAGGAGCAGCAATAGCAGCGGGACCGTAGGCACCGACAGGGCCATACGCACCAGCTGAACCGTAGGCACCGATAGGGCCATACGCACCAGCTGAACCGTAAGCAGCAGTCTCACTGATCATGGCGTTCCTGCCATTACCACAGGCATGGTTGACGGCGCCGGCACCGGCAGAAGGCACCACACCTTCCATACCAATAGTACCTACGAACGGCAGCTCACCACCGACAGCCAGAGTACCCTCATAAACGTTGTCAGATACTACGGAGATACCGACGGGAGCGATGGCGGAGGCGCTGGAGACAGGTAGAGCACCGCCACTGGTGGGACTGAACTCCATGGCGGGGGCGTAGATTCCATCGTAAGCCAGGCTTCTGCCTGCTAAGCCAGCGGCCAAACCGTCGATAGCAAGACCTCTGCCTGCCAAGCCAGCGCCGAGTCCATCACATCCCCAAGCAGGAGCACCCCAAGGGGCCGCTAAGGCGGGAGCGGCCAAGCCGCAGGGAGCAGCAAGTCCAGAGATATCAGCAACCGCAGCGCGGCTGGTGCACTGTCCGAGTGCGGACTGAAATTATGACAAAAGATTAATTATGTATTGGGAAGGCACAATAACATTTTAATTTGTATTGTATGATATTAATTTAAATAAATAATGACTTCTTACCTTGAGCAGGAGCGCCTGAGCGCAGAGGACGAGGATAGCTTTGACAGACATTGTAGTTTGTTTCGAGTGCTAACACAAGAATGATGTTTATTAGTGTAGCTGTGGGGGGTTTTATACTCCCTTTCGTATAGTGTTATCAAGTTCCAAGAAAATACTTAGTAGGTGAACAATTAATTAATATCTTGTGTAAGCATGATAAGCCTATAACTATTTACCAACAAAGAAACGCTTTTCGTATGGTGACATTAATAATTCAGTCACGTTTTCAACAATTTCGAAAATGAACTAACTAGGTACTGTTATCAACAAGGGGCTGAGTATAAAATGGGACAGCTGTTCCAGTTCATCATTCAGTCTTCAGCTTCTCGTTGAACGCAAACAAACATCAAACATGTCTACCTTCACCGTTGTGTTCCTCTGCATCCAAGCTTGCTTCCTCCAGGTAAGAATGCCGTTTCTTCCCTTTTGGTGTTTCTCTAAAAAGTCACTATTTCGATAATGTTTTACGAATCTACGGAAGCTAGAAGATAATGGTTCTAGTAGATCCAAATAATTGGAAATTTTTGTTACATTTTACTTCCTAAATTGGTACATTGATTTTCATTTAATCTTTACTTTCAGTCCGCACTCGGACAGTCATGCACCAGCCGCGCTGCGATTGCTGATGCTGCATTCGCTGGTCCCTGTGGCTTGGCCGCTCCTTATGGCTTGACAGCACCTGCTATCGCTGCTCCTTGTGGATTGGCGGCTTCTGGCTTGGCCGCTCCTTTCGGCTTGGCTGCTCCTGGTCTGGCTGCCCCCTTGGGATTGGCTTCTGGTTTGGCTTACGACGGACTCGCCTTCCCTGGTGCTGCCGGTTATGGTGCAGCCGCGTACGGCGGCGCCGGTGAAGGCAACGTGGCGGTCGCTGGTGAGCTGCCAGTCGCCGGTACCACCGCCGTTGCTGGTCAGGTCCCCATCATGGGCGCTGTGAGTTTCGGTGGCGATATACCAGCTGCTGGCTGCGTGTCTATCACCGGCAAGTGCGCTTGCGGCTGCGGTGCTCTCTACTAGTTTCTATACTAGACGAAAATACACAATATTATAACCACGGGAAATAAATGGAATGTTAATAATAACAGTTTTTACTCGAACCACCCTACGAATACGCTTGCAAGAACTTACCCTGTTGCTGACCATTTCAAGTTTATTAATTCAAAATTATATTTTAACATGTTACGCACTGACAGACGTCTTGCTCTCTTTTATGTTTACTTCTAATTACGAAATTGGCATGAAAATGGTATTTATCTCTTTTCTAACCGACTTCAAAAAAAGGAGGAAGTTATCAATTCGTCAGAATCTTTTTTTTTATGTATGTTCACCGATTAATCGAAGACGCCTGAACGGATTTGGAAAATACCTGTTTTTGTTTGAAAGAGTATACTCCTAAATTGGTCCCATAGAAATATTGTCATGTTCTGATCATGAACTTCGGAGATATGGAACGGAAATTTTCAATAATTGACAGCAATTCTGTCGGGATTGCTGCAATCGCTTGGATGTTTATTGTTTACACAACTTCATTACATAACATCACGCTTGTATGCTCGGAGGGGGTACAAAGATGTGTACAGTACACCCATACTTCGACAGTTAGGTATATTAAGTTCCATTTTATTGCGGATAACCATGAAATGAATTGTTAACAATTTAAAATAAATGCATAGCAAATTGTATAGGATATTAAACTAAACATAAAAACACTTTTTTTACAAAAACTAAAACCGACTTCAATAACACAAAAAAAAACTGAAAATTAACTTTAGCTTCAGAAGTCGATGGCAAAAGCCACCGACTTCCAGATATAATGCCCCGAATTTCATGTAGTAACGAACGAAGATGGTAGCACTCTGTATTATTTGCATGTACCATCCACATTAGCTCCTGTTTTTCTTCTAATAAGGTATTTCACAATACAGGAGATTTTTGACAAAGTTATCTACTTGACATACGTCGTTTTATGTTGACTGGATACTTTAGCAGCTACATTTTTTTGTTTGAAATGAACTCTTTGCCAGTTTTCTAAGTGCACGGTGGGGTGGACCACCGGAGGAACACGCTCATGAATGGCAAATAGCGAAATTATGAGGAAACTTCGAGGAAATGAAACCGCTGCGTCTCGAGGCATGAAATTTTGAACAAAGGTTTCTTAAATGAAGTAAATGTGCGCCAACAAGGGACTTTTGTAAAAACACACACTGTGGAGTTATAATCAAAAAAGACAACACTTCACTTTTGTAAAAATTTAATGCTTGGATGAATTGATGAATAAATTTGGATTTATTTAAAAAAGAGGTAAATAATACATATAGATCAAAATTTAAAAAAAAAAAAAAATAGTATTCGTGTACCATCTAATCATATTTTTTAATAAAAATTTAAATTGTTTAAAGAAATTTTTGTTTACAAGCTTCTTAACAAAAAATGACTTTTTAATTTCGGAGATCTTTTTTTTAAACAAAATACGGAATTACATTGACAAAATGGCTAAAACAACGTAAAATATATAAACCTATCTTATAAATGTCCAACGTCTTCATTAGAATGCACAATTTATGTATTTCACTGCTGCGGACTATAATATTGTTAAATAATACCTCGATTCCAGAGATATTTTTTTCAATTTGGATCCTGCTCAACAACGTCTTGACGCTCCTTTCGGAATCTCGTTCAAAAGGCGTGCATCAGGAAACGCAGGACGCGCAACCAACCTAGCTGGCGATTTTTAGTCGTTTCTCGACATATAACTACTACTTTCAACAGCAGTACAGCAACTACAGTATTGCAACTACAGTACTTTCACAGTTTTTATGCCTTGTGACTGGGACTGTAGTTACTTTTTCTTGTTGTCTTTGTTTCGAGAATTCAAAAATGCCTGTAACTGGCGTATTTGAAATAAATGCTTTGATTTGCAAATATAAATACAATAGTAAATACTCGAAATATTCAACAAAAATGCTAATCTTGAAAAAATATGCAATATAAAATTTAAATAGGTCCGAAATAATGTATTTTTGAGTATCATACATATTAATTTTTTGGACTAGATATTACCATTATTGTTCCTGAAAACTTCAATAATCGAGTACTCCTCCAAATTCTTAGTAGCAGTATTGAGTCTTCTTTAAAATATTTGTGTTAATAGAAAAAGACTTGAAAACGACTATATTTTTGAATTAAGTTTCTTTATTTGCATTGCCTTTAGCACATTTTTGCATTTCTCTAGTTAGAAAGAGAAAAAAATAAGGAAATACGCCCAAATTATGCACGATCAGTAGATTTCAGCTAAAATATCCTACATCTTAAAAAAACTGGCCATAACATGCAAACATATATGCCTTTCTACTGATTTCAAACCAGGAAAAAATGTTATAACATCACATGAGTGATGACAAACAGACGATTTCATAAAATTTGGATGTATTTTTCGAATCAATACATAGCTCTTCGATACTTGGCACACGAATGAAAAAAATAACAAAACGACCATCTGCCTAAAAATAGTTTCAATTTGAATTTAAAGTTGACAATTTCAAAGAAGAATATAGTTTTGAGGTTTAAGCAAAGAGGCTAAAATGCAGAGGTAACTCTGCAACACTTACATACAACATTTCTAACTTCAAAATTGACCAAGTTTCATACAAACTTTCAACCCTCGTTTTAACCCCTTAGGGGATGAATTTCGAAAAATCCCTTCTTATTGCACACTAACGTCATTCAAGGAAAGTTTTTGCAAAATTTTATGCTTCTAGATCCAGTGGTTTCAACATTGCTTTGATCGATCAGTCAGTTAGTCAGCCAGTCAGATTCTTACTTTATATAAAAAACATTTTATTAATTAAGCATACAAGGTGTTAACGGACCCTTCACGAAGCCGTCACCAAAGCATTCTGTATATCAAACTAAGTAACTTTACGCAAAAATAATTTCTGCGAAACGACTTTTTTTGGGGTGAATAATCACGTTTAACCGTAGGACTCAATTTAATGCACTCAAAACATTGTGCTGATGGATGGATTGAATAGTACAAGGGTCGTGGAGGGTTAAAGTCACAAATCTTGCATTAAAAAATGATTTTATTCTAAAACAAAACTTTTGAAAAAGTTGGAACTCTGACCCCAAATATAATATCGAAATGACGGGGAAAACAAGTAGGTTTCGGTTCCGTTAAGGGCGTTGTTAAATCCTTTAGTGATTTTTTCACCAGCAGATCCCAAACAGGTCTTCAAAGAGATGCTGTGCGTGTGGAAAACACAGCCTCCAAGGTGCTTGCTGGTGGTTGAAGAATACTATGACAAGCGATTGACAGTTGCACTCCAGTTTGAATAATTGGCGCACTCTACTGAAGGGTGAAAGAGACTGGTAACACGAGGTACCATTGTGTTATCTTTATGCTTAATTACTTAATGCTTCTTCAAATCTATGATCTGTGTTTCTGAAACATATAATTATCATCTGCGTACAGTGTTGCAAGGGTCTTTAGGCTCCTCAATGACTTTGGATGGGGGGAAAATTCGTGACGTTGCCGTTGTATTGAAAGAAAGACAGATGACAACGTGAGTTTCGATTTGGCCACTCGCCAGAAGATCTTTTTTCATCTTTATCTAAGGTTTTTGCAAAAAGGAAATTGAATTACTAAAACAAATCTATGACCAGACTTGACTTCATCTAGCGAATAATTTTATTTTATTGAACGATGTTGATTTACAGCATGAAGTAATAAAAGAACGAAAATAAATCGGAATTTAGTTTATTAGCTTGAAGTCGGTAATATTTTTTGTTTCAACATGTTCTTAGATGGCACAACCGCAACCTCTGCCAGCCCAACCGCCACGCAGGCCAATGCCAGGAGCAGCAATAGCAGCGGGACCGTAGGCACCGACAGGGCCATACGCACCAGCTGAACCGTAGGCACCGATAGGGCCATACGCACCAGCTGAACCGTAAGCAGCAGTCTCACTGATCATGGCGTTCCTGCCATTACCACAGGCATGGTTGACGGCGTCGGCACCGGCAGAAGGCACCACACCTTCCATACCAATAGTACCTACGAACGGCAGCTCACCACCTACAGTCAGGATACCCTCATAAACGTTGTCAGACGCCACGGAGATACCGACGGGAGCAATGTTGGAGGCGCTGGAGACAGGCAGAGCACCGCCACTGGTGGGACTAAACTCCATGGCAGGGGCCAGGCTTCTGCCTGCTAAGCCAGCACCCAGTCCGTCGATACCAAGACCTCTGCCTGCCAAGCCAGCGCCGAGTCCATCACATCCCCAAGCAGGAGCACCCCAAGGGGCCGCTAAAGCGGGAGCGGCCAAGCCAAGGTTAATGACAGTAGTCATTAACCTTGTCACATAGGCAAACTTCTTGCTGAAAACATCGCAACTTCTCAGTCCTCAGCAGGAAATAATAACAACCCTGACTCATTCTCGGCAGACAGTCTTATGGCCACATCTTTTGTTCTTCTCGATACAGACCCCGACAAAGTTCGAGCCACTCTAATAAGCTTGAAATCTGATGGCGCCCCCGGTTGGGACAAAATACAAGTTAACTTCCTAAAATTAGCACACGAACAAATTGTACCGATCGTAACCCACTTAATTAACATATGCTTCAAGCAAAGTCTTTTCCCGGAAGCTTTGAAAGTAGCCCTTATTACGCCTGTGTACAAGTCTGGTGATAAGTCTGACCCGTCTAATTATAGACCAATTTCGGTTCTACCGGCCATTTCAAAAATCCTTGAGAAACTTTTTAACTCACGCCTAATTAAATTCCTATCTAAATATAATATACTGTCCCCTTCTCAGTTTGGGTTTAGACAGGGAAAGTCTACTGAGGATGCAGTTCTATCACTAACTTCTGCTCTGGTGGACGGTGTGGATGGAGGAGTCAAGTGTCTAGCTGTTTTTCTTGACCTCAAAAAGGCGTTTGACACAGTGTCTGTCCCCTTACTTTTACAGAGGCTTGAAAGCATCGGCATAAGGGGACCAGCTCTTGATCTTTTTAAATCCTACCTCAACAATCGTAAACAAATGGTTAAAATTGCGATGTACACCAGCTCCGAGTCAACCATCACTTTCAGAGTCTCCCAGGGCAGTGTTCTTGAGCCGACCTTATTCCTTTAATGTAGACGTACATTAATAATCTCTGCAACATGAAGATTGATGGCGGACTCATTTTCTCGTACGCCGACGATACTGCCATTGTATTCATTGCTAAGACTTGGGACAATGTTCGTAGGTTGGCCGAGCGAGGCCAATAGTCTCCTCACACTAAATGCCTTCAAATCCAACTACATCTGCTTTACTAAGTATAATAACTCGCAACCATCTCAAGATTTCCAAATAAAAATCCATAACTGTCCCAACCCCCCAACCCCCGGCTGCTCTTGCTTAAAAATTGACAGATTACAGCATACCAAATATCTCGGTGTTATGATTGACCAGCGCTTGTCCTGGCACATGCACACCGAACTTATTATGAAAAGAGTTAGGAAACTGATTTGGACTTTTAAAACATTGCGACATGCGGCTTCAAAGCAACTTCTCAAGAAAGTATACATTTCACTGGCCCAATCTATCCTCATGTACTGTCTGTCTTGCTGGGGAGGGACATCAAAACTAAATTTTTTGGAACTTGAGAGGGCGCAGAGAACCTTACTTAAGGTCATGTTCTTTAAACCCTATAGATACCCCACCCACAGCATTTACCTATTATCTGACCTTCTGTCTGTAAGAAAGCTTTATATGCTTCAACTTACACTAAAAAAACACACATCCCTTCCGTATGACCCCTCTAAGCCAAAAAGTAAAAGAAGCTACTTAGATCTTATAGCTAGTTAGATCTGCTTTCGCTAAAAGGCAATACTCAAGGCAGTCATCTTCTCTATACAACCTACTGAATAAAGAATTACGAATATATTCCATGAAGCTGCGGGACTGTAAAAAAGTTGTAACCGATTGGCTTAAAACTAAAACCTACGACTATGTTGAGTCTATTATATCTACTTTTCAATAACCAAATCACATTAACCAAGTTACATTTGGGTTGTTGTGCGCAAGGTTCGTGAATGAAGACTTATTTAGCTTCCTTCGATCCCAAGACATTGTCGCAGAGCAAACCGACAAACGACAACCTACATCTGTCTGGACCTACGCTTCGTCTAGGTGTGAAAGCGTGACTAATAAACAAACAGACAGGATATTAACTAGAAATAGTAAACTAAGCATTGCTCATTATCTCAAACACCACACAACCTCACTTTCACACTCACACCCACACTCACCCACACACTCACTCATTATACACATACCACACGAACATGCGCGATCTGGCCTTTTTCTACAGTACGCTCATTAATCTGCAGAGCAGTTTGTATAATTGTCTACATTTCAATTTAATTTATTGACAAGTGGAAGTGCGGAGTCTCTTAATACAAGCAATCCCTTGCTTAAAAGGTGATCTCCAATAACATGTATCGAAATGCCTAATGACATTGAAAAAAACGTTTTTATATTTTTTATATTTATTTAATAGCTTGTGTAACCATGATAAGCCTACTATTTACCAACTAAGAAATTCTTTTCGTATGGTGACATTAATTCAGTCACGTTTTCAACCATTTCGAAAATGAACTATCTAGGTACTGTTATCAACAAGGGGCTGAGTATAAAATGTGACAGCTGTTCCAGTTCATCTCAGTACTCAGTGTGAACTATTGAATAGAAATTATCATACAATTGATTTATATTAATATCGTCCATATGATGGCTCATAACATTTAACTTGTTCTGTAGGGAAATATTATACCTATTTGATTTGTTAGTGGTTATAGGTCTAAATTGAATCTTTTTAACCTAAATCTGAACTTTTTGCAATGGTATGTTACACCTAAAAGTTACAGTTTGTCCACTATGGTCAGACGGCAGACAAATTACTATGGCTTAATCTAAGTAATCACAATAGCAGATTACGCTTTTTTTCGTCTTATCCCGTCTATCCTCGTTTTGAATGATTTTGGTTCAAAATCACACAGGGTGTAACAAGACCCGTAACGAAGCCCTCAACCAATCATCGTGTGCACAAACTAAGTAAATTTACGCAAAAAATATTGCTGGTAAACGACTTTTTTTGGCGCTAAACATCACGTTTTACGGTAGGATTCAATGTCACGTACTCAAAATATTGTGCTGATGGATGAATTAAATAGTACGAGGGCCGTGGAGGTGTTTAAAGTAAAAATCTTATTCTATCAACGTTTAACGACCAAAATACACTACTGATCTCATTAACAGTGGTCTGGCCTGGCTCGCCGTGGATGGGAATGTGGAATCTACTGAGAACTGCGCCATTCGTTTACGTATAGTGTTTGTATGGATACATTGATTGATAGCATTTCTGAAGATTTTATCGTTATTTCTTAATTTCACCCGCTACGTACATTATAATAGCAGAAAGGTTTACATAGCAAGTTATTTTTTGTGTCTGTCTTTCGTTTGACAGTCAAAGGTTGATGAGTAAGAATTTGACACGTGAGAACTGGTTGTCCTAAACAAAATTACTCACATAAAACAAGCAGAACCATGTCAGTTGTGTTTAGTGACACTATTTTTCGGGATACAGGCTTAAAAAGTCGCATTCATGCTTAAGTTGAACTTAAAATTGGGAATACCACGGAGTTATTGTGAATTCTATATAATTCATATTATATTTCGAAACACTGAGTTAAAGAGTTACAATGCTCTATTTTGTTCACAAAAATAAAGTTAAATGAAAACTACAATATTAGTGCTGAGCGAAAATTTTTATTAATAATTCCTTTGTGAGTTTTCGAATGCCATAAAATATAACAACATTTAGTACAGACAGTTGGTAGGGACACCGCAGCCGCACGCGCACTTGCCGGCGATAGACACGCCACCAGCAGCAGCCACAGGACCACCGAAGCTCACAGCGCCCATGATGGGGACCTGACCGGCGACGGCGGTAGTACCGACGACTGGCAGCTCACCAGCGACCGCCACGTTGCCTTCACCGGCGCCGCCGTACGCGCCGATTCCGGCACCGCGACCGGCAGCGGGGTATGCACCAGCGAGACCGGTGGCGGGGAACGCAAGTCCATCATAAGCCCAACCCGGACCAGCTAAGCCGCAAGGACCAGCCAGTATGGGAGAAGCGATCGCCGGGCCGCAAGCACCACATGCCTGGGTGAAAACGTTCTGTAAAAATAAAATTCATGATTAGTTACAATAATTGATCAGGATTGCATACATCATTCACAAATAATACATTTTTTGGGGTCCGGTTGATGGCCATAGGCTCACCCTTACTACTAGCGAAGAGGGGATGCACACCTCTGCCTCACCCTTCGATGAAATACAAGCGTAATGATGCCAAGAGTGTTAGAAACAACTTTCAAATACAAATCAAGCAATATTCACTCACCTGGACCAAGCAAGCTTGGATACAGAGAAATAAAACAGTGAAGGAAGACATGTTTCAAGTAAGTTCAACGAAATACGAAGACTGAGTGATGACCGAAATCGTACTCACATTATTTATACTCGACCCTTTGTTGATGTCAACAGTGTTTTCGAAATTTTGGAAAACGTGATGATAATTATGTTTTAAACAAAGTAAAGCGTTTCTTTGTAAGTAAATAGTAGGCTTATCGTGCTTGCACAAGCTATCAATAATTACACTTACCTACATACTAATTTTCTTGGAATTTGATAACTTCTGGAGTATAAAACCACCAACAGTTGCACTGAACATCATTCTTGTGTCAGCACTCGAAACAAACTACAATGTCTGTCAAAGCTATCCTCGTCCTCTGCGCTCAGGCGCTCCTGCTCAAGGTAAGAAGTACCTAAATTATTTGTTTATAGTCATAATTTTATGTACGTAAAAAATTCAAATTTTATTGTGTCTTCCAAATACATAATCATGTACGATACATCTAAAAGTGGTGTAGTGGAAGTAACTCATAAAATACCTTTTGTTGCAATTTCAGTCCGCACTCGGGCAGTGCACCAGCCGCGCTGCGGTTGCTGATATCTCGGGACTTGCTGCGCCCTGCGGCTTGGCCGCTCCCACCTTAGCTACTCCCTGCGGCTTGGGTGCTCCTGCTTGGGCATATGATGGACTCGCATACTCTGGCGCTGGCTGGGCAGGCAGAAACCTGGCTTACGATGGAATCTACGCCCCCGCCATGGAGTTCAGTCCCACCAGTGGCGGTGCTCTGCCTGTCTCCAGCGCCTCCGCCATCGCTCCCGTCGGTATCTCCGTAGTGTCTGACAACGTTTATGAGGGTATCCTGGCTGTCGGTGGTGAGCTGCCATTTGTGGGTACTGTTGCTATGGAAGGTGTGGTGCCTTCTGCCGGTGCCGGCGCCGTCAACCATGCCTGTGGTAATGGTAGGAACGCCATGATCAGTGAGACTGCTGCTTACGGTTCAGCTGGTGCGTTTGGCCCGATCGGTGCCTACGGTTCAGCTGGTGCGTTAGCCCCGATCGGTGCCTACGGACCCGCTGCTATTGCTGCTCCTGGCCTCGGTCTGCGTGGCGGTTGGGCTGGCAGAGGTTGTGGTTGTGCCATCTAAGAACATGTTGAAACAAAAATTATACCGACTTCAAGATAATAAACTAAATTCCGATTTATTTTAGTTATTTTATTACTTTATGCTGTAAATAAACATCGTTCAATAAAATTAAATTATTCGCTGGATGAAGTCAAGTCTGGTCATAGATTCGTTTTAGTAATTCAAATTCCTTTTTGAAAAAACCTTAGATAAAGATGAACAAGGATCTTCTGGCGAGTGACCAAATCGAAACTCACGTTGTCATCTTCGTTCTTTCAATACCAAAGTCATTCAGGGGCCTAAAGACCCTTACAACTCTGTACGCAAATGATAATTATATGTGTTTAGAAACACAGATCATAGATTTGAAGAAGAAGTAATTAATTAAGCATAAAGATAACACAATGGTACCTCGTGTTACCTGTCTCTTTCACCCTTAAGTAGAGTGCCAATTTTCCAAACTGGAGTGCAACTGTCAGCTGCTTGTCATAGTATTCTTCAACCACCAGCAAGCACCTTGGAGGCTGTGTGTTTTCCACACGTACAGCATCTATTTGAAGACCTGTTTGGTATCTGCCGGTGAAAGAATCTCTAAAGGATGGTGGTGAGCTGCCGTTCGTGGGTACTATTGGTATGGAAAGAGTGGTGCCGTCTGCCGGAGCCGGTGCCGTCAACCACGGCAGGAACGCCATGATCAGTGAGACTGCTGCTTACGGTTCAGCTGGTGCGTATGCCCCAATCGGTGCCTACGGTCCCGCTGCTCTTGCTGGTCCAGGTCTTGGTCTGCGTAGCGGTTACGCTGGCAAAGGTTGCGGCTGTGCATTGTAAGATTTTCACCAAAATAAAATGTTGAAAACTACTAAATAAATCACCATTCAACAAATATTTTGTAATTTAATTTGTTGTCATTTTTCAGACGGGACTGCTTGTGTGGCTATCGCTGCTCCAAGCTTTCTACCTCGGTGTAGAACTTGTAGCAGGGATTCCCATCACTTATTCACTAAAGCAGTGTTATCAATCAATCAATCAATCAATCATTTTATTATCAGGCAACTGAGGCCCATAGATAAAAATACACAAAATAATCTTATAAAATAATAAACTAATACATATAAAAAAAAAAAACCTTATTTAACTAAAACTAGACACGAAGTGCGAAGTGCGTGCCGTTATGGTGCGATTCCACCAGTGTGATCAATTGTGTGAAAAATTTGATATGACAGAAACATTTGTGTGGCACAGTGTGCCACACAAATGTTTCTGTCATATCAAATTTTGTGGCGAACACGCACTCGCTGTTCGCAAACTCAATTTAGTAGTATGTGAAACATATTTATTAGTAAGCTTAGTATATGTTGTCGAATAAAATTGAGTCAAGACGATATACTTAGACACCATAATACCACCTAAATGTAAATTAATTCACAAAAATATTAATAACCTAACCCTAACCTTACATGAACAACCATATTACGTTCATTTATTAAGATTCCTAAAAAGTATTACATACAGATAATTATGTGAAAGTCGATCTTATGCAGGAAATCAGAATAATAATATAGAGTAAGTAGGTACTGACAAAATGAGGTTGTCACCTGAGTCTAAAACAATAAAAAATTTAATATAATTATGTCAGTCTATTGAGTGTCAGCCTATGCCTGAAATTTCTGTTTAAATATATACATTTAAAAAAAAACTAAATAATTTATTTATTTATTTATTTATTTATTTATTTATTTATTTATTTATTTATTATAGGCTTCTCAACAATGAGTACACTATACTATATAATTTGTACATTTCAAACTTAATTCTAAGTGCCCCATTACTTATAGAGAAGCACAGCATGCACTATAATATTATGCGCGGGTATTAAAATAATTAATCGATTTTGAATAAATAATACATTAGCAGAAAAGTTAAATTAAAGCTGAATTGATTACAAAAAATAAAATCTAAATTAGATACTTAACACACAAAATTAAATCAAATCAAATTAAATTAAAATCAATTAATTAAAATAGATTAGATTTTAAAAATTAAATTAAATTAAATTCGATTTAAAACAATTAAATTTGACTATTTGATTAGAGGTACCCATTAGATAGCAAGCGTGGCTTTTTTAATAGTATGTACAGAAGAGGTGAACAAGTCAATATCCGCTTCGTGCTCTTTGTAAGCAGTATACATTCGTGATAGTGGACAGTGTTGTCTCAAATTGGTGCGACATCTCGGCATGCAAAAAAGTTTCCTGTTAGAGCTTCTCGGCAGAATACGTGGCACATGGAAATTGTTTAATTTTAATAATGGATTGGACGAATTCTAAAACTGTCGAATTCACAGAAGCCTTCGATTTTAAGCCAGTTCAATGGGATTCTAGGCACAATGATTATAAAAATAAGAATGAAAATATTTTTGAAATAAGAATCGATTTTATACTATTTTTTTCGTAAAACGTTGAGGTAAACATTTTGGATATGGGCTCTCCTACTAAAATGTTCGCTCAGAAATGTGTTGTACTGTGCGCGAACAAAAGTTACGCACAGCAATGCCGGTGGAAACAGTTCTGCAACTCAGTGCGCGAAAATATTGTACTGCACAAAATGTTCGCGCACTACTTTTGGTGAAACACATTACATACACACTGCACGAGCCAATAATGCTCATACAGCAAAAGTACGTTTCTGCCCACGTAATGAATTCCGCTAAACGTACTTTATTAATTATAGTTTAACATAAATTCAGTCGTCACTAAAACTTAGCCACGAGCGGGTCGATCAATTGCGATCAATTCACATTGCATCAAGTGCGGCTCAGATAACTAAACTAAACATAACGTAATTAAACTATTGAACCTAACAGTGGTTTGGTGTGAATTAACTACCTTCCTACAACAACTACCGGGGTATCAGTCCACGACGAGAATACCCCAACATCTTTTGGTCCTTCGAGCCGGATGACGCGGAATATCACCTTGTGAGTCGTCGTGTCTCCTCATCAGCAGAGTGCTTAGCGTGGTATATCCCAGTTATGTTAGCAAATCGGTGTTATTGGCTTCCCACAAGCGGGTCTCACCAGCAGCATTGAGACGTTGCACATAACGTAAAGGAGGGTGAGCTACACTGAGTGCCTGTAACTAACGAACCAGCAGAGATCACGTCTAATGCTACAAACCAGAACAAAGGAACGATCAGCGGGGATAACGGCCACTGCGGTTACTTCAGCTCCGAAAACTTCGTGAGTACTCACTACCTACACGCCAACCACAAGCAGCCACAAGGCATAAACAATATCCACAGAAGACTACCCTGAGTTTGTGGAACTTATAACGAAACAACAAAACAGCTACGAGAGAATCAAAACTCTACAAACTAACTACAAAAAGGATGCTGTGAGTAGAAAAACCACAGACTACCTAAACAAGCGCATCGAAGCTTTACAATCCCTATGGGTTGAGTTTCGATCGAACCATGAAATATTGAGGAAGTATGAATCTGCCCAAAGAGACCATGACTACTTTAGGCAGGACATATTTATTATTACAAGAAGCATGTTTGACGAAACAATGCAATCTATGAATCAACTTCGAAACAAGCTGATAAACGAATCTGGATTTTCGGGTATTCAAAAACCGAAAATACTGGAAACACCCGGAACACCGCAATTTGATACAACTGGAGTACACCAACATATCGAGGATGAAATGGATAACGTATCAACGCTGTTACGTAATCAAATGTGTAACTTCAACGCTTTGAAGCGAGCGGTCTCCAAAACTAATCTGGATGACATGAAAGAGAAGTGGCAACTCCAAGATCAAGTCAACATATTACGATCTAAGTGGGAATCCATCGATAAGATTCATTGGAAACTAAGCTACTTACTGCAAGGGAACGACAAACACTATGAAGCAAAATTCGACCATTGGGAGCAAGTCAACGACAACCTAAAGGAAGAACTAGATAGAAAAATCTCTGAGACTTCCCATTGTGAAAAAACAACACCGCGTATGGAGTTACCAGAGTTCAACGGAACTTTCAACAATTGGATGTTCTTTAGGGATTTATTCTTTGAGATGATTTACAACAATCCAACGCTGAACAAAACGCAGAAAATGAAGTTCCTAAAAGCTAAATTGAAAGGTGAAGCAGAAAAATTAATCAAGCACTTTCCTGTGAGTGCCGAGAATTATGACTTGTGCCTAAATATTATTCAGCACCGCTACGATAACAAGCGATTACTTAATAAGCGAAGGTGCCGTGGCTACGTCAACGGCGTAGGAAATCTTGCACGAGCCCTGTTTGGTGTCCTTGATAGCGATTTCGCAGAAAAATACGCTCAGGACATAGAAAAAATTAACACAAACGAACAATATTTATTACAACTAATAAGAAATCAGACACTGATTATCGAGACAGAAAACAACTTCATCAAGAAAAATGAAGACTTTGTAAAGACGCAACTGGAAGTAATTCAACAATTTATGAATGAAACGAAATATAACACGGCAGTGATTGAAAACAGATTTCAAATAATGAAAACAATGAATGATGTCAATGCTGGAACGTTAACTGCTAGTTTACTTATCTCAGTACTGAGGAGAAACCAAGAAATGCTCTTAAGTGCATTGACAGATATCTACAGAGGCCGCCTAGATATGAAATTATTGACACCGGAGCAGCTATCTGAACAACTCAATTACATTGCTGGTATTATACCGAAAAGATTAACATTACCTATCAAAAACAGCAATGGGTCGAACATTAAAAATATTTACAAAATTATTTATGTTAAAGCCCGGCTCACCGAGCAGTACCTACTCTTCGAATTACATATCCCGTTACTAAGCGATGACGAGTATACATTGTATCGCAATATAGCTCTGCCAAGATGGGAAACGGCTAAACAATGTCAGGTGATAGAGACAACAACACAATATATTGGAGTCAACTTCGTAAAGAATACCTACATACAGATGGAAGAGGATGATCTTCAGCAGTGTACCACAAAGACGGCGGACAATCATATCTGCCACGCCTCTACAACTATCCGCAACTTGCATGGAGCCACGGCATCCTGCGAAGCTAAAATAGTCAGTCGAAATGTAAATAACATTACATGCGATTGGGTATCGAAACAATGCTCTGACCAATGGACAAAATTACACAGATCAAACATATGGCTGTATAATTGCATCAATGAGTGCACGACTCGCATTGTCTGCGAAAATCGAATTACAACAATCATTATAACACAAGCAGGGCTCTTTGCCCTAGGTCAGGATAGCATACTTCAGCACAATGAAAACACAATTTATTCACACAACGTTTTTAGTAGCAGTACCAATATTGGAATTACTTTGGAGGTACCTACTATTGACTCACCGAATGATAATTATGTGGAATACATTCAAAAACACAAAGATTGTGCTACCGAAACTAAACTTATCTAATGAACACAAAGTATTAGATAACCACACAAAAGGGAAGAGAGAGCCTACCTAACGACCTGCGGCTCTGGCTACACCTGGCGCAGCTTTAGCAGGCATAGCCCTGGCCTGCGGGGCTGGAGCAGGCAATAAAGGTTTTACTATTGAAGTCATTCCCACCAGTAGCGGTGGACTGCCCGTCTCCAGTATCTCTGGTACCGGTGCCCTCAGTGGCTTCTCCGTAGCGTCTGAGAATGTGTATGTAGGTGTTCTGTACGTGGACGGTGAGCTGCCGTTTGTGAGTGCTGTGGCTTTGGACACCACGTTGCCCAATGTTGGTGATGGCGCCGACAGCTACAGCAGCGGTAACGCAGTTACTATTATTGAGAGAATTGCTCTTTCTGCATATCCCGCTGCCGGTACTGCTTACGGTCCAGGAGTAACAACTTTTGGTCCAGATACGAGATTTTTAGCTTCTGCTGCTGCCATCACTCCTGACCTCAGTAACAGTGGTCTGGCCTGGCTCGCCGTGGATGGGAATGTGGAATCTACTGAGAACTGCGCCATTCGTTTACGTACAGTGTTTGTATGGATACATTGATTGATAGCATTTCTGAAGATTTTATCGTTATTTCCTAATTTCATCCGCTACGTACATTATAATGGCAGAAAGGTTTACATAGCAAGTTATTTTTGTGTCTGTCTTTCGTTTGACAGTTCGTTTCGTTTCAAAGGTTGATGAGTAAGAATTTGACGCGTGAGAACTAGTTGTCCTAAACAAAATTACTCACATAAAACTTGCAGAACCATGTCAGTTGTGTTTAGTGACACTATTTTTCGGGATACAGGCTTAAAAAGTCACATTCATGGTTAAGTTCAACATAAAATTTGAATACCACGGAGTTATTGTGAATTCTATATAATTCATATTATATTTCGAAACACTGAGTTAAGAGTTGCTATTTTGTTCACAAAAAATAAGTTAAATGAAAACTACAATATTAGTGCCGAGCGAAAATTTTTATTAATAATTCCTTTGTTTTCGAATGCCATAAAATATAACAACATTTAGTACAGACAGCTGGTAGGGACACCGCAGCCGCACGCGCACTTGCCGGCGATAGACACGCCACCAGCAGCAGCCACAGGACCACCGAAGCTCACAGCGCCCATGATGGGGACCTGACCGGCGACGGCGGTAGTACCGACGACTGGCAGCTCACCAGCGACCGCCACGTTGCCTTCACCGGCGCCGCCGTACGCGCCAATTCCGGCACCGCGACCGGCAGCGGGGTATGCACCAGCGAGACCGGTGGCGGGGAACGCAAGTCCATCATAAGCCCAACCCGGACCAGCTAAGCCGCAAGGACCAGCCAGTATGGGAGAAGCGATTGCCGGGCCGCAAGCACCACATGCCTGGGTGAAAACGTTCTGTAAAAATAAAAGTCATGATTAGTTACAATAATTGATCAGGATTGCACACATCATTCACAAATAATACATTTTTTGGGGTCCGGTTGATGGCAATAGGCTCACCCTTACTACTAGCGAAGAGGGGATGCACACCTCTGCCTCACCCTTCGATGAAATATAAGCGTAATTATGCCAAGAGTGTTAAAAACAACTTTCAAAAACAAATCAAGCAATATTCACTCACCTGGACCAAGCAAGCTTGGATGCAGAGAAATAGAACAGTGAAGGAAGACATGTTTCAAGTAAGTTCAACGAAATACGAAGACTGAGTGATGACTGAAATCGTACTCACATTATTTATACTCGACCCTTTGTTGATGTTAACAGTGTTTTCGAAATTTTGGAAAACGTGATGATAATTATGTTTTAAACAAAGTAAAGCGTTTCTTTGTAAGTAAATAGTAGGCTTATCGCGCTTGCACAAGCTATCAATTAATTACACTTACCTACATACTAATTTTCTTGGAATTTGATAACTTCTGGAGTATAAAACCACCAACAGTTGCACTGAACATCATTCTTGTGTCAGCACTCGAAACAAACTACAATGTCTGTCAAAGCTATCCTCGTCCTCTGCGCTCAGGCGCTCCTGCTCAAGGTAAGAAGTACCTAAATTATTTTTTGTAGTCATAATTTTATGTACGTAAAAAATTCAAATTGTATTGTGTCTTCCAAATACATAATCATGTACGATACATCTAAAAGTGGTGTAGTGGAAGTAACTCATAAAATACCTTTTGTTGCAATTTCAGTCCGCACTCGGGCAGTGCACCAGCCGCGCTGCGGTTGCTGATATCTCGGGACTTGCTGCGCCCTGCGGCTTGGCCGCTCCCACCTTAGCTACTCCCTGTGGCTTGGGTGCTCCTGCTTGGGCATATGATGGACTCGCATACTCTGGCGCTGGCTGGGCAGGCAGAAACCTGGCTTACGATGGAATCTACGCCCCCGCCGTGGAGTTCAGTCCCACCAGTGGCGGTGCTCTGCCTGTCTCCAGCGCCTCCGCTATCGCTCCCGTCGGTATCTCCGTGGCGTCTGACAACGTTTATGAGGGTATCCTGGCTGTCGGTGGTGAGCTGCCATTTGTGGGTACTGTTGCTATGGAAGGTGTGGTGCCTTCTGCTGGAGCCGGCGCCGTCAACCATGCCTGTGGTAATGGCAGGAACGCCATGATCAGTGAGACTGCTGCTTACGGTTCAGCTGGTGCGTTTGGCCCGATCGGTGCCTACGGTTCAGCTGGTGCGTTAGCCCCGATCGGTGCCTACGGTCCCGCTGCTCTTGCTGCTCCTGGCCTCGGTCTGCGTGGCGGTTGGGCTGGCAGAGGTTGTGGTTGTGCCATCTAAGTAAATGTTGAAACAAACAATATTACCGACTTCAAGTTAATAAACTAAATTCCGAATTATTTTCGTTCTTTTATTACTTCATGCTGTAAATCAACATCGTTCAATAAAATTAAAGTATTCGCTGGATGAAGTCAAATCTGGTCATAGATTCGTTTTCAATTTCCTTTTTGAAAAAACCTTAGATAAAGATGAACAAGGATCTTCTGGCGAGAGGCCAAATCGAAACTCACGTTCTCATCTTCGTTCTTTCAATACCAAAGTCATTCAGGGGCCTAAAGACCCTTGCAACACTGTACGCAAATGATAATTATATGTGTTTAGAAACACAGATCATAGATTTGAAGGAGCAGTAATTAATTAAGCATAAAGATAACACAATGGTGCCTAGTGTTATCTGTCTCTTTCACCCTTATGTAGAGTGCTCCAATTTTCCAAACTGGAGTGCAGCTGTCAATTGCTTGTCATAGTAAACCACCATCAAGCACCTTGGAGGCTGTGTTTTCCACACGTACAGCATCTATTTGAAGACCTGTTTGGTATCTGCCGGTGTAAGAATCTCTAAAGGATGGTGGTGAGCTGCCGTTCGTGGGTACTATTGGTATGGAAGGTGTGGTGCCGTCTGCCGGAGCAGGTGCCGTCAACCATGCCTGTGGTAATAGCAGGAACGCCATGATCAGTGAGACTGCTGCTTACGGTTCAGCTGGTGCGTATGGCCCGATCGGTGCCTACGGTCCCGCTGCTCTTGCTGGTCCAGGTCTCGGTCTGCGTGGCGGTTACGCTGGCATAGGTTGTGGCTGTCCATTGTAAGATTTTCACCAAAACAAAATGTTGAAAACTACTAAATAAATCAACATGCACCAAATATTTTTTACTTTAATTTGTTGTCATTTGTCAGACGGAACTGCTTGTGTGGCTATCGTTGCTGCAAGCTTTTTACTTCGGTGTAGAACTTGTAGCAGGGATTCTCATCACTAACTCACTATAATTCATAGAAGCCTTCGAATTGAAGCAAGTTCAATGGGATTCTAGTCACAATGATTATAAAAATAAGACCTATTATTTTTGCTACCCATTTTATAATAATTATTTTTAAAACTCTAAATCAGATTAGTTTGTCGCCGCATGCCCAAAACATAAGAGAGGAAGAGCTAGAAATTTATGTCAGTGAGTGACATGTTAAAATAAAGGGTGTAACAAGACCCTTAACGAAGCCATCAAACAAGCATTATGTACATAAAACTAAGTAAATTTACGCAAAAATTATTGCTGGGAAACGACTTTTTTTTGGGTTTAAAAATCACGTTTTACGGTAGGACTCAATGTAACGCACTCAAAATATTGTGCTGATGGATGAATTGAATAGTACGAGGGCCGTGGAGGTGTTTAAAGTAAAAATCTTACATCAAAAACATGTATTTTAAAAAAAAACTTGTGAAAAAGTTGGAACTTTGACCCCCAATATCTCCGTAACTAAAAGGTTCCCAGGTATGGTCTAGGACAAAAAAAAATATCGCAATAACGTGTAGAACAAGTGCCTGTCGGCTTCGTTAAGGGTCTTGTTACAGCCTTTATTTTAAGGTGTTATTCACTGACATAAATTTCTAGCTCTCCCTCTCTTTTGTTTTCGGCATGTATTTAAAGCGGCGACAAACTAATCTGATTTAGGGCTTTAAAAATAATTAAAATGGGTAGTAAAAATAATAGTTTGGCAGCTACAATTAACCACTAGATTGTAGATAAGGCGTAGACGACGTAGCCCCACTGTGCGGGGCTCCTGTTTCTGTTTGCAAGCTTTAAAGTCACCTAACACGAAGGGGATTCCGGGGTCTTAGTTGGCTCACTTCGCTCGCTCACTAGAACCCGCCATCCCCTTCGAACCTAACGTGTCCGAGTCGGGGGTACCACAAGTCTCTCTCAGCCTTCGCTCGCTCTTACTTCTTATATTCTCCTTGCTGCAATGACCGGATAAATAGTTACTTACTTGGTACAATAATCGCCCATAAACGTATATTCTTTCTTTCTTTCTCCCATTCAGTGTATTGGTCACCAATTAAATTTTTATTCGGCTGATTAATAATTTCCCTATGTTTTCTATTCCTCTGATTATAAAATTAGTGTTTATCTCCTTTTATTTACAACTAGCTGTTGCCCATGATCTTCGTCTGCTTGAAATTATTAGAAAAATATTATTTCCCTGTTTGAATTTCACTTTGTTAACAATTTCAAGAGTTTTAATTTGCTTGCACAGAACTCTTAATCTTTTTTTAAAATAAAAGTCGCCTAAACTGTAACTAACTCCTTACACAACAAAATCAGCTATTTGCTAGTAAGTCCCGTCAAAATCGGTCCAGCCGTTTTGGAGATTAGTAGGAACAAACAGACAGACAGACCGACAGACGGATAGATAAAAATTTTTTTTTTTTTTTTTGTTATCTCTTTAAACTTTCACATGCATTCAGTAAATGTTCAGTAATTCACTGAGTTGCAGAACCGTTTCCTCCGGCAACGCTGTGCGTAACGTTCGCGCCTAGTGCAACACATTTGTGAGAGAACATTTTAGAAGGAGAGCCCATATCCAAAATGTTTACCTTAATGTTTTACGACCGAAATAGTATAAAATCGATTTGGTTATTCTAATTTCAAAAAAAATTTCATTCTTATTTTTATAATCATTGTGACTAGAATCCCATTGAACAGGCTTAAATTCGAAGGCTTCTATGAATTCGACAGTTTTAGAATTCGTCCAATGGAATAAATTGTTTTAGTTTTTTAAATGTACCGATATTTAATCAAAAATTTCAGGTGTAAGTGACTTGTAGCGTGTCAGCAGGGCGGAGACCAATTATTATCTCGAAGGCGAAAGAATAAAAAAAACGTTGCTGCTCGATTAATGGAACTAATTAGAACCACGCCTGTGGTCGTGATGTCCGGTAGTCAGAGATGGTGCTGCGTTAACATCAGGCATATAATATGCAATAGACTGACTTTTTTTTTTATTGTTTGAGACTCAATAGGTGATATCCTCATTTTGTCAGTACCTACCTACTCTATATTCTGAGATCCTACATAAGATCGACTTTCACATAATTATCTGTTAACCTAATTAAATAACACTTTTTAGGAGTCTTAATAAATGAACGTAATATGTTTGTTCATGTAATAAGGTTATTAATATTATTGTGAATGGGTTAACATTAATTGGTATAAGGGTGTCTAAGTATATCATCTTGACTCAATTTTATTTGACAACATGTCGTAATAAGCTTACTAATAAATATTTTTTACATAAGTTAAACAAACGAATGAAGTTCGGTCTCCTAGACTGCTAAATTGAGTGTGCGAACAGTGAGTGCGTGTTCGCTGATGCGATTCCACCACAAAATTTGATAATAAAGATACATTTGTGCGGCACACTGTGCGCCATTGTGCCGAACACTGGTGGAATCGCACCATAACACTGCTATAGTGAATTAGTGATGAGAATCCCTGCTACAAGTTCTACACCAAGGTAGAAAGCTTGCAGCAGCGATAGTCACACAAGCAGTCCCGTCTAAAAAAGGACAACATATTAAAGTACAAAATATTTAGTGCTGATTTGTTGATTTATTTAGTAGTTTTCAACATTTTATTTTGGTGAAAATATTACAATGCACAGCCGCAACCTCTGCCAGCCCAACCGCCACGCAGACCGAGGCCAGGAGCAGCAATAGCAGCGGGACCGTAGGCACCGACAGGGCCATACGCACCAGCTGAACCGTAGGCACCGATAGGGCCATACGCACCAGCTGAACCGTAAGCAGCAGTCTCACTGATCATGGCGTTCCTGCCATTACCACAGGCATGGTTGACGGCGCCGGCTCCAGCAGATGGCACTACACCTTCCATAGCAACAGTACCCACGAACGGCAGCTCACCACCCACAGTCAGGATACCCTCATAAACGTTGTCAGACGCCACGGAGATACCGACGGGAGCGATAGCGGAGGCACTGGAGACAGGCAGAGCACCGCCACTGGTGGGACTGAACTCCATGGCAGGGGCCAGGCTTCTGCCTGCGTAGCCAGCACCCAGTCCGTCGATAGCAAGACCTCTGCCTGCCAAGCCAGCGCCGAGACCATCACATGCCCAAGCAGGAGCACCCCAAGGGGCCGCTAAGGCGGGAGCGGCCAAGCCGCAGGGAGCACCAAGTCCAGAGATATCAGCAACCACAGCGCGGCTGGTGCACTGTCCGAGTGCGGACTGAAATAAATTTTAATAATAGTTTGTAAGCATGTTCATTAGTTACTACCCCAAAACTAATTCGCATTAATTGTACATAAAATACAGTCAAATATTTAAATGTCTTTCGACCATAAATTAAATAAATTCTTACCTTGAGCAGGAGCGACTGGGCGCAGAGGACGAGGATAGCTTTGACAGACATTGTAGTTTGTTTCGAGTGCTGACACAAGAATGATGTTCAGTGAAACTGTTGGTGGTTTTATACTCCAGAAGTTATCAAGTTCCAAGAAAATTAGTATATAGGTAAGTGTAATTAATTAATAGATTGTGCAAGCGCGATAAGCCTACTATTTACCAACAAAGAAACGCTTTACTTTGTTTAAAACATAATTTTATTATCATCACGTTTTCCAAAATTTCGAAAACACTGTTGACATCAACAGAGGGTTGAGTATAAATAGTGTGAGTACGATTTCGGTCATCACTCAGTCTTCGGATTTCGTTTACTTACTTGAAACATGTCTTCCTTTACTGTTCTATTTCTCTGCATCCAAGCTTGCTTGGTCCAGGTGAGTGAATATTGCTTGATTTGTTATTGTTTCTTTGTTTTGTTTGTGCTTGACTTGTTTGTTTGTTGTTTTTTTTTTGTTTGTTTGTCGTTTATTTTTTTTTGTGTTTGTTGCTTGATTTTTGATGATGTTGTTTGTTTGTTGATTTGTTGGTTTTGATAATATTAGTGACCATGATAGTTCAAAATCTTAAATTGCTTGATTTGTATTTGAAAGTTATTTTTAACACTCTTGGCATCATTACGCTTGTATTTCATCGAAGGGTGAGGCAGAGGTGTGCATCCTCTCTACGCTAGCAGTAAGGGCGAGCCTATTGCCATTAACCGGACCCCATTAATTTTATTATTTGTGAAAAATGTGTGCAATCCTGATCAATTATTCTAACTAATCATGACTATTATTTTTACAGAATGTTTTCACCCAGGCATGTGGTGCTTGCGGCCCGGCGATCGCTTCTCCCATACTGGCTGGTCCTTGCGGCTTAGCTGCTTCGGGTTGGGCTTATGATGGACTTGCGTTCCCCGCCGCCGGTCTCGCTGGGGCATACCCCGCTGCCGGTCGCGGTGCCGGAATTGGCGCGTACGGCGGCGCCGGTGAAGGCAACGTGGCGGTCGCTGGTGAGCTGCCAGTCGCCGGTACTACCGCCGTCGCCGGTCAGGTCCCCATCATGGGCGCTGTGAGCTTCGGTGGTCCTGTGGCTGCTGCTGGTGCCGTGTCTATCGCCGGCCAGTGCGCGTGCGGCTGCGGTGTCCCTACCAGCTGTCTGTACTAAATGTTGTTATATTTTATGACATTCGAAAACTCACAACGGAATTATTAATAAAAATTTTTGTGCAGTACTAATATTTTAGTTTTCATTTAACTTATTTTTGTGAACAAAATAGAGCACATTGCTACTCTTAAGTCAGTGTTTCGAAATATAATATGAATTATATAGAATTCACAATAACTAATAATAATATAATAATAATAATAATTTTTTATTGACATAAATAGGTTTAACAATTTCATATGAAGCTCTGACTCCTGAGCTAGGTGAGACCTGTGTTACAGAAGTCAGTGTCTTCTCCCGTTTTGGAATTAACAGTTCATGTAATAAAAAGAGAGAAAAATACAAGAAAAAAAAAAATAAAACAATCATAAATTACTTGAAATTAAGTTGAAAGCAAGCATGCTCTTGTGTGGTATGTGTAAGTGTATGTATGAGTGTGTGTGTGTAAGGGTGTGTATGTGTGTGTGTTGGTTTCCTGGGTAATGCCTAATATGAGAGTGGGTTTGCCTACTGTTTAATCATCTTGAGTATTGATCGTTAATTAAGTGTTCCGTCTGTAGATAATCTAGTGTTTGAAGCCATGAATTTAGTTTAAACTTAGTTTTATGTTTTGTTAGAGAGTTAAAGTTGAGGATGGTGTTTATTTTGTTATATATGTAAGTAGATAGGAATAATCGTTGCCGTCTAGCCGATGCGGTATTACATTTGACGGTGCTACATACGTTGCCAACTGTTCTTTTATGTTTCGTTGCATGGTTTACAGGTGTGATTTCATGTTGTTTTAAAATGAGATTAAGTAGGTATAGTTGTCTCACTGTAAGTACTTGGCAATTTTCATAGAGGCTTTTTGTAGGGAACCGGTACGGCCTGAAGGTCATTACTTTTAACAGAGATCGTTGGGCTCTCTCAAGGCGTATCAAGTAGGTTTTACACGGACCTCCCCAGGCCGTAATACAGTAACCTATAACTGACTGGGCCAGTGCCAAATAGACGGAACGGAGAAGCTTGAATTCAGCCACTTCTCGTAGTTTTTTAAACGTCCATATCAGTTTCCTAACACGGGAAATGGTTTGTTCGATGTGGTGACGCCAACTAAGTCCCTCATCCAGAGTCACTCCCAGGTACTTCATTGTCTTTAATTGTGTGATTGGAAGACATGTGCATGTGTTACTATTCACGGCGTCACAGGAGTGAGCTTTGAGACTTATACCTAAAGGTCTGATTTTGGCGAAAGAAAATTGAAGAAATGCCGTTTTCGAGATATTAAGAGTTAGTAAGTTGGCTTCCAGCCAGTGGATTATTTTCCGTAAGCCTGTCTCTGCAGCTTCCCGTGTTACGTCCCAATCCTCTCCGTGAAATATTAATACGGTGTCATCTGCGTAGCTGAAGATTTTACCGTTTGTTAACGATTGTTGGCATAAGTCATTAACGTAGAGCAGGAAGAGGCTTGGGGATAGGCAGCTTCCTTGGGGCACACCGTAATCAAACCTAGCTTCACTGCTAATGACTTCACCAATCTTTACTTTTTGTGTCCGGTCATTGAGAAAGTCTGTGAATATGCTTAGAGCCCTTCCCCTGATTCCAGCATGTTCTAGCTTGGTCACAAGGGTTGGAATACAAACGGTGTCAAAGGCCTTGGCTAGGTCCAGGAAAACCCCTAGGCATTTTTGTTTTGAGTTTAGTTTACTAGTCACGTGATCAACGAGTTGGGTAACCGCCTCTGCGGTACTTTTCCCAGACCTAAAGCCAAATTGTGAGTCCGATATTGTTTTGCAGTGCTCTAGGTATTTCATGAGCCTACGATTCAATATTTTTTCCAATATTTTTGATAATGCTGGCAGAACTGAGATCGGTCTATAATTCTTAACATCGTCCTGGTTTCCACCCTTGTGAACAGGTGTGATCAGGGATTTCTTAAAGATTCGGGGAAAAACTCCTTGCTCAAAACAGGCCTCAATGAGTTTAGTAATAGGTGGAACTAGTACGTCCTTACCCAGCTTGAGAAGTTTAACTGGAATAGAGTCACAACCTGTGGCACTATCGATTTTCAGATTGTTGATGAATGCCTCTACTTCGGCCTCATTCGGAGGGAGGAGGACCATGGAATTACAGGCTGGGGGTGTCACAATAGAGTACGGTGCCAGTGAAGAATTTTGGTTTTTTATAGTGATATTTTCAGCCAATTGCTTACCAATCTTCGAAAACTAAAGGTTTATTTGCTCAATGTCATTTTGAGCGTTATTAACTTCAGCGGTGGTTAAAAGTTTGTCCGCTGATTTTTGTTTCCCAGTTTGGTTGGTAATCGATTTTATAATATTCCATGTTTCTTTATTGTCCTTCGCAGACTTTAAAGCTGATGATTCGTGGGCGTTTTTTAATTTCCTGAGTAAAAGGTAAAATAACTCCGTGGTATTCCCAATTTTAAGTTCAACTTAAGCATGAATGCGACTTTTTAAGCCTGTATCCCGAAAAATAGTGTCACTAAACACAACCTACATGGTTCTGCTTGTTTTATTAGAGTAATTTTTTTTAAGGACAACCAGTTCTCTCGCGTTAATTTCTTATTCATCTACCTTTGACTGACAAAGGAAAGACAGACACACACAATAAATTGCTATGTAAACCTTTCTGCCATTATAATGTACCTAATGGATGAAATTAGGAAATAACGATAAACTCTTCAGAAATGCTATCAATCAATGTATCCATACAAACACTATACGTAAACGAATGGTGCAGTTCTCAGTAAATTCCACATTCCCATCCACGGCGAGCCAGGCCAGACCACTATTACTGAGATCAGGAGTGATGGCAGCAGCAGAACTTAAAAATCTCGTCCCTGGACCAAAAGTTGCTACTCCAGGACCGTAAGCAGTACCGGCTGCGGGATATGCAGAAGGAGCAATTCTATCAATAATAGTAACTGCGTTACCGCTGCTGTAGCTGTCGGCACCAGCACCAACACTGGGCAACGTGCCGTCCAAAGCCACAGCACTCACAAGCGGCAGCTCACCGTCCACGTACAGAGCACCCTCTTACACATTCTCAGACGCTACGGAGAAGCCACTGACAGCAACAGAGATACTGGAGATGGCAGACCACCGCCACTGGTGGGAATGTCTTCAATAGTAAAAGCTCTATTGCCTGCACCAGAACCGCAGGCCAGGTTCATGCCTCCTAAAGCTGCGCCAGGTGCAGCCACAGCTGCAGCCTGCGTCAAGCTGCCTTCGGAGACGCAGTAACTGAATGTGGACTGGTAAAGTAAAAAATAATCAGTGATTAATCCTTACTTCTTTACTTAATCTTCTTCTTCTATACATATATATAAAATTCAAAGTCCTGACTGACTGACTGACTTACTAACTGACTGACTGATATATCAACGCACAGCGCAAACCGCTGGTTCTAGAGACATGATAATTGGAGGGTGTGTTCTTTGTGAAGAGTAGATATCCACTAAGGAAGGATTTTTTGAAATTCTACCCCTAAGAGGGTGAAATGGGGTGCTGAACTTTCTGTGAAACTTTTTATTCTCGGAGTCGATAGACTTGAAAATTTGTGTACATACTTTTTAGTTAAAATTATGAGATACGTGTTTTACAGTTTTTTCAAAATCATCCCCTAATTTAAAATTCAATATCCCCATTGGATGCAAAGGATATCGATGCAAAACCTAAACCGCTGGTCTTAAAGACGTGAAATTTGAATGGTGTATTATTTGTAAAGAGTAAGTATCCACTAAGGAAGGGTTTTTCGAAATTCCACTCCTAAGTGGGTGAAATGGGGGGTTGAATTTTCTGTATAACTTAATACTCTGGGTCGATTGACTAGAAAGTTGGTGTACCTTCACATTCTTCAATTAAAGTTATGAGACACGTTTATCACAGTTTTACCAAAATCATCCCTCAAAAGAGTCAAATAGGGCTTCGAAACTCGCGTAGACGGTCGCATGGCGTGCAGTGGTGCACAATATTTTCGCGCACTGAGTTGCAGAACTGCGAACAAAAGTAGCGAACATTTTAGTAGGAGAGCCCATATCCAAAATGTTTACCTCAACATTTTACGACCAAAATAGTATAAAATAGATTATGATTTCAAAAATTTTTTCATTCTTATTTTTATAAATAAATAATAAATTAAAATAATTAATAAATAATCTATTTTCTTTATTTTTTTTTTTTATTATTATTTTTTTTATTTTTTAAATAATACTACTGCGCCAAAATGTAAACTTTTTGTAATACTTTTTAAATAAATTATTCTATTCTATTCTATTCTATAATCATTGTGACTAGAATCCCATTGAACTGGCTTACATTCTAAGGCGTCTATGAACTCGACAGTATTAGAATTCTTCCAATCAATAATTAAAATTGAACAACGGAGTAAATTTTTACTTATTTTTAAATGTACCGATATATAAACAAAAAAATCAGGCATAGGCTGACATGCAATCGACTAACTATATTAAAATTTTTATTGTTTTAGAATTAATAGGTGACAACCTTATTTTGGCCTACCTACTCTATATTCTGATATCCTGCATAAGATTGACTTTCACATAATTATCTGTTAACCTAATGAAATAATACTTTTTAGGAATCTTAATAAATGAACGTAATATGTTTGTTCATGTAATAAGGTTATTAATATTTTTGTGAATGGGTTTACATTTAGGGGGTATTAGGGTGTCTAAGTATATCGTCTGGACTCAATTTTATTCGACAACGTATACTAAGCTCACTAATAAATATTTTTCACATACGGTAAACAGATTACTGAAGGCCGGTCTCCTAGACTACTAAATTGAGTGTGCGAACAGCGAGTGCGTGTTTGCCACAAAATTAGATATGACAGAAACATTTGTGTGGCACACTTTGCGCCATTTTGCCGAACACTGGTGGAATCGCACCATAACACTGCTATAATGAATTAGTGACGAGAATCCCTGCTACAAGTTCTACATCGAGGTAGAAAGCTTGCAGCAGCGATACCCACACAAACAATCACGTCTGAAAAAGGACAACAAATTGAAGTACAAAATATTTGGTGCTGATTCGTTGATTTATTTAGTAGTTTTCAACATTTTATTTTGGTAAAAATCTTACAGTGCACAGCCGCAACCTCTGCCAGCCCAACCGCCACGCAGACCGAGACCTGGACCAGCAAGAGCAGCGGGACCGTAGGCACCGATCGAGGCCAACGCACCAGCTGAACCGTAGGCACCGATCGGGCCATACGCACCAGCTGAACCGTAAGCAGCAGTCTCACTGATCATGGCGTTCCTACCATTACCACAGGCATGGTTGACGGCGCCGGCTCCGGCAGAAGGCACCACACCTTCCATACCAACAGTACCCACGAACGGCAGCTCACCACCCACAGTCAGGATACCCTCATAAACGTTGTCAGACGCCACGGAGATACCGACGGGAGCGATGGCTGAGGCGCTGGAGACAGGCAGAGCACCGCCACTGGTGGGACTGAACTCCATGGCAGGGGCCAGGCTTCTGCCTGCGTAGCCAGCACCCAGTCCGTCGATAGCAAGACCTCTGCCTGCCAAGCCAGCGCCGAGTCCATCACATGCCCAAGCAGGAGCACCCCAAGGGGCCGCTAAGGCGGGAGCGGCCAAGCCGCAGGGAGCACCAAGTCCAGAGATATCAGCAACCGCAGCGCGGCTGGTGCACTGTCCGAGTGCGGACTGAAATAAATTGTAATAATAGTTTGTAAGAATGTTCGCTAGTTACTTCTCCAACACTAATTCCCATTAATTGTACATGAAATACAGTCATTTATTTAAATGTCTTTTTACTATAAATTAAATAAATTCTTACCTTGAGCAGGAGCGCCTGAGCGCAGAGGACGAGGATAGCTTTGACAGACATTGTAGTTTGTTTCGAGTGCTGACACAAGAATGATGTTCAGTGCAACTGTTGGTGGTTTTATACTCCAGAAGTTATCAAGTTCCAAGAAAATTGGTATGTAGGTAAGTGTAATTAATTAATAGCTTGTGCAAGCGCGATAAGCCTACTATTTACCAACAAAGAAACGCTTTACTTTGTTTAAAACATAATTTTATTATCATCACGTTTTCCAAAATTTCGAAAACACTGTTGACATCAACAGAGGGTTGAGTATAAATAGTGTGAGTGCGATTTCGGTCATCACTCAGTCTTCGGATTTCGTTTACTTACTTGAAACATGTCTTCCTTTACTGTTCTATTTCTCTGCATCCAAGCTTGCTTGGTCCAGGTGAGTGATTATTGCTTGATTTGTTATTGTTTCTTTGTTTTGTTTGTGCTTGACTTGTTTGTTTGTTGTTTTTTTTTTGTTTGTTTGTCGTTTTTTTTTTTTGTGTTTGTTGCTTGATTTTTGATGATGTTGTTTGTTTGTTGATTTGTTGGTTTTGATAATATTAGTGACCATGATAGTTCAAAATCTTAAATTGCTTGATTTGTATTTGAAAGTTATTTTTAACACTCTTGGCATCATTACGCTTGTATTTCATCGAAGGGTGAGGCAGAGGTGTGCATCCTCTCTACGCTAGCAGTAAGGGCGAGCCTATTGCCATTAACCGGACCCCATTAATTTTATTATTTGTGAATTATGTGTGCAATCCTGATCAATTATTCTAACTAATCATGACTATTATTTTTACAGAACGTTTTCACCCAGGCATGTGGTGCTTGCGGCCCGGCGAGCGCTTCTCCCGTACTGGCTGGTCCTTGCGGCTTAGCTGCTTCGGGTTGGGCTTATGATGGACTTGCGTTCCCCGCCGCCGGTCTCGCTGGGGCATACCCCGCTGCCGGTCGTGGTGCCGGAATTGGCGCGTACGGCGGCGCCGGTGAAGGTAACGTGGCGGTCGCTGGTGAGCTGCCAGTCGCCGGTACTACCGCCGTCGCCGGTCAGGTCCCCATCATGGGCGCTGTGAGCTTCGGTGGTCCTGTGGCTGCTGCTGGTGCCGTGTCTATCACCGGCAAATGTGCGTGCGGCTGCGGTGTCCCTACCAGCTGTCTGTACTAAATATTGTTATATTTGATGATGATGATGACATTCGAAAACTCACAACGGAATTATTAATAAAAATTTTCGTGCAGTACTAATATTTTAGTTTTCATTTAACTTATTTTTGTGAACAAAATAGAGCACATTGCAACTCTTAACTCAGTGTTTCGAAATATAATATGAAATTTATAGAATTCACAATAACTCCGTGGTATTCCCAATTTTAAGTTTAACTTAAGCATGAATGCGACTTTTTAAGCCTGTATCCCGAAAAATAGTGTCACTAAACACAACTGACATGATTCTGCTTGTTTTATGAGAGTAATTTTTTTTAAGGACAACCAGTTCTCACGCGTTAATTTCTTATTCATCTACCTTTGACTGTCAAAGGAATGACAGACACAAAAAATAAATTGCTATGTAAACCTTTCTGCCATTAGAATGTACCTAATGAATGAAATTAGGAAATAACGATAAACTCTTCAGAAATGCTATCAATCAATGTATCCATACAAACACTATACGTAAACGAATGGTGCAGTTCTCATTAGATTCCACATTCCCATCCACGGCGAGCCAGGCCAGACCACTGTTACTGAGATCAGGAGTGATGGCAGCAGCAGAAGCTAAAAATCTCGTTCCTGGACCAAAAGTTGCTACTCCAGGACCGTAAGCAGTACCGGCTGCGGGATATGCAGAAGGAGCAATTCTATAAATAATAGTAACCGCGTTACCGCTGCTGTAGCTGTCGGCACCAGCACCAACACTGGGCAACGTGCCGTCCAAAGCCACAGCACTCACAAGCGGCAGCTCACCGTCCACGTACAGATCACCCTCTTACACATTCTCAGACGCTACGGAGAAGCCACTGACAGCACCAGAGATACTGGAGACGGGCAGACCACCGCCACTGGTGGAAATGACTTCAATAGTAAGACCTCTATTGCCTGCACCAGAACCGCAGGCCAGGTTCATGCCTCCTCGGCGGCGATCTCTCGCGCCCGGCCCTGGTTCAAGCCATGGTCCGGAACGAGAGGGAATGGGAAGCCGTCACCTCCTTCTGCGAAGCAGTCAGGCTAGTGAAGGAGGTGGCGGAACGTGAGAGGGAAAGAGCCTCACGTCCCAGCCGCCGCGGGAGACGCCCTGGGCATCGGGGGTCACGTAGTGGCCCCCGGCCGCCGTAGGCGCGGGCCTGTGGACGGTGAGTTATGGGCTAGCTCGCCGTCCGGCCATCTTATGACGACAGGCCGTGTCGACGGCGCGTTCGTGTTCCACGCGCGCCTCACAGAGATGTCAGAGGGCCGATGCCTGCCAGGGCTTCGGGACTGTTCGAAAGAGATACCGCGGCCCTGGAAACAAAGAGCAAAAAAAAAGGGTCATGCCTCCTAAAGCTGCGCCAGGTGCAGCCACAGCTGCAGCCTGCGTCATAGCTGCCTTCGGATACTGAACTGAATGTGGACTGGTAAAGTAAAAAATAATCAGTGATTAATCCTTACTTCTTTACTTAATCTTCTTCTTCTATACATATCAATAAAATTCAAAGTCCTGACTGACTGACTGACTGACTTACTAACTGACTGACTGATATAATATCAACGCACAGCGCAAACCGCTGGTTCTAGAGACATGAAAATTGGAGGGTGTGTTTTTTGTGAAGAGTAGATATTCACTAAGAAAGGGTTTTTCTAAATTCTACCCCTAAGAGGGTAAAATGGGGTGCTGAACTTTCTGTGAAACTTTTTATTCTCGGAGTCGATTGACTTGAAAATTTGTGTACATACTTTTTAGTTAAAATTATGAGATACATGTATCACAGTTTTTCTAAAATCATCCCCAAATTTAAAATTTAATGTCCTCATTGTATGACTGATATATCGATGCAAAGCCTAAACCGCTGGTCCTAAAGGCGTGAAATTTGAAGGGTGTATTATTTGTAAAGAGTAAGTATCTATTAAGGAAGGGTTTTTCGAAATTCCACTCCTAAGTGGGTGATATGGGTGGTTGAATTTTCTGTATAACTTAATACTCTGGGTCGATTGACTAGAAAGTTGGTGTACCTTCACATTCTTCGATTAAAGTTATGAGACACAGTTTTACCAAAATCATCCCTCAAAAGAGTCAAATAGGGTTTCGAAACTCGCGTAGACGGTCGCATGGCGTGCAGTGTTGCGCAAGGCGTACGGGGTGCGGGAGTGTATAATTATTAGTAAGTAGGTAGGATTTTTCTGAGGTAGACGTGTCTGTAAATATTTGTGAAAACCTAATTTTGATACGGGACATTTATCTATACATATAAAATTAAAAAGTCCTGACTGACTAATATATAAACTTACAGCCCAAACCGCTGGTCCTAGAGACATGAAATTTGGAATGTATATTCTATGTGAAGAGTAAATATTCACTAAGAAAGGGTTTTTCGAAATTCCATCCCTAAGAGGGTGAAATGGGGGGTTACATTTTCAGTGAAATTTATATTCCTTGGGTTGATCAACTCGAAAATTGGTGTACACACTCTTCAATTATTATTATGAGACACAAGTATCACAGTTTTTCCAAAATCATCCCCCAATAGAGTTAAATAGGGCTTCGAATCTCACGTAGATGCACACACGCATGGTGCACAGTTTGGCGCAGGGCGTCCGGGGCGTGCGAATATTTACCTATTAGAAAGTAGGTAGGAATTTTCTGAGGGAGACGTATCTGTAAATACAACATTAAATAATATGAGTACTAGTGTCGGTTTTCCCCTTGTGAAATCCCGATTTTCACATTGGCGTATCAGTCAGTCAGTCAGGACTTTGAATTTTATATTTATAGATGCGAAAGTTTGTGAGGATGGATGTTTGTTACTCTTTCACGCAAAAACTCCTGAACGGATTTGAATGAAATTTAGCACACAGATGGTTTATAACCTGGATTTACACATGGGGTACTTTTTATCTCGATACTGTGATCCCGTGGGACAATTATCGAACTCCAAGCTTGCGGAGCCACGGTCATAAGCTAGTATATTAGTTATTTTCGCGCCTAAACCACTGAACTCATCATTCTGAAATTTTGCATTTACGTTGTCAGGTGTACAGAAACGGACCTAGGGCACCTTTAATCCCGAAAAAAATACTGTTCCCGAGGAAAATAACAATAACGTTCTTATGATAATAGATGGCGCCACGCGTCGGTCGAATCATGATTGAAATATATTATTACAAGCAGAGTACAACCGGAATTAATTGTCAAATTACTAATTAACGCGAGCGTCACGCCGGCAAAAAGCTAGTTTATAATTTGTTCAACATCCTGCGACACGTGGTGGTGGCCTCAATCACACTGGATGGCGTAGCACAATATTTTCGCGCACTTGCAGAACTGTTTCCACCGGCAAAGCTGTGCGCGAACAAAAGTAGCGAACATTTTAGTAGGAGAGCCCATATCCAAAATGTTTACCTCAACATTTTACGACCAAAATAGTATAAAATAGATTATGTTTTCAAATTTTTTTTCATTCTTATTTTTATAATCATTGTGACTAGAATCCCATTAAACTGGCTTACATTCTAAGGCTTCTATGAACTCGACAGTATTAGAATTCTTCCAATCAATAATTAAAATTGAACAACGGAGTAAATTTTTTTAGGTTTTTAAATGTGCCGATATTTAAACAAAAAAATCAGGCATAGGCTGACATGCAATAGACTAACATAATTATATTATTTTTTTTATTAATTTTAGAATTAATAGGTGACAACCTCATTTTATCCTACCTACTCTGTATTCTGATATCCTGCATAAGATCGACTTTCACATAATTATCTGTTAACCTAATGAAATAATACTTTTCAGGAATCTTAATAAATGAACGTAATATGGTTGTTCATGTAATAAGGTTATTAATATTTTTGTGAATGGGTTTACATTTAGGTGGTATTAGGGTCTCGAAGTATATCGCATTGATTCAATTTTATTCGACAACATATACTAAGCTTAAACAAAGTAAACAGATTAATGAAGGTCGGTCTCCTAGACTACTAAATTGAGTGTGCAAACAGCGAGTGCGTGTTCGCCACAAAATTTGATATGACAGAAACATTTGTGTGGCACACTGTGCGCCATTGTGCCGCACACTGGTGGAATCGCACCATAACACTGCTATAATGAATTAGTGACAAGAATCCCTGCTACAAGTTCTACTTTGAGGTAGAAAGCTTGCAGCAGCGATACCCACACAAGCAGTCCTGTCTGAAAAAGGACAACAAATTAAATTACAAAATATTTGGTGCATGTTATTTTATTTAGTAGTTTTCAACATTTAATTTTGGTGAAAATCTTACAATGCACAGCCGCAACCTCTGCCAGCCCAACCGCCACGCAGACCGAGACCTGGACCAGCAAGAGCAGCGGGACCGTAGGCACCGATCGGGGCCAACGCACCAGCTGAACCGTAGGCACCGATCGGGCCATACGCACCAGCTGAACCGTAAGCAGCAGTCTCACTGATCATGGCGTTCCTGCCATTACCACAGGCATGGTTGACGGCGCCGGCTCCAGCAGACGGCACCACACCTTCCATAGCAACAGTACCCACGAACGGCAGCTCACCACCCACAGTCAGGATACCCTCATAAACGTTGTCAGACGCCACGGAGATACCGACGGGAGCGATAGTGGAGGCGCTGGAGACAGGCAGAGCACCGCCACTGGTGGGACTGAACTCCATGGCTGGGGCCAGGCTTCTGCCTGCGTAGCCAGCACCCAGTCCGTCGATAGCAAGACCTCTGCCTGCCAAGCCAGCGCCGAGTCCATCACATGCCCAAGCAGGAGCACCCCAAGGGGCCGCTAAGGCGGGAGCGGCCAAGCCGCAGGGAGCACCAAGTCCAGAGATATCAGCAACCGCAGCGCGGCTGGTGCACTGTCCGAGTGCGGACTGAAATAAATTGTAATAATAGTTTGTAAGCGTGTTCATTAGTTACTACCCCAAAACTAATTCCCATTAATTGTACATAAAATACAGTCAAATATTTAAATGTCTTTCGACCATAAATTAAATAAATTCTTACCTTGAGCAGGAGCGCCTGAGCGCAGAGGACGAGGATAGCTTTGACAGACATTGTAGTTTGTTTCGAGTGCTGACACAAGAATGATGTTCAGTGCAACTGTTTGTGGTTTTATACTCCAGAATTTATCAAGTTCCAAGAAAATTGGTATGTAGGTAAGTGTAATTAATTAATAGCTTGTGCAAGCGCGATAAGCCTACTATTTACCAACAAAGAAACGCTTTACTTTGTTTAAAACATAATTTTATTATCATCACGTTTTCCAAAATTTCGAAAACACTGTGGACATCAACAAAGGGTTGAGTATAAATAGTGTGAGTACGATTTCAGTCATCACTCAGTCTTCGGATTTCGTTGAACTTACTTGAAACATGTCTTCCTTCACTGTTCTATTTCTCTGCATCCAAGCTTGCTTGGTCCAGGTGAGTGAATATTGCTTGATTTGTTATTGTTTGTTTGTTTTGTTGGTGCTTGATTTGTTTTTTTGTTTGTTTTTTTTTTGTGTTTGTTGCTTGAATTTTGATGATGTTGTTTGTTTGTTGATTTGTTGGTTTTGATAATATTAGTGACCATGATAGTTTAAATGTTGAATTGCTTGATTTGTATTTGAAAGTTATTTTTAACACTCTTGGCATGACATTACGCTTGTATTTCATCGAAGGGTGAAGCAGAGGTGTGCATCCCCTCTACGCTAGCAGTAAGGGCGAGCCTATAGCCATCAACCGGACCCTAATAATTTTATTATTTGTGAATGATGATGTGTGCAATCCTGTTCAATTATTCTAACTAATCATGACTATTATTTTTACAGAACGTTTTCACCCAGGCATGTGGTGCTTGTGGCCCGGCGATCGCTTCTCCCGTACTGGCTGGTCCTTGCGGCTTAGCTGGTCCGGGTTGGGCTTATGATGGACTTGCGTTCCCCGCCACCGGTCTCGCTGGTGCATACCCCGCTGCCGGTCGCGGTGCCGGAATTGGCGCGTACGGCGGCGCCGGTGAAGGCAACGTGGCGGTCGCTGGAGAGCTGCCTGTCGCCGGTACTACCGCCGTCGCCGGTCAGGTCCCCATCATGGGCGCTGTGAGCTTCGGTGGTCCTGTGGCTGCTGCTGGTGCCGTGTCTATCGCCGGCCAGTGCGCGTGCGGCTGCGGTGTCCCTACCAGCTGTCTGTACTAAATGTTGTTATATTTTATGACATTCGAAAACTCACAAAGGAATTATTAATATAAAAATTCTCTCAGCACTAATATTTTAGTTTTCATTTTACTTATTATTTGTGAACAAAATAGAGCACATTGCAACTCTTAACTCAGTGTTTCGAAATATAATATTATTATGAATTATATAGAATTCACAATAACTCCGTAGTATTCCCAATTTTAAGTTCAACTTAAGCATGAATGCGACTTTTTAAGCCTGTATCCCGAAAAATAGTGTCACTAAACACAACCTACATCGTACTTTATTTTTTATTTTTTTATTCTGTATGGGCTTACTCTTGACCTCAATCTAGTCCTGAGGACAGAGATGAGGTCGACGATGGAACGAGCTAACCCAAAAGAAGCCTATTAACTCGCGATTTAAATAGATTGGTGTCATATGAACTTGGAAACAACGATGCAGGCAGGGAATTCCACTCCTTGGCTGTGCGCATAATAAATGATGTAGCAAAGCGCTTCGTGCGAATGTGTGGAACATCGACAAGGTATTGGTGATAATCTGCAGTACGTCTGGACTCCCGATGGAAGAAAGGAGATGGTAGAATGAGTTCGTGAAGCTCTTGAGCACACTCACCGAAGTACAATCTGTAAAAGACCGACAAACATGCAACTTTGGTTCTGCTTGTTTTATGAGAGTAATTTTTTTTAAGGACAACCAGTTCTCACGCGTTAAATTCTTATTCATCTACCTTTGACTGACAAAGGAAAGACAGACACACAAAATAAATTGCTATGTAAACCTTTCTGCGATTATAATGTACCTAATGGAAGAAATTAGGAAATAACGATAAACTCTTCAGAAATGCTGTCAATCAATGTATCCATACAAACACTATACGTAAACGAATGGCGCAGTTCTCAGTAGATTATACATTCCCATCCACGGCGAGCCAGGCCAAACCACTGTTAATGAGATCGGAGTGATGGCAGCAGCAGAAGCTAAAAATCTCGTCCCTGGCCCAAAAGTTGCTACTCCAGGACCGTAAGCAGTACCGGCTGCGGGATATGCAGAAGGAGCAATTCTCTCAATAATAGTAACCGCGTTACCGCTGCTGTAGCTGTCGGCACCAGCACCAACACTGGGCAACGTACCGTCCAACAGCACTCACAAGCGGCAGCTCACCGCTCACGTACAGAGCACCCTCTTACACATTCTCAGACGCTACGGAGAAGCCACTGAGAGCACCTGAGATACTGGAGACGGGCAGACCACTGCCACTGGTGGGAATGACTTAAATAGTAAGACCTCTATTGCCTGCACCAGCCCCGCAGGCCAGGGTCATGCCTCCTAAAGCTACGCCAGGTGCAGCCACAGCTGCTTCCTGCGTCATAGCTGCCTTCGGATACTGAACTGAATGTGGACTGATAAAGTAAAAAAATAATCAGTGATTAATCCTTTACTTAATCTTCTTCTCCTATACATATAAATATAATTCAAAGTCCTGACTGACTGACTGACTTACTAACTGACTGACTGATATATCAACGCACAGCGCAAACCGCTGGTTCTAGAGACATGAAAATTGGAGGGTGTGTTCTTTGTGAAGAGTAGATATCCACTAAGAAAGGATTTATCGAAATTCTACCCCTGAATGGGTGAAATGGGGTGCTGAACTTTCTGTGAAACTTTTTATTCTCGGAGTCGATTGACTTGAAAATTTGTGTACGTACTTTTTAGTTAAAATTATGAGATACATGTATCACAGTTTTTATAAAATCATCCCCTAATTTAAAATTCAATGTCCTCATTGTATGACTGATATATCGATGCAAAGCCTAAACCGCTGGTCTTAAAGGCGTGAAATTTGAAGGGTGTATTATTTGTAAAGAGTAAGTATCCATTAAGGAAGGGTTTTTCGAAATTCCACTCCTAAATGGGTGAAATGAGGGGTTTAATTTTCTGTATAACTTAATACTCTGGGTCGATTGACTAGAAAGTTGGTGTACCTTCACATTCTTCAATTAAAGTTATGAGACACGTTTATCACAGTTTTTCCAAAATCATCCCTCAAAAGAGTCAAATAGGGTTTCGAAACTCGCGTAGACGGTCGCATGGCGTGCAGTGTTGCGCAAGGCGTGCGGGGTGCGGGAGTGTTTAATTATTAGTAAGTAGGTAGGATTTTTTCTGAGGTAGACGTGTCTGTAAATATTTGTGAAAACCTAATTTTCGCGTGGGCTCATGATACGGGACATTTATCTATACATATAAAATTAAAAAGTCCTGACTGACTGATATATCAACTTACAGCCCAAACCGCTGGTCCTAGAGACATGAAATTTAGAAAGTATATTCTATGTGAAGAGTAAATATCCACTAAGAAAGGGTTTTTCGAAATTCCATCCCTAAGAGGGTGAAATGGGGGGTTACATTTTCAGTGAAATTTTATATTCCTTGGGTTGATTAACTCGAAAATTGGTGTACACACTCTTCAATTATTATTATGAGACACAAGTATCACAGTTTTTCCAAAATCATCCCCCAATAGAGTTAAATAGGGCTTCGAAACTCACGTAGATGCACACACACATGGTGCACAGTTTGGCGCAGGGAGACCGGGGCGTGCGAATATTTACCTATAAGAAAGTAGGTAGGATTTTTCTGAGGGAGACGTATCTGTAAATACAACATTAAATAATATGAATACTAGTGTCGGTTTTCCCCATGTGAAATCCCGATTTTCACATTGGCGTATCAGTCAGTCAGTCAGGGCTTTGAATTTTATATTTATAGATGCGAAAGTTTGTGAGGATGGATGTTTGTTACTCTTTCACGCAAAAACTCCTGAACGGATTTGAATGAAATTTAGCACACAGATAGTTTATAACCTGGATTTACACATGGGGTACTTTTTATCTCGATACTGTGATCCCGTGGGACAATTATCGAACTCCAAGCTTGCGGAGCCACGGTCATAAGCTAGTATATTAGTTATTTTCGCGCCTAAACCACTGAACTCATCATTCTGAAATTTTGCATTTACGTTGTCAGGTGTACAGAAACGGACCTAGGGCACCTTTAATCCCGAAAAAAATACTGTTCCCGAGGAAAATAACAATAACGTTCTTATGATAATAGATGGCGCCACGTGTCGGTCGAATCATGATTGAAATATATTATTACAAGCAGAGTACAACCGGAATTAATTGTCAAATTACTAATTAACGCGAGCGTCACGCCGGCAAAAAGCTAGTTTATAATTTGTTCAACATCCTGCGACACGTGGTGGTGGCCTCAATCACACTGGATGGCGTAGCACAATATTTTCGCGCACTTGCAGAACTGTTTCCACCGGCAAAGCTGTGCGCGAACAAAAGTAGCGAACAATTTAGTAGGAGAGCCCATATCCAAAATGTTTACCTCAACATTTTACGACCAAAATAGTCATCATTCTCTTGCCCTTATCCCAATTCATTTGGGGTCGGCGCAGCATGTCTTCTTCTTCCATACTTCTCTATTACTCGTCATCTCATCCGAGACCTCCTTTCTTGCCATATCATTCTTTATACAGTCCATCCATCGTTTCTTTGGTCTTCCTCTACTCATATACCCATCCACATTCATACTCAAAACTTTCCTCACAACATTTTCCTCATTCCTCCGCATCACATGCCCATACCACGACAACCGATTACCACACAACTTTTCAGTCACCGGCGCCACTTTCAGACTTCCTCTTATATACTCATTTCTTATTTTATCCATTCGCGTAACACCACACATTCCCCTTAGCATTCTCATCTCCGCCACATGCAAATGCCTTTCATTCATCCCTTTTGTGGCCCAACATTCTGATCCATACAAGACAGCAGGTCTAACCATTGTTTTATAAATCTTCCCCTTAAGTTTAAGGGGAATGCGGGAGTCGCAGATTGTTCCCGTGACCTGCCGCCATTTCATCCATCCCGTGTTAATTCTGTGCTTTACACTACGATCTATTTCGCCATCGCTTTGCACGAGTGAACCGAGATACCGAAAGTCGGAGCAGACAGGAAGAAACGCGCCATCTAGCGCTATGGCTCCAGAACTGGAGAGACCGCCGAAATCGCAGAACATGTATTCTGTTTTAGTTCTGCTGATTTTTAGCCCAACATTCTCCAGCTTCTGTTGCCATTTCTCCAATCTGCTCTGGATCTCAGGTCCATCTTCACCGACAAGAACAATGTCGTCGGCAAACAGCATGCACCAGGGTGCCTCTTCCTGTATGTCCGACGTCAAAGCGTCCATAATCAACAGGAAGAGGTAAGGACTTAAAGCCGACCCTTGATGCAAGCCTACAGCCACACTGAACTCATCGGTGTTGCCAGCAGCTGACCGGACGTAGGTACAAGATTGGCTGTACATAGCACGAATTAACTCTACATTCTTCCCAGGTATACCTTTCTCTTTCAAGGCCCACCACAACACATCCCGAGGTACCCTATCATACGCTTTCTCCAGATCAATGAACACCATGTGCAAGTTTTTGTGTGCACGCCTGTACTTCTCGCACAATTGGCGGAGTGCAAAAGTGGCGTCCATTGTTCCTCGACCTGGCATGAACCCAAACTGGTTTTGGGTGATCTTACTCTCCTCTCTTATTCTTTTCTCTATCACTTTCTCCCATACTTTCATACTATGTGACATGAGCTTTATCCCCCGATAGTTGTTGCAGTCCTGCACATCACCTTTATTCTTGAAGATGGGCACTAGCGAACTATTGCACCATTCTTGTGGGATCGCTTCTTCATGCAACAACTTATTGAAGAATAAAGTCAGCCACATACATCCGTCTTCTTTTAAACACTTCCATACTTCTACTGGTATTTCATCAGGGCCCATGGCCTTTCCATTTTTCATACTTTGAACGGCCTTCCTCACTTCATCCATGCTAATTTCCCTCACCAAACCCAAATTTACTTGTACCTCTTTAAGCACACCGCTCCATTCATTCTCTTCATTCATTAGATTTTCAAAATAACCCTTCCATCTCTTTTTTATTTCATCATCTTTAGACAGAACCTTACCAGTGCCATCTTTCATACACTTTATATGATTTATATCTCTCGTTCTCCTTTCTCTTGCTTTTGTAATCCGGTAGAGCTCCTTCTGGCCTCTAGGACTGTCCAGTGAGTCGTATAACTTCTCCTGCGCCTTAGCCCTGGAAACTGCTACCGCCTTTTTTGCCTTTCTCTTCCATTCTTTATATATCTTTTTCTTTTCTTCTTTCAAACTGTCGTTCCCGTTTGCTACACCCTGCCATTCCTTAAACGCAACCTTTTTCTCTTTCAGACTCTTTTGCACCTCTTCATTCCACCACCATGTATCCTTATCTATCATACCCTTCCCTTTGGATTCTCCAAAAACATTTTTTCCTACTCTTCTTATACAATCTGCCATCTCTATCCAACATTCATTCACAGATTTTTCTTCCATATCCTTCATTTCAATCATCTTATCTACCACTTGACTCTTAAACATACCTGCACATTCTTCTTTTTCAATCATACGCTATCTGGTTTTGGGTGGGGGCCGATCTTTGTTTCTACTGGCCGAGACACTGACTTTTACCTCCATTATGACCAATCTGTGTTGGGAGACTAAGTCTTCGCCTGGCAGCACTTTACAGTTTTTGACATATTTAAGACTGTCTCGCTTGACAAGGAAGAAGTCTATTTGCGTCGCGTGGTGGCCACTTTTATAAGTAATGAGATGTTCGTCTCTTTTTTTAAACCACGTATTTGTTATTGCCAGGTCGAAGGCAGACGACCAAAATAGTATAAAATAGATTATGTTTTCAAATTTTTTTTCATTCTTATTTTTATAATCATTGTGACTAGAATCCCATTAAACTGGCTTACATTCTAAGGCTTCTATGAACTCGACAGTATTAGAATTCTTCCAATCAATAATTAAAATTGAACAACGGAGTAAATTTTATTAGGTTTTTAAATGTGCCGATATTTAAACAAAAAAATCAGGCATAGGCTGACATGCAATAGACTAACATAATTATATTATTTTTTTTATTAATTTTAGAATTAATAGGTGACAACCTCATTTTATCCTACCTACTCTGTATTCTGATATCCTGCATAAGATCGACTTTCACATAATTATCTGTTAACCTAATGAAATAATACTTTTCAGGAATCTTAATAAATGAACGTAATATGGTTGTTCATGTAATAAGGTTATTAATATTATTGTGAATGGGTTTACATTTAGGTGGTATTAGGGTCTCTAAGTATATCGCATTGACTCAATTTTATTCGACAACATATACTAAGCTTAAACAAAGTAAACAGATTAATGAAGGTCGGTCTCCTAGACTATTAAATTGAGTGTGCAAACAGCGAGTGCGTGTTCGCCACAAAATTTGATATGACATAAACATTTGTGGGGCACACTGTGCGCCATTGTGCCGCACACTGGTGGAATCGCACCATAACACTGCTATAATGAATTAGTGACGAGAATCCCTGCTACAAGTTCTACTTTGAGGTAGAAAGCTTGCAGCAGCGATACCCACACAAGCAGTCCTGTCTGAAAAAGGACAACAAATTAAATTACAAAATATTTGGTGCATGTTGATTTATTGAGTAGTTTTCAACATTTTATTTTGGTGAAAATCTTACAATGCACAGCCGCAACCTCTGCCAGCCCAACCGCCACGCAGACCGAGACCCGGACCAGCAAGAGCAGCGGGACCGTAGGCACCGATCGGGGCCAACGCACCCGCTGAACCGTAGGCACCGATTGGGCCATACGCACCAGCTGAACCGTAAGCAGCAGTCTCACTGATCATGGCGTTCCTGCCATTACCACAGGCATGGTTGACGGCGCCGGCTCCGGCAGAAGGCACCACACCTTCCATAGCAACAGTACCCACGAACGGCAGCTCACCACCTACAGTCAGGATACCTTCATAAACGTTGTCAGACGCCACGGAGATACCGACGGGAGCGATAGCGGAGGCGCTGGAGACAGGCAGAGCACCGCCACTGGTGGGACTGAACTCCATGGCAGGGGCCAGGCTTCTGCCTGCGTAGCCAGCGGCCAGTCCGTCGATAGCAAGACCTCTGCCTGCCAAGCCAGCGCCGAGTCCATCACATGCCCAAGCAGGAGCACCCCAAGGGGCCGCTAAGGCGGGAGCGGCCAAGCCGCAGGGAGCACCAAGTCCAGAGATATCAGCAACCGCAGCGCGGCTGGTGCACTGTCCGAGTGCGGACTGTAATAAATTGTAATAATAGTTTGTAAGAATGTTCGCTAGTTACTTCTCCAACACTAATTCCCATTAATTGTACATGAAATACAGTCATTTATTTAAATGTCTTTCGACTATAAATTAAATAAATTCTTACCTTGAGCAGGAGCGCCTGAGCGCAGAGGACGAGGATAGCTTTGACAGACATTGTAGTTTGTTTCGAGTGCTGACACAAGAATGATGTTCAGTGCAACTGTTGGTGGTTTTATACTCCAGAAGTTATCAAATTCCAAGAAAATTCTTATGTAGGTAAGTGTAATTAATTAATAGCTTGTGCAAGCGCGATAAGCCTACTACCACAAAGAAACGCTTTAGTTTGTTTAAAACATAATTTTGATATCACGTTTTCCAAAATTTCGAAAACACTGTTGACATCAACAAAGGGTCGAGTATAAATAGTGTGAGTACGATTACGGTCATCACTCAGTCTTCGGATTTCGTTGAACTCACTTGAAACATGTCTTCCTTCACTGTTCTATTTCTCTGCATCCAAGCTTGCTTGGTCCAGGTGAGTGAATATTGCTTTATTTGTTAATGTTTGTTTGTTTTGTTTGTGCTTGACTTGTTTTTTTGTTTGTTTTTTTTGTGTTTGTTGTTTGTTTGTTGATTTGTTGGTTTTGATAATATTAGTGACCATGATAGTTTAAAATCTTAAATTGCTTGATTTGTATTTGAAAGTTATTTTTAACACTCTTGGCATAACATTACGCTTGTATTTCATCGAAGGGTGAGGCAGAGGTGTGCATCCGCTCTTCGCTAGCAGTAAGGGCGAGCCTATTACCATCAACCGGACCCCAATAATTTTATTATTTGTGAATGATGTGTGCAATCCTGATCAATTATTCTAACTAATCATGACTATTATTTTTACAGAACGTTTTCACCCAGGCATGTGGTGCTTGCGGCCCGGCGATCGCTTCTCCCTTACTGGCTGGTCCTTGCGGCTTAGCTGCTTCGGGTTGGGCTTATGATGGACTTGCGTTCCCCGCCGCCGGTCTCGCTGGGGCATACCCCGCTGCCGGTCTCGCTGGGGCATACCCCGCTGCCGGTCGCGGTACCGGTATTGGCGCGTACGGCGGCGCCGGTGAAGGCAACGTGGCAGTTGCTGGTGAGCTGCCAGTCGCTGGTACTACCGCCGTCGCCGGTCAGGTCCCCATCATGGGTGCTGTGAGCTTCGGTGGTCCTGTGGCTGCTGCTGGTGCCGTGTCTATCGCCGGCCAGTGCGCGTGCGGCTGCGGTGTCCCTACCAGCTGTCTGTACTAAATGTTGTTATATTTTATGACATTCGAAAACTCACAAAGGAATTATTAATAAAAATTTTCGTGCAGCACTAATATTTTAGTTTTCATTTAACTTATTTTTTGTGAACAAAATAGAGCACATTGCAACTCTTAACTCAGTGTTTCGAAATATAATATGAATTATATAGAATTCACAATAACTTCCCAATTTTAAGTTGAAATTAAGCATGAATGCGACTTTTTAAGCTTGAATCCCGAAAAATAGTAACACTAAACGTAACTTACATGGCTCTGCAAGTTGTATGAGAGTAATTTTTTTAAGGACAACTAGTTCTCATGCGTCAAATTCTTATTCATCCTCCTTTGACTGTCAAAGGAAAGACAGACATAAAAAACCCACAAAGCACCAACACTGGGCAACGTGCCGTCCAAAACCACAGCACTCACGAACTGCAGCTCATCAACCACGTACAGCACACCCTCTTACATATTATCAGACGCTACGGAGAAGCCACTTAGAGCACCGGTACCAGAGATACTGCCACTGCTGGGAATGACAGCAAGACTTCCATTGCCTGCACCAGCCCCGCAGGCCAAGCCCATGCCTGCTAAAGCTGAGCCTGGTGCAGCCAGAGCTGCAGCCTGCTAGACCTGCGTCATAGCTGCCTTCGGAGACGCAGTAACTGAATACGGACTGGAGTGAAAAACAAACAGTGATTAATCATTACTTTGTGAGTTATTTATCGTTATTTCGAGTCACAGTAATGTTTGAAATTACATTCCGCACTGTGATATTATAATAAACGAATTATAAGAAGAACTTGTTTCTCATTTCGCTTACTTTTTATCACTTAAAAGAATTATTCCTTTCTTTACAATTCAAAACAAAAGTTCAGCCCGCGCACAAATTAAACAACTGTGACTTTGACGTGGGTAAGAACGCTCACCATAGACTAAAGTATAGGTTTTTTGTACAGATATTGGGTTACGATCGATCGACTCAGTCGTGTCAAGTTGGCTGCCAAAATAGCGTTTTCTCAAATTGCTTACGCCGAGGCGTCAACGATTGTAGAAAGAGATTCGATAAGAAAAACGTTACACATTTGTAACTTGGCTAGGCCTGCTGGTGAGTTAAAGTCCATTCTAACGCATTTTAGAATTACAATCAAATTGACAATTAAAAATTCAGTGTGTAGACGTGTCTCATTCACCAATCTGCCCTAGGTCTACGTGGTGATAGGTGTGGGATATGGTGTGTCTGCCTCTCACGGAGGGGAAACCTACATCCAAGACGAAACGTAATCAATTATAATGATATAGTACTGTAGCTAACCTAGCCACTTGTGGCGCTGCCTGACTCCTGCCGTGGCGTACACTCCTCTGGCTTACACTCCTAGTTCTATGCTATCGATTTAGCTGTTGCTTACGGCGGCACAGGTGAAGGTAACGTGGCCGTCTTCTGTGAGTTGCCGATCGCCGGTGAGACCACGCTCGCCGGTCAAGTGCCGATCACTAGTGTTGTGAACTTCGGTGGCGCTGTGCCGTCTGCTGGGGGTGTCTATCAGCGTTGACTGTCCTTGTGGATGCAGTTCAATCTCTTAAAAATAAACATAAATGTTGCAACATACTTTAATTGTGTTTGGAAAATAAATATTGTTTAAAAGTATACTTATTTATTTATGAATCTCTTGGACATCTTTTATGCCACATATAAATGGTTGTCTTTTTATACTTTTTGTATACTTTTCGTTTTACGAAGTGTTTTTGTAGACCACTTTTGAATTACTTCACGTTAACCGATAGATTATCTAGCTTAAGTCAAAGTAGGTTCTTGATTGTAAACATAAGATCAAGATGTTTACAAAATGCCTTAGTTTGGTTGCGGTTACGTATAATAAAATTCGAGGTACTATCAGGCATATATTTTAATAATTTACCATACTTAATACAAAAAAATGAAAGAAGAAGACATGCTGCGCCGACCCCAAATGAATTGGGATAAGGGCAAGAGAATGATGATGACCTAATACAAAAAAAGTATTTATTAACTAAATTAGTACATCATTCCACGGCCACATCCACATCCTCCTTTCTCTAATCTGATGGCATTCGCAAAGCCAGCTGTACCAAAACCGGCAGCAGGACTAAAACTGTTACCCAGACCCATAGCAGGACCAGAACCGAAACCGCTACTAACACCGAATGCCACATTAGCACCTGGCACATAAGCACCGGGACCCATAGAACTGAAGGTCGTTGGGGTTGGTCCTTCACTCAGCATAGCAACGATACCATTGCCGCATCCATATTGAATAGCGCCAGCACCAGTAGTAGGTAAATTGCCTTCCATAGCAACAGCACTCACGAAAGGCAGTTCCCCATTAATGGTTACAGGACCCTCGTAAGTGTTATCGGATTTGACTGTGATTCCAGTGGGTGACATGGAAGATATGCTGGTTACTGGAAGACCTCCACCGCTGGTGGTGGTGAACTCCATGGCAGGAGAGTATCTATCGCAAGGCAATCCTCTGCCAGCAAATCCATTATATGCTAAACCAGTGGCAGCTAGTCTATCGTATGCCATCGCAGGAGAAGCTTGTGAAAATTCGGCCATACCGTATGGAGAAGAGAATCTAGAAGCGTCAATCCCTACATGGCTGATGCATTGCTGGCTGAATGCAGTCTGAAAATGAAAAACCGTTTAGTCAAAGAGTTTTTTTTATAATCTCAAAAATGATCTAAGAATCTAATTGGTACGTTAGGGATACCTTCATTACAGTTTAGAACTTATGAACAGATTGGATAAGAGTCCAAATTACATAGACAAGCAAATTTAAAAAATATTTGATAAGATTATTTCGGTGACTGAAAAGTTGTGTGGTAATTGGTTGTCATGGTAAGGAACATGTGATGTGAAGAAATGAGGAAAATGTAGTGAATAGTGAAATTGAGTGAGTTGAGTATTTATGTCGATGGCTATAAGAGTAGAGAAAGACCAAAGAAACGATGGATGGACTGTGTGAAGGATGATATGGCTAGAAAGGAGGTGACTGCTGAGATGATGAGTAATTTATAAAGAAGTACAGAAGAAGAAAGCATGCTGCACAGACCCCTAAATAAATAAATTAGGATAAGGACAGAAGAATGATGAATGTTGATTTTTTAAAGGTTGTTCCATAATTTACCTGAATGAAGAATGCTTGAGCGCAGAGGACTAGGATAGTTTTGGTCAACATTTTGTTTTAAATGTAGTAGTCACTGATCCAAGAGCTGATTTAAGAATGATTTCAATGAAATTATTCTTCATTTTATATCAAGTATTGTTATCAGAAATGTTACTTCAACTTACACACAATTTATTGATAACTTTAATAATCACTGTTTTCTTGTTATTTTTTAATCGCATAGTGTAATATTCTACTTAATACGTTAGACATAGTTAATAAATTCGTGATGTTTGTTTTTCTTTCAATATATTCCTACAATATCACGAAATAAGTCGTATTATATAAAAGGCTCCGGAGTCTATTCTAAATCATTATTCAGTCTTCAAATTTTCGTAAAACATTTACAAAAATATAACATGTCTACCTTCACTTTTGTGTTACTCTGCATCCAAGCTTGCTTGGTACAGGTAAGCTAGCATTTTTTTTCAAAGCATCTTTACGGTTTAAACCAAATTATGACCATTTAATTATGACTTATTAATGCTTCTTTTTAACCTGTGTCATCTCAAAGCTAATTTATCCAAGGTTAATATGGAACCCCGTTCGTTGAACCCTTTGACTTATTTTATTAAAATTATGTCTTTTTTCACAGAACGTGTTCAGCCAGCAGTGCCTTGGTGCATATGGACCCAATGCTTTCGCTCCTGCGACCGCTCCCTTTGGCTACGGAACTGGATACGCTGAGCTTACCTACCCTACAGCGAACTGGGCCAGTGCTTACCCCGCCACTAGCTACGTTGGTGAATACCCCACTGCCGGTTATGGTGCCGCGTATGGTGGCTCTGGTGAAGGCAACGTGGCGGCCGCTGGTGAGCTGCCAGTCGCCGGTAACACCGCTGTTGCTGGTCAAGTCCCCATCATGGGCGCTGTGAACTTCGGTGGCAATGTGCCAGCTGCTGGTGCCGTGTCCGTTAATGGGCAATGTGCATGTGGCTGTGGATCTCCATACTACTATTAAAATTTATTAAAGCTATAATAAAAATTCCGACAAACTTTTTATTTTCTTAAGCCGTGCCCTATATTTGCTTCTTCTACGTCATTGCCTCGCCGAGGTCTGAAAGAAACCTTTCACTTATCCCGTCAGAATACACAGATAAATTGATTTGATTTTGTTCCCTTTAAATGAAATCAAATCAGCTTTAAGATGTTCTGAGAAAGGATCTGCAATCTTCTTCTTCTTCGCGTATCGATGGCAATCTAAATTGTATCAGACCAAAACTGAGCTACTAGTTTGGCGCTTTTGGTAGCGTCCATCAGTTCCTGTAGTGAACAAACAACAGGACACGCAGGACACGATATTAAGTGCCCCATCGTTTGTAGAACAGCACCACATTTACACTGCAGGGCAGAGTCATTAATGAATCTCCACCTGAGCAGGTTTTCCTTGCTGCGACCAACCTGGGTCCGGAGTCTATTTAAAGACTTCCAGGTCAGCCATGGCCACTCATGTCCAGGTGGGAGATTTTCAGCAGGTGGAACGAATCATTTAATTTGTAAGTTTCACGTCGTAGACAGCTGTTGGTCAAGGAGTTAACAGTTACTTTTGGTAATAGTATGAAGTCACAGGGCAACGGTCTGTTGTTATTAATTGGACACAAATCTAAATTATATCGTACCTTGGACGACGAATGTTCACATTTTTTTAATGTGAACATTCTGCTACTCTATTTCTCTTCCTGACGATTTCAGGAACGTTAAATGAGAATGTTGAGAAAGATGTCTGGAGTGACAATAATGTGAAAAGTAATTAATGTGTATATTATAGGAAGTTCGAAAGTGGCGCTTGTGGCAGAAAAAAATAAAGAGAGTGTTCTGTCTTGGTATGGACACGTGATGAGGAGGAATGAAACGCATGTGACTAAAAGATTGGTGAATATGAAGTTTGATGGATAGAGAGGAATAGGAAGGACAAAAAAAAGATGGATGGATGGCATGACTTTTTCTTTGATAAAATAATGATGTTCAGGAACGATGAAAGAAAAAAGGGTATAATTGATACCGTGACGTGGGGGAGAGAGAATGAAAGAAAACGTGTGTGAAAAGTAAATTGGACAAAGGCAGGAAGATAATGACCAGTATTCCAGTCCTTATCCTACTTGCAATACGAAGCCCAGCGCGACCGCTTCGACCTGATCCTGCACGTGGGCGACTTCGCGTATGACATGGATACCAACGACGCGCTGGTCGGCGACGAGTTCATGCGACAGATACAGCCACATTTTTTTTTTTTTTTTGGGTGGAAAATCATCAAATGACCCCCCTCACTCTGGGCGGAGTGGAAGGGAGTGTCAGACTTGTACTGACTAAAACCCATCCATGTTCCTTCTTTGCCCTTTGTGTTCCAGGGCCGCGGTATCTCTTTCGAACAGTCCCACAGCCCTGGCAGGCATCAGCCCGTGCGGACCCCTACGTGGTTGCTGACATCTCTTTGAGGAGCGCGTGGAACACGAACGCGCCGTCGGAACTGTCGTCATAAGACGGCCGGACGGCGAGCTAGCCCATAACTCGCCGTCCACAGGCCCGCGCCTACGGTGGCCGGGGGCCACCACGTGAACCCCGACGCCCAGGGCGTCTCGTGAGGCTCTTTCCCTTTCCCGTCCCGCCACCTCCTTCACTAGCATGACTGCTTCGCAGAAGGAGGTGACGTCTTCCCATTTCCTCTCGCTCCGGACCATGGCTTGAACCAGGGCCGGGAGCGAGAGGTCGCCGCCGCCAATCGCCTCTACGAGGACACGGCGCTGCTCCGCCCAAGCGGGGCAGGCCTCCACAGTGTGCTGCACCGTGTCCTCCGGACGATCCTCACAATGGAAACACCCGGGCGTTTCCTCCTGCCCGATTCGGTGCAAGAACCTCCCGAAACAACCGAGTCCGGTGAGGACCTGCGTCAGGCGGAAGGTGAGGGCGCCGTGGCGCCTCTCTAGCCACTCCTCAAAGAGGGGACTTATCGCCTCTATGGTGGCGTGCCCTGCACGGGGTTGCGACAGTCGCTCTCTCCATGTCACCATGAGATCGCGCCGGAGGTCTGTCCGCTGAGCGGCGATTTGCCGCGGCAGCGGAGTTTCCCCCCGACGTAGTGCCTCCGCGCGCCATTCGTGAAGGCACGCGAGGACTATCGCCTCCAGATCCCATGGCGGCAATCCGGCAAGGAGGCTCACCGCCTCACTGGAGATCGTGCGGTACCCCCGGACTAGCCTTAGGGCGCCCCTCTTGGGGCGCGTTCAGGTAGCGGGCGGCTTGCCGCCTCAAAGAACGCGCCCACACCGGGGCCCCGTAAAGGGCCAAGGACCGCACGACCCCCGCGTAGAGCCCGGAGTCTCTCCGGCAGAAGGCATTTGGACCCCCCAGGTTGGGCAGGAGCCGCTTGAAGGCAGCCCCGGTGCGTTCCAGTTTGGGGGCCAAACGTCCGAAATGCTCCACGAAGTTCCACCGGCTGTCGAGGAGGAGTGCCAGGTACTTCAACGTCGACCCGACGCCGATGGAAACCCCTCCTGCCGTCAGTAGGGTTCCCGACGGTGGCGCATTCCGAGGCCCATGAAAACACATGGCCTCGGACTTGTGCAATGCCACCTCGAGACCCAATTGCCGGATCCTCACAGATACAGCCTCTGCCGACCATAGTATCCTACATGACGTGTCCCGGGAACCATGAGCAAGCTTAGTAATAGACTGGATAATATGATTCTGGGAACGTTCTGCTGTCTTGCATTCTATTACTAGACCTGGGAAAGCTCCAGTGAGTGCTGAATGTGGAGTGCCTCGCTTCGGTAGACGTTATCAATGTTATACCGGGCGCTTACATTGTTGCAATTCCCACACAATGTCGCTAGTTCGCGCGGTCGGGCGAAGGCAGTGAAAAGAATTTTGTGGCAGTGAACAGCGCGCACAAACGGTGTCGTGTGTGCTTAAGTCTAAGATATTTAAAAAAAGTTACAAAATTAAAGCCGACCAGCCACCGCTACAGGAATTGCACGGAGATATTTGCCACTTAGTCCATCAACCATTTATTTACAAGAATTTATTTTTAGCGGAAGGGAGTGTCAGACTTCTACTGACTAAAACCCATCCATGTTCCTTCATTGCCCTTTGTGTTCCAGGGCCGCGGTATCTCTTTGGAACAGTCCCGCAGCCCTGGCAGGCATCGGCCCTTGCACAGCAGACCCACAGACACACAGACCCCTTGCCGGACCCTTTTCTGTGTGCTGACTTTTCTTTGAGGCGCGCGTGGAACATGAACGGCCTGTCGTCATAAGACAGACGGACGGCAAGCTAGTCATAGCATTACTCACCATCCACAGGCCCGCGCCTACGGTGGCCGGGAGCCACCACGTGACCCCCGACGCCCGGGGCGTCTCCCGCGGTGGCTGGGATGTGAGGCTCTTTCCCTCTCACGTCCCGTCACCTCCTTCGCTAGCATGACTGCTTCACAGAAGGAGGTGAGATCTTCCCATTCTCTCTCGCTCCGTACCATGGCTACAACCAGGACCGGACGCGAGAGATCGCCGCAGATGATCCCGCCTTCATGTTCGTATAAAGATAAGTTAGGTAGGCGTACCTTGTCAGGAGCGTTGATGTTATGTGGATGTTTGTTTTTAGCCAATAAAAGCAATATTTTTGCCTTTTTTTCTTTAAGAGCCCTATTTACGCATGATCCTAGGAACACACGCAATGACTTTAGTTGCGAGCAAAATCAAAAGCTCGCTTACACACACATATTTTTACAGCCGGTTTATGGCTACAATCATCTGCCTAGGCTTTTCCCAACTATATTGGGATCGGCTTCCAGTCTAACAGGATGCAGCTGAATACCAGTATTTTACATGGAGCGACTACCTATCTGACCTCCACAACCCAGTTAGTACTGAGTAATACGATACCCCTTGGAAAGACTGGTTGTCAGACTTTTTGGGCCACTGACTACCTAACGACTCTCAAAGATCTACAAATGCTGTCATTTGTGCCGGGACCAACGGCTTAAAGTGCTTTCCGAGGCACGGAGCAAACTCGGTATGTAATGGGTGGTCACCCATCCACAGACCAACCCAGGCAACCACGATTTAGCCTAAAGATCGACCCAAGCAGCTGTTATTATTTAGCCACGAGCTACTCGGTTTGTCGCTAGAATGAGGTTCAGAAATCAAGCGAGTCACTTGCTACAAAAGTACGGTATTGTTTCGAAATGAAAATGAGTTCGTTATGGTACGAGTATAATACCTCTAACAGTATACTTAGAGCAACGAGAAGAAAATAACTGTGAAAGGATAGCCATATCGTAGTTCTGTCTTGTTCATACTTCAAGATCTTCTATCAACGTCGCAGTCAAAGGTATTGCTCGAAAACAATATGTTACCCTAATTGTGTGTCTCTGTTCAACTTTCGACACTTTTTCAGATATTTATATATATCTAGTAAATTTATTTTTGTAGGCAGCACATAATCAGCTGTATAGTTGTTTTTAATCGACTTTAAAAAGGAGCAGGTTCTCAATTCGTCGGTTTTTTTTTAATGTATGTTCATTGATTACTCGAAGACGCCTGAACCGATTTGAAAAATTCTTTTTGTGTTTCAAAAACAATTCTTTTGTCTTCCCAGGAGGTTCCATTTAAATTTTATCGAAATCGGTTGAGCGGTTTTTTAAAAATCAACAAAAATCTAAAAATTGTATTCATCGATGATATTTTCGCTTACTCCGAAACCTCGCTGTCTCATTGGAGTAGTGCGCAAATATTTGTATGGGATAGTTTATGTTGCTATCTGGACAACAAACTTACATTAAACTCGCAAGAAAAGATAATCAAGTTTTCTAGAACATTTTTATTACATCCAAATCAACAAAAATTAAATTTAAAATCACTGAATTTAGTAAACAATGTTACCACCACATCCACCCAGACCGAATCGTCCCGCTAATGGACCAGCTCCAAAGGAAGCTGCAGCAGGAGAGATACCGGCAGCTGGGAAGGTAGCAGCAATCGGAGGGAGGGCAGCACCAGCGCCTAGGCCAATAGCAGCATCGCTCACCATAGCAGTCACACCATTACCGCAAGCGTGGTTGATGGCACCAGCTCCAGCTGAAGGCATAGCGCCTTCCATACCAGTAGTACCCACAAACGGCAGTTCACCAGCAATAGACAGAGGACCTTCGAATTTGTTCTCAGATACGATAGTGATGCCTGTTGGAGCAATAGCAGAGGTGCTGGTGACTGCTAAACCACCGCCGCTGGTGGCAGTGAATTCCATAGCGGGGGAGTGAACTCCGTCGCAGGCTAGGCCTCTGCCAGCCAATCCGGGGGCAATTAGGCCGTTATTTAACAAGCCGGGTCCAGCCAAAGGAGATAGGCCAAGGCCTAAGCCGTAGGGAGCGCCGAGGCCGATACCAGAAGCGTCGATAGCTGCACGACTGGTGCATTGGCTGAAGGCGGTCTGAAAGTAGCAATAAGAATGGATTTAAAAAAAATCTAATGATATGGTTAAAGTAAAATATCTTTAATTTACGATGTGTTTACAGAAAAAGCAGTATGAATAAGGATTATCACGAATAAGTTGAAAGTTTTAATTACAAGACACAAAATAAAAGAACGTATGAATGATCATGTTATTACGAGTATGTTAATTCATGGCGAATTCATTGCAAAAGAAAAAGTCGAAGGAAATCATGAAATATTACAGCAATCCCAAAAATATTTACCTGGATGAACAACGCTTGAGCGCAGACGATGAGGATAGCCTTGGCTGCCATTTTATTTAGATGTATTAGTTCCTTGTGTACTTACTGACACGAGAATGATGTTCAGCACCACTGCTGTAAGTTTATATTCGCCTTCTTATCAGTTATATTACATAAAATTACATTAATTATTGTAAAATAATATAGATAATAAGTATGTTGTATAATAATAGCAATGCAATGAATAAATGTCACGTACGTAATATCGTTTCTATTTGATAATACTTACATTATTATTTCCATGAATCATGTTAACTTTTGCAATGTTTTAAAGTTAGTATAAAAGGATGGAAAAAGTTCCAGTTCATCATTCAGTCTTCAGCTTCTTGTTGAACACAAACGAACATCAAACATGTCTACCTTCGCTGTTCTGTTGCTCTGCATCCAAGCTTGCTTGGTCCAGGTAAGTCATTTGTTTTTCTTAGATTTTTACTGATGATTGTGCCGTCGTACTACCAATGTATTTGACTGAGTCTTCTACAAATTTCACCACACTGGTCGAAGAAATGTATTAATTCGAAGGTATTCATTACTTGTTTTGATGTCTAATTGGCTCCAAGGCCACCAGACTCTTCCGCTTTTGTAAGGATTTTTATTTATATGAATGCTGCAATATGATCTTGTCTTCCCCAGAATGTGTTCAGCCAGTGTCTTGGTGCATACACCCCCACAGTTCTCCCGACCACCGCTCCCTGCGGCTACGGCGCTGGTATTGCTGAGCTCGCTTATCCTGCTGGATTAGGCTTAGCTGGTGCCTACCCTGGCGCCCTTGGATACCCTGGAGCTATCGGCACATACCCCGCCGGTGCTGGCGCGTATGGCGGTGCTGGTGAAGGCAACGTGGCGGTCGCTGGAGAGCTGCCAGTCGCCGGTAACACCGCTGTTGCTGGTCAAGTCCCCATCATGGGCGCTGTGAGCTTTGGCGGCGCTGTACCGGCTGCTGGTGCAGTGTCCATCAGCGGCAACTGTGCTTGCGGTTGCGGTAATCCTTACGTGTACTAAGAAAAAAGGTTACTTAGTAAAATAAAAAAACAAAGATGAACAACAAAATATTTTATTTGTTTACATTATCCTTATATCTTATCTAAGCTCTTTAGTCAACTGATGCCGCATAGGCGGGACCCACGGGTCCAATTTTGTGACTTGTATAGTTAAGTTGAAAAGTTTTCTTGAATTAATCTTTATCTATTATATTAATTGTAGCCAATTAGATTAAGAGATGACGTATCCCGTAGACACTCGAAAGCCCATTTGGCTATGTCTTGTTCAGTCACTATCTGTATCCGTCTATTCCCAGTCGTCACCACCAAAAAATCCCGATTGTAGCCATTATTGGTGACACACGGGAAAAAAAAAACACGTTTGTTGCCATTGAGGGCTATATGGCACAAATTAAGTACTCCAAAGAGTACTAGGCTGGCATGAGTTCAAGGTGGTATGCATTAAGAATCGGTCTGCTAGTAATGAATACTATCATCTAAATACCATCTTGGACTCATGCTAGCCTAGTACTTTTCGTGAGGTTGCCTGGACTGCCCATAACTAAGAGAACATGTCGTGAACAGATTACAATCCCAGAGGTATGATAGCCTAGTACTTACATATATACACCATTAGTATTAGCTAAATAAAGGGTGTAAATAGACCCTTAACATAGCCGAAAGGCACTTGTTCTCCCCGTCTTTACGATCATTTTTTTTTACTAGACCATACCTGGGACCTTCTAGTTACGGAGATATTGGAGGTCAAAGTTCCAACTTTGACACAAGTTTTTTTTTTTAAATACATGTTTAATGTAACATTTTTACTTTACACACCTCCACGACCCCCGTGCTATTCAATCCATCCACCAGCACAATGCTTTGAGTGCTTTCCATCGAGTCCTACCGTAAAACGTGATTTTTCACCCTAAAAAAAAGTCGATTCCCAGCAATAATTTTTGCGTAAAGTTACTTAGTTTGATGTACAGAATGTTTGTTTGACGGATATGTGAAGGGTCTGTTTACACTCTGTATGGTGGTGGTGGTGGTACTTTTATTCCTCCTAACAGTTTTCTACACACTTGTACTAAAATTTTAAATTCAATGACATTTTTTTTTTTTTATTTAACAGCGGGTCCGACAAAAGAAAATAAAATCTTCATAATCATCATCCTTATCCCAATTATTTTGGGTTCGCCGCAGAATGTTTTCTTCCTCCATACTTCTCTATTACTCGTCATCTCATCAGACACCTCCTTTCTTCAAAAGGAAATAAAATAAAAATAATAAATTAGTAAACTCATCCCGCAGGTCCCAAATGAGTGGAACCATTCAACTAAAGAGCCCTTATCTAGAGGAGCTCGTGGCTAAATTTAATAACAGCCGCATGGGTCCATTTGTTCGGTTTAAATGTGTGCATAATATCGTTGTGTGTTCCTCTGTAGCTGTAGTTACGAATTCTTACACACGAAGAGTGTAGATGGCATCACTTGTCTATAATATACATGCTGTCTTCTATGTTATTGATCCGCTCATCATAGTGCTTTGGTTAAGTAACACTAGATGGCGCTGTATGTTTGTTATAGTACTTTTTATATATTTTTTTTAAAGTGCTGATCTCTAAGAATTTATTGTTATGCCATGTTTGCAAATTATTCACCACGACGTAACAAAAATCTGTTGTATGTCAGCTAAAATTGTCTAGATCGGTTCATTTTAAAATGGATTTTAAATTCACAATAAAGAAGAAGAAAAGTCGTGTTTTTTTTATTTTAGTGCGCCCCATGTAGCATTGATACTAAAATTCGGCCTGTTACCCTCAAGCGCTCAACGGTAATAAAATTACGGTCCTTTTTTCCGCACACAGAATTACGCATTATCATGTAACTAGCATCGCCAGCTCCTCGAATGGCAGAATCTTTTTGTTTGGAGTGTCGTCAAGTGTGAAAAATATGAAACGGTTTAAATATTTTGAAAATTAATAAAAGGGATGAAAGGTATTTAGAAATACATATAATACCATATTTTGCAAATGAGTTTATTAATTCATTGGTTAGGACGAAACACAAACTCATTATTTAAAGAATTGGTACACACCACATCCACAGCTACAGCCTCCACAGCCGAGTCCGAGAGTGACAGGAGTGATGGCAGCAGCGCTAGGTCTACGGACCTAGCGCCTGCGGGTGCCATAGGCAGCAGCAGAAGGAGCGATGCTCTGAATAGCAGTAACGCCGTTACCGCATCTGTAGCTGATGGCACCAGCACTGGGCAACACGCCTTCCAAAGCCACAGCACTCACGAACGGCAGCTCACCAGCCACGGACAGAGCACCCTCATACACATTCTCAGACGCTACGGAGAGCTAACTGGGGGCATTAGCAGACACACTGGAGACAGGCAGTGCTCCGCCACTTAAAACCGGAAAAACTATTACCAATCAAACCATTACCAATGATACCATCACCAATCACACCGTTGCCAGCCCAGTTACCAGCACAGCCACTCCAATCAGATAACTTCCGATTAAACCGTTGCCAGCCCAGCCCTTACCAGCACATCCTGGGGCAATAAGAGCAGCTGTTTCATACGATAAGTTTGTGGTTAATATCTCTAGTTGAGGTTTGTAAAACGGCATCAGTCTAATGCCAAATATGTGTAAAATACATATCAATACACCTTTCCAAAAAACGTCTCGCAAAAAAATACTCGAAAATGCGAAATAAAAGCAGTAACATGCTAAAGAAACGTAAGTTTATTCATTCAAAACTGTTCACTGTCCACTCTAATACTCTTTTTACAACTGCAAATTCTGTCGTTCTGCGAATTTATTGTAGTATTGTCATCGCCAACTTGTGTAGCATATTGATTGAATAAACCTTTCATAAATATTTGTGCAAATTAAATAGAATCTGTTCGACCCTTGTCTAGTTTAAGTTATTTTTAAGCTCCATTAGCCTTCTACCCTCACTGCTGGTGCTGTGTGTGTGTGTGGATCGCGTTGCCGTGCACACCGATGTGTCGATTACCACATTGTACAACCTGACTTTTCGTCTACTATTGTGATATTTACCTTCTGATCGTATCAGAACAACTCCAGGTAATAATTTGTATGTGTCAACTTTTCGGATCCCGAGAGATGTTCTAGAAGCCCATAGTGACATCACATCCTACCATGCGGGAGCGAACTGCTTCAGCAAGCTTAGTATACGCCAGGAAAATGGTGAAACTAAAGGTTTTTGGAGTCAAATTGCCTGTTCTAGTCAAGGATCTGAATTTTAGTTAGTTTACACCATACTTACACTACTCATAATTAAAGGCCCACGTGTCACAAAATCTATGCTGTGGTTTTGCTCCAATCCGTAACATAAATACACAGAGGCAGAAATTGAAAGATGAGGATGGAAAGTACTCGTCATAACTTAGGAGACCCAGGAGGTGACGAAAAACATCTGTAATTTTAGCAGGCCAAAATATTCAAAAAACTTTCACATTTTAAAAGGTTAAGTTCAAGGTCAATAGAACAGTCGTCAATCGATGGTATTCTTAGATAAATGAAGACTAGGTTAAGTTAGAAGACCAAGCCTTAAACAATCTTCCAAAGTCTTGTGACAATTGTTTTGTATCCCAAAAAGTTCGGAGTTCTCAAGTTATTCAATCAATTTCAAAAAATCATACAAGTAAAATATTTTTGCAATCAGTATATTGAGTCATCGGTACTAACGAAGGAAAAGGAAATAAATACATTCAAAAGTTCTCAGTAGCCACCACATCCACAGCCGCGGCTGCCATAGCCGAGTCCGAGAGCGCCAGGAGCAATGGCAGCAGTGCCAAGTCCATATCCAGCACCGAGGCCATAACCAGCGCCAAGGCCATAGCCAGTGCCGAGCCCATTGACACCCGCAGCACCATAGGCAGCAGCAGAAGGAGCGATGCTCTCAATAGCAGTAATACCGTTCCCGCAGCTGTAGCTGATGGCGCCAGCACCAGCACTAGGCAACACGCCCTCCAAAGCCACAGCACTCACGAACGGCAGCTCGCCAGCCACGGACAGAGCACCCTCATACACATTCTCAGATGCTACGGAGACGCCACTGGGTGCAATAGCAGACACGCTGGAGACAGGAAGTCCACCGCCACTGGTGGGAATGATCTCAATACCGGCCAAACCGTTACCAATGATGCCATCACCAATTACACCGTTGCCAGCCCAGTTACCACCGCAGCCGCTACCTATCAGACCGTTACCAATTAATCCATTTCTGATCAAACCATTGCCAGCCCAGCCATTACCAGCACATCCTGGGGTAATGAGAGTAGGAGCAGCGATGGACCCACGACCAAGACATGAAGCGAAAGCGGTCTGTAAACAAGAAATTGTTGGATTAGTGAATATATCTTTATCAGCAAACGATTTTAATGTCGATGACACAATTATGATATTCTATAGATCACGTAATATAATGTGTGTCAGACGTGTTTTATGTAATCACATTATTTGAACTAGTTTAAAACTTAGCTTTAAAGCATGAACAAATAAAGGAGTAAACTAACGTGGCATGAGATAACGGGCAAAGGACTGTAACTGAATACAACTTTTGGGAAAATCCCAAATAAGAGTTGGTTACATCGATACAAAACATGGTAACATTAAACAAGTTAACAGTTTCTCACCTGGATGAAGAGCGCCTGAGCGCAGAGGACGAGGACCACCTTGGCTGCCATTGTAGTTTGAGTTAAAGTAAACTTGCGAATGATTTTTCCAAGAATCGATCGACTATTTATACCAAAGCGTAGTCCTTATCAAGTTGTGTTGCAGCAATTTGTGAATTTTGAAACGAACTATTCGTACCTACTTTTATCAGTAGTTGCAATATGAGGAAATAGAAAAATGCATGTTCAATTTCGTAAGAGATGTAACCTTGAAATATTTAGTATGAAGGGCTTTGTTTCAATAGAACATAGAAAAACATTGTTATGATAAGAAGCTTTGCACTATATAAACGTGATCTAGGGGTAGGGACATCATTCAGACTTCGGCTTCTTGTTGAACACCAACAAACGCGAAACATGTCTACCTTCGCTGTTCTGTTACTCTGCATCCAAGCTTGCTTGGTCCAGGTGAGTGATTATTCTGAGTTACTCCATCATTTCAATTGTTTTACTTCATTGTTAACCTACATACAATTCTGTTCTGGCAGAACGTGTTCGGTTACGGGTGCGGTTGCGGAGGTCAAGTGGCCGCCATAGCTCCTGCTCTGGGTCTCGGCGTTGGTCTTTCTCCTGCTGCTGCATGTGGTGGTGCCCTCGGTCTTGGTGCTTACGGTGGCGCTTTCGGATCTGGTTATGGTGGCGCACTTGCTCCTGCTGCTGTATACGGAGGTGCTATCGCTCCTGGAGCTGCTTACGGCGGCGCCGGCGAAGGCAACGTGGTGGTCATTGGTGAGCTGCCAGTCGCCGGTAACACCGCTGTTGCTGGTCAGGTCCCCATCCTGGGTGCCGTTAGCTTCGGCGGCGCTGTGCCGGCTGCTGGTGCCGTGTCTATCTGCGGAAAGTGCGCTTGCGGTTGTGGCTCTATTTAGTATTAAATCGTATTTTCCGAAGTCGAAGATGAAAATAAACAATCAGAATTGAGCTAATTATTTTGTTTTTTTTCCTATAGCACCCAAAGTGTGTACGATGATTCTCTTTTAACGGCTATATCACAATACATAGATACATAGCTTATGCCCAGATTCCATCTGCATTATCAATTTTTACATTTAGCAAGATAAGCGTCGGGAAATGTTTCCCGACGCCAATATTTTGATATTTTATATGAAAATTATAATGGATTCTGAATAGATTTATAATCCTACAGTTTTAGACAAACTTGAGATAAGGAAGATCTACGATAATCATCGTAACTATTGGAGGTACAGACTGTCAAGGATTTGATTTTATAAACGACTGCGATTACAGTGATCAATCCCGAAGTTTAACCTGTGTATGCCAAACCAACAACTGGTTAGCGTAAATGGTCGTCATAGTCGGTTATTTTTTTGTTAAGACTTGGATATTGGTGTGGGTTACATGTTTGTGATCTTTAGCTTTTAAGGATTTTTTCTATTTTCTGTAGCATGTTTAACTGTTTTATGTTCCTAATAAATAAAATAAGTTTCTGTTAACGGGTACGTGCGCCACATTTTATTTTTTCATTTTTCCGTTTCAGGCAGCGCGACATCATTTACTCGTTTTTAGGGTTTAGTACCTCAGTCAAACACGGAACCCTTACAGGATCACTTTGTTGTCCCTCTGTCAAGACTCTTTTTCTTAAGAACGCGTAGAGATATCAAGCTGAAAGTAATTTCAAATACTCAGGTCTGCCATCCCATGGAACAATGACTTGTAAGTCAACATGATCAAAATGTATGACCGTTGATGTCGCATATTTTCTGATTTTACAGCGGCATCAAAACCTTTAGCGCAAGAAAAGAATTTGGCAAGAATTAATGTCTTACAGCAAATGTAAAGAAAAAAATTTGAAAACCGTAATTATGAAGTTTAAAAACAAAATACCTACAAGTTTACACGGAACCCTCTTTGCGTGAGTGCAACTCGCACTTGGACGGTTATTTTTCATATCGTTCGTTATCTAATACCAGTGTTGACGCCGCGGTTAGCGCAGTGGCTGAGCGATTGACTGCAACGATTGGGGTGTTGGGTACGCAAGGTATGAAAATGAGACTCGTGGTGATGGTTGAATATGGAATGAATGTATTTAGAAAAGACGGTCCCTTTTATACAAAATTTGTAACAAAAATCAATGCATAGTAGGTACATATAAAAACTTAGTTTGGGTTTGGTTGGGTTTGGTTATTGTTACTGTGAGGATGATATTCCACTACAGGGGCAACGTTTTTATAATATTTTATATTTCAATTTATTCTGTGAGAAAATGCATCGCGAGGTAAAATGCTTATTTGCACAATATGTGCTTTAAGCGTTCTTGACACAGTATAATGTATAATCATCGACACACGTTCGGGTTCGATTCTTGGTAGGCAAGTATGGTACAATATTTATGAATGAAACGAAAGTGTCATCCCGGAGTGACACGCATGACCATCAACTATTGTAGGGTTAAAGAGATTACTGCTCCACAATATAGTCCTTCACCTGGAGCAGTACGGATAACTTTCATGTTTGTCTGGTATTTCCAGTACTTCATGCGGCCTATCAAGTTGCTGGAATCTGCTGGATTCGAGTCGTACGGGACCGGACAAATTCAATTCCGCTCGACGACGAGGATAAGGCTAAATAGCGATTTTAGCTTTATTTTTTACACCAACCGTTCGCTCGCAGCGGCCATACGTAACAAATTCCAATAAACATTATTGTTCGACCACTGTTCTTTATTTAAGTAATCTCAATAACAAAATCTGTTATCTATACAAGTAGCAGGCAATGCTGTCACTCAGGTTGGAGGAAGTTGAATTTGGTGATCTGTATACACACACATCTTGCAATTGGCACACTATAATTATGCGCTTTTTTTTCTGTAAACCGTATACATCCTAAAGAAACGGAAGTTTATTCATTCAAAACAATTCACTGTCCACTCTAATACTCTTTATACAACTGCAAATTCTGTCGTTCTGCGAATTTATTGTAGTATTGTCGTCACCACCTTGTATAGCCTATTGGTTGAATAGACCTTTCATAAATATTTGTGCAAAACTTAAATAGAATCTGTTTGATCCTTGTCTAGTTTAAGTTAGTTTAAAGCTCCATTAGCCTTCTAATCTCACTGCTGGTGCTGTGTTTGTGTGTGGATCACGTTGCCTTGCACACCGATGCGTCGATTACCACATTGTACAACCTGACTTTTCGTCTACTTTTGTGATATTGTACCTTCTGATCGTACCAGAACAACCCCAGACATTAATTTTGTATGTGTCTACTTTTCGGATTCCGAGAGACGTTCTAGAAGCCCATAGTGACAAAACATCCTACCATGCGGGAACGAACTGCTTCAGCAAGCTTAATATAAGCCAGGAAAATGGTGAAGCTAAAGGTTAGTGGAGTCAAATTTCCTGTTCTAGTCAAGGATCTGAATTTTAGTCAGTTTACACCATACATACACTACTCATAATTAAAGGCCCACGTGTCACAAAATCTATGCTGTAGTTTTTGCTCCAATCCGTAACATAAATACACAGAGGCAAAAATTGTAATTTTAGCAGGCCAAAATATTCAAAAAACTTCCACATTTTGAAAGGTTAAGTTCTAGGCCAATCAACAGTCGTCAATCGATGGTATTCTTCGGTTAATGTAGATTAGGTTTGGTTAGAAAACCAAGCCTTCAACAATCTTCCTAAGTCTTGTGACAATTATTTTGTATCCCAAAAAGTTCGGAGTTCTCAAGTTATTCAATCAATTTTTTTCGGAAAATGTTCTAAAAATCATACAAGTAAAATATTTTTGTAATCAGTATATTGAGTTGGTTCGAACGAACGAAAAGAAAATAAATACATTCAAAAGTTCTCAGTAGCCACCACATCCACAGCTGCGGCTGCCATAGCCGAGTCCGAGAGCGCCAGGAGCGATGGCAACAGTGCCAAGTCCATGTCCTGCACCGAGCCCATAACCAGCGCCGAGGCTATAGCCAGTGCCGAGCCCATTGGCACCCACAGCACCATAGGCAGCAGCAGAAGGAGCGATGCTCTCAATAGCAGTAATACCGTTACCGCAGCTGTAGCTAATGGCGCCAGCACCAGCACTAGGCAACACGCCCTCCAAAGCCACAGCACTCACGAACGGTAGCTCACCAGCCACGGACAGAGCGCCCTCATACACATTCTCAGACGCTACGGAGAGAACACTGGGTGCAATAGCAGACACGCTGGAGACAGGAAGTCCACCGCCACTGGTGGGAATGATCTCAATACCGCCCAAACCATTACCGATCAAACCGTTACCAATGATACCATCACCAATCACACCGTTGTCAGCCCAGTTACCACCGCAGCCGCTACCAATCAGTCCGTTACCAATTAATCCATTTCTGATCAAACCATTGCCAGCACATCCTGGGGCAATAAGAGTAGGAGCAGCGATGGATCCACGACCAAGACATGTAGCGAAAGCCGTCTGTAAACAAGAAATTGTTGTATTATTGAATATATCTATATCAGCAAACGATTTTAATGTCGATGACATAATTATGATATTCAAGCGATCACGTAATAATGTGTGTCGGACGTGTTTTATACAATCACATTATTTGAACTGGTTTATAACTTAGCTTTAAAGCATGGACAAATAAAGGAGTAAACTAACGTGGCATGAGATAACGGGCAAAGGACTGTAACTGAATGCAACCTTTGGGAAAATCCCAAATAAGAGTTGGTTACATCGATACAAAACATGGGAACAATAAACAAGTTAACAGTTTCTCACCTGGATGAAGAGTGCCTGAGCGCAGAGGACGAGAACCACCTTGGCTGCCATTGTAGTTTGTGTTAAAGTAAACTTTCGAATGATCTTTCCAATAATCGATCGACCATTTATACCAAAGCGTAGTCCTTATCTAGTTGTGTTGCAGCAATTTGTGAATTTTGAAATGAAATATTCATACCTACCTTTATCAGTATTTGCAATGTCAGGAAATAGAAAAATGCATGTTCAATTTCGAAAGACATGTAACCTTGAAATATTTAGTATGAATGGCTTTGTTTCAATAGAACATAGAAAAACATTGTTATGATAAGAAGCTTTTGCACTATATAAACGTGATCTAGGCGTAGCTACATCATTCAGTCTTCGGCTTCTCGTTGATCACAAACAAACATCAAACATGTCTACCTTCGCTATTCTGTTATTCTGCATCCAAGCTTGCTTGTTCCAGGTGAGTGACTTTTTCTGTTTAACTCCATCATTTCTATCGTTTTACTTCTTGTTAATCTACATATAATTTTGTTTTGGCAGAACGTGTTCGGTTACGGGTGTGGTTGCGGAGGTCAAGTGGCCGCCATAGCTCCCGCTCTGGGTCTCGGCGCTGGTCTTTCTCCTACTGCTGCGTGTGGTGGTGCCCTTGGTCTTGGTGCTTACGGTGGCGCCATCGGATCTGGTAATGGTGGCGCACTTGCTCCTGCTGCTATACACGGAGGTGCTATCGCTCCTGGAGCTGCTTACGGCGGCTCCGGCGAAGGCAACGTGGCGGTCATTGGTGAGCTGCCAGTCGCCGGTAACACCGCTGTTGCTGGTCAGGTCCCCATCCTGGGTGCCGTGAGCTTCGGCGGCGCTGTGCCGGCTGCTGGTGCCGTGTCTATCTGCGGACAGTGCGCTTGCGGCTGTGGCTCTATTTAGTATTAAATCGTATTTCCCGAATTCTATGATGAAAAAATAAACAATCAGAATTGAGCCAATAATTCAATGTTTTGGTTTTTTTCCTACGTTACCCAAATGTTTACGATAACACTCCTATGTAATATTGGCTATACTATAATACATGCGTACCTAGGTTAGCTCCAGATTCTATCTACATGATCAATTTTTTACATTTTTAGGTTACATTTCCACCAATATATTCGTAGAAATAAAGAGTAAAAATTGTAATGGATTCTGAAGAGATTTATACTGCTACAGTTTTAGACAATAACGTTGAGTTAAGGAAGACCTACGATCATCATCGCAACTATTGGAGGTACAGACTGTCTTAGATTTTTATAAACGACAGTGATTACGCTATTCAATGCCGAACTTTAACCTCTATTTGCCAAACCAACAACTGGGTAGCGTAATTGGTCTTCATACTCTGTTATTCTTTTGTTAAGACGTGGATAGTGGTGTGCGTTATATGTTTGTGAGCTTTAGCTTTTAGGGATTTTTTCTATCTTCTGTAGCATGTAGCTGTTTTATGTCCCTAATAATAAAACAAGTTTTTGTGAACTCCGTGCGACACGTTTTCCTTTTCAGTCTTACGTTTCAGGCAGCACGGCATCATTTACTCGTTTTTAAGGTTCAGTACCTCAGTCGGCAAAAGCAGAACCCTTATGGCATCACTTTGTTGTCCGTTTGTCAAGACTCTTTTTCTTAATAACGCGTAGAGATATCAAGCTGAAATTTATTTCAAATACCCAGGTCTGCCAACTTTTGGAACAATGACTTGTAAGTCAACATGATCAAAATGTATGACCGTTGATGTCGCATATTTTGCGATTTTACAGCGGCATCAAAACCTTTATCTCAAGAAAAGAATTTGGCAAGAAGCAATGTCTTACAGCAAATGTAAAGAAAAAACTCTGAAAACCGTTAATTTGAAGTTTAATAACAAAATACCTACAAGTTGACTCTAAACCCTCGGTGCGTGAGTGCATCTCGAACTTGGCTGGTTTTTTTTTTCATATTGTTCGTCATCTATTAATACCAGTGTTGACAGCGCGGTTGCTGCAACGTTTTTATAATATTTTATATTTCAATTAATTCTGTGACAAAATGCATCACAAGAGTAAAATGCTTATATGCACAATATGTGCCTTACGCGTGCTCGACCTAGTATAATGTATATATAGTCTTCGACGCACGTTCGAGTTCGATTCATGGTAGGCACGTATAGTACAATATTTATGAATGAAACGAAAGTGTGATCCCGGAGTGACACGCATAACCATCAACTATTGTAGGGTTGAAGAGATTACTGCTCCACAAAATAGTCCTTCACCTGGAGCAGTACGGATAACTTTCATGATTGTCTGGTATTTCCAGTACTTCATGCGGCCCATACAAATGTTTCAACTTTATTGTTCATTGGATCATTGAGGTCCGTTGAGCTACATCATAAATGCTTTATGCACGTACTGTCAAATTCAATTCCGCTCGACGACGAGGATAAGGCTAAAATCGCTGAGACCCAACGTTTGCTCGCAGCGGCATCCACGCCCTCACCCGAAACTAGTTTCTGCCACATACACCTAATCCACCCTGCGAGCCATTTTCTTTCAAAATAATAACTTGTGCTAATTTTACTTGGTAATGGTGTGAACGAAACAGCCAGACAGTGTACGAGCGAAGTCTTTACCTACTCGTAACTAATTCCGATAAACATTATTGTTCGACCACTGTTCTTAATTTAAGTAATCGCAATAAAAAAATCTGTTATCTATACAAGTAGCAGGAAATGCTGTCACTCAAGTTGGAGGAAGTTGAATTTGGTGGTCTGTATACAAACATATCTTGCACTTGGCACACTATAATTATGCGCTTTTTTTTCTATAAACCGTATGCATCCTAAAGAAACGTAAGTTTATTCAGTCAAAACAGTTCACTGTCCACTCTAATACTCTTTTTACAACAGCAAATTCTGTCATTCTGCAAATTTATTGTAGTACTAGCTGTGCCCGCGGCTTCGCTCACGTGAGCGCACATTATTTTGTCATTGTCAAAGCTTATGAACGAAAGCAAAATATAGATGCAACCCATGATCCTAGGCTCCAACGGTTAACATCCTTACAAATTTAACGGATATAACTCCTCTTCACTCTGGGGTACCTACCATTATAAATAAGCCTGTCTAGTATCAAAACAAATCCTATGTTTACTGAGTCAAAAATATGTTTAATATACATGAAAAAAAGCATAACAAATGGGTTGCCTGATATCATTAAGTGAAGACTATTTAAAATTGCGACAACCGTGGGGCATGACCGATTTTACTTAGACAACCGAACGTTATGCCATCGTGATTGTAATAAAATTACCTATCTGTTCTTTTAAATACATATTTTAATAAGAAAATAGATGAGTGGACATATAGTATCAATTTATCTATTTATACCTTACAACTCTGTAGTAGGGACAAAAAGATGCCAACCTAACAGATTCTTGGCTTGATTGCTTTGTAGATATTTACTCTAATTCCATTTTGATTTCGTTTGGTTTGAAAAAAAGATTAGTTCCGTTAGTTTTGATAAAGGGTAGCCTTGACTTAACTTTATCAGGCAACCCATTCGCAATGTTAGTTTGTTCATATAAGTATTTTACTCCGTTAACGTAAGTTTTAAATAGCCGTTCTGAGGCTTGTCTCTGCCGGATTTTAGCCTTTTCCCACTCGCACAATGTGGACATGATCATTAATCTACTAAATTATTAGTATTCGAAGTCATTTCGGTAGGCACATATAAAAATACGAAATCCTGAAAGTCCAGTTTTAATATTCAAACGAAAGTATTTTATTGAGTTTGTGTGCGGGCAACATTGGAAAAAGGTGGTCTGGTTGAATTTGACAACGTCATTGTCTTATTTTGGTATTGTCCCCACAAAGTTTTTATTTTGTGGGATATTGTTTATCTACCTATTATCTAAGAACTAATCTTATTTAATACATCATTTCACTGGTCACCATTAAATATAGTAAAATGCAAATAATAGTAATTTTATTAAATAAACTTCAGGTTTAGTTGCTGTAAATTGCTGTAAATAAAATGGTATATGGTATATGGCCGGGGAGGTGATCTGTACCTCAGGACCTTCCTACTTCAGACACCTTTCTCTATTTAAGATTGTGCATATACCAGTGCCTGTTACTTCTGATGTTGAATTAAATAAAGATTTATGATTATGATTAATTTTTTAATACCTATCGACCGACGCCTAATATATAATAATAGCTTTCTCGTATTACTATTTTTTTTTTATTATTTAATTGCCTCTGAAACGAAAATTGAATATATTTTTTTAATTTAATTTAATAATGTTATATTCTCAGCCTTTCCATCATGTCCTACTTTTTACATAAAATAAATGGTCACCTTATTAGAAAGAGACTAAATTAGCGTTAACCTCTCTTTTGGTGGCAATTTTTTAATGCAAGCAAGAATTGCAGTTGTACACACGGCGGCACATGAAGCTGTAAACTTCCAGTATAAATTGTCCTCGCTTTGTATAGATTTCCTATACAATGAGAGATCCGCATAAACTGGTTTTGTAAAGCTTGACTGGCCGTCGCGTGCGTACGTAGTACTTATTACTTCCGTGCAAAGAGTAAAGACAAAAGGAAAAATAAAACAAAATTAGTTTTCAGCCATTCCGAGTGACTACACTACGACTAAAACCTATTTACGTAAATTATTTTTATCATAGAAATCGCGTATGAGGTTACTAACAAAATTTTAAAAGTTAATATCTTTTGCGTCTGTTGGTCGATTTTGATGAAATAAACGCTAAATAATACCCACAACAATGCTTCTTATTTTGTAATATTTAGATTTTGAATACAATGAGGGGTTTTTACGTGATGCGCGCACAAACGAACAGACAAACCGACAAACCGACAAACCGACAAACCGACAAACAGACAAAAATTGAAAAAAAGATATTTTTACTTTCTATTACTTATTTCTCGCACCTTCCAGTGACTTTTTTGCAAAAATCTGTAATGTACAGACACGGAAAGTCTACGATTTTATTATATGTATAGATTGTCATCACCACCTTGTATAGTCTATTGATTGAATAGACCTTTCATAAATATTTGTGCAAAATTTAAATAGAATCTGTTTGATCCTTGTCTAGTTTAAGTTAGTTTTAAGCTCCATTAGCCTCTACTCTCACTGCTGGTGCTGTGTGTGTGTGTCGATTACCACATTGTACAACCTGACTTTTCCTCTACTTTTGTGATATTGTACCTTCTGATCGTATCAGAACAACCCCAGACATTAATTTTGTATGTGTCTACTTTTCGGATTCCAAGAGACGTTCTAGAAGCCCATAGTGACAACAAATCCTACCATGCGGGAGCGAACTGCTTCAGCAAGCTTGATATAAGCCAGGAAAATAGTGAAGCTAAAGGTGAGTGGAGTCAAATTTCCTGTTCTAGTCAAGGATCTGAATTTTAGTCAGTTTACACCATACATACACTACTCATAATTAAAGGCCCACGTGTCACGAAATCTATGCTGTAGTTTTTGCTCCAATCCGTAACATAAATACACAGAGGCAGATATTGAAAGATGAGGATGGAAAGTACTCGTCATAACTTGGAAGACCCAGGAAGTGACGAAAAACATCTGTAATTTTAGCAGGCCAAAAAATTCAAAAAACTTCCACATTTTGAAAGATTAAGTTCTAGGCCAACACAACAGTCGTCAATCGATGGTATTCTTCGATGACTGTAGATTAGGTTTGGTTAGTAAACCAAGCCTTCAACAATCTTCCAAAGTCTTGTGACAATTATTTTGTATCCCAAAAAGTTCGGAGTTCTCAAGTTATTCAATCAATTTTTTTCGGAAAATTTTCTAAAAATCATACAAGTAAAATATTTTTGCAATCAGTATATTGAGTCATCGGTTCTAACGAACGAAAAGGAAATAAATACATTCAAAAGTTCTCAGTAACTACCACATCCACAGCCGCGGCTGCCAAAGCCGAGTCCGAGAGCGCCAGGAGCGATGGCAGCAGTACCAAGTCCATATCCGCCACCGAGCCCATAACCAGCGCCAAGGCCATAGCCAGTGCCGAGCCCATTGACACCCGCAGCACCATAGGCAGCAGCAGAAGGAGCGATGCTCTCAATAGCAGTAATACCGTTCCCGCAGCTGTAGCTGATGGCGCCAGCACCAGCACTAGGCAACACGCCCTCCAAAGCCACAGCACTCACGAACGGCAGCTCACCAGCCACAGACAGAGCACCCTCATACACATTCTCAGACGCTACGGAGAGGCCAATGGGTGCAATAGCAGACACGCTGGAGACAGGAAGTCCACCGCCACTGGTGGAAATGATCTCAATACCGGACAAACCGTTACCAATGATACCATCACCAATCACACCGTTGCCAGCCCAGTTACCACCGCAGCCGCTACCAATCAGACCGTTACCAATTAATCCATTACTGATCAAACCATTGCCAGCCCAGCCATTACCAGCACATCCTGGGGTAATGAGAGTAGGAGCAGCGATGGACCCACGACCAAGACATGAAGCGAAAGCGGTCTGTAAACAAGAAATTGTTGGATTAGTGAATATATCTTTATCAGCAAAAGATTTTAATGTCGATGACACAATTATGATATTCTATCGGTCACGTAATATAATGTGTGTCAGACGTGTTTTATGTAATCACATTATTTGAACTAGTTTAAAACTAAGCTTTAAAGCATGAACAAATAAAGGAGTAAACTAACGTGGCATGAGATAACGGGCAAAGAACTGTAACTGAATACAACTTTTGGGAAAATCCCAAATAAGAGTTGGTTACATCGATACAAAACATGGTAACAATAAACAAGTTAACAGTTTCTCACCTGGATGAAGAGCGCCTGAGCGCAGAGGACGAGGACCACCTTGGCTGCCATTGTAGTTTGTGTTAAAGTAAACTTGCGAATGATTTTTCCAAGAATCGATCGACTATTTATACCGAAGCGTAGTCCTTATCAAGATGTGTTGCAGCAATTTGTGAATTTTGAAACGAACTATTCGTACCTACCTTTATCAGTAGTTGCAATATGAGGAAATAGAAAAATGCATGTTCAATTTCGTAAAGATGTAACCTTGAAATATTTAGTATGAAGTGCTTTGTTTCAATAGAACATAGAAAAACATTGTTATGATAAGAAGCTTTTGCACTATATAAACGTGATCTAGGCGTAGGGACATCATTCAGTCTTCGGCTTCTTGTTGAACACCAACAATCGCCAAACATGTCTACCTTCGCTGTTCTGCTACTCTGCATCCAAGCTTGCTTGGTCCAGGTGAGTGATTATTCTGAGTTACTCCATCATTTCAATTGTTTTACTTCATTGTTAACCTACATACAATTCTGTTCTGGCAGAACGTTTTCGGTTACGGGTGCGGTTGCGGAGGTCAAGTGGCCGCCATAGCTCCTGCTCTGGGTCTCGGCGTTGGTCTTTCTCCTGCTGCTGCATGTGGTGGTGCCCTCGGTCTTGGTGCTTACGGTGGCGCTTTCGGATCTGGTTATGGTGGCGCACTTGCTCCTGCTGCTGTATACGGAGGTGCTATCGCTCCTGGAGCTGCTTACGGCGGCGCCGGCGAAGGCAACGTGGTGGTCATTGGTGAGCTGCCAGTCGCCGGTAACACCGCTGTTGCTGGTCAGGTCCCCATCCTGGGTGCCGTTAGCTTCGGCGGCGCTGTGCCGGCTGCTGGTGCCGTGTCTATCTGCGGAAAGTGTGCTTGCGGTTGTGGCTCTATTTAGTATTAAATCGTATTTTCCGAATTCGAAGATGAAAATAAATAATCAGAATTGAGCTAATTATTTTGTTTTTTTTTCCTATAGTACCCAAAGTGTGTACGATGATTCTCCTTTAACGGCTATATCACAATACATAGATACATAACTTATGCCCAGATTCCATCTACATTATCAATTTTTACATTTAGCAAGATAAGCGTCGGGAAATGTTTCCTGACGCCAATATTTTGATATTTTATATGAAAATTATAATGGATTCTGAATAGATTTATAATCCTACAGTTTTAGACAAATTTGAGTTAAGGAAGATCTACGATAATCATCGTAACTATTATAGGTACAGACTGTCAAAGATTTGATTTTATAAACGACTGCGATTACAGTGATCAATCCCGAAGTTTAACATGTGTATGCCAAACCAACAACTGGTTAGCGTAAATGGTCGTCATAGTCGGTTATTCTTTTGTTAAGACGTGGATATTGGTGTAGGTTATATGTTTGTGAACTTTAGCTTTTAAGGATTTTTTCTATTTTCTGTAGCATGTAACTGTTTTATGTTCCTAATAAATAAAATAAGTTACTGTGAACGGGTCCGTGAGACACGTTTTATTTTTTCATGTTTCCGTTTCAGGCATCATTTACTCGTTTTTAGGGTTCAGTACCTCAGTCGGCAAAAACGGAACCCTTATGGGATCACTTTGTTGTACGTCAAGACTCTTTCTTCTTTCTTTCTTTTTTTTTTCTTAAGAACGCGTGCAGATAATCATCTGCCTAGCTTTTTCCCAACTATGTTAGGGTCGGCATCCAGTCTAACCGGTTGCAACTGAGTACCAGTATTGTGTATGGAGCGACAGCCTACCTGTTCTCCACAACCCAGTTAGTACTAGGTAATACGATACTCCTCGGTAAGACACTGGTTGTCAGAATTTTTGGGTCACTGTAACTACTGTCAAAGATGTACAAATGACAGCCGGGACGAACGGCTTAACGTGCTTTCCGAGGCATGGAGGAAACTCGGTAGGTGTTCGTGCTTGCATATTGTTGGTCTGTGGATGAGCGAGCACCCATCACCAAGCACGGCTTAACTTAAAGATCGATACGAGCGGCTGTTATAATTCAGCCACGAGCTCCTCCGAAGAACGCGTAGAGAAATCAAGCTGAAGTTCACAACAAATACTCAGGTCTTTAACCATTTTGATGTCACATATTTTGCAATTTCACAGCGGTATCAAAACCTACAGGGCAAGAAAATCATTTGGCAAGAAGCAATGTCTCACAGCAAATGTAAAGAAAAAAAATTGTAAACTGTAAATATGAAGTTTAATAACAAAACCTACAAATTTATACGGAATCCTCGGTGCGCGAGTTCAACCCGCACTTGGCTGTTTTTTTTTTATAATATTCGTCATTCATTCATTTCTATCAATGAATCTATGAGAAAATTAATCACAAGAGTAAAATGCTTATTTGCACAATATGTGCCTTACGCTAGCTTGACCTAGTATATATAGATATTTTCTTCTGTGGCTGCGACTATTTGGACAAAGCTATTGTAAATTACTTCCCCTCTGATCACTGTGGTCAAACTGTGTCTTTTGAATTTAACACACTATCGCAAAAAGTACAGGTACAAACTAATAACCAATAACTTCCAGTGCCTTGATCAAATTTAATAGCACTTTAATTGACAAGTTAGGTGTGCAGGGCCTAAATATGAAGAATGTTAATTCTATGTATGATGAATTGTTTTCATTAGTGCAAACTGAGTTCAATAAGACTTTTAAGAAGAAAACTAAAACTATCTACCCGAAGTTTCATTCAGTGACAGGGCAACCAAAGGCATCAGGAAAAGTCGGCACATACGGTAACTTTTAATAAGTATGTTGCTACTTATTCGAAAATTTTCAAAACAACCTGCAAGACAGCTAAAGCCTTATTCATTAGCAACAAGTTGAAATCTGCCGACAACAAGATTAAGACAGTTTGCAAAATTATAAATAATGAAACAAATAGAAACAAAAGACACAACACTGATTACACACTGGACTCTTCCCGAGGGCTCATTAGCACAAATGTTGATGTTGCGCAGGAATTCGCAACGTTCTTTACTAATATTCCAATTATAATCACAGAAACGCCAGATTCTTCGCCTTTGATTTATTAAGAGAGAATGTTTCAGCCTGTCCTGTTGAGTTTAAATTACTGACGCCGGTGTCACTTTGCTAAAGCACATCTTCAATGCATTGGAAGAGGCAAAGGATGCATTAGGCATCTTTTGTGACCTATCCTGGGCATTTGATTGCGTGTATCACGACACACTGTTGCTGAAACTTGAGCATTACGGACTGGGGAAATAAGCACTTAGCTTAGTAAAATCATATTTAAATGATCGAATGCAACAAGTAAAAATAAATGGCGTAAATTCATTTGGATTAAAAGTAAAAATGGGGGTACCGCAAGGCTCAATATTGGGCCCATTCCTTTTTCTAGTATATAATAATGATTTACCTCATTTACTAAAAAGTCGACCTCAAATGGTGTTATTTGCTGATGACACATCATCATGATTTTTAAGGTTAATAGACGTGCACAAGAGTTTGACGACGTAAATAACGCTATAATTAAGATTCGTAACTGATTCACTGTAAATAATTTAGTGTTGAATGAGAAGAAAACTAAATGCATAAGATTCGCGTTACCGAATGTAAGAAGTAGCGAATGTAATATTGTATTGAACGGGGAGATACTAGAATTCGTCGAACAGACGGTTTCCCTGGGGATTACGCTTGACTCGAAATTGCAATGGAGTCCTCACTTAACAGCACTTCCAGGGCGGCTAAGTTCAGCCGCTTACGCTGTCCGTAAAATCCGGCAAATAATAGACATGGATACCGCGAGACTAGTCTATTTTAGTTACTTCCATAGCATCATGTCTTACGGTATTCTGCTGTGGGGACGGGCTGCAGATATTGACTCAAAATTTATTCTGCAAAAGAGGGCCGTTAGAGCCATCTGTAACCTACCTACGCAGACGCGAATCTCTAAGAGAATTGTTTAAACAAATTAACATCTTTTTAGTAAAATAAGCGACAGGCATAATGTTAATACTAGAAATAAGGACAAATTAGATCAGCCACGTTTCAGATTGTCAAAAGTACGCACTTCTTTTATGGGGTACTGTGTAAAATGTTAAAATAAAATACCACTTGACATTCTACAACTTAATGAAAAGAAATTTAAAACATGCATAAAACGCACATATTATAAGTTGGAAGACTATATTGTAGATAAAAATGCTTGGCTTAATGCGGGTCCTGCTCCACAGACACTTGGGCTCACGAACTAAGATTTTAATGTTTGGAAGAAATGCTCCCCCTATAGTTGTTTAAAGTTTTTATTTTTTCTCTTTCGCCTTTGGAAACTTAGTTACCTTGATTACCATTGGTTTATATAAATTAGAAGCATTATTTCAGTTTTTGTAAATGTGAGTACCACCATGTAGACTTTCTATTATGGTTAGTTGGGCTTATCCTAATCTTTAAGGTTTTAATTCTTTTTTTTCTTTTCTATCTCTACATTGTGTTCACATATTGAAGCAACAATTTGCTACTCCACAACCATAGGGGCAAACTAATTGATTACCATGATAAATTATTGTGGAAGTTGCAGAAGATTGTAAAATATCGTTGCTTTGTATAGATTCCATATGTTAGTATTATATAATTGCATATCACATGTGTGAGTACTATGTACTGTAAGGCTACAATTTGCATTTTGCTATCTTTCATTGACTTGAATTTGCCTTGGTGGCTGAGAGAATGTCATGCTCACTCAAATGTCTCGCTGATGGTGGCGGTTGTCGGGTCATTTAGTTCCCTTCAATATGGTTGAGTTGAATGGCGCTGATCCATGCGTCATGTTCGTGAACGGGCGCTGCCAGTTGGGACTGGTCATCTCTTAGCTGCCACGGTTTATTCTAATTACTTTATTTTTTCATTGTTGTTTTTATCTTTTACTCCGGACGCTCTTAATGTGCACGTCTTTCTACATCGTTCTCACATATAATTATGTATAATCTCATCATGCACGATGTAACCAAGTTTTTGTTATAATATTTTGATTTAAAAGAGTGTCCATAGAGTTTCTTGCGAATTCTTTTCCATAGAGATCTACGCTTTGGAATGTGCAACTACAGTACTTTTTCAAGTTATTATGCCTTGTGACCGTGACTGTAGCTTCGCTTTTTTTTGTTTTATTTGACATTCAAAAGTGCCTGTGATGGTCTAATTAAAATAAATACTTTGAGTTGAGTTGAGTTATAATGTATAGTCTTCGACGCACGTTCGAGTTCGATTCATGGGAGGGACTATTCACGTATGGTACAATATTTATAAATGACGAAACGAAAGTGCGACGAATTTTAAGATCCCGGAGCGACACGCATGACTGTCAACTCTTGTAGGTTTGTAGAGAATACTGCTCCACAAAGAGGATAGTCCTTCACCTGGAGCAGTACGGGTAACTTTCCGTACTGCTTTGCTGTCTGGTATTTCCAGTACTTCCTGCGGCCTATACAAAAGTTCCTACTTTTTTATTGTTCATAAGATCATTGAGGTTCGTTGTGCTACACTATAACTGATTCATGCACGTACAGTCAAATTCAAGTCCACTCGACGACGAAGTTAAGGCTAAGTTGCTGCTGCATCCACGACTCCACCCGAAACTAGTTTCTGCCACATACACCTGATCCACCCTGAGAGCCATTTTCGTTCAAATAATAATTTGTGCCGATTTTGGTAGTGGTGTGAACGAAACATACAGTCAGTGCTCGAGCGAAAAAGTATGAAGTGTGAGTATGAAGTTCATTTACCTATTCGAAAAAAAATCCGATAAAAAACATTATTACCCCCTCCCCCCCCCCCCGCTCTGGGCTTCAGTCTTTTGTTCTTTTGTCAGACTTCTACTGACTAAAACTTTGACTTTGACCTGAATGCGGATCTGCTCGACAAACTTGACCGTCTTCTAAACTACTGCATTCGATTCGTGTTCAATCTACGTAAATATGATCATGTCTCAGAGCAGCGGTCTCTTCTTAAGTGGTTGCCCATACGTCAGCGTAGGGAGCAAAGGGCGCTAACCACCTTGTTTTCTTTCCTTATTTCTCCCTCTTCCCCTAGTTACCTTGCTCCCCACTTTCAATACATCTGTGCCAATCATAATAGGAGTCTGCGCTCATCTCAAAACCGAATTCTTCAATGTCCCTCTCACCGCACTGACTTCATTCACCGATCATTCTTCGTACAGTCTATTTCTCTGTGGAATGCGCTTCCCCAGGAAATCAGGATGGCAACCAATCGTTTATCGTTTAAAATTAAAGTTCGCGAGTACATTCAGAAAAAGCTGGCAGTTTCGTCACAACGTTAATGTTTTCTTCATTGTTTGTCTTTTTATTTTAGTATATCCGTGTAAATTTCTATTTACATATATATAATATATTGATATATGTATATTTATAGTATTTTGATATATCGTTATAGTATTTTATATATCCTTGTAGTTTAGCTTAGTAATAAATTAAATTTTTGCAGATATATTTACACCTACCACTGTTTGTCTCTGCATTACCAGTCAATGGTAGAAAATGCCTATGGCATTAAGTCCGCCTCTGTACTTTGTGCTTGAAGTGTTAAATAAATAAATAAATAAAACACCTCCATGTTCCTTCTTTGCCGTTTGTGTTCAAGGGCTATGGTATCTCTGTCAAACAGTCCCGCAACCCTGGCAGGAGCAGAAGAAGCTGTCACACAGGTTGGAAGAAGTTGAATTTGGTGGTGTGTATACACACATATCTTGCACTTGGCACATGTAAAAAAAGTGCTGATCCCTAAGAATTTATTGTTATGCCAAGTTTGCAAATTATTCACTACGACGTAACAAAAATCTTTTGTGTCAGCGTTAAAAAAATTACTGATACAAAAGATTTTTCAAAGATTATATCAGCTGTTCCATACATTTTGTAGGAAACAGCTGTATTTTTTTTAAATTTCTATATGGGGAGGGGGGGGGGGCTCAGAATGATTTACTGAATACGTGGTAACCGTTTTCGCGTCGGTGTCCGTTTCACCACTTAAACCCCTGTTTACACCCTTGTAAACAGACCCTTCACGAAGCCGTCAACCAAGCATTCTGTTCATGAAACTAAGTAACTTTACGAAAAATTATTGCTGGGAAACGACTTGTTTTAAAAATCACGTTTTATGGTAGGACTCGATAGAACGCACTTAAAGCATTGTGCTGATATATGAATTGAATAGTACGGGCGTCGTGGAGGTGTTTAAAGTAAAAATCTTCCATTAAAACATGTATTTAAAAAAAAACTTGTAAAAAAGAAGTAAAAAATCGTTCATGCAGATGGAATCTGTATGAACAATATTATATAGGAGTGTTATCGTAACATTTGGGTAACGGAGGAAAAAACCAAAACATTGAATTATTAGCTCAATTCTGATTGTTTATTTTTTCATCTTAGAATTCGGAAAATACGATTTAATACTAAATAGAAGAGCCACAGCCGCAAGCGCACTGTCCACAGATAGACACGGCACCAGCAGCCGGCACAGCGCCGTCGAAGCTCACGGCACCCAGGATGGGGACCTGACCAGCAACAGCGGTGTTACCGGCGACTGGCAGCTCACCAATGACTGCCACGTTGCCTTCGCCGGCACCGCCGTAAGCAGCTCCAGGAGCGATAGCACCTCCGTATGCAGCAGCAGGAGCAAGTGCGCCACCATAACCAGATCCGATGGCACCACCGTAAGCACCAAGACCGAGGGCACCACCACAAGCAGCAGCAGGAGAGAGACCAGCACCGAGACCCAGAGCAGGAGCTATGGCGGCCACTTGACCTCCGCAACCGCACCCGTAACCGAACACATTCTGACGGTACAAAAGGTTAACAAAAAAAAACAATAAAATGATAGAGTAACTCAGAATAATCACTCACCTGGACCAAGTATGCTTGGATACAGAGTAACAGAACAGCGAAGGTAGACATATTTGATGTTTGTTTATGTTCAATGAGAAGCCGAAGACTGAATGATGTCCCTACGTCTAGACCACGTTTATATAGTGCAAAAACTTCTTATCATAACAAAGTTTTTCTGTTCTATAGAAAATTAAATATTTCAAGGTTACATCACTTACGAAATACATGCATATTTCTATTTCCTCATATTGCAACTATTGATAAAAGAAGGTATGAAAAATTCATTTCAAAATCCACAATTTGCTGCAACACAACTAGATAAGGACTACGCTTCGGTATAAATAGGCAAACGATTCTTGGAAAAGACACTCTCAAGTTTACTTCAACACAAACTACAATGTCAGCCAAGGTGATCCTCGTCCTCTGCGCTCAGGCGCTCTTCATCCAGGTGAGACTGTTTACTTTTCTAAGTAGGGATTCCCAAGGAAAAGTTTTCCATTTAACATCTTCATCTTCTTCTAAGTGTTCACGTTTGCTGAATAAAATATCCTGAGTTTTTTCCAACTTAATTTCTCCATAAACCTAATCAACCAGGCCATTCGCCACTCACAATTTGAGCAATGATTTTCACAATAAATAAATTTATCATATAACGTCAAACTCACCTGACACACATTATAATATATTACGTGATCGAATTAATCTCGTTTCAAGCTATCGTCATTATTTTCTGATAAACATATATTCTCTAATACAATAATTTCTTGTTTACAGACCGCTTTCTGTTCATGTCTTGGTCGTGGAGCCATCGCCGCTCCTGCTCTTATTGCCCCAGGATGTGCTGGTAGGGGCTGGACTGGCAACGGTTTGATCGGAAATGGTCTCATTGGTGGCGGCTGTGCTGGTAACTGGGCTGGCAACGGTGTGATTGGTGATGGTATCATTGGTAACGGTTTGATCGGTAATGGTTTGGCCGGTATTGAGATCATTCCCACCAGTGGCGGTGGACTTCCTGTCTCCAGCATGTCTTCTATTGCACCCATCGGCCTCTCCGTAGCGTCTGAGAATGTGTATGAGGGTACTCTGTCCGTGGCTGGTGAACTGCCGTTTGTGAGTGCTGTCGCTTTGGAGGGCGTGTTATCAAGTGCTGGTGCTGGCGTCGTCAGTTACAGCTGCGGTAACGGCATTACTGCTATACAGAGCATCGCTCCTTCTGCTGCTACCTATGGTGCTGTGGGTTCCAATGGGCTCGGCACTGGCTATGGCCTGGGCGCTGGTTATGGGCTCGGTGCTGGATATGGATTTGGCACTGCTGCCATCGCTCCTGGCGCTCTCGGACTCGGCTATGGCAGCGGCGGCTGTGGATGTGGTGGCTACTGAGAACTTTTGAATGTATTTATTTCCTTTTCGTTCGTTTGAACCAATGACTCAATATACTGATTACAAAAATATTTTACTTGTATGATTTTTAGAACATTTTCCGGTAAAAATTGATTGAATAACTTGGGAACTCTGAACTTTTTGGGAAACAAATTGTCACAGAATTGGGAGATTGTTGAAGGCTTAGTTTTCTAACCAAACCTAATCTACATTCACCGAAGAATACCATCGATTGACGACTGTTCTATTGGCCTAGAACTTAACCTTTCAAAATGTGGAAGTTTTTTGAATATTTTGGCCTGCTAAAAATTACAGATAATGTTTTTCATCACCTCCTGGGTCTTCCAAGTTATGAGGAGTACTTTCCATCCTCATCTTTCAATTTTTGCCTCCGTGTATTTATTTTATGGATTGGCGCAAAAACTACAGCATAGATTCTGTGACACGTGGGCCTTTAATTATAAGTAGTGTAAGTATGGTGTAAACTGACTAAAATTCAGATCCTTGACTAGAACAGGCAATTTGACTCCACTAACCTTTAGCTTCACCATTTTCCTGGCTTATATCAAGCTTGCTGAAGCAGTTCCCTTCCACATGGTAGGATGTGATTTCACTATGGGCATCTAGAACGTCTCTCGAGATCCGAAAAGTAGACACAAAAATTAATGTCTGGGGTTGTTCTGATACGATCAGAAGGTACAATATCACAATAGTAGACGAAAAGTCAGGTTGTACAATGTGGTAATCGACACATCGGTGTGCACGGCAACGCGATCCACACACACACAGCACTAGCAGTGAGGGTAGAAGGCTAATGGAGCTTAAAACTAACTTAAACTAGACAAGGATCAAACAGATTCTATTTAAATTTTGCACAAATATTTATAAAAGGGTTATTCAATCAATAGGCTATATACAAGGTGGCTACGACAATACTAAAATAAGTTCGCAGAACGACAGAATTTGCAGTTGTAAAAAGAGTATTAGAGTGGACATTGAACTGTTTTGAATGTATAAACTTACGTTTCTTTTGTTTCTTTGTGAGTGTTTCGTTTCTTTCGTTTGTTTTGCGGTTTATAGAAAAAAAAGCGTATAATTATAGTGTGCCAATTGCAAGATGTGTGTATACAGACCACCAAATTCAACTTCCTCCAACCTGAGTGACAGCATTGCCTGCTACTTGTATAGATAACAGATTTTGTAATTGTGATTACTTAAATAAAGAACAGTGGTCGAACAATAATGTTTATCGGAATTTGTTACGAGTAGGTAAATGAATTTCATAAGCATAGCTTCGCTCGCACACTGACTTGCTGTTTCGTTCACATCACTACCAAGTAAAATTAGCACAAATTATTATTTTGAACGAAAATGGCTCGCAGGGTGGATTAGGTGTATGTGGCAGAAACTAGTTTCGGGTGGAGGCGTGGATGCAGCTGCAAGCGAACTTTGGGTGCAAGTGCTTAGCCTTATCTTCGTCGTCGAGTGGACTTGAATTTGACTGTACGTGCATGAATCAGTTATGGTGTAGCTCAACAGACCTCAATGATCCAATGAACAAAACTAAAGTGTACATGAAGTACTGGAAATGCTAGACAATCATGTAAGCTATCCGTACTGCTCCAGGTGAAGGAGTATCTTCTACCTGGAGCAGTTATTTCTACAAGCCTACAAGAGTTGACAGTCATGCGTGTCGCTCCGAGGTCACAAAATTCGTCGCACTTTCGTTTCGTTTATAAATATTGTACCATACGTGCCTAGTGCCTACCATGAATCGAACTCGAACGTGCATCGAAGACTAAACCACGGTAAAATATCAACAGTACTGTATCTTCATGCAAACGGTCGTAACGCGAGTGATACCTACACGCCTCGAGTCAGGTACCCACTTAGTACCCACGAAGTCACAAATGCGCCGCACTGACGAACGAACGTTGTGATGGTTTTGTAAGTAGAAAGCGTGCGATTTGTGAATATTTTATTGAAATAAGAATTTTTTATTTCGTAATAATGTATGTTTTTGTATAGGTAGGTATTTCGCTTTTGCCACCGAGTAATATACCAGGATTAATTAATAAATAAGTGGATGTAGCAGACAGTAGTAGTATTGTTAGGTGGGTGGAGGCGTGGATGCAGCTGCAAGCGAACTTTGGGTGCAAGTGATTAGCCTTATCTTCGTCGTCGAGTGGACTTGAATTTGACTGTACGTGCATGAATCAGTTATGGTGTAGCTCAACAGACCTCAATGATCTTATAAACAATACCAAATTAGAAACATTTGTATAGGCCGCATGACGTACTGGAAATACCAGACAATCATGAAAGTTATCCGTACTGCTCCAGGTGAAGGACTATCCTCATTGCGAAACAGTAATCTCTACAAACCTTCAGTAGTTGATAGTCTTGCGTGTCACTCCGGGTTCACAACAAACGTCGCACTTTCGTTTCATTCATAAATATTGCGCCTTTTTTTTTTTTTTTAGATTGGGAAATCATCAAATGACCCCCCCGCTCTGGGCGGAGCGGAAGGGAGTGTCAGACTTGTACTGACTAAAACCCATCCATGTTCCTTCTTTGCCCTTTATGTTCCAGGGCCGCGGTATCTCTTTCGAACAGTCCCGCAGCCCTGGCAGGCATCGGCCCGTGTGGACCCCTAGGTGGTTGCTGACATCTCTTTGAGGCGCGCGTGGAACACGAACGCGCCGTCGACACGGCCTGTCGTCATAAGACGGCCGGACGGCGAGCTAGCCCATAACTCGCCGTCCACAGGCCCGCGCTTACGGTGGCCAGGGGCCACCACGTGACCCCCGACGCCCAGGGCGTCTCCCGCGGCGGTAATATTGCGCCTTACGTGCCAACCTTGAATCGAACTGAAATGTGCGTCGATGACTATACCTAATGCTAGGTCAAGCATGCGTAAGGCACATATTGTGCAATTAAGCATTTTACTTTTGTGATGTATTTTCTAACAGAATTAATTGATAGGTATTAAATATAAATCCGCAAGCGATAGCACCTCCGTATACACCAGCAGGAGCAAGTGCGCCACCATAACCAGATCCGATGGCGCCACCGTAAGCACCAAGACCGAGGGCACCACCACATGCAGCAGCAGGAGATAGACCAGCGCCGAGACCCAGAGCAGGTGCGGAGGAATACTTTGACGCCTGAGTGTCCTATTGTCGTCGTTGTTTAGATGTTTATATTCTCTTACTTTTAGTCTTATTATTATCATTACTTTAGTTCTTTTTAGTCTGTATATAATGTACATAATAGATAAAAATGAAAAAAATTGATCATGCAGGTGGAATCTGGACCTAAGCTATGTATTATGGTATTTATTTATTTAACATTTTAAGCACAAAAGAACCGAGGCGGTCTTAATGCCATAGGCATTTTCTACCAGTCAACCTTTGGGTGGTGCAGAGACAAGCAGTGGTAGGTGTATATCCGAAAATAGTTTGAATTAATACTAAGATTAGCTACAAGGATATATAAAATACTATAAATATATATCAAATACTATAAAAATTTTGATTAATGTAAATAGAAATTTTTACGAATATACTAAAATAAAAACACAAACAATGGGGAAAACATTACCGTTGTGACGAAACTGCCAGCTTCTTCCGAATGTACTCGCGAACTTTAATTTTAAAAGATAAGCGATTGGTTGCCATCCTGATTTCCTGGGGAAGCGCATTCCACAGAGAAATAGACTGGACAAAGAATGATCGGTGAATGAAGTCAGTGCGGTGAGAGGGACATTGAAGCATACGGTTTTGCGATGATCGCAGGTATAGCCAATATTATACAGGAGTGTTATCGTAAACATTTGGGTAACGGAGGAAAAACCAAAACATTGAATTATTGGCTCAATTCTAATTGTTTATTTTTTCATCATAGAATTCGGAAAATACGATTTATTCCTAAATAGAGCCACAGCCGCAAGCGCACTGTCCACAGATAGACACGGCACCAGCAGCTGGCACAGCGCCGCCGAAGCTCACGGCACCCAGGATGGGGACCTGACCAGCAACAGCGGTGTTACCGGCGACTGGCAGCTCACCAATGACCGCCACGTTGCCTTCGCCGGCGCCACCGTAAGCAGCTCCAGGAGCGATAGCACCTCCGTATGCACCAGCAGGAGCAAGTGCGCCACCATAACCAGATCCGATGGCGCCACCGTAAGCACCAAGACCGAGGGCACCACCACATGCAGCAGCAGGAGAAAGGCGAGCGCCGAGACCCAGAGCAGGAGATATGGCGGCCACTTGACCTCCGCAACCGCACCCGTAACCGAACACATTCTGCCAGAACAAAATTGTATGTAGGTTAACAAAGAAGTAAAACAATTGAAATGATGGAGTAACTCAGAATCATCACTCACCTGGACCAAGCAAGCTTGGATGCAGAGTAACAGAACTGCGAAGGTAGACATGTTTGATGTTTGTTGGTGTTTAACGAGAAACCGAATGATGTCCCTACGCCTAGATCACGTTTATATAGTGTAAAAGCTTCTTATCATAACAATGTTTTTCTATGTTCTATTGAAACAAAGCCCTTCATACTAAATATTTCAAGGTTACATCTCTTACGACATTGAACATGCAATTTTCTATTTCCTCATATTGCAACTACTGATAAAGGTAGGTACGAATAGTTCGTTTCAAAATTCACAAATTGCCTTAACACAACTAGATAAGGACTACGCTTCGGTATATATAATCGATCGATTATTGGAAAAATCATTCGCAAGTTTACTTTAACACAAACTACAATGGCAACCAAGGTGGTCCTCGTCCTCTGCGCTCAAGCACTCTTCATCCAGGTGAGAAACTGTTAACTTGTTTATTGTTCCCATATTTTGTATCGATGTAACTAACTCTTATTTGGGATTTTCCCAAAGATTGCATTCAGTTACAGTCCTTTGCCCATTATCTCATGCCACGTTAGTTTACTCCTTTATTTGTCCATGCTTTAAAGCTAAGTTTTAAACCAGTTCAAATAATGTGATTGCATAAAACACGTCCGACACACATTATATTACGTGATCATATTAATATCATAATTATGTCATCGACATTAAAATCGTTTGTTGATAAAGATATTTTCACTAATACAACAATTTCTTGTTTACAGACTGCTTTCGCTTCATGTCTTGGTCGTGGAGCCATCGCTGCTCCTACTCTTATTGCCCCAGGATGTGCTGGCAATGGTTTGATCACTAATGGATTAATTGGTAACGGTCTGATTGGTAGCGGCTGCGGTGGTAACTGGGCTGGCAACGGTGTGATTGGTGATGGTATCATTGGTAACGGTTTGGCCGGTATTGAGATCATTCCCACCAGTGGCGGTAGACTTCCTGTCTCCAGCGTGTCTGCTATAGCCCCCATTGGCCTCTCCGTAGCGTCTGAGAATGTGTATGAGGGTGCTCTGTCCGTGGCTGGTGAGCTGCCGTTCGTGAGTGCTGTGGCTTTGGAGGGCGTGTTGCCTAGTACTGGTGCTGGCGCCATCAGCTACAGCTGCGGTAATGGTGTTACTGCTATTCAGAGCATCGCTCCTTCTGCTGCTGCCTATGGTGCTGCGGGTGCCAATGGCCTCGGCACTGGTTATGGGCTCGGTGCTGGATATGGACTTGGCACTGCTGCCATCGCTCCTGGCGCTCTCGGACTCGGCTCTGGCAGCCGAAGCTGTGGATGTGGTGGCTACTGAGAACTTTTGAATGTATTTATTTTCTTTTCGTTCGTTCGAACCGATGACTCAATATACTGATTACAAAAATATTTTACTTGTATGATTTTTAGAACATTTTCCAAAAAAAAAATGATTGAATAACTTGAGAACTCTGAACATTTTGGGATACAAAATAATTGTCACAAGACTTTGGAAGATCATTTAAGGCTCGGTTTTCTAACCTAAACTTATCTACATTCATCGAAGAATACCATCGATTGACGACTGTTCTATTGGCCTGGAACTTAACCTTTCAAAACATGGAAGTTTTTTGAATATTTTAGCCTGCTAAAATTACAGATAATGTTTTTCGTCACCTCTTGAGTCTCCCAAGTTATACGAGTACCTTCCATCCTCGTCTTTCAATTTTTGCCTCAGTGTATTTATGTTACGGATTGGCGCAAAAACTACAGCAAAGATTCTGTGACACGTGGGCCTTTAATTATGAGTAGTGTAAGTATGGTGTAAACTGACTAAAATTCAGATCATTGACTAGAACAGGCGACTTGACTCCACTAACCTTTAGCTTCACCATTTTCCAGGCTTATATCAAGCTTGCTGAAGCAGTTCGTTCCCGCATGGTAGGATGTGTTGTCACTATAGGCTTCTAGAACATCTCTCGGGATCCGAAAAGTAGACACATATAAATTAATGTCTAGGGTTGTTCTGATACGATCAGAAGGTACAATATCACAATAGTAGACGACAAGTCAGGTTGTACAATGTGGTAATCGACACATCGGTGTGCACGGCAACGCGATCCACACACACACAGCACTAGCAGTGAGGGTAGAAGGCTAATGGAGCTTAAAACTAACTTAAACTAGACAGGGATCAAACAGATTCTATTTAAATTTTGCACAAATTATAAAAGGTCTATTCAATCAATAGGCTATACAAGGTGGCGACGACAATACTACAATAAATTCGTTGAACGACTTTGACGATTTGCAGTTGTAAAAAGAGTATTAGAGTATACAGTGAACTGTTTTGAATTAACAAACTTACGTTTCTTTAGGAACGGTTAGGAAGGTAGAATGTTACTGCTTTTATTTTGGATTTTCGAGTATTTTTTTGCGAGAAGTTTGTCTAGGTACAATAATTGCTAGCGCATCTAACTTACCGTTTTTGGAAGGGTGTAGTAATATGTATTTTACGCATATTTGCCATTAGACTGATGACGTTTTACAGACCTGAACACGTTTTTGGAGATATTAACAACAAACTTGTCGTATGAAACAGCTGCCGTGACATATTTTTCATTCTTAATCAATCAATCAATCAATCATTTTATTATCAGGCAACTGAGGCCCATATATAAAAATACACAAAATAATCTTATAAAATAATAAACTAATACATATAAAAAAAAACCTTATTTAACTAAAACTAGACACGAATCGTTGATCGTTGTTGTTGATCGTTGTTGTTAATGCTCAGTAGTTGTATATAGGCGTACATGCGGCGGTAGGTGGCGGCAGGCCGTTGCACATTCAACAATGCATTCACTGCAAGTCAACATAATGATTAAAATAGGACAACATTTGTGACAGGGAGCAAAAATAAAAATGGCGCCAGTGGTGGATGACGGGAGTACCTAAAGTCACAGGCCTGACACCCGTTCTCCCAAAGCCTGGAGACGGGCACGCTACGCAATCTTAGTTGACGTATTTTCAGGGTTCCAAAAAATACTGCAGAGTGGCGCATCCCATAGTCTCTGACTGACACTTTCTAAGCGTTCAACGCATTTGCTCGAATGAACCGTAGGATCAGCTAGTGAGGAAGATAAAATGTTCCTGGCTTGTTTTTCAGTACCTTGGACCGAGGAGAAGAAGGTTGGTAAACTTAAACTTGTTTGTGAACGCCAAGACCACCAAGGCAAATGTGAAGTGTGCAATGGCACGCTGCTATGTTCGGTTATCTAGAGCCATATTTGGGATTGAAGTAAGTATTATTCTGATAATTTACTACTACTTATCTAAAAGTTATGGATTTATGACAAATATTATCATATAATGTTTATGATAATATTTTTCTAAATCAACAGTATTAAATATCTGTGAAGGCCGAATCAATATTAATTTTGTAATGACTTTCCGAGACACCATTCGATTTTTTAGTTTAATCCTTAACTAGCTGTTGCCCGCGACTTCGTTCGCTTAGAAATTTTGGTGTGCGTATGTGAGACTGCCTCGTTGGTCTAGTGGTCGCAAGCGCGACTACTAAGCGCGGGGATCGATTCCCGGGTAGGACAAAGTGTTAAAAAAATATGTTTATTTTTAATTATATAAAGTTGTCTCACACTTGATTTGGATCACCTTTTAAGCATTGAGATCCTTGCGTTAGGGGGCGTCCATTAATTACGTGAGGCGATTTTTCAAACCCCTTGGTGGGACTAAAAAAAATTATTTGTAGAGAAAAATATCTCGGCAAATATCACTATATCTTTTACTTAATTAAACCCAGTGATATTTGTCGAGACTCCCTCTCTCCCTCGTGAGATTGGGTGATATTTGGCACAACCCCCCGCCCCCCACCCACAATGTTGAAAAAAATGGTTCACCCTTGTTTGGTATAACAACGTTTTGACGAAAATCGCTCCGGCTAATTTTAGTTACAATAAAGTCATTTTGTATAATTATTCATTTGACCGAATAATTCATTGGTAGATTTTTATTTGGCATATTAATTTCTTTGAAATAATTTCATTTGACCGAATTTTCAAATGCATTAATTTTATTTAAACTAATGTTTTAACCGACCGTCTAGGGTTAGCGTTTCCGTCAGCAGGTCGACGGAGCCCCGCTGCGCGGAGCTCCTGTTTCTGTCTGCAGGGTTTAAAGGAACCTAACTAACCGAACCTCGGGGTGCCCCTGACGTCGACCGTCTAGGGTTAGGGTTTAGGGGGGGTCTGGGTTTACCACCTGAACATTATACCGTTTGATCAATAGCGCAAATGTTGTTATCGCAAATAAATATTTGATGAAATGAAAATTATGTTAATCGATATTAAACAAATTGATTATTTTCTTAAACGTTGTTCGAATTAGTAACATTACATCAAAAGTTGTTATACCAAACAAGGGTGAACCGAAAAAAATACTATAAATAATAGTGTTATTGGGTTATCCCATCTGGAATTTCTCAGTAGCCACGGAATCTGGATTTGTGCCTGGTTGATGGCAATAAACTCACCCCCTATTACATGGGACTTCAATATAACTAGCGAAATGTGTATGTACGATTAGGTACACGTCTGCCCAATCCTTCGGGGCTTTAAGGCGTAATGTTATGTTATGTGTGAGAACTGACTGCCAGATCAAAAGGCGTCCTTTTGTGTGCTTTAATTCTGGGCGGCAGAGGTCCGAAACAAAATTAAATGGCGTTGAGGCGACGATATGGATTTAAAAATCGATGTATTCTGGCGCTATACAACTTTTTTCAAAGTGAACCTTGTTGGGCGTTTTTTATTCTAATACCGTTCTGATTACAACATTAAATGACTTTTGGGAGACCCCTTTGACTTCCTTAATTCGGTCCTGTCGCAAAATCCGTTCTTAGCTAACGTCTACTAACTATAAACTACCTCGCTGCCAAATATCAAGTTTGTAGCACAAAAAGTTAAGGACTTTCATCCAAACTTGCGAGAGCCCTTAGGCCTCCTTAATCCGGCCCTGTCGCAAAATCCGTTCTAAGCAAACGTCTACTAACTATTAACTACCTCCTTGCCAAATTTCAAGTTTGTAGCACAAAAAATCAGGGACTTTCATACAAACTTGCGAGAGCCCTTAGGTTTCCTTAATCCGACCCTGTCGATAAATCCATTCTTAGCGAACGTCTACTAACTATAAACTAACTCCCTGCCAAATTTCGTCTTTATACGTCTAGCGGTTTTCGATATTTCGTGATGAGTGAGTGAGTGACCTAGATTTCTTATATTTTAACCACTTTTTCAGAGCCAAATTTTTAGTGCAAAGAGTAAAGACAAAAGGAAAAATAAACCAAAATTAATTTTTAGCCATTCCGACTGCACTACCTTATTTTATCATATTAATCGCGTATGAGGTTACCAACTATTATTTTTTTTAAATTAATATCTTTCATTTGATGTCGGCGCAGCATGTTTTCTTCTTCCATACTTCTCTAGTACTGGTCATCTCATCAGACACCTCCTTTCTTGCCATATTTACACAGTCCATCCATCGTTTCTTCGATCTTCCTCTACTCATATACCGATCCACATTCATACTCAAAACTTACCTCACGACATTTTCCTCATTCCTCCGCGTCACATGCCCATACCACGACAACCGATTATCCGTATATATATCAAAGAAAACATGTTGCCCGGACCCGTTCACAGAAAATTATGAACGTAGTTACGCTACCCAGTTGTTGGTTTGGCAAATAGAGGTTAAAATTCGGGCTTGAATAGCGTAATCGCAGTCGTTTATAAAAATCTAAGACAGTCTGTACCTCCAATAGTTTCGATGATGATCGTAGGTCTTCCTCAATATTAATGTCTAAAACTGTAGGAGTATAAATCTCTTCAGAATCCATTACAATTGTCATTCTTTATTTCTGCGAATATCAAAATATTGGTGTAAATGTAACCTAAAAATGTAAACAATTGATCATGCAGATGGAATCTGGACCTAACCTAGGTACCTACGTATTATGGTATAGCCAATATTATGTAGGAGTGTTATCGTAAACATTTGGGTAACGTAGGAAAAAACCAAAACATTGAATTATTGGCTCAATTCTGATTGTTTATTTTTTCATCTTAGAATTCGGAAAATACGATTTAATACTAAATAGAGCCACAGCCGCAAGCGCACTGTCCGCAGATAGACACGGCACCAGCAGCCGGCACAGCACCGCCGAAGCTAACGGCACCCAGAATGGGGACCTGACCAGCAACAGCGGTGTTACCGGCGACTGGCAGCTCACCAATGACCGCCACGTTGCCTTCGCCGGCGCCACCGTAAGCAGCTCCAGGAGCGATTGCACCTCCGTATGCACCAGCAGGAGCAAGTGCGCCACCATAACCAGATCCGATGGCGCCACCGTAAGTACCAAGACCGAGGGCACCACCACATGCAGCAGCAGGAGAAAGGCGAGCGCCGAGACCCAGAGCAGGAGATATGGCGGCCACTTGACCTCCGCAACCGCACCCGTAACCGAACACGGTCTGCCAGAACAAAATTGTATGTAGGTTAACAATGAAGTAAAACAATTGAAATTATGGAGTAACTCAGAATCATCACTCACCTGGACCAAGCAAGCTTGTATGCAGAATAACAGAACAGCGAAAGTAGACATATTTGATGTTTGTTGGTGTTCAACGAGAAGCCGAAGACTGAATGATGTCCCTACGCCTAGGTCACGTTTATATAGTGCAAAAGCTTCTTATCATAACAATGTTTTTCTATGTTCTATTGAAACAAAGCCCTTCATACTAAATATTTCAAGGTTACATCTCTTACGAAATTGAACATGCATTATTCTATTTCCTCATATTGCAACTATTGATAAAGGTAGGTATGAATATTTCATTTCAAAATTCACAAATTGCTGCAAAACAACTAGATAAGGACTGCGCTTCGGTATAAAGTCGATCGATTATTGGAAAAATCATTCGCAAGTTTACTTTAACACAAACTACAATGGCAACCAAGGTGGTCCTCGTCCTCTGCGCTCAGGCGCTCTTCATCCAGGTGAAGAACTGTTAACTTGTTTATTGTTCCCATGTTTTGTATCGATGTAACCAACTCTTATTTTTGATTTTCCCAAAGGTTGCATTCAGTAACAGTCCTTTGCCCGTTATCTCATGCCACGGTGGTTTACTCCTTTATTTGTCCATGCTTTAAAGCTAAGTTTTTAACCAGTTCAAATAATGTGATTACATAAAACGAGTCTGACACACGTTATATAACGTGATCGATTGAATATCATAAGTATGTCATCGACATTAAAAACGTTTGCTGATAAAGATATTATATTCACTAATACAACAATTTCTTGTTTACAGACTACTTTCGCTTCATGTCTTGGTCGTGGATCCATCGCTGCTCCTACTCTTATTGCTCCAGGATGTGCTGGTAACGGCTGGGCTGGCAATGGTTTGATCAGAAATGGATTAATTGGTAGCGGCTGCGGTGGTAACTGGGCTGGCAACGGTGTGATTGGTGATGGTATCATTGGTAACTGTTTTATAGGCAATGGTTTGGCCGGTATTGAGATCATTCCCACCAGTGGCGGTGGACTTCCTGTCTCCAGCGTGTCTGCTATTGCACCCAGTGGCGTCTCCGTAGCGTCTGAGAATGTGTATGAGGGTGCTCTGTCAGTGGCTGGTGAGCTGCCGTTCGTGAGTGCTGTGGCTTTGGATGGCGTGTTGCCTAGTGCTGGTGCTGGCGCCATCAGCTACAGCTGCGGTAACGGTATTACTGCTATTGAGAGCATCACTCCTTCTGCTGCTGCCTATATTGCTGCGGGTGCCAATGGGCTCGGCACTGGCTATGGCCTCGGCGCTGGTTATGGGCTCGGTGCTGGATATGGACTTGGCACTGCTGCCATCGCTCCTGGCGCTCTCGGACTCGGCTATGGCAGCCGCGGCTGTGGATGTGGTGGCTACTGAGAACTTTTGAATGTATTTATTTCCTTTTCGTTCATTCGAACCGATCACTTAATATACTGATTACAAAAATATATAACTTGTATGATTTTTAGAACATTTTCCAAAAAAAAATGATTGAATAACTTGAGAACTCTGAACTTTTTGGCATACAAAATAATTGTCACTAGACTTTGGAAGATTGTTTAAGGCTTGGTTTTCTAACTGAACCTTATCTACATTCATCGAATAATACCATCGATTGACGACTGTTCTATTGGCCTAGAACTTAACCTTTCAAAATGTGGAAGTTTTTTGAATATTTTGGCCTGCTAAAATTACAGACAATGTTTTTCATCACCGCCTTGGTCTCCCAAGTTATGACGAGTACTTTCCATCCTTATCTTTAAATTTTTTCCTTTGTGTATTTATGTTACGGATTGGCGCAAAAACTACAGCATAGATTCATTTACAAAATACCGTATTGTATGAATTTCTAAAAACCTTTCATCCTTTCATTAATTTGCAAAATGTTTAAACCGTTCGATATTTTTTACACTAATTGACGACACTCCAAACAAAAACATTCTCCCATTCGAGGAGTTGACGATGAAAGTTAAATGATAATGCATAATTCTGTCTGCGGATAAAAAAAGACCATAATATTATTACCGTTGAGCGCTTGAGCTGTTAACAGGCCAAATTTGGCTACATGGGGTGCGCTTAAATAAAAATCACGGCTTTTCTTATTCTCTATCGTGAATTGACAGTCTATTTTTAAAATTAACGATCTAGACAGTTTTAGCTAACATTTGTAAGTCAGCGTTAAAAAGGCTGACACGAAAGTATTTTGTTACGTCGTGGTGAATAATTTACAGACATGGCATAACAATAAATTCTTATGGATCAACACTTTTTTTTATTATATAAAAAGCACATATTATGTGCCAAGTGCAAGATGTATGTGTATACAGACGCCAAATTCAACTTCCTCCAACCTGCCTGAGTGACAGCTTCTTCTGCTACAGTGATAGATAACATATTTTGTAATTGCGATTACTTAAATAAAGAAATTGACAATAAATTGACTTCTGACTACAGTGGTCGAATAGTAATGTTTATCGGAATTTGTTTCGAGTAGGTAAATGAACTTCATACTCATAGATCCTAATACTTTTTCGCTCGCACACTGACTGTATGTTTCGTTCACACCACTACCAAGTAAAATGGGCACAAATTATTATTTGACCGAAAATGGCTTTCAGGGTGGATCAGGTGCTGCAGGACTGTCCGAAAGAGATACCGCGGCTCTGGAACACAAAGGGCAAAGAAGGAACATGGATGGGTTTAGTCAGTACAAGTCTGACACTCCCTTCCGCTCCGCCCAGAGCGTTGAGGGTCATTTGATGATTTCCCATCCTAAAATAAAAAGGGTGGGTCAGGTGTATGTGGCAGAAACTAGTTTTGGGTGGAGGCCTGGGTGCAGCTGCAAGCGAACGTTGGGTGCAAGTGATTTTAGCCTTATCTTCGTCGTCGAGCGGATTTAAATTTGACTGTACGTGCATGAATCAGTTATGGTGTAGCTCAACGGACCTTAATGATCTTATGAACAATACCAAAGTAGGAACATTTGGATAGGCCGCATGAAGTACTGGAAATACCAGACAATCATGAAAGTTATCCGTACCGCGCTGCTGGTGAAGGACTATCCTCAATGTGGAGCAGTAATCTCTACAAACCTACAATAGTTGATAGTCTTGCGTGTCACTCCGGGATCACAACAAACGTCGCACTTTCGTTTCATTCATAAATATTGTACCATACGTGCCTAATGCTTACCATGAATCGGACTCGAACGTGCGTTGAAGACTTTACCTAATGCTAGGTCAAGCATGCGTAAGGCACATAATTAAGATCTAGCTGTTGCCCGCAACTTCGTTCGCGTGGAAATGTTGTGTATGCGTGTTCGATTCCCGGGTTGGGTAAAGTGTTGTTTGGTTATTCCATGAGGAATTTCTCAGTAGCAGCTGCGGAGTCTGGATTATACTCTTCGGTCTTCTGTATAACCTGCCGCAGCGTATGTATGTGGTCTACGGTATGGCAAAATTTAGATTAATGTAAATAGACATTTTTACGAATATACTAAAATAAGAACACAAACAATGGGGAAAACATTACCGTTGTGACGAAACTGCCTGCTTCTTCTGAATTTACACGCGAATTTTAATTTTAAAAGATAAGCGATTGGCAGATAAGCATCCTGATTTCCTGGGGAAGCGCATTCCACAGAGAAATAGACTGGACAAAGAATGATCGGTGAATGAAGTCAGTGCGGTGAGAGGGACATTGAACCATACGGTTTTGCGATGATCGCAGGTATAGCCAATATTATACAGGAGTGTTATCGTAAACATTTGGGTAACATAGGAAAAAACCAAAACATTTAATTATTGGCTCAATTCTGATTGTTTATTTTTTCATCTTAGAATTCGGAAAATACGATTTAATACTAAATAGAGCCACAGCCGCAAGCGCACTTTCCGCAGATAGACACGGCACCAGCAGCCGGGACAGTGCCGCCGAAGCTCACGGCACCCAGGATGGGGACCTGACCAGCAACAGCGGTGTTACCGGCGACTGGCAGCTCACCAATGACTGCCACGTTGCCTTCGCCGGCGCCGCCGTAAGCAGCTCCAGGAGCGATAGCACCTCCGTATGCACCAGCAGGAGCAAGTGCGCCACCATAACCAAATCCGATGGCACCACCGTTAGCACCAAGACCGAGGGCACCACCACATGCAGCAGGAGAAAGACGAGCGCCGAGACCCAGAGCAGGAGCTATGGCGGCCACTTGACCTCCACAGCCGCACCCGTAACCGAACACATTCTGCCAGAACAAAATTGTATGTAGGTTAACAATGAAGTAAAACAATTGAAATGATGGACTAACTCAGAATAATCACTCACCTGGACCAAGCAAGCTTGGATGCAGAGTAACAGAACAGCGAAGGTAGACATGTTTAATGTTTGTTGGTGTTTCACGAGAAGCCGAAGACTGAATGATGTCCCTACGCCTAGATCACGTTTATATAGTGCAAAAGCTTCTTATCATAACAATGTTTTTCTATGTTCTATTGAAACAAAGCCCTTCATACTAAATATTTCAAGGTTACATCTCTTACGAAATTGAACATGCAATTTTCTATTTCCTCATATTGCAAATACTGATAAAGGTAGGTACGAATAGTTCGTTTCAAAATTCACAAATTGCTTCAACACAACTAGATAAGGACTACGCTTCGGTATAAATAATCGATCGATTATTGGAAAAATCATTCGCAAGTTTACTTTAACACAAACTACAATGGCAACCAAGGTGGTCCTCGTCCTCTGCGCTCAAGCACTCTTCATCCAGGTGAAAAACTGTTAACTTGTTTATTGTTCCCATATTTTGTATCGATGTAACTAACTCTTATTTGGGATTTTCCCAAAGGTTGCATTCAGTTACAGTCCTTTGCCCATTATCTCATGCCACGTTAGTTTACTCCTTTATTTGTCCATGCTTTAAAGCTAAGTTTTAAACCAGTTCAAATAATGTGATTACATAAAACACGTCCGACACACATTATATTACGTGAGCATATTAATATCATAATTATGTCATCGACATTAAAATCGTTTGTTGATAAAGATATTTTCACTAATACAACAATTTCTTGTTTACAGACTGCTTTCGCTTCATGTCTTGGTCGTGGAGCCATCGCTGCTCCTACTCTTATTGCCCCAGGATGTGCTGTCAATGGTTTGATCACTAATGGATTAATTGGTAACGGTCTGATTGGTAGCGGCTGCGGTGGTAACTGGGCTGGCAACGGTGTGATTGGTGATGGTATCATTGGTAACGCTTTGGCCGGTATTGAGATCATTCCCACCAGTGGCGGTGGACTTCCTGTCTCCAGCGTGTCTGCTATTGCCCCCATTGGCCTCTCCGTAGCGTCTGAGAATGTGTATGAGGGTGCTCTGTCCGTGGCTGGTGAGCTGCCGTTCGTGAGTGCTGTGGCTTTGGAGGGCGTGTTGCCTAGTGCTGGTGCTGGCGCCATCAGCTACAGCTGCGGTAACGGTGTTACTGCTATTCAGAGCATCGCTCCTTCTGCTGCTGCCTATGGTGCTGCGGGTGCCAATGGCCTCGGCACTGGTTATGGGCTCGGTGCTGGATATGGACTTGGCACTGCTGCCATCGCTCCTGGCGCTCTCGGACTCGGCTATGGCAGCCGCGGCTGTGGATGTGGTGGCTACTGAGAACTTTTGAATGTATTTCTTTTCTTTTCGTTCGTTCGAACCGATGACTCAATATACTGATTACAAAAATATTTTACTTGTATGATTTTTAGAACATTTTCCGAAAAAAAATGATTGAATAACTTGAGAACTCTGAACATTTTGGGATACAAAATAATTGTCACAAGACTTTGGAAGACCATTTAAGGCTCGGTTTTCTAACCTAAACTTATCTACATTCATCGAAGAATACCATCGATTGACGACTGTTCTATTGGCCTGGAACTTAACCTTTCAAAACATGGAAGTTTTTTGAATATTTTGGCCTGCTAAAATTATAGATAATGTTTTTCGTCACCTCTTGAGTCTCCCAAGTTATACGAGTACCTTCCATCCTCGTCTTTCAATTTTTGCCTCAGTGTATTTATGTTACGGATTGGCGCATTCTGTGACATACGTTTCCTTTAATTATGAGTAGTGTAAGTATGATGTAAACTGACTAAAATTCAGATCCTTGACTAGAACAGGCAATTTGACTCCACTAACCTTTAGCTTCACCATTTTCCTGGCTTATAAAAGGCTTGCTGAAGCGGTTCGCTCCTGCATGGTAGGATGTGATGTCACTATGGGCTTCTAGAACGTCTCTCGGGATCCGAAAAGCAGACACATACAAATTAATGTCTAGGGTTGTTCTGATACGATCAGAAGGTACAATATCACAATAGTAGACGAAAAGTCAGGTTGTACAATGTGGTAATCGACACATCGGTGTGCACGGCAACGCGATCCACACACACACAGCACTAGCAGTGAGGGTAGAAGGCTAATGGAGCTTAAAACTAACTTAAACTAGACAAGGATCAAACAGATTCTATTTAAATTTTGCACAAATATTTATGAAAGGTCTATTCAATCAATAGACTGGCGACGACAATACTACAATAAATTCGCGTAGGTAAATGAATTTCATAAGCATAACTTCGCTCGCACACTGTCTGGCTGTTTCGTTCACGCCACTCGCAAGTAAAATTAGCACAAATTATTATTTTGAACGAAAATGACTCGCAGGGTGGATTAGGTGTAGAAACAAGTTTCGGCTGGAGGCGTGGATGTGCTGCGAGCGAACGTTGCGTGCACGCGATTTTAGCATTATCCTCGTCGTCGAGCGGAATTAAGTTTGACTGTACGTGCATGAATCAGTTATGGTGTAGCTCAACGGACCTCAATGACCCAATGAACAATACCAAAATAGAAATATTTGTATAGGCCGCATGACGTACTGAACATACCAGACAATCATGGAAGTTATCCGTACTGCTCCAGGTGAAAGACTATCCACATTGTGGAGCAGTAATCTCTTCAACTCTACAATAGTTGATGGTCATGCGTGTCACTCCGGGATCACACTCTCGATTCATTCATAAATATTGTACCATACGTGCCTACCATGAATCGAACTCGAACGTGCGTCGAAGACTATATATTATACTAGGACCTTATACTTGTGCGTAAGGCACATATTGTGAATAAGCATTTTACTTTTGTGATACATTTTCTCATAGAATTAATTGATAAGTATTAATAGACGCGTGCCGTCTAACAAGTTATCAATCTCTTGCCCTTATCCCAATTCATTTAGAGTCGGCGCAGATGTCTTCTTCTCATTACTCGTCGTCTCATCAGACACCTCCTTTCTTGCCATATTTACGCAGTCCATCCATCGTTTCTTTGATCTTTCTCTACTCATATACCGATCCACATTCATACTCAAAACTTACCTCACGACATTTTCCTCATTCCTCCGCGTCACATGCCCATACCACGACAACCGATTATCCGTATGTATATAAAAGAAAACGTGTTGCCCGGACCCGTTCACAGAAAATTATTAAGACCAGTTACGCTACCCAGTTGTTGGTTTGGCAAATAGAGGTTAAAATTCGGGATTGAATAGCGTAATCGTAGTCGTTTATAAAAATCTAAGACAGTCTGTACCTCCAATAGTTGCGATGATGATCGTAGGTCTTCCTTAACTCAATACTAATGTCTAAAACTGTAGGAGTATAAGTCTCTTCAGAATCCATACAATTGTCATTTAATTCTATATATACAAATATACATATATCTACAACTTTATGTATACATATATTTACAGACTAAAAAGAACTAAAGTAATGATAAAAATAAGACTAAATGTAAGAAAATATAAACATCTAAACAAAGACGACAATAGGACACTTAGGCGTCAAAGTATTCTTCCGCATCGCTGTCACCTGGAAACGTGCTCAGAAGACTGGCAGCATTGCCATTTTTTATTTCTACGAATATCAAAATATTGGTGTAAATGTAACCTAAAAATGTAAAAAATTGATCATGCAGATGGAATCTGGACCTAAGCTAGGTACCTATGTATTATTTTATAGCCAATATTATGTAGGAGTGTTATCGTAAACATTTGGGTAACGTTGGAAAAAACCAAAACATTTAATTATTGGCTCAATTCTGATTGTTTATTTTTTCATCTTAGAATTCGGAAAATACGATTTAATACTAAATAGAGCCACAGCCGCAAGCGCACTGTCCGCAGATAGACACGGCACCAGCAGCCGGCACAGCGCCGCCGAAGCTAACGGCACCCAGGATGGGGACCTGACCAGCAACAGCGGTGTTACCGGCGACTGGCAGCTCACCAATGACCGCCACGTTGCCTTCGCCGGCGCCGCCGTAAGCAGCTCCAGGAGCGATAGCACCTCCGTATACAGCAGCAGGAGCAAGTGCGCCACCATAACCAGATCCGATGGCACCACCGTAAGCACCAAGACCGAGGGCACCACCACATGCAGCAGCAGGAGAGAGACCAGCGCCGAGACCCAGAGCAGGAGCTATGGCAGACACTTGACCTCCGCAACCGCACCCGTAACCGAACACGTTCTGCCAGAACAAAATTGTATGTAGGTTAACAAAGAAAAAAGAAAACAATAGAAATGATGCTGTAATTCTGAACAAGCACTCACCTGGACCAAGCAAGCTTGGATGCAGAGTAACAGAACAGCGAAGGTAGACATGTTTGATGTTTGTTGGTGTTCAACGACAAGCCGAAGACTGAGTGAAGTCCCTACGCCTAGATCACGTTTATATAGTGCAAAAGATTCTTATCATAACAATGTTTTTCTATGTTCTATTGAAACAAAGCCCTTCATACTAAATATTTCAAGGTTTCATCTCTTACGAAATTGAACATGCATTTTTCTATTTCCTCATACTGCAACTACTGATAAAGGTAGGTACGAATAGTTCGTTTCAAAATTCACAAATTGCTGCAACACAACTAGATAAGGACTGCGCTTCGGTATAAGTAGTCGATCGATTCTTGGAAAAATCATTCGCAAGTTTACTTTAACACAAACTACTATGGCAGCCAAGGTGGTCCTCGTCTTCTGCGCTCAGGCGCTCTTCATCCAGGTGAGAAACTATTAACTTGTTTATTATTCCTATGTTTTGTATCGATGTAACCAACTCTTATTTAGGATTTTGCATTCAGTTACAGTCCTTTGCCCGTTATCTCATGCCACGTTAGTTTACTCCTTTATTTGTCCATGCTTTAAAGCTAAGTTATTAACCAGTTCAAATAATGTGATTGCATAAAACACGTCCGACACACATTATATTATGTGATCATATCATAATTATGTCATCGACATTATAATCGTTTGCTGAAAAAGATATATTCACTAATAGAACAATTTCTTGTTTACAGACTGCTTTCGCTTCATGTCTTGGTCGTGGATCCATCGCTGCTCCTACTCTTATTGCCCCAGGATGTGCTGGCAATGGTTTGATCAGAAATGGATTAATTGGTAACGGTCTGATTGGTAGCGGCTGCGGTGGAAACTGGGCTGGCAACGGTGTGATTGGTGATGGTATCATTGGTAACGGTTTGATCGGTAATGGTTTGGCCGGTATTGAGATCATTCCCACCAGTGGCGGTGGACTTCCTGTCTCCAGCGTGTCTGCTATTGCCCCCATCGGCCTCTCCGTAGCGTCTGAGAATGTGTATGAGGGTGCTCTGTCCGTGGCTGGTGAGCTGCCGTTCGTGAGTGCTGTGGCTTTGGAGGGCGTGTTGCCTAGTGCTGGTGCTGGCGCCATCAGCTACAGCTGCGGTAACGGTGTTACTGCTATAGAGAGCATCGGTCCTTCTGCTGCTGCCTATGGGCTCGGCGCTGGCTATGGGCTTGGCGCTGGCTATGGACCTGGCGCTACATCCATCTCTCCAGCCACTCTCGGACTCGGCTATGGATCCCGCGGCTGTGGATGTATCTGCTAAGAAGCGAAAATAATGATCACCCAGCCCTTGATCATACACTTATACAATAAACTTATTTGTAATTTATTTTGTTGTAATTATTAATAGATGCCCGTTATCCCGTCATACGTCTTTGAGAGACGACCTATTACGGTATTTTAAAGACACGTATTATTTATGCTTTAGAGAGGTTTTAACCTTGTATTTCTAAATTCAATTGGGTATACAGGGTGTAAACAGACCCTTCACATAGCCGTCAACCAAGCAATGTGTACATCAAACTAAGCAACTTTACGTAAAAATTATTGCTGGAAATCGGTTTTTTTTTTGAACGCACTCAAAGCATTGTGCTGATGGATTCATTGAATAGTACCTACGGGGGTCGTGGAGGTGTGTAAAGTAAAACTATTACATTATAAACATGTATTTAAAAGTTGGAACTTTGACCCCCAATAGCTTCGTAACTAGAAGGTTCCCAGGTATGGTCTAGAACAAAGAAATTATCGCAAAGACGGGGAGAACAAGCGCCTTTCGGATATGTTAAGAGTCTATTTACACCCTTTAGAGATACAATACTGTTTCACTAGCTGACCCGACAGACCTAGTTCTGTCAAAAGCTATTGGACTTTGGCAGTCCAAACTTATCTTTTCTGGTGGTATGGTGGTTTTAATTTTAGTTAAAAAAAAATACTGTTTATAACAACATTGGTGCTTGCAACTGCGCCGAAATATCGGGAACTCAAAACAATCAGTGAACATGGTAAATATCCCATTTCTAGTGTTAATGAAAATGTTAGTGACCATGATAGTTTAAAAACTTTTAATGTACTGTTTGTGAGCATAGATAATATCCTCTTCTGCAAATCTCGCAATCGAAATAAGGTTTGCTGTAAGAAAACCCAATTCTGGGTTAATCTCGCCGATATGCTTAGGCTATATATTGTAATTTTGAGTGTATATCTTTTAAATTTGTTTGCAATTTTTACATAGTGTAAAACAATATCGCTCAAATCGCTGTACGCTTTGATCTTTTAAACTACGCAACAAATTCAAATGCAAAAAAAAAATCAGCAATAGATAGATGATTCAAGAGAAAGGCTTATATGTCATTTCATCATCATCATCATCATTTGGGCCGAAAGACGTCCACTGCTGGAAATAGGCCTCCCCCAAGTGTCGCCACTTTGACCGTTCCCTTGCGACTCGCATCCAGCGGATCCCTGCAACCTATATTTTATTTGCACCCATGCAAAGCGGGTCGCTAGTTAAGAATAAGAATGTCGTCGCTTAGGTATAAAGTGCATATGTCGTGATGACATCTTTACTTTTAAGTTATGGTCACCAGAACAGATACATTTGTGATACTATACAGCCAAAAACATGTATATTAAACAAACCAAAAAATGTAAACGTCATTTAGAGTGATCACTTTACTTAGTGACCATCAAATAATTACCGTTATACCTACCATCAACAAACTTGCGTAATGCTAATTTATTTATTTATTTATTGTATCTCCAACAGAAACTACACAATTACATGCAAGTATACATTAAACAGGGACCAGTACAAGTGTGCGCTTCCAATTATAGGAGACCACATCATTCACATATAATCTAGATGCATACAGTAAATTTGACAAGGTTAAAAATCTAAATAAATCCAAATACGTTACACGAAAATCATACAACGGAAACAAGGTGAAAGCTAATAATATACTTTTGTATGGTTTTTTTTTAACGTCAAAATCGTAAACAACAACTAGTTACAAAATTCAATTTTTTGTTTCGTACGCTGCAATGCATTTAGTGTGTAATATATGTCGGATTCGTCTGGATTTATTCCGTTAGGCCCGTACATCATGTGGGCAGACGATGGGTTTCGTGCTATGAAAACACACTGGGTACGATACTCTGTTTCTAGCAAAACTAACGAATTACTTGAGATTACAACTTAGCACAATGAATCGGGTACAGTTCCAGGACGTCTCAATTCCGCCGCGATCAGACATTGACTGTCACCCTCGTCTCGAGTTGAACATCAGAGCTATGTAGAATCACGCTGTGTTGTAACTGGTAAGTAGGTCGCGTGATGTTACCACTGCACACAAGCGCGTTTTTTCAATTTATTTTATGTCCGTACTAACTACCGGATCCGACACAAAGGTTGTAAATAGACCCTTAACATATCCGAAAGGCACTTGTTCTCCCCGTTTTTGCAATCATTTTTTTGTTCTAGACCATACCTGGGAACCTTCTAGTTACGGAGATATTGGGAGTCAAAGTTACAACTTTTTCACAATTTTTTTTTTTAACATGTTTTTAATGTAAGATTTTTACTTTACACACCTCCACGACTCCCGTACTATTCAATCCATCCATCAGCACAATGCTTTGAGTGCTTTCCATCGAGTCCTACCGTAAAACGTGATTTTTCACCCCAGAAAAAAAAAATCGATTCCGAGCAATAATTTTTTGCGTAAAGTTACTTAGTTTTATGTACAGAATGCTTGGTTGACGGCTATGTGAAGGGTCAGTTAACACCCTGTATATAATATAAATGATATTTTCAAGGTAATCCTTTCTGGCACTATATTTTTGGTTTGATGACCTGAAACGTGAAAAAAGAAAGCAGACGTTTTTCCAACACAAGAACAGGCAACGTAAATAATTGGCAGAGGGTTGGGCACCCGATGACTGCCCCTGGAATTTATTCATGGTCATAGCGGAAGCAAACCGCACTGGAAACTGCAGTCTTTGGCAGAATGAACGCATTATCATGTTGGATAGAGTGTGTGTGTGTGTGTGTGTTGTGTATGTGTGTGTGCATGTTGTGTGTGTGTGCATGTTGTGTGTGTGTATGTGTTTTTTTTCTATTTAATTATGTATGGGCTTACTCTTGACCTCAATCTAGTCCTGAGGACAGAGATGAGGTCGACGATGGAACGAGCTAACTCAAAAGAAGCCTATTAACTCGCGATTTAAATAGATTGGGGTCATATGAACTTGGAAATACCGACGCAGGCAGGGAATTCCACTCCTTGGCTGTGCGCATAATAAATGATGTAGCAAAGCGCTTCGTACGAATGTGTGGAACATCGACAAGCTATGGGTGATAACCTGCAGTACGTCTGGACTCCCGATGGAAGAAAGGAGATGGTGGAATGAATTCGTGGAGCTCTTGAGCACACTCACCGAAGTACAATCTGTAAAAGACCGACAAACATGCAACTTTGCGCCGATGGGCCAGGCTATGAAGCCTGGTACTAACCAGCTTATCGTCACCAATGAGCCTCTCGTGTGTGTGTGTGTATGTTGTGTGTGTCTGTGTGTGTGTATGTTGTGTGTGTGCGTGTGTGAGTTGTGTGTGTTGGGTTACATAAGGACCTTGTAGAAACTAGAACAAACCGTGCGTTCAAGCGTTTTTGCCATACCTATAATTGGAATCAAATATAACAGCTCACAACAGTAACTTAGGACCCATCAATGATAATATTTATCCGTGGTGCTAGGCAACTGGGCTTATCCCAGTTGTAAACGTTCCTTTGTGCCTATTGGCCTTGTTTTGTTCTGTCTCCTGCTGATACGGAGGGAAGTGGAAATTATGGTTTTCCTACTCTTCAGCTATACTTTTCTGATTAGTTTCCTTGCGGGATCCAAGACAGTTAAATTGTTCCTCTGGGACTTCGTCGAGCTTCATTGTCTCGGCGCTTTTCTGGTGGTCGCCACTGTGGGTTCTGATTTTCAGGAGTTACAGTGATTTGGGTATAGAGTAACTCCTAACTCCGGTTTACTACTGGGAAATTTCTAGTGGGAAAACTCAATAACATTTTTGCCCGACCCGTGAATCGAAGTCAGGACCCACGGTGAGCATTCGCGCTTGCGAGCACGAGACCAACGAGGTAGTGTGTAAATCACGGAACAGAATGATGTGACGGGCATTTAATTATTTTAAGAGTAGATATTTTAATACAATTTTTCTTGTTAAATATTTTATTTTGTGAAGAGCATGTGACCAGCGGCCTATTTTGAAATAAATAATAACAAAAACTGATTGCCTCGTTAGTCTAGTGGCCGCAATTGCGACTGCTGGTGGCCTTGGGTTCGATACCCAGATCGAGCAAAGTGTTATTGGGTTTTTCCATCAGGAATTTCTCAGTAGCAGCCACGGAGTCTAGATCTGTGCCCAGTTGATGGCAAAAGGCTCGCTCTCTATTACATGGAACTTACAAACATAACTAAAAATATTTAAAATCTTCGTATCTGAGGTAGATAATATTTGAACGGGACGCCACTGCAAAGCGAAAACAAATTTATTTAAGTTCATACATAGGTCGTTCAGTAGAATCGGGTTTTTCCATCCGGTATTTCCCAATAGTAACAGTTTGCACGATTTCTGCCTGGTTGATGGCAATAGGATAGGCTCGCCTAAATTGCTTAAACTATAATAGGTATCTGCCTAATCGTTCGGTGAAAGTATTTATTTATTTAATTACAACGGTAGTGTTCACAAACTATTACAGTAAAAAAAAATATAAATATAAAAGAGAACAAAAGAACTAAGAAGAATAAGATCTTCTTAGCGTTTCGATGGCAAAAATTACAAATATGTTTAGCCCAAAACTCAGCCACGCGATACCCGCTCACTGATGCAGTAAATAATAGATCAAGTGCGCAGGTGATAAGATGAAAAGTGGGCCATTTTTTGTGACAAATATATAAAGATTCAATTATAAAACAAATTAAAATAACAAAGAAAAGCAAAATTTAAAGTAAAACATAAATAAAAGAAGGTTAACAACACTTTCATGAATTCCTCTCACAGTACTTCTGACATACCAATTAAATCTTCGTCCATCCATCCGCCAATAGATCGTCTGTTGGATTAGAATCCAAGAGATTATTAAGCGCGCCTAGAGTGCAAGGAATTGGCAACTTAGCACGTGCAACAGTACGACAAGGAGGCACGGCAAACAGCCTGTGCGTTCTGCCCCGCCAGCACATCAAGCTGATCAGGATCATCAAGTATACAATGACAGCCTATACAATACGGGGTCAATTGATACTGAGCATGCAAAGAGAGTATCACTGAACTCGGCGACGCCTCAGGCCGGTCGCTGCGAGATTTTCCCCTATTTTATTTATTCCTAGCTTTTGCTCACAACTTCGCTCGCGTTAAATTATAATTTGACAATAAATTCGGGTTGTACTCTACTTGTAATAAAATAATTCAATTATGATTCGAAAGACACGTGGCACCATCTATTATCATAAAAACGTTATTGTTGTTTTCCTCGGGAACAGTCGTTTTTTTGGGGATGAAAGGTACCCTATGTCCGTGTCTGTACACCTGACAACGTATATGCAAAATTTCGGGATGATCGGCTCAGTAGTTTAGGCGTGAAAACGTAACAAACAAACAAACTTACTTTCGCATTTGTAGTATTAGTAAGGAAGTAAGGATAAGGGAGGAGGCTAATCCGAGGTGTTTACGCCTGCGTGAACTTTGAAGATGTGCAGTGTGTCTCACTCGTGCTTTGCTACCCAAAACGGCTAGGCGCGCCGTATTCATTAATTATACACGTACAACTGAATACTGTGATTTTTATTCTTCCACCTTCATTTTTTACTTAAGTGTCCAAAAACTCTCACCGTCGCGGGAACCTCATAGTCCGCATATTTTTATTGTAAAATATAGGGTGTAAAGGACAGCCCTCTACAAACTGACAGGATGCATTCAGGTCCTTGTTTTGAATCATATTCCACCGGAATTTTTCTCCGGAAAATGTTACTTTTTTCATTTATTTTTTTGTTGTTTCCTTTATTCCATTATAAAATTACATTTCCTGTACTCAGCACTCCATTTATGTAAATAATACGGCTAAAATCACAAATTCAACAATGGATGTTGAAATACTCTAACTAACGACGCGTGAAATCAGCTGTTCACTTCCTGCCTAGCTACAGAGTTCATCAAAGTTGTCGTCGCGCTTGCCGTTCGCTACGTGCGTTGAATTTAGCCACGAGCTCCTCACACCTTGTATAACTGGGGCACCAAAATATCTTAAAATACGCCACTGGGCAGAACTGCACTATAGCAAGCAACAGGAATATGTTGCTTACTATAGTGCAAACAATCGCCGGCTAAGTAAAATTACTGTGTTTCATACGGACCAACGAAATTACAATTATAAGGGTTTCATTTTTTTCCATTTGGCTACTGATCCCTAAAAATTAGCAACGATTATAATACTATCTAGAAGGTCACCAAGTTATCGGTGAGATGAGTAAGTTGGGAAAACCTGCTTCGTTAATGCGTGCTCTTATCAGTTCTTCTTATTCTTATCAACAGTATAAATAGCTGCTCTATATACCTTGTCGAAAAACATCGTTCAGCAATAAAATTCTGAGAGGAATCAGCAAGAGAGGACGTCCCATCTACTTTGTATTACGAGTATGAAGTTGAAAATGTGTAGAACGCAAATTGTGCTCGCGTTGTTAGCGCTTAACGTAGGGCTGTCGCATTCGTGGGGTGAGTACAAAATTAACTAAATTTTATTATTTTTTGTGACTTTAAATCAGATGTATCCCTTCTTGAGACACGCTGCAAACACACCTTTGTTTGCAGCGTGTCTCAAGAACTAAAGCCGCAGTTCTCAGTGTATCATTCCCAAATCATTCTCTTCCAATTACATGCGATTCATCCCTCCTCATCCATGTCCACACTACCTTTCCTTTCAACTTTTCTGTAGCAGACGAAACTTTAAAACTTCCGTATCAGATAATACGGAACTTTCAAATTATCAAGTACGTAGCCTTACTTGATTTATTTGGAATTGGCTCAACATGTTTTCTTCCACACACCTCTGTATGCAATTCATTTATTTCAGTAACAATTTTTACATTGTTTCGAAATTTTACACTAAATTATAAAATTACAAAAGAAATCATTATTAACAGTAACCGAATAAATTAATTAAAAAGTTAATAGCAAAATACAAAAACAATTTAAGATTCCACCACAATTTTCACAATTATTGTCAAAAGTATAATGTAGTCATCATTAATTCATCTTTGTGTTCCATCTATCATTTTTTAATTTAACAAATTACAAATTACATAAACAATATAAATTGGAAGGCACTTTCTGTCGAGAACTCGACCTTCGCTACAGCGAATACATTAAATCTATCGATACTCTTCGATCACTTATTTATATTTTCTATAAATGTTCCGATCTTTCTGATCATCCTGACTGCGTCGATACCGTTGACATTCTGTGCTTTCTGATATTTTACCTCGTTATGTGCTCCGAATTCATTGAAAAGTCGCTGCTCTTATATTTATGCCAAATTGCTTGTTCTGATGTTATTGACCATACCTAGTGTAACGAATTTATTGAAAAGTAATGCTGCTCTGAAATACCTCGCCCGCTACGATATATCTGATGGCGACTGTATCTAAATTATTGCGATAGGTACTCAAAGTCGCTCGGTGTCCAACTTTCAACTTTTTTAAATATTTTTGGGGAAAATATGACATAGTTTAAAAATTATTGGATTCGATTCAGTTACTTATTCTGAACAAACTATATTCAGGTTTCACATATACTAAAAATAATGTTGTATAATACTAAAGAAATTGAATTTATACAATGCAAAGATAGTACAATCTTCAGTAGCTCTAAAATAACTATTAAATGCTATCTTATTTACCTCTGTCCTTGTGAAGCTGGACGCCGGTCCGGCTCAATGCCGATTGAGCCAAACATTTCAGCGATATAATAGTTCAACTTGTAATAATTATGCTTGCTTACATAGTGTGCATTTAATACATGTTTTAAATTTCGTCTCATTTAGTTAAAGAATACTTTGTGAAATTTTATTGTGCCGATGACTGGATTGAATAGTACGGGTTACGGGCGTGGAGATATTTAAAGTAAAAATCTTATATTAAAAACATGTATATAAAAAAAACTTGTAACTTTGACCCATAATATCTCCGTAACTAGAAGGTTCCCAGGTATGGTCTAGAACAAAAAAAAAATCGCAACGACTGGGAGAATAACTGCCTTTCGGCTGCGTTAAGGGTCTTGTTACGCCCTTTATAAGTAAATTGACGGATTTTTCTAACAGCATATGCTGCTGAACTTAGCCGCCCCGCAAGAGATGTTAAATGAGAACCCCATTGTAGCCTTTAATCAAGCGTAATTCCCAGCGATTTAATTTTTTTTATCAATTCAAGATCTGCCGCCTGTATACGAGCTGCAGTGGCCAATGAAATCTCTTAATCGAGTGCGGGCCCAAGTTGGCCGCTGTAGGTATAGACTGACCAATTGGAATATCCTCGATCCATCCCAAACAGAATGCCCACCTCCTGACCTGCCCATCTTAAACAACCACTAGCACTTTCAGAATTAAAACGAAGTAAATATTAGAACAGCACAGGTGGCTACATAATTCTGGCCTGACACAACTTGAGTAAATCGACACGTAACGAAGTAGAAGATTAATAAATTTATTCTTGTTACAGACATCGCAGTAAGCTTTGGAGATGAACTAAAGTTTTATACACACAAAACCCTGATCAGCACCATAAAATTTGAGTCCCAAAGCCTTACCGCGTTAGCCTACGATGACGTACATAACATGATCCTGTACGTCGACAAGCATACCAATGGCGACGCTATCTGTGGTTATACCATAACTTCTGTTGAAAACAAATGTTTTACTGAAAGGACAGGTAGAAACATTCACGGCATCGCCTACGACTCCGTCACAGATACTGTCTTCTTCACTGACACTAATGAGAGAACTGTCAATTCGTTTTCTTTAAAGCCTGGATCACAGAACAATGCAAGGGGAAATCTTTTAATCAAGATAGATGAAGGAATCCCACGTGATATTATCGTGGACAGCTGTAAAAGGTACGTTCCCAATTATAATTAGTTCAATAATGAGTAGTATGGAGGAAAATGTCATGCTGCGTCGACCCCAAATGAATTGGAACAAGAGCGGGAGAATGTTTTTTTTTCATATTTTTTTAATTTTTTGTATTAGGTCTAACAACAATTGTTCACACTAAATACAGCGAAATAATTCATTCTTAAAATTAAATTACAGCGCAACAATGACTTATAATTAAACACCACGTGCACAAAACAATGAATTCGGAAAATAAGCTAACTTACCAAGTAATAAGCGCTATTATTCAATTACATTAAATTAAAATTGGAAATAGTGAAAAACAGAAATATGATAAAATTGGTAAAAAGTCATCAGTGTCCTGCTCTTGTCCTATTCTATTTGGGGTCAGCGCAACACGTTTACTATCCCCGACTTTATGCAAAAGAGTCTAAGTGGAGAGAGAAGAGAGAATAACATCACTGATGATGGATGATGATGACTTAGTTCAATAAGTGTTACTCAACAAAAAATGTTTTTAATTTCATGTTTTCTTTTTAACAGGCATATTTACTGGCTTACCACAGACAAGCTGCAGCCTACAATAGAGCGAGCCCGGCTTACTGGCACCGAAAGACAAGTTTTCCAAACTATTAATTCATTATATATCAACAAAACTTACCAAATGGAGCCACACAGCTTAACTATTGATCCACAGACCCAGAATATATACTGGTATGAGCCTTGGAACAACTCAGAATACCGAGCGTACTATGTACCCGCACTGAACACCAAACAAAAAGCTTTCGTATTTTATACTCCTCTAGTTAAGAACCCAGTGTTTATCCATCCATCAAACACATTCGCAATTTCAAATAGATTATTTTTCGTCGTGGACTTTCGCTACACTGGAGCCAACGTTTATATATTTGGAATAGATTTTGTTTTTGGTGTTGTACCTGAAAAAATTGTACATAATGGGCCGTATACAATGATACCTGTTGGTATAGTAGCGAACAATCAGATGACAGAGCAGAAACAGGACTGCGATATATTCTAACATGTTGACTCGACTTAAATAAAACTCGATACGCACAAACACCGCTTATAGGTACATCGACATCAGCTCTAGTTTGTTACAAATTGTCATAAAACACCCACTACTCGAGAATCATGAATCGTATTCATGGAATCATTCGTCAAAGAAGAAGGATTTCCGATGTGTGTGTGTGTGTGTGATGTGTGTGTCTCATGTGTGTGGCCCGGGATGTGATTTCCAATGACGGAGTCCAGCGGAGCGGTGCGGAGACATCTATGTCTGAGATTAATGGGAGCGAACACAACATAGCAGTGGCGAAGGTTCCATAGAACTCGATTCCTACCGGCTTCCCTTTGAAAAATGGCACAGACAGTATTCTAAAGACAAATATTATAATTACATTAAAGAAATGTACTCCAGCTTACCTCTTACAAAAATTGACCCTTCGCTACTGCAACATAGATCAAATTTTATAATTGCAAGAAGTACTGAAAAAGATGAACGCAGAAAAGGCAGAAGAACGAAAACAATATCTGCAAAAAATTATCTTTTAACACATTATTATTTCGTTTCTTTATTTTCTTTACACATAATTTACATTTTTAAATATTTCTATACAAAGTTATATAAAAAAAACATTTAAAAATATAAAAAATAGTCAAAAATGAAAAATTTTATTATTGAATGTTGAAATTTGTTCATGAAGTAAATTGCTTGTGTGTCAGTCAGTGTTATTGGTTAAATAGGTTTCACTTTTGCAAGGAGTCTCGTTTTATATTATAATAGTTTTTGATCGCGGCTTTGCCCGCGTAGATGTCGTAAAAAATGCGACGGAGAGGTACCGAACAAACATAGTTACTTACCTTCATCCCCCTTTTTAATCCTTCGGGGGTAGAATTATCAAAAACGCTTTGAATTAATTTTCAATTGTCAGCCTAAACACAAAATTTGAAGATCCTAACTTCAAAACTGACGGACTTTCATACAGACTTCCATCTCCTATTTTACCCCTTTAGGGGTGGAGTTCCCAATAATCCTTTCTTAGTGGATACTTGCTCTTCACAAAGAACACACCCTCCAAGTTTCATGTCTCTAGGACCAGCGGCTTGGGCTGAGTGTTGATATATCACCTAGTCAGTCAGTCAGTCAGTCAGTTTACCCTTTTATAAACATATATAAATATAAATTTAATATATAATATAAACATATAATAAATAATAATAATAAAATAATTATCATCAGCAACTTGCTCTAAAATACAACCTTGTGGAATCGGAAGTGCCTTACTATAAGTATGTGCCCGACCCAGTTCTCGAAAATGGCAGTATCACGTTGTACTGGGATCAATACATCATCACTGACAGGACTATTGTAGCCAATAAGCCTGATATAGTGGTGGTGGATCGATCAGAGCGGCGCGCAATGATTGTTGACTTAACGGTCCCGCATGATGAGAACCTCGTTAAAGCCGAGAAAGATAAGAGTATCTTGACTTGGCTCGCGAGGTTGCCGACATGTGGGATGTGGACTCAGCGATCATTGTGCCTATAGTCGTATTAGCCCATGGCTTAATTGTCAAGAGCCTCGACCAATATCTGAGGAGGCTCTCGTTAGGCAGCTGGATCAAGGGCTTGATTCAGAAAGCGTTACTCCTAGACACGGCTCGTGTTGTTAGGAGGTTCCTCTCTCTGGAGCCCTGACCGCCGGTAGCTTGGACCCTGTTCCCGATACCGCTGGGCTACAATTTTTTTACATTTTTAAATGTTTTTATATTTTTTTTTTAAGGAATATTTAAAAATGTAAATATTTTGTAAAAATATAAATAAAGGAAATAAAATAATATATAATATAAGAAGAAAAAAGATTATTTAATTCTTCACGGATCTCTTTTACTCTCATGGGTGTTAACGTGTGTTTATGTTTTTTTTTGTTAGTTCGTATTGTCTCATTCCTGGGCAACCCTCCCCCACCCACCATTCCTTCCACCTCTCACGATGGTGTGCTTCTTCACTCTAATTTGTGAGGAAGCCATCCAAGACGTTCCACCATTTTCTCTTCGGTCTGCTGCGACCCCGTCTAGCTGTCTCAGGGCTCCAGTCATGCGATATTCAGGCCCACAGCTATGCAGACATGCCCTGACGAGTCCCATTTTAGTCTCGCAGCTTTATAAGCTACGTCGGCAATTTTCGTTCTGGAGCATCGTTTGCAAACCTTGAGTTTGTACTTCTGGAGTATTGGACCCGTATGCATAACTGCTGGTCTGATGCTGCCGGAAAATATATGACTGAGGATAATTGAAATCAACTATAGGTTAAATATGTATTTGTGTACCGCCCATTACATACCGAGTTTCCTCCATGCCTCGGAAAGCACGTTAAGCCGTTGGTCTCGGTTGTCATCTGTAGATCTTTGACAGTCGTTACAGGACTAAAAACTCTGACAATCAGTTTTACCAAGGAGTATCGTATTACCCAGTGCTAACTGGGTTGTGGAGGTCATATAGGCAGTCGCTTCATGTGAAATACTGTTATTCAGCTGCATCCGGTTAGACTGGAAGCCGACCCCAGCATAATTGGGAAAAGGCTAGGATGATGTATTTGTACTAACATAGTATCGTAAGCTGTATTACTAACAAAGATCTATGGAACAAGTGTCTGAAATAAATGTTTTATTATTTCCTTTATTTATTTTCCTACATACTAATTACATTTTTAAATATTTCTTAACAAAAACCATATAAAAAAACATTTAAAAATATAAAAAATAGTAGCCCACCGGTATCGGGAACAGGGTCCAAGCTACCGGCGGTCAGGGCTCCAGAGTGAGGAACTTCCTAACAATACGAGCCGTGTCTAGGAGTACCGCTTTCTGAATCAAGCCCTTGATCCAGCTGCCTAACGAGAGCCTCCTCAGGTATTGGTCGAGGCTCTTGGCAATTAAGCCATGGGCTGAGACGACTATCGGCACAATGATCGCTGAGTCCACATCCCACATGTCGACAACCTCGCGAGCCAAGTCAAGATACTTGATTTTCTTATCTTTCTCGGCTTTCACGAGGTTCTCATCATGCGGGACCGTTATGTCAATAATCATTGCGCGCCGCTCTGATCGATCCACCACCACTATATCAGGCTTATTGGCTACAATAGTCCTGTCAGTGATGATGGATTGATCCCAGTACAATGTGATACTGCCATTTTCGAGAACTGGGTCGGGCACATACTTATAGTACGCCACTTCCGATTCCACAAGGTTGTATTTTAGAGCAAGTTGCTGATGGATAATCCTGGCTACAAGGTTGTGTCTATGCAAGTACTCTCCGTTAGCCAGACGAGAACACCCGGAGATAATGTGACGGATTGATTCGCCTGGATGGTGGCATGCCCGACATATGTCAACCGTACCGTCCTTCACAATAAATCTCCGGTAGTTATTCGTCATCATAACTTCATCCATAATTGCACAGACAAAACCTTCGGTTTCTCCGAAGAGGTCCCCGGAACGTAGCCAGGCTACGGATGCTGATAGGTCTACATCGGGCCCATGTAGGGCCCGGAAAAAGCGTCCGTGAAGCTCCTTACTCTGCCATTCCTCCATGCGGTCGTTAGTGTCAGGCACTAAGGGTTTGCGCCAGTTCTCTTTAGCCAAGGAAAGCGGGGTGAGGCCCTTGTCCACTGCGACCACATCTCGATGCATCCCCACGTCGGTTTCAAGGAAATATTCCCTGAGACTGCATATCTCACGATTGTGGAGAGTCTTAGCGTTTAAGAAGCCTCGACCCCCACACTTCCGCGGGATATACAGTCTCATAACAGAAGAACGCGGGTGATGCATTCGATATGCCGTCAACAATGTACGGACCCTCCTATCCAGAACGTCTAGTTCTGTTTGAGTCCATTTGAGTATGCCGAAAGAGTACATCAGAACCGGCATGACCCAACCGTTGAAGGCACGTACCTTATTGCCGCCTGATAAAAGACTATTAAATACTTTTTTCAGGCGGCCAAAGAAGCGCTCCTTCAACGATTGCTTCATGTCAGCAACATTGATGCCCAGCGCTTCCGACATACCCAAATACTTATAGGTTTCGGTTGCTGAGAGGGATCTAAGATTTATGGAATCCGAGAGCTGGGTTCCCACAGATTCCACAATCTCACCTCGCTTTACATGCATGACCGCACATTTGTCCACACCAAATTCCATCCTGATGGCGCTACTGAAAGTTTCAGTTACCTTCAGTAGCTCCATCAGTTGCAAATCGTTGGGGGCAAAGAGTTTCAGGTCATCCATGTAAAGGAGGTGAGATATAACTTGACCACCTCTCCTCAACCGATAACCTAGACCTGAATCCTCCAGCAGCGTGCTAAGAGGATTCAAGGCTAAGCAGAACCAAAGTGGACTCAAACTATCGCCCTGAAATATACCTCGCTCTATCCTTATCGGCTCGCTATTCCTCTGGATTTGCCGACATCCTGGATAGCGAAGGATTGTCCTCCATTGCCCCATACATGACATCAGGAAGGTGCGCAGAGTTGCATCAACTTTATACAACTCTAGCACCCTCATGAGCCATGTATGTGGCACCGAGTCATAGGCCTTCTTATAGTCTATCCAACATGTCGACAGATCCCTTCGGGAACGGCGAAACTGGTGACTAATGGCCATATCAATGAGGAGTAGCTCTAAACCGTCCGGCAGCCGGCGTCCTCCCCGTCGACGAACAGGTGGTGGCGTCGTCGGCGGAGAGAAATACTCATCGCTCGAGCTCGACGCAACTGCCACGGCCGGTGTCACAGCACTCACGATGGGGCTGGATTCCGGCGGCGGCGAGGCGGAGCTGAGCGACGGGTCCGGAGACAATAGGCGTGCGCGTCGTGCAGCTGCTGATCTCGTCAACATTTATCTTCATATTTTATATTCGTCTTCAAAAATTTTTGTGACAGACCATGTCACATTGTGTCAATTCCAAATTGTGGTTTTTTTCTTTGCTTTTCTATTGAATTTCGTTTTCATTTTGGTATTTTTATTTAAAATGCTATTAATAAAACGGGTATCGGTTAAATCTTCCGGTATAACTTTTAAATATTTATATTTTAGAAAATTTGATAAGTCTGAAATAAAGACGTTTGATTGACGTAAGTTTTATTATTATTATAGACATACAATACGAAAGTCTATGACCAGTGTGTGTTCCCAGTGATTACCTACAGGACCGAAACGTGGTCGCTCACAATGGGCCTTATCGGAAGGCTTAAAGTCACCCAAAGGGCAATGGAGAGGGCTATGCTCGGAGTTTCCTGAATTGGGCACATCCGCCAGAGAACCAAGTTTACTGATGTAGCCCGAAGAATTGCCAAACTTAAGTGGCAGTGGGCCTACATTGCTCGCAGAACGGATGACCGATGTGTCCGAAAAGTTCTAGAGTGGCGACCGCGATCCGGAAGACGTTGCGTTGGAAGGCCTCCGACTTGGTGGACCGATGCCCTGGTGAAGGTTGCAGGGATCTGAGCTGGATGCGAGTCGCACGGGACCAGTCAATGTGGCGACACTTGGGGGAGGCCTATGTCCAGCAGTGGACGTCTTTCGACTGAAATGATGATGATGATGATGATTATAGACATGTGAGATCAGACAGTTTGTATATATTTCTGTGAACTTTCTTACTTACTATAAAGCAATAAATTATAAATTTTCTTACTTTATCCCGTTTCTAATTTCAACTAGTTAAAATCAAAATATCAACAATACTTTACATTACTATTCATCACGATATTACTCGATGCAGATAACCATTTAGAAATTTCCTACAATCGAAACAATCGATCGTTTTATCGATCGTCATTCTTCTGTACAGGGTGTAAAGAGATCCAGCAGAAAAGCCGTTAACTAAGCATTCTGTACATCAAATAAAGTAACAGTGCGCAAAAATTTTTACGAAATTATTTTATTGATTTTTGACGAATTATTTGATACTACATATTTGCTTGTACTATGTATAGTAATAGAAATATCATGGTGGTTTCGCCGGGAAGGATACTCCGCAGCGCAACCACTTTAAATAAAAGTTTACGTCGAAACTAGAGATATAGACTTTTTTTTATAGGACTAGAATTTTATAGACATTTCATAGAATTGTTCATGTAACTTATACTTGTTACAGCAAAGGTGGTTCCGCCAGGGAGCATGACGTGATTTTTGCGCAGTGTGAGTGCTAGCTCAGTGTTACGCACTCAAAACATTGTAGGTACTGGTGGATGCATTGTATAGTACAGGGGTCTTTGAGATATTTAAAAAGACAATTAAGAACGTTTAAAACTTGTACTTGTAAAAAATGGAAGCAATATTTGGAAATTTGACCTTCCATATCTCCGTAACTATAACGTTCCCAAGAATGGCGCATTACAAAAAAAAAACATTACCCCTAGAGCGGAAGATTTGAAAGTCATGGAGGTGAAGGTCTTTGCCGAGCAGTGGGATGACATAGGCTAAGAGTAGGTACCAGTATTAGTTCCTTAAAGTTCTCATACTTAGTCTAGTGATCGTTAACAAGAATGCTGAGCGTAATGTCATGAAAAACATGAAACATGCTTGAACATTCGTCTATTCAAGTAAAGTTAAAATAAAAACAAAAATTATAAAAAAAATATATTTATTTACAATTTTTTACACGTTTTTACAAAATAATACAATTACAAATGCAGACAAGCATTTTCTTACGAATATGGAAGATGGAATGCGTCTATTTACATTTATTTTTAAACAATATGGCAGTGTGTCAGCTGTTGTTAATGACGAAAATATTGCAGAAAAATCCAATTTATTGCTACAAAAAGCATCTTACAAGCAAAAATGACCACTAAAACAATGTTTCTAAGGAATACTTTCCTTTAAGGTGGGAATCATTTGAGAAATGAAGAAAAAATTTACAGTATACCAAACATTTATATATTATAGGCATTTGAACTCTATTGAAGAATGGATACTGCCGATTTTTCTAAAATATACTCAGTGTTTTTAACTTTAGAGGTCGTTTTGCTTTACGAATTTAGAATGTATTTGGATACTTCAAATCGGATATATTTAAGTGGCTTAAGGTTTACATGAAGACGCTTTAAATGGTTTGTAGGAGAGATGCACCTAACATTTTTTACTGCAGGTAAACCTTTACAAATTATGACAGATGTCAGTGTCAGATTTTGACATAAGAACAAATTGAAAAAAATGTGTTCGGATACACTCTGAAATAAAGATGGTGGCGTCTTCATATCAATGGGTAAAGCTGTTAAAAGTTTGTGCCGGAAAAGAGTTGGGGTCATATGGGTTTTTCACCAGCAGTAAGGGTAGTTGGGGCAAAGTGCTGGGGGTAGTCCGGCGGGGTACCTCGGAGCGGCGGGGATCGCCCTGTAGAAGAAAGAGTACACTTTATTATAACATTAAAATAAGATGATATACAAGGTGACTGGATTTGGACTTGCCATAGCCAATTCGCATATAGAGGAGGTCATTTACTAATTATTGAACCTTACTTTCCCTAAAGCTAAAGTTTTATAGTTTGGGAGATATATCCATTTTTATATTCCATTGAGTATTTTCCAAAAAAAAAAATTAACCCTATTTTGAGGGAAGTTCCGACGTATTTGATTATGACTACCAACAAATAATAAAAAAGAAAAAAACTAAAGATATTTCTTTATTTCTTGAATGTCAAATTTTGGAAAAATCTCAATAAAATACTAAAATTGACGTAACTCCTAAACTATGATTTTTTAGTTAGGTTAGGTTAGGTGTATTATAATAAGATTAACAATAAATTAATGGGAAAAATAATTGCTCTTGTTTTTTATCCAGGGAGAAAACAAGCGAATACATTTCTCTTAAACATAGTTCCCGTTTTAGCCATTTGATAATCTATGCTACATTACTCAACACGCAGCAAAAAAGTAATATAGCTACACAATAAGTAACAGCTGGACTAAATCAACGACCCAGCACGCGTAGCATGACCACCGCCGAAACGAGTTTTGTCGACGGAAGAATCGACAAAATGACAGGTTTCTTTTGTTGATCTGTATTTTTTTCGATTCTTCTTCTGTTTCTGTGGTCGTCATGCTACGCGTGGTCACATTGGCCCTAGATCTAAGGAACTGGAACTCAAGAGGAGAGGCCTTGGCCCAGCAGTGGGCTGACGCAGTCTAAAGGTGAACGCAGACCTGGCCGCGCCGCACGCGCCGCAGTCGCCGCAGTACCTGAAGCGGCAGGAAGAAGGCGACTGCGGTCCGTGCGGTGCGGCCAGGCCTGCGTTCACCTTTACAGCAACAGCTACTTATAAGTGACTGACAAAAAGAAAACAGACTTACCCAGCATGCGCAGGGGCCACGCCAGGGTGGTATCCCCACTGCGGGATGGGCATGCCATCGGGGGTGTGGCGGGCAAGCGCGTCGGCGGCGCAGAAGGGGTAGTCCGGGCAGACTGCGGGGTGGACACCAGCGGGGTACTCCCGGGCAAGGGCTACCACCACCAGCGCGAAGAACATCAACTGCGGAGGAGAAGGAAAACCATTAGCTTAGCTTAACATCACGCCTGTAATCCCTGGAGGGTTATCTACAGGGTATAAACGGACCCTTCACGAAGCCGTCAACCAAGCATTCTGTACATCAAACTAAGTAACTCTACGCAAAAATTATTGCTGGGAAACGACTTTTTTTTAAGGTGAAAAATATACTTTTACGGTAAAACTCAATGTAATGCACTCAAAACATTGTGCTGATGGATGCATTGAATAGTAAACGGGTTATGGAGGAATTTAAAGTAAAGTTTTTTAAAAACTAGTATTTAAAAAAAATCTTGTGAAAATGTTGGAACTTTGACCCCCTTTTTTTTTTTTTTTTTTTTAGGATGGGAAGTCATCAAATGACCCCCCCCGCTCTGGGCGGAGCGGAAGGGAGTGTCAGACTTGTACTGACTAAAACCCATCCATGTTCCTTCTTTGCCCTTTGTGTTCCAGGGCCGCGGTATCTCTTTCGAACAGTCCCGCAGCCCTGGCAGGCATCGGCCTGTGCGGACCCCTACGTGGTTGCTGACATCTCTTTGAGGCGCGCGTGGAACACGAACGCGCCGTCGACACGGCCTGTCGTCATAAGACGGCCGGACGGCGAGCTAGCCCAAAACTCGCCGTCCACAGGCCCGCGCCTACGGTGGCCGGGGGCCACCACGTGACCCCCGACGCCCATGGCGTCTCCCGCGGCGGCTGGGACGTGAGGCTCTTTCCCTCTCACGTTCCGCCACCTCCTTCACTAGCATGACTGCTTCGCAGAAGGAGGTGACGGCTTCCCATTCCCTCTCGCTCCGGACCATGGCTTGAACCAGGGCCGGGCGCGAGAGGTCGCCGCCGCCAATCGCCTCTACGAGGACACGGCGCTGCTCCGCCCAAGCAGGGCAGGTCTCCACAGTGTGCTGCACCGTGTCCTCCGGACGATCCTCACAGTGGAAACACCCGGGCGTTTCCTCCCGCCCGATTCGGTGCAGGAACCTCCCGAAACAACCGTGTCCGGTGAGGACCTGCGTCAGGCGGAAGGTGAGGGCGCCGTGGCGCCTCTCTAGCCACTCCTCAAAGAGGGGACTTATCGCCACTATGGTGGCGTGCCCTGCACGGGGTTGCGACAGTCGCTCTCTCCATGTCACCATGAGAACTTTGACCCCCAATATCTCCGCAACTAGAAGGTTCTCAAGTATGGTCTAGAACAAAAAAAAATGATCGCAATAGCGAGGAGAACAAGTGCCTTTCGGTTTCGTTAAGGGTCTATTTACACCCTTTAGAAGTGTACCAAATAATACATCTACATTATGGCAGTTATGTAATAGGGGTCACCCTATTATCCATCAGCCGGGCACAAATTCAAATTCCGTGGCTGTTACTTTTTGCCTGACCGGAATCGAATCAAGGACCTCATGCTCAGCAGTCGCTACACCTACGATGCATTAAATTCACTAATTAACACTCCCTTATTATCAATATTTCCGATTAGTACACTATGTGTCAGAGTAAGCAGGCCGGAACGGGCTATGTAGGTAAGTTTGCAACGCACACTACAATTTCGGCAACACTGCACGTGAATTGTAACGCAACTGTTAACTAATCAATTTTTGGTGTAATTGCTTTTGGCACGACATAGCGAATGATTTTATTGCTTCGTTCGTTCATTTTAAACTGTTATATGACTACCGGTGTGTCCTAGAACTAAAATAAAATATTATAAACGTCGTAGACGTCATTTTGTTTCTCGTATTCTTCTTCGCAAAAATAACTAGTCCGCCATCTTTGAGAGTCCGCCATTTTGGATTAAAAATAATTTCACGTAGCTAACCTTGCATTGTCATCTAAACTAAACATATATGAAAAAAATCAGCTCAATCGGAAACCGAGAAGTGAGTCAAATTTGACTTCTAAGATTTTTTATTACATAGTTAGTTACAGGTAAAGCTTACAAAAGCGTGTTGTAAATCGAAGACACGTGACAATGTGACATTTTTTTTGGGACTATCCCGTCAACCTATTCCCAAACCACTGCAACTCCTGAAAGACAGAATCAACAGTGGCGACCACCAGAAAAGCGCCGAGACAATGTATAGCTCGACGAAGTCCCACTTACCTCTGCGCACGTGCTCGGATTGGCTGTGATCTATTTCGCTGTTGATTATAATTACATTGTGACATGCAACTAACCGCATTCTAATGGATATGAGTAGAGATAGAATATTCGGATGCATATTACTTATAGTACATTTTTTCCTATAGGGTACAAAAATATGGAAGCGGATTCTTAAAATGCCAATTTTTTTTCTAAATTTAAAATAAATTATATTTTAAATTATATTTATTTTGTAATTTATTATTATTTTTCTTTTAAATTATTTTTTTAGTTTTATAAATAATACATTGTGTATAAAATGTAGTACTCTTAAGTATAATGTATATTTATAATCTATTTAAAACCAGGCAAAAATTTTGTTGGAAATAACACGTAAGAAATACAAAATAAATTCTGCAGCTGAATATTCGAATAGGACAAAATGGTAAATATGACAATACATTTGAAGTAAAACACTAAAATGAAAAAAAAAATATGTATTTAAATAAACCGGGACTTTTTCCGTACTGACGCGCACTTTGTACTTGTCAACACTCAAACTTTAGGTAAATTATGCGTCCAAATATCCGATCCCTAATTATGACACATTGATCTCACACAGAGAAGTCCTGTGTCCCACCTGTGGGATTGATCCGAGCTGTGTAAAAGAATGTTTCAATGCACACATAACCTTTTAAATCCATGTCATATCTACATAGTTTTAAGTCATAAAGAAAGAAAATCTACAGAAGACTCTTGAAAGATCTTAAAACATTTTCAGAAAATAAAAAGAACTAATACTTTTTTTTTCAAATGTAGCATGGAGCGACTTCTAATCTGACCTTCACCAACCAGTCAGTACTGGTTAATACGATATCCCATGCTAAGTCTGGTTGTCAAACTTTCGGGCCACTGCCAACCTATAACGACTGTCAAAGATCTACAAATGACAGCAAACACCAACGGCTTCACGTGCTTTCCAAGGCCCGGAGGAAACTCCGCATGTAATGAGTCAAGCGCGGTTTAACCTGCATTGTTCCGTCTATTGTAATTATAAATCTTAATGTCTTTGAATATAATTGAACATGTAAATCCTTTCTCAAATTATAATTTACTACTTACCATTCTCGAAGAATGCAAATACAGTATCAATTCTACTCATAGCTCAGCCCGAGTAGGCGTTGTCATACCGATTAGTCAAGATTACAAAACAATTATGCATGAATGCAGTGAATATTCAAATTTTATGACATTGTTGTGCTGATTACTTGGTTTCAGGCGATCTAGCTATTGTTTGAGAAGGCAATTATTCAATATCAAATTTAAGATTCGATTTTGAGTTGGGAGTGGCTGACTTTTGGCATTTTGATTTCAAACTCGATTTGTTTGTAATAGGTTTCTAAACTAGCTTGTTTGAGCATTGTTCAAGAAAATGGGGTTGATTATTTTTTCCCCTCATATATACAACAAATAATAATGGATATAAAAGTACCTACCCTTAACGAAGCCGAAAGATACTTATTCCACCTGTCATTGTAATCATTTTTTTTTGTCCTAGAATCTAGACCATACCTGGGAACCTTCTAGTTCGGAGACATTATTATAATTAATACCCTTGTATTTGATAGTAGTTAACGTTTTCTATAATCTCGACATTGTACGGTTTATTATTTATTTAATTTTTTTGAAATATGTGTACGCTGGAAGCAGAATATTATGGACATCATGTTTTGTGTAACACTTAAGTAACAACAATATTCTAACAAATAAATTTAATTCTATTCTATATTGGAGGTTAAAGTTCCAACCTAGTAACATTTTTTTTAAATTACACGTTAAAGAAAGACACTCCACAGCAACATACATACAAACATAAACTCAAGCTATTTTTCCATGGGGGTAGGCAGAAACTAGAGAACGCCACCTGCTACGATCCTTCCATACTCCTTTTGCCTCGTCCACGTTCATACATTTGGCCATACACGCATGCCCTGTAGCTCGATAGCTACAATATTTTTTTTTTACATACACAAACAGCCAGACCCGGAACAACTACCTGTAGATCATAAAAATATTTGTTCCGTGTGGGGATCGAACCCGCGACACGCAGCGCAGCAGCCAATTGCTCAGCCACTGCGCCAACAGTGCCGTCAAAAAATTTAATGAAACCTCTAATGATTGTCATCCTAATTATCACTTAAATCTTATGATGGATAATGATTACATACTGTATATGAATACATTCTGAATTGATTAATGCGTACTATACTTAACTATTAATAGGTACTAGCGACCCGCCCCGGCTTCGCACGGGTGCAATATATACATATAAACCTTCCTCTTGAACTCACTCTATCTATAACAAAAACCGCATCAAACTCCGTGCGTTTGATTAATTTAATAAAACCATCACAAAGTAATTCTTGGTAGAAAAAATATTATGTAAAATCGCAAAAACCTCTTACAATCAATACTGCCGTCATAATGAGAAAAGGCACAACTAACATTTTATAAATATGGAGAAAATCGACTTTAAAGTTTATGACTTTTCTTTATGTTATGTTGTAAGTGTGCCTTTTCAAAGTAGTTTTTAGTAAAAATCTGTATGAAGTAATAGTCACATCTACGTATTTGTGCCTTTTCAATATAATGGTAAATAAATGTGCCTTTTCACGTGCACATGAATATTAGTCTCATTTGTGCCTTTTGAGCCTACTGTATCTCCGAATTCCTTGAAGATAAAATTCTATAAAAAATTGAGTAGATGTGCCTTTTTTTCTGATTCTAAATATGTATATAACTCAATTTTGACAAAAATGTTAGTTGTGCCCTTTTTTCTTACGACGGCAGAATATTCATTTTGTACTGACCTTTCATACTATTACTAATACTAATACTACTAAGCTGACATAAGACTTTATTTTTTTTAGTAATTTTGTCTTAGTAAAAAAAAAAAAATATTAACTTAAATAATTGTACAAGAAGCACTTATCTAAGCACTATGCAGTGTTACAGCTAGGGAAAAAAGTGTTTTCGATGGGCTCTGGCACCCAATGTAAGATTTAACTTGTGTTTAGGGTGCCAGCGTAAATAAAAATAAATAAATAAATACATTTTTTTTTCTGTTTTATACCTACACAGCTGAAACTCAGAAACTAGAGCCGATAAAAATCTTCTAATTATATTTTTGAAAATAGCATCATATCATAATTATGTAGTCAGCAACAGCTAAAATTTCTTCGGCAACAGACCGTCTGTAAACTAGTTTTATCATTGTAAACCTTGCACCCACTACTAATAACAAATTAATATAAAAAAGTGCTCTGGAGATTTATAAACGTAGTAATTTACATCTTAATACTGTTCAGAAAAAAATATTACAGCTGGGTAACGGGTAATGCTTGTTTTTCTTTTAATTTTATTAAGGGGTTTGTCGCTTAGCGACCACATCGCCCAGTGCAGAAAAACAAATAAATAAAGATCTATTTCTTTCTTTCAGCTCCTTATTTTGAATTATATTCCACTGGAATTTTTCGTGAAAGCTGTTTACTTCCTGATTAGCAGAAAGAGTTCATCGAACCCATCATCGCGCTTGCCGTTCGCTATGTTCGTTTTTCCACGGTACCGATACATTGCGTATGAGGAAAAAAACAAATCATTTTTTTTTGGATTCCCATAACATTCCCGAAATAATTTCTTGTACTGGTCATCTTAGTATGATATACTGAATTCACCCCATCAGTTTGTGGAGGGCTGTCCCTTACACCCTGTATGTTTTATATCATCCAAAAACATGATAATTCTTGCTATTTTTTTTATTTATCAGTTGTCCGTCAACATAGGTAGCAGCCTTTTAAATAATTAACATGGCAATCGACAGCAACTTTCCATTTAGAGTTAGGTAACAAAAATGACATGATTTTTGGGAAAAAAATCCCATGGCTTCATGGCTGCTTTTCAGAATTTCACGTTGTTAAAGATGACTGATTGACATGATTGCTGACTACTTTCATTGTTAAGTAGTTTTCAATAGCTAGCCTTCTTTAAAGGGGAAGCGCCAGGTTAGCCCGGGAAATTCAAATTTTATTTATTTAAACTTCATGTACAATAGTATTAGATAGGCGGAATTAATGCCGAAAGGCATTCTCTACCAGTCAACCTTTGGGTTAAATAAGAAAACATTGTGATAGGGTACAAAATAAATATTTAAAAATAACTACGTTACGTCACGTCACGCTCGTCACGTAATTTTCTTACGTTTTTGCAATTAGCAGGTCAGCGTCAGGTTATAATGTTGATTAAAATATGATTCGCAGCCGTAACATGTATGGCTTTAAAGAGTTATAATCATTTAAATCATCAATAAAACCTCTTTAAGTTCATATAATCCCGTCAAAAAATATCAATGTCGCGGTCACGCTGGCGCTGGCGCCTGGCGCTACCATCTTTATCATCATCTTCCTGCCCTTGTCCCATGTTACTTGGGGTCGGCGCAACGCGTTTTTTTTCTTCCAATCTCCTCTGTCAACCGTCACGCTATCATTTCGCATCCACCTTAATAAACTATGAATTCGATGTGTAGGTACACGTCAAAAGAGTTTCTGCTTTTGAATTAAGTACTCGGTTAATCCCTGCTTGCCCAAATAAAACCTATAAAGGGTCAAGACCCTTAACGAAGCCGCAAGGCACTTGTTCTTCCCATCATTGTGATCATTTTTTTGTTCTAGACCATAGCTGGGAACCTTCTAGTTACGGAGATATTGGGGGTGAAAGTTCCAACTTTTTCACTAGTTTTTTTTTTTTTTACAAATACATGTTTTTAATGTAATATTTTAACTTTAAACACTTTCAAACCCCCTTACTATTCAATCCATCCATCAGTACAATGTGCGTTACATTGAGTACTACCGTAAAACATAATTTTTCACCCCAAAAAAAAGTCCTTTCCCAGCAACATTTTTTGCGTAAAGTTACTTAGTTTGATGTTCATAATGCTTGGTTGACGGCTTCGTGAAGGGTCCGTTTACAACCTGTATTTTATTATGCTGTAGTCTACCACTTCTTTACCTTCTGTATTCCGTACGAATATCAATATTTTTACATAACATAACATCATGCAATAACGTACCCAATTATAGTACACCCACATTTCGTCAGTTATGTTTTAAGTCCCATATAATAGAGGGCGAGTCTGTTGACATCAACCGGGCATATCACCAGACTTCGCGGCTGCTACTGAGAAAATTCCTGATGGAAAACCCCAATAACATTTTGCCCGACCCGGGGATCGAACCCAGGATCTCACGCTCAGCAGTCGCACTCGCAACAACTCTCGACCAACGACGACAAAGTTTATTAACACCTACTCAAAGCCATTATGCCATTTGTGACTGATAAAACCACTTGCCAGACATACTAGCTTCTAAATCTATTGCTATTCGTACCAACTGTCAACATTTTAGAACATACTCGCATATGCATGAGTTTATTCACACATCAATCACAATTTAATCAATAATTTGTCGTTACGAATACCCACGGTGACAGCTGAGGCACTGTTATAAAGGCAGGGAATAAAGCGCAGGTCACACCGCTAGCTAACGAGCGAGCGAGCGATATGGGCAAGGCCCTTTTCATATTTCGTTTCGGCTCTTTCGTCGTTCGCGGTTTGAACCAAAGAATGAAAAGAGGTGTAACGATGCTTCGTTTGCCTCGCTTGATCGCTCGCTAGCTGGTGGTGTGGCCTGCGCTTAAAGAACGATAAGGCTGTGTTAGACTGATGGCGGTAGCGAGCAGCGTTTATGTTGACATTGTGTAGTCTCAAGCTCATCTAGTCCTAATCCTAACCAATATTATAAAAGCAAAAGTAAGTTTGTTTGTTTGTTACCTTTTCACGCCTAAACTACTGAACCGATTATCCTGAAATTTTGCATATACGTTGTCAGGTGTACAGAAACGAACATAGGGTAACTTTCATCCCAAAAAAAGATGCTGTTTCTGAGAAAAACAACAATAACGTTCGTACGTACAATAACAGAGAACTTCTCGAAATGTCTTTTTAAAAAAAAGATAATTGAAAATTGCTGTTTCGATAAAAAATCTAAAATCGGTCTAATTTTGCTGTTACACTATTTTTCGAAAATGTTCTTTGTCAAGTTTTTAGACTTATATATCCTGCTTATGCATACGAAGTTTCATTAAAATCGGTTCAGTCATTTCGAAAAAAATCACTTAAATGTCTGTATAAAATGCCGTAAGACGTTAACGCTCTTAATATAACACAACATCACGCCTGTAATCCGAGAAGGGCTAGGCAGAAGTATACTTAATAGTACACCTACATGTCATCAGTTGAACATATTCAAGTCCCATGTAATAGGGGGCGAGCCTACTGCCATCAACCGGGCACACATCTAAGCTCCGTGGAAAAAACCCAATAGCATTTTGCCCGACCCGGGAATCGAACCTAGGACCTCATGCTCAGCAGTTGCGCTTGCGACCACTAAACCAACGAGTCAGTTGCTCTTTAAAACCAATATAAATAATATAACTAATTAAAAAGAAAAATAACTTTAACTTCTGAGTTTTTTGACGCCATCTTTTAAGTTTATTTTTAAGTTAGTTAGTTAATATAGGTTATTTATTCATGTATATAATATAACTGATTTAATTAAAAAATCACTCACCATTTTTCCGACCATTTTGTAAAGTGAACTGATATTGTTATCCTCTCGACAAACCTGTGAGACTGATGCCTTATGTTGGCTGCGAGCCGCTTATATACCTGCGCAGGAGTCGACGTCGCGTTCAATGCGGTATTGTAATGTTTCAATGTTTCGAGAATCTGTTGGGTTGCTAGATAGATCGACGCTCCTATGGTATAAACGAACAGCAGATATCTTTTATACTCCATAATTATATGAATGAACCGACATACTGTAGAAAATCTGAAGCGTTTAAATTCTGCTTTTTCAGCCAAAAAATAACACCATTTCGTGAGTGCGTGAAATACATTCATAAACAAAATAGCTGAAAACAATGTGTAATTTTTAATATTAAACAATATTTTTACCTTGACAGTACAGTCTCCTATAAAATAGAAAGTAGGCGTACTTCATTAAGTTATCAAGCTTGGAGAAATTGACCAGTTCTCGGCAATATACAAGGTGTAAACGGACCCTTCACAAAGCCGTCAACCAAGCATTTTGTACATCAAACTAAGTAACTCTATGCAAAAATTATTGCTGGGAAACGACTTTTTTTTTGTTTTGGGGAGAAAAGTCACGTTTTACGGTAAAACTGAATGTAACGCACTTAAAACATTTTACTGATGGCTGCATTGAATAGTTAACGGGCCATGGAGGTAACCTTAAAAACTAGTATAGTAGCGGTATAGTAACTTTGACCTCTAATATCTCCGTAACTAGAAGTTTCCCGAGTATGGTCCCAAACAAAATAGGTTTCACTAGTTTTTTTTTTCGAATGGGAAATCATCAAATGACCCCTCCCGCTCTGGGCGGAGCGGAAGGGAGTGTCAGACTTCTACTGACTAAAACCCATCCATGTTCCGTGTTTGCCCTTTGTGTTCCAGGGCCGCGGTATCTCTTTCGAACAGTCCGGCAGCCCCGGCAGGCATCGGCCCTTACGGACCCCTTCCTGGATGCTGACATCTCTTTGAGGCGCGCGTGGAACACAAACGCGCCGTAGTTTTCACGAACTTGGATATCATAAAAGAGTCAATTGATGGGCTATTTCAAAAAGATAGTCAGTTAAGGAATAAGTTGAAGTACTTGGTCAAGATAATGGGCAGTGGCCAGGAGCATCCAAGTCTCAGATATTAAGTAGAAACAGTTACAATCGCAGGTCTTAAATGGTGTACCTACATCTCCGGTCGGCTTACAGTCTAATCGGATGCAGCTGAATACCAGTATTTTACATGGAGCGACTGCCTAACCAAACAAAACTCCACAACCCAATTAGTACTGGGTAATACGATATCCCTTGGTAAGTCTGGTTGTCAGACTTTCGGGCCACTGACTACCTGTAACGACTGTCAAAGATCTAGGAATGACAGCCGGGACCAAGGGCTTAACGTGCTTACCGAGGCACGGAGTAAGCTCGGTATATCTGCGGACCAATCTCGCCAGGCCCTAGGCACCAGGCCCGAGCGGGTGTTGTTCTTTAGGCACCTACTTTTTGAAAAGAGAAAGCCCCCCACAAACTGATGGGGCGAATTCCATACTAAGACTTATCATACTAAGATGACCGGTACAAGAAATTATTTCAGGAATGTTATGGGAATCCAATAATTTTAATTTGTTTAATTTCCTCATACGCAATGTATCATTACCGTGGCAAAACGCACGTAGCGAACGGCAAGCGCGACGACGAGTTCGATGAACTCTGTAGCTAGGCAAGAAGTGAACAGAAGATTTTACGGGTCGTTCCTTAGAGTATTTCGACATCCATTGTTGAATTTTTTATTTTAGGCTTATTATTGCCGATAAGAACCTACTACCTTCAATTTATAACGCTGCTCCACGGAATCTTAGTTAAATGAAATAATTTCTACATTTTTAATAAGTGGAATGTCAGTGTAAGTAATTTCTGACGTTTTGATTTATATTTGTTTAATATTTCACGCGTAGTTTGATGGCTGGCGCAATCTGTCGGACCTTACTGAATGCAATAGTGCACGTTTGTTGCTTATTGTAATTCGCGTTTAAATTACATCAGCTGGGGGTAAGCAGGGCGCTAGATTCTTCAAGAGAATGTAGTATAGGAGAAGAAGGTAAGGTTGAAAGCTGAATCGCCATAAGGCATCCGAAGATATTTCACACTCTGGCAAGCAAGATATCAATCTGAGTACAGTTTTCATAAGAAAAACGCGAAAGTTCAAGATCTGTATTTGCGCGAAATGCACATCCATGTAGATGCTGCTTAGGTAATATGGAATAACTGAAAGGCCTTAGACCTCAGTCTAAAAGACTAGAATTTATGCTAATAAGCATAAGCATAAGCATAATCAGCCTATAATGTTCCCACTGCTGGGACACAGGCCTTCTCTTTAGGAGAGGGAATGGGCTATAATCGACCACGCGGGCCCAGTGCGGCTTGGTTTATTGAATTTATGATAATGATGACTATCAAACAAATAAAAGAAAAAAAAGACATTTATTTCAGAATCACTTCCATATTTGTTAGTAACAATGAAAACTTATACACAAGTGTTAGTAACATTTATTCTAAGCTGCGTGAGGTACACCGAAAAATACAAAAATAAAAACACTAAACACACACACACTCTACCACACACACAACACTCACACACACTCCATCTGTCTATATCTTCTACTTCTAGCAACCACATCATAGAGTCCATGGCATAGCAGATTGTCCTTGGCAATCAGGGACGAAATGAGTCTGATAAAATTTACTTTAGTCTAATAAATGTCTCTTGGTAAAAATACTGATCGATTTCCGAACATATCAATATCTTATTACAAGGCATTGACTGCGCCCTACACGCAACAATCAAGGACAGCTCCGTCTAGTAAATAGAACTTGACGAAGTTCGGTGTGTGTTACATAAGGACATCAGATGACTGAACAGTCATCTAGCGTAGATACTAAAGAAGATATCTACAACATTATTTTTAGTATATGCGAAACCTGAATATAGTTTGTTCAGAATAAGTAACTGAATCGATTGCAATAATTTTGAAACCATGTTATTCTTGGTCCCAAAAATATTAAAATACGGTTACAAATTGTACACCGAGCGACACTAAGTACCTATCGCAATCATTTAGGTACCTACTGCCAAATTATTATTATCAATGAGCTCAAGACGACGCTGGAGGCGCGCGCGCGGCGGCGCTGCGTAGTGACCACGTTTTTGTGCGGACAACCAGGTAACAGAACAAGCTTATAACTTTGTGATTTTTCATGATACGGTTTTGAAATTTTGTACATTATTCTTTACATAAAAATACTAGACATGTGTTTCAGGTTTCGCATATACTAAAACTAATGTTGTATACAGGGTGGTAGTGACACCGACGTGAAAACGGTTACCACTTATTCAGTACATCATTCTGAGTCCCCCGAGCTGTTTGCTACAAAATACAATAATTATACGGTCAAAATATATGGAACAGCTATTTTTTTTTTAGTAACCGATGAAAAATTTAACCAGAATTCGCTTAAGCATGAGGCCAACTGTGGACGCAGGCTAACGGATAGTTAAGATATAATTGAGTATTTTATTCCTTTTATTTATTTCTTTAGAAATTACATTCATTATTAAAAAAAAAACACAAAATAAAAACATTTATAAAATGTAGCCCACCGGTATCGGGAACAGGAACCTCCTAACAATACGAGCCATGCCGCTACCGCTTTCTGAAAAAAGCCCTTAATCCAGCTGCTTAACCATAGCCTCCTCAGGTATTGATCGAGTTAGCATTTTTATTAAAACATGTATTCGCCATAATTGAAGTCACAGAGAAGCTCGTGGCTAAAGAATAACAGCCGCTTGGATCGATTTTGAAGTTAAGCCGCGCTTGCCTAGGTTGGTCTGTGAATAGGTGACCATGACCACCCATTAAATACCAAGTTTCCTCCGTGCCTCGGAAACCACGTTAAGCCGTTGATCCCGGCTGTCATTTGTAGATCTTTGATAGTCGTTACAGGTAGTCATCATTATCATCATCAGCCTATAGCAGTCCACTGCTGGACATATGCCTCCTCAATCGCACGCCATTTAACTCGACTTTCAGCAATTCTCATCCAGTTGCTACCAGCCACCCTGCGAAGATCGTCACTCCACCGGGCCTGAGGGCGTCCCACCTTACGTTTGCCGATTCGCGATCTCCACTCAAGAACACGTCTACCCCAACAGTCATCGGTTCTACGGCAAATATGACCGGCCCATTGCCACTTCAGCTTACTTATTCTGTACAGGTAGTCAGTGGCCCGAAACTCTGACAACCAGTCTTACCAAAGGGTGTTGTATTACCCAGAACTGGGATGTGGAGGTCAGATAGGCAGTCGCTCCATGTAAAATACTGGTATTCAGCTGCATCCGGTTAGACTGGAAGCCGACCCCAAAATAGTTTGGAAAAAGCTAGGCAGATGACGATATTGTATTTGTCATGATTATCAGTGGACCCCAATGACGTTGGCACAGCAAGATTAGAAAAAGCCAACGAGATGAGCTGGACTTCCTTTTAATGGGGAAACCCGTTACCCCTTCCCCTGAAATAATATACAGGGTATAAACAGACCCACATAGCCGTCAACCAAGCATTCTGTACATCAAACTAAGTAACTTTACGCAAAAATTATTGCTGGAAATCGACTTTTTTTTTGGGGTGAAAAATCACGTTTTACGGTAGGACTCCATTGAAAGCACTCAAACCATTGTGCTGATGGATGGATTGAATAGTACGGGGGTCGTGGTCGTATTTAAAGTCATAACATTAAAAACTTGTATTTAAAAAAAAATATCCCCGTTACCAGAAAATTTTAAAAATATGCCAAAGGGACCTTCACACTGCAGTAGCTACCTCCCAAATCAGAACACAATGTCACCGACAAAAAAATTATCAAAATGATTAAAGCTATTTTCACTGATTACAAGCTGTCTCTTGTACATGATTAACCGACAATTGCCCCACATAAAGAATACATAAAGACCTATAATCTTCGCATCAGATCATCTCTGTAGTTATTTAATTGTCACAATAAGACTGCCCTTTTGAAGACGCCATATTTGGCACCGTCCTCAATAACTGAGCGAATTCGGATACCAATTAATATGACGACTTTGCCAAAGGAAATTCAACTTTAGGAGTAAAGTAATAATGTAAGCTTTGCTTTGGGTGGCTTGTGGTAGGAAATGACAGATTTTTTTCACTTTTTGTGGAGTAGATAGATGAGTGTGATAGTTGGTATCGATGTTAATATAAATACAAAATATTTATTGTGTGTTTATGAGTTGGTTTTGAAGAAATGATAAATTTATTGTACGAAGCTTAAAACTATGATAACAAACTCTGCCGTCGTAAGAAAAAAGGGCACAACTAACATTTTTGTCAAAATTGGTTTATATACATATTTAGAATCAGAAAAGGTATGGTGTTGTTTTTTGGGGACAGTCAACAAATCGAGAACTTGTTTTTAAAATGCAAAAAAGATGCATAAGGTCGATATTTGGATTGTACAGAACTGACAGTTGTATTCCATATTTTAAAAAATTCAATATTTTAACCTTTCCTTGTTTATACATTCTGGAAACCTCCTTGTTTGTGAAAAATAATCCCCACCTATTTAAAAAACTTGCCGCAGTCAAGAAATTACCCATACGTTCTCAATATACGCACACATTATGCCATGTCAAATGTAAAACTGCACTGATGAAGAAAAGTTTCTTTGGTTTCGCTCCCCAAGTTTTTAATAAAATACCTGACAAAATCAAATGTATGCCAGTACAAAAATTCAGAAAAACTTTAAAGAACTTACTACTTAATAAATGCTATTACACATTGGACCAGTTTATGAAAGACAATTTTAATTAATTTGTATAATGTTAATGACATCTGTATAATGACATTCTAATGACAATTTTAATTAATCTGCATAATAATTTAATTTGATTGAATTTGTTTGTATGTCATTGTTGACAAAACATAGCGCACTATGTATTATAGCTTAAGACCGTTTTATGTTACCTATGTTTAACAAACGATTAAATGATTTATGATTTATGATTTATGAAAAAAAAGGCACATCTACTCAATTTTTTATAGAATTTTATCTTCAAGGAATTCGGAGATATAGTAGGCTCAAAAGGCACAAATGAGACTAATATTCATGTTTTATAGAATGAAAAGGCACATTTATTTACCATTATATTGAAAAGGCACAAATACGTAGATGTGACTATTACTTCATACAGATTTTTACTAAAAACTACTTTGAAAAGGCACACTTACAACATAACATAAAGAAAAGTCATAAACTTTAAAGTCGATTTTCTCCATATTTATAAAATGTTAGTTGTGCATTTTTTTCATTATGACGGCAAAACTTAAGTATCCGGAAAGTAACCTGGGATTTATGCAGCTATGCCTATAACACATTAGTTTTAGTATATGCGCAATCTGATACTTGAATCTAGTATTTTTATGTAAAGAATCTATGTACAAAATTTCAAAACTGTATCATGAAAAATTACAAAGTTATAAGCTTGTTCTGTTACCGAGTTGTCCGCATAAAAACGCGGTCACCACGCAGCGCGCGCTTCGTCTTGAGCTCATTGATAATAATAATTTGGCCGTAGCTACCTTAATTATTGCGATAGGTACTCAAAGTCATAGTTAAATATTTTTGGGAAAAAATATAACATGGTTTAAAAATTATTGGAATCGATTCAGTTACTTATTCTGAACAAACTATATTGAGGTTTCGCATGTACTAAAATAATGTTGTAGACCGACCGCTTTAATGAGTCCTCTCGAAGGTATCAATTTAATTGGAATATTCTGAAAGTTGATCACGTATTGGTTCAATTAGTATCGTAATACGTAGGTGGATTATGATTATTTTAAAGCAAATAACCTGTGGGATATTTTTAGGACTTTTTGGTTAATGTTACTTTGATTTGAGGAGGCACTGGAAAAGAGGGACAGTAAAGGCTACTAAAAGAAAAAAAAAGTTACTTTGGCGTGTTTCTGTCTGTGATCTGAATGTGTCTTTGAAGGGGGACGGCGGAGGACTCATTAAAGCGGTCGGTCTATAGTTAGTAACTAAGGATATTTGTATAGGGGTCCCCACCAGCCGCTCTATGTGAAACACTAGTATTCAGCTGCATCTGCTTTGACTGGAAGTCGACATCGACATACTTGAGAAAGAAAACGGCATCAGCTTTTTCATTCGGATCCATATATGATCTTCTTGAAGGCATCCGTAATGGTCTATCTACAGGGTGTAAACGGACCCTTCACGAAGCCGTCAACCAAGCATTAAGTACATCAAATTAAGTAACTCTGCGCAAAAATTATTGCTGGGAAATGGCTTTTTTTTTTGGGGTGAAAAATCACGTTTTACGATAGGACTCAAAACATTGTGCTGATGGATGGATTGACTAGTACGGTGGTCGTGGAGGTGCTTAAAGTAAAATACTTTCATTAAAAACATTTATATAAAAACAATACTAATGAAAAAGTTGGAACTTTAACCCCAATATATCCGTAACTAGAAGGTTCCCAGGTATGGTCTAGAACAAAAAAATGATCGGATTGATGGGGAAAACAAGTGCCTTTCGGCTTCGTTAAGGGTCTTGTTACACCTTTTATAGTCTTAGATGAATGTATGTGCTTTTGTTGACAGGGCTACTAAGCACGAATTCTTTCCTCATATTAGCATGATCTTTGTTGACGATCTTAAATCATGGATTGGTGAGAATCATGAATTGGTCGGTTTTCCTCCGTGCCTCGGAAAGCACGTTAAGATGTTGGTCCCGGCTGTCATTTGTAGATCTTTGACAGTCGTTACAGGTAGTGACTCTAAAATCTGAAAATTAGTTTACCAATGGGTATCGTATTACCCAGTACTAACTGGGTTGTGGAGGTAAGATAGGCAGTCGCTCTGTATAAAATACTGGTATTCAGCTGCATCCGATTAGACTGGAAGCCGACCCCAACATAGTTGGGAAAAGGCTGGGCAGATGATGATGGATTGGTAAGAATAGTATAAGCCAGCAATGCGGTAGCAGGGTGGACTCCCCATGATGCGCAGATTCGCCAGAGTTCATTGCGTACGCGCAGTTTCGCTAGTCAATCTAATTTGACATTGTATTGCGTCAGTATAAATTAGGCAGTTCAAGCAAATAAATCAAGGTACTTAAGTAACATACCACAGAGAGCAGCGGTGGCCCAGTGGTGGCGGTCCCGACTTACGAGCAGTAAGTCGTGGGTTCGAACCCCGGCAGGCGCATTACTTTGTGTAATTTATTTCATCACCACTGCTCTCAAAACGGTGAAGGAAAACATCGTGAGGAAACCGGCATGTCCTAGAACCAAAAATTCAAAGACATGTGACATCTACCAACCCGCACTGGGCCCGCGTGGTGGATTATAGCCCATTCCCTCTCATAGAGAGGAGGCCTGTGTCCCAGCAGTGGGAACATTATAGGCTGATTATGATGACTTAAGTAACATCGAGACAAAATAAACGGAATCACAAATAAACCAATTATGTAACAAATAAAAGCTAATCCAAGGTGACTGAGATACATATTAATGTGTAATCGATGTTTTTTGTCGTACATTTAATATGTACTTATAACCAGTGATCTTATAAGTGCATCACAAAAAGTACTCTTTAAAAGACTTGGATGATGGTTTCAGAGTGAGCGCAGTTGGATGTGGCAGATTCGTCCACAAATTCAACAGTATAATTTTTTAGGGTTCCTTAGCCGAATGGGAAAAAACGGAACCCTTATAGATTCGTCACGTCTGTCTGTCTGTTCGTCTGTATGTCACAGCCACTTTATTCCGAAAACTACACAGTTGAAACTTTAGTGTATGGTTCCTAAAACCTTGTGAGGTTCCTGAAACCATTTTTACTCAAAGCCAATCGTTTGAAGGTTAGACACTTCCAAAATGGTAAAATGTGTGCTTCCTCTCTAATTTCTAAAATAAGAGGAGGTAAATTCTGAAAAAACGTAGGAGAACGTTAAAAAAACTTTCAACGAAATGTTTTTTTGAGATATGGGACTTTTTCATCAAACTGCAGCAGTAACTTTGTATTTCATTAGCGTGTTATGAAAAACAAATTTAGTTTTGCTGTTTTTTGGTGCTACGGAACCCTGTGTCTGTGTGAGTACTACTCGCACTTGGCCGGTTTTTCTTAGGTACAAATACAGGTGTCAGTGTTTTTGTCATTAAGTAGTTGCCTAGTTCTTTGAGGAAGAACTTCCAGTGTCTTCTTATTTCTGTGAAAGCAGAAGATAATGACAGACGTTGCTTGGGCAAGCAGCATTGCGTTGCTGTTGCTGGTGATACTTTTCAAGTCTCTGGTAGGTGTATGAACGTATCTGAGATACATGTTTTGCTATTTCAGTAGCTCATTGTGGACAAAAGAAAATAGTTTATTTCAAGTAACAAGACTCATTTATAAACAGATACATAAGGGTACAGACAGGATAACATGCACAGACAAAAACGAACAGTCACAAGGTAACAATATGTCTGCTACAGCATTGCCGGGTATAAAGGCAATCCAGTCTGTTGGCGATCATCGCCAGATCGGTGTTGGCGCTGCTCCGTACTCTACCATGGTCATTGCTTACCTCCCAACGGCCAAAAAACTATACAAAATAATTCCTGAATTTTCCACAAATCCTTCAGTTATAATCTTCAGCATCTATGATCAATGAATCGAATGCTCGTGAATATAGGTTTGAGTATAACCCTGCCTCCTCACTTTGATAAGGTAGTAGTAGGACCCGCAAGTTTTAATCGGTAAGACTCACTCCTGATCCTCCGTGCAGATTCCCAGCTCATCATCATCCACAGCCCGAACTCACCCACTGCTGGGTATAGGCCTCTCTTTTCTCGTGCCAATCCTCACGGTCCTGTGCCAGCCTCATCCAGGTTTTTCCCCCGATGGCAACTATGTCGTCTGCCCATCTTTCCTGCTACTCTCAAAATATTTCGTTGGCTCTTCCCAATATTGCCGGCGCCTCCACCACTTCATACCGTCCACAATTTTTGACATTACCGTAGCAAATCTCCATCACAAGTTTCCGCATACCTGCGTCAGGCGTGGTCGCTTTACATTATAATTGAGAACTTCACATGTCTGTGTACGTCTTAATGTATATGTATGTCATTATGCATGTAGATATATGTATGTAGGCTGGGATTATGTGATGACGTTGGAAGGACGGACGGAGGTTGTTAATTGCTTGACGATAGGTGTTATTGAATTGATAAAGGATAGACAAATTTTGATTTTGTTGTGTGGTTAGTTAACAGCTATAGATCGACAAAAGCCGCGTTGACACAATTAGAGTATGCTCAGACCGAGTGCGCTCGGATTATGGGGTCCCTCAATACGAGTTGCGTCCGAATAGGTATGTCTGTAGTGCACTCGGTCCGAGCATACTGTTATCGTGTCAACGCGGCTTTAGGGCCGATTTGGTCCTTTCGATCCGCAGTGAAGGTGTTAAGAATTAGGATCACAATCACGACACATTTGATCAACGACGTTCGATGGTTTGTCAAAAATCAAAATATTTTATTTCACATAGGCCTTTTTTTTTTTTTTTTTAGGATGGGAAATCATCAAATGACCCTCCCCGCTCTGGGCGGAGCGGAAGGGAGTGTCAGACTTGTACTGACTAAAACCCATCCATGTTCCTTCTTTGCCCTTTGTGTTCCAGGGCCGCGGTATCTCTTTCGAACAGTCCCGCAGCCCTGGCAGGCATCGGCCCGTGCGGACCCCTACGTGGTTGCTGACATCTCTTTGAGGCGCGCGTGGAACACGAACGCGCCGTCGACACGGCCTGTCGTCATAAGACGGCCGGACGGCGAGCTAGCCCATAACTCGCCGTCCACAGGCCCGCGCCTACGGTGGCCGGGGGCCACCACGTGACCCCCGACGCCCAGGGCGTCTCCCGCGGCGGCTGGGACGTGAGGCTCTTTCCCTCTCATGTTCCGCCACCTCCTTCACTAGCATGACTGCTTCGCAGAAGGAGGTGACGGCTTCCCATTCCCTCTCGCTCCGGACCATGGCTTGAACCAGGGCCGGGCGCGAGAGGTCGCCGCCGCCAATCGCCTCTACGAGGACACGGCGCTGCTCCGCCCAAGCAGGGCAGACCTCCACAGTGTGCTGCACCGTGTCCTCCGGACGATCCTCACAGTGGAAACACCCGGGCGTTTCCTCCCGTCCGATTCGGTGCAGGAACCTCCCGAAACAACCGTGTCCGGTGAGGACCTGCGTCAGGCGGAAGGTGAGGGCGCCGTGGCGCCTCTCTAGCCACTCCTCAAAGAGGGGACTTATCGCCACTATGGTGGCGTGCCCTGCACGGGGTTGCGACAGTCGCTTTCTCCATGTCACCATGAGATCGCGCCGGAGGTCTGTCCGCTGAGCGGCGATTTACCGCGGCAGCGGAGTTTCCCCCCGACGTAGTGCCTCCACGCGCCATTCGTGAAGGCGCGCGAGGACTATCGCCTCCAGATCCCATGGCGGCAATCCGGCAAGGAGGCTCGCCGCCTCACCGGAGATCGTGCGGTACCCCCGGACTAGCCTTAGGGCTATCCCCTTTTGGGGCACGTTCAGGTAGCGGGCGGCTTGCCGCCTCAGAGAACGCGCCCACACCGGGGCCCCGTAAAGGGCCATGGACCGCACGACCCCCGCGTAGAGCCTCCGGCAGGAGGCGTTTGGACCCCCCAGGTTGGGCAGGAGCCGCTTGAAGGCAGCATTTCACATAGGCCTAGATGGGTACTTACACAACGTCGACAAAAAAGGTGCACGGTTCGGTTTGATCGTTCCCTATGGAGAAGAACCGGCAAGAAACTCCATGGTTACTCTTTTCAAATCATTTGGTATTACAATATTATTATGGATACAGCATTTGTACTTAAGTATGGGGGGACAGCGTAGGCCCGACAATAAGTCGTTGCTTACTACACAAAAAAATGTAGAACAAAATAAAAAGTTAACAAGCAGCTGGGAATATACAAAGCCTACACTGTTAACACATTCACAAACAATCAATAAAAAAGAATCTATACAAAGGTAAAAGAAATATTGTAAAATACTAAATTAAACAAGTGACACAAATATTGTTAAAATTTTTGTCCATACAAAAAGAACACAAACTATGAGAGCGCGTCGTCACGTCGATGCGAAAGGATGCGTACGACGTCCCATACTTTGTGCTAAATTTATAACCGACTAGCACTTTGCCCGCGACTTCGTCTGCAAAGGTTGTGATAATTCAGCAAATGTGCATGATATGAATATAATTTATAGCCAAAAGCACTCACAAATAATTTAGCTTTCTGTCTGTGAAAGAATTTTTCATATTTATTTATTTGGTTAACCAATACATTCATAAAACAATATTTACTGCTACATTTATAAGTGCAACAATTAATTATAGGTTAACACTACATGCACTATATGTGGTTGTATCATCATCATCATCATTTCAGCCGAAAGACGTCCACTGCTGGACATAGGCCTCCCCCAAGTGTCGCCACATTGACCGGTCCCGTGCGACTCGCATCCAGCGGATCCCTGCAACCTTCACGAGGTCATCGGTCCACCTAATGGGAGGCCTTCCAACGCAGCGTCTTCCGGTTCGCGGTCGCCACTCAACTGTTGTATATATTATTAAAATAATAATGCACTGCTAATGCTTTAAAAAAAACATAAATCTAAGTTCATCAATAAATAAATCACATTACAATATACAACAGAAAAAAATAAAAACGCAGATTGATAGATAAAATTAATAAATTAATTAAAATTAAAATGCATTACACACAGCAAAGTATTAAAATTAAGTAGGTAAATCACAGCACATAATACAGCATTTGTACTTAAGTATGGGGGGACAGCGTAGGCCCGACAATAAAGTCGTTGCTTACTACACAAAAAATGTAGAACAAAATAAAAAGTTAACAAGCAGCTGGGAATCTACAAAGCCTACAATGTTCACACATTTACAAACGATTGATAAAAAAGAATCTATACAAAGGTAAAAAAAAGAATTGTAAAGTACTAAATTAAACAAGTGACACAAATATTGTTATCAGTGCTGTAACTATTCTGAGCAAAAGATGTATAAATGATTTGAAAACTATTGTGAAAATCTGATTCGAAAGAGGACAAAAAATGAGATTGAGAATAGTTAGAGACATCCACATATTTGTGCCGTTTATGAGCTACCAGGGAAGCCGCATGCGCAGAAGGAACCAAAGCCAAACTTCTTTATCTTCAACGTAGTCCTTGATTTTGTAATATGCTTTTTTAATAAGGACACGTTTGATGTAGTTTTTGAATTTTCCATTGGTCAGTTCTATAACTGACTTTGGCAACCTGTTCTAAAAGCGTATACTGTTTATATGAAAAGACTTGCTAGTTTTTGTTAATCTGAACGTAGGTATTACAATTTCGTGTATACTGCGTGTATTTATATTGGATCATTACTTCCGGAGATTACCCCCTACATTCAAACTTACAAAACAAATACCTCTTTATAATTTATTAGTACAGATAAAACGTCGAACCCCGTCGCTTAATGTTTCGTGACCCATATTAAATTGTGCTAATGGAGATATTGCTATCGAGAATTGTGCTTCACTACAAGAAGGGTAGATGTAGGGGGGAGGGGGGGTAAGGGTCAACCTGTTGTAGGACTAGTCCATCTGCAAACTAATCCATGAAGTTATAACCACGATGTATGTCCACCCTTAACAAACGTCACGTTAGGCCGCAATACTGTTAAGGGTGTGACGGTATATGAAAATATACATTAGTTTTAGTATATGCGGAACCTGAAACACGTGTCTAGTATTTTTTTGTAAGGAATCTATGTACAAAATTTCAAAACTGAATCATGAAAAATCACAAAGTTATAAGCTTGTTCTGTTACCTAGTTGTCCGCAATAAAACGTGGTCACCACGTGGTTCCGCCGCGCGCGCACCTCCAGCGTCGTCTTGAGCTCATTGATAATAATAATTTACCAGTAGGTACCTAAATTATTGCGACAGGTACTTAATGTTTTAATAATTGATAGGTACTTAATGTTCTAAAGGTAACACTACGGTAGGTAACTTATAGCCTTTTTTAAATATTTTTTGGACAAAATATAACATGGTTTTAAAATTACTGGAATCGATTCAGTTACTTATTCTGAACAAACCATATTCAGGTTTCGCATATACTAAAACTAATGTTGTATACATTATTTTTTCTTAACACACATTATTCTACTAAATCTTTGTGTCATATGCGTGTAAATGCAACCAAATCATTCTTTTAACTGGGCCGCGCGTGAGCCACAGAGTGCTGAGTCAATGTCCAAAGGTAACATTGAACACACGAGTTGTCCACGAATCGCGTCACATGAGTCTTTTGAATGACATTACCTCCCGTGGCATCATAAGCTATCATGTCATTTATAATGGCCGTGCCATGGTGAAAAATAGATCCGTTGTGATGCAGTCTATTCCAAGTGGACCAGTCAAGCAGATAGACTTAACATAACACGCTTCACGTCTGTAAGCCCCCCAAGGGTTAGACAAAGGTGTACCAAGGTTACCGACGTAGCCCGAAGAATAGCTAAACTTAAGTGGCAGTGGGCGCACATTGCTCGCAGAACGGATGGCCGATGGGGCCGAAAAGTTCTGAAGAGGCGACTGCGAACCGGAAGACGCTGCGTTGGAAGGCCTCCCACTAGGTGGACCGATGACCTGGTGAAGGTTGCAGGGATCCGCTGGATTCGAGTCGCACGGGACTGGTCAATGTGGCGACACTTGGGGAAAGTCTATGTCCAGCAGTGGACGTCTTTCGAAAAAAAAATGAAATGATGATGATGATGATGATGTACCTATTAGTACACCCACATTTCGCCAGTTAACAAACACAATTTGTATTTTATCATAATGTATGTTAGTCTGTGAAGTATACATACAGGGTGTAAACGGACCCTTCACGAAGCCGTTTACCAAGCACTATGTACATCAAATGATCAAACTAAGTAACTTTACGCAAAAATTATTGCTGAGAATCAATTTTTTTTTGGGGTGAAAAATTTGGGGAGAAGTCGACCCCGACATAGTTGAAAAGAGAAAAGGCCTTTTCATTCGGATCCATAGATGATCTTCTGGAAGGCATCCGTAATGGTCTATCTACTGGGTGTAAACGGACCCTTCACGAAGCCGTCAACCAAGCATTAAGTACATCAAACTAAGTAACTCTACGCAAAAATTTTTGCTGGGTAATGAATGTCGTTTTTTTGGGTGAAAAATCACGTTTTACAGTAGGACTCGATGTAACGCACTCAAAACATTGTGTTGATGGATGCATTGAATAGTACGGGATTCGTGGAGGTATTTAAAGTAAAGTTAAAACATTAAAAAATTGTATTAAAAAAAAAACTTGTGAAAAAACTGGAACTTTGACCCCCCATATCTCCGTAATTAGAAGGTTCCCAGGTATGGTCCAGAACAAAAAAGTGATCACAATAACAGGGAGAACAAGTGCCTTTCAGCTTCGTTAAGGGTCTATTTACACCTTTTATGTCTATGGGCCAAAGTAGCCTGAAAAATAATAAATATATGAATGAATGTTAATGAGATCGCCTGTCCACCTAGTCGATTGTCTTCCCACATTCCTCCATCCCTTCCATGGTATCACGTATTGGTAGCACTTTCTTCCCCCATCTTTCATCCAGCCTACGGCATATAAGGCCCGCCCACTTCCACATTATTTTAGCTATCGTTTCTGCTAGTTATATCCTCGTAACCAACGAGACCCCCACAGGCTAGTTCTGGATATCCTTCTCCGACTAGCTAAATATAATAAAAATTGTATTTCTATGTGTGAACGTATATATAATAAGATACCAAATAATCTCAAGACGCTAAATATGAGATTATTTAAAAATAAATTGCATGTATTCATAGTTTTTATAGTGTTGAAGACTTCTTTGACAATAAATATTAAATATTCTCTTGAACATTTTGCACGCTTATTACTGTTACGCAAAAACATGTATGCTCTTTCGTTTTTGTATTTTACCATGTTTTTAAGCAAATAAATATTACTCTATTCTATTCATAAAATACTAAACATAATAGACCTTAATAAGAATGAACTTAAATCGAAATTAACAAACTGGCTTCTTCAACAGGATTATTCAAAAACAGAATCTTTGCTTACATTCATCGCATAAATTTCATCTTAAATCTCCCAAAATACCTAAATGCACAAACACACGCACTCGCATACACACGCCCAAATATACTACTAACAAACACACACACACACATACACACATCCACACACACACATACACATACACACACACATACACACACAAACGCTTACTGCATGGCTACAATTTTTTTTATTTTTTTTATTTTTACATACTAATCCATAAAACCAGTTTTAACCTGTAGCATCTATAAACTTAAAGGTAGATCGACACACTCTGTTTGTTGTAAAATTAAAATGTAATAATCTTTAGCCGAACACTGTCTCTTAAGATACAGGATACCCTAGTTTAAGAGGCAGGGTTTCTCAGTTTTGTATACAGATTTTTCCAACCTACGCAAGCCCTACCAATTCACCAATTGTTTATAAGATTACTCTGTAATACCTCTACGTAATGGTTATATATCTGTAATTCTTGAAGCAATAAATTTATTATTTATTATTATTATTTCCTTTATTTATTTTCTAACACACTTATTACATTTTCTTAAAAAAACCATATAAAAAAACATTTAAAAATGTAAAAAATAGTGGTCCGCCGGTAGCGGGAGCAGGGTCCAAGCTACCGGTGGTTAGGGCTCCAGAGACAGGTATACTCCTCGATACGGCTCGTATTGTGAGGAGGTTCCTCACAATACGAGCCGTATCGAGGAGTACTAGTACTACTTATTATTCTTCTATTCTATGCCCGTAAGTCTCATTCGTCTTCGTTCACTTTTTATGCTAAATTGGATCAAAAATCCTCACACAAAGTTACATACGCAAAACGACTGTTATCACTAATTAGACAACATACCTACATATATCAGAATGCAACCTCGGTAAGGCTAGCGTGATAATAACACAGATCGTTTAGACAAGTCGCTACCAGCCACCAACAGTCAGCACCCACAGTTATTGGCACATTCAAATTAAATTTATTGGCCCGCATTCTGGGGTGGCCTCCGGAGTAAGCGAGGCGATAGTGAGAGAAATGCTATACATAGCATTTCAGCGTATTGAGTTTCTTAATCCTAATTGACAAAAAATTGTGCCCGGTTGATGGCAATAAGCTCGCCCCTTACTACATGGGATTTAACATAACTGGCTAAATGTTGGTGTAAAGTCACGAGCACCACACAGCACACACACACACACACACACACACACATACACCACACGTACACACCACACTACACTACACACACCACACACACTTTCACACACACACACTTCCACACACACTCAGACACTTCCACACTTTCCTTAATTTAAAAGCAATTTTCGCTAGAAATAACGATTGTAAGATTTGATGTTTAGTTTTTGAGATACGGGACTATTTCATCAAACTGCAGCAGTAACTTTGTTTTTTACTAACATACTATGAAAAACAATTTTTATAAATATACTCTTATACAACATTATTTTTAGTATACGCGAAACCTGAATATAGTTTGTTCAGAATAAGTAACTGAATCGATTCCAATAATTTTTAAACCATGTTATATTTTTTTCCAAAAATATTTTAAAAAGTTAAAAGTTGGATACCAAGCGACTTTAAGTATCACAATAATTTAGGTACCTACTGCCAAATTATTATTATCAATGAGCTCACGGCGAAACTGGAGGCGCGCGCTGCGTGGTGACCGCGTTTTTGTGCGAACAACTAGGTAACAGAACAAGCTTATAACTTTGTGATTTTTCATGATACAGTTTTAAAATTTTGTACATAGATTCTTTACATAAAAATACTAGACACGTGTATCAGGTTTCGCATATACTAAAACTAATATTGTATATTATAAATAATATTTGTTTTTAATACTCTCTTGTGGCGATCGCGAACCCGAAGATGCTGCGTTGGAAGGCCTCCCATTAGGTGGACCGATGACCTGGTGAAGGTTGCAAGGATCTGCTGGATGCGAGTCGCACGGGCCCGGTCAATGTGGCGACACTTGGGGGAGGCCTATGTCCAGCAGTGGACGTCTTTCGGCTGAAATGATGATGATGATGACATGGGACAATGGCAAATCTTGTGCCTTGAATACGACAACGATTCATATTTATTTAATACAAGGTCATGCCCGCGGCTTCGCCCGCGTGGAGTTCGGTAATTGTCCCACGGGATCGTACTACCGGGATAAAAAGTGTCCTATATGTTAATCCAGGTTATAAACTATATACAGGGTGTAAACAGACCCTTCACGAAGCCGTCAACCAAGCAGTCTGTACATCAAACCAAGTAACTTTACGCAAAAATTATTGCTGGGAAACGACTTTTTTTTTGGGGTGAAAAATCACGTTTTACGGTAGGACTCGATGGAACGCGATCAAAGCATTGTGCTGGTGAATGTATTGAATAGTATGGGGGTCGATAAAAGTAAAAATCTTATTTAAAAATAGGTATTTAAAAAAAAACTTGTGAATAAGTTGGAACTTTGACCCCCAATATCTCCGTAACTAGAATGTTTCCAGGTATGGTCTAGACAAAAAAAGATCGCAAAAACGAGGAGAACAAGTGCCTTCGGCTTCGTTAAGGGTCTATTTACACCCTTTATGTGCCAAATTTCATCCAAATCCGTTCAGAAGTATTTGCGTGGAAGAGCGCATTTATAATAGTAGTAAGATATCCTTGATGAAAACGCAGACACAATCCTAGGAAACAATTATGTAGATACTCACGAAGCCACCCAACAAAAAAAACTTACAATACAATATCATCGCTAGACCACTGTGAATCCGCCCTAAAAATCTTGCAATAAAATCATACATAACACAACACAGCTTCCTGCAAGGTAACGTCCTAGTTATATTCCCTTTGCCAATAACACCAATAACAATTGAATTGTTATAAAGGTTACTTATATTAAAATCTCTTTATTTACGCACTAGTTCGGTAATGTGCCCTTTGCGTTTTATATCTGTTGGCAAGTACTTCCGTGAAAGCTTGTATTGTAGTGTTGAATATTTTATAGGGGGTCTGTCTCCTTGTTATGACTTCATTATCGCATTCTCGGGTCTGATTTGAATATTCGATCTTGCTTGTCGTCCAACTTCAAAACAGGAGTATGTGAATCATTCATCATTAGTTTGGTGCTACAAAGAAGGTATTTAATCCATGATGTCAGTGGTGATATAATATTCATATTGCGCATAGCAAATAGAGGTTCATGAATTTGTATGGTATAAGCATAAGCATAGCATAATCAGCCTATAATGTTCCCACTGCTGGGACACAGGCCTCCTCTCTATGAGAGGGAATGGGCTATAACCCACCACGCGGGCCCAGTGCTGGTTGGTAGATGTCACATGGCTTCGAATTTTTGGTTCTAGGACATGCCGGTTTCCTCACGATGTTTTCTTTCACCGTTTTTGAGAGCAGTGGTGATGAAATAAATTACACAAAGTAATGCGTCTGCCTGGGTACGAACCCACAACTTACTGTTCGTAAATTGGGGCCACCACCATTGGGCCGCCGCTGCTCTCAATGCTCTGTATGGTATAGTACAATAAAATACATTTAAATCTTAAAAGTCAACCTATTGCACTCCATTTCTAGATATGGGCCTCTCTATGCCACAACACCATGTTCTCCACCTTTCGCATCTACTCTGATCCAGCCACATTTATTTGGTTGTCGGCCCATCGAGCTAGCTGGAGGGCGTCCTACACTATTACGCAATCAATACGTCAGGCCATTAGAAAGTTTAAAAAAAACCTTTTCCGAAAAATAACAGCAATGCATTGACATGCGCGTTTTGGTAGGGGTAGCTTTAGACCGACCGCTTTAATGAGCCCTCGCGCAGGTATTAATTTAAATGGAATATTCTGAAGGTTGATCATGTATTGGTTCCATTAGTGTCGTCAAACCTACGAGGATTATGGGTATTTTAAAGCTATAACCTGTGGGATATTGTCAGGACTTTGTGGACGCTTAATGTACCTTTGATGGAGCTAGGTGGAGGACTCATTAAAGCGGTCGGTCTATAGTGTTGATTCAATACATTTTTGACTAAAACCGTCTGCGTCGTCGCTGATGAATTTCTTCAGGGTCTCACACCTCAGACTAGTTTGAAGCTCAACTCCTGGGGCCCAAGTCTGCTATTTTTATAAATTCGTCATTCCAACACGATCCCATTGTCATTTTGCTAAAAGTTTCTAATATGCTAAATTCATAATGGTCGATCATTGGTCGGTCAATGGTCTCGTAATATAATTGTGTTCTACTGACATTGTCGTATTGCCATTATAATAAAACCCATTAGTAGAAATGATTTTCGAAAAACTACTACTAAAGAACATTTTATTCATGCCAGATTTCATTTATATATATTTTAACATATTATTTATCAGATTACCATTCTATGCAATTTCTTTCTATGGAGTGTCAGTGGTGGACCATTGGAAAGTCATAATAATGCCATTATATTAGTAGGTTACCAAACTTGTCAAAATCAACAATTATGAAATCAATGATAGACCATTCTGACACAATTGGAATAGCAGACTTGAGGCCCTGGACTAAGATCTACATTTATATTCATCATTAATATGTAGTACGTAACTAGGTAGTCATTACTTAGTAGTTCACCCTGTAACAACAAAAAGATAACACATTTTGACACTAACTAATAATAAAGTCTTAACACGACGCCCATTAACGCCTATAAATTATTCAATTATTTAAATGTGACTCCTATGCAATTATCTCGGTACATTATGTTATGGAGGCCAGTGTGTTAATTTTTTCAACACTAGTGTTTTTTTGTGGCGTCTCGTGTCTCTTACATTGGATAGTCATTTAATTCTTCGAAAACTGGCTCTTATCGCACTACGGTTAGCTTCAACGTGCAATGTATTTCACTCTCGCGGATTTTTTTTTTTATTCCAATTTGTGCAGAAATAAAAAATCCACAGATAACCTATACAAGTCCAGTGTGGAGATGATTGATGTTTTTTTAATAACGGCAAAGAGATATAAACATCATCATCATTCTTCTGCCCTTACCCCAATTCATTTGGGGTCGGCGCAGCATGTCTTCTTCTTCCATACTTCTCTATTACCCGTCATCTCAACAGTCACCTCTTTTCTACCCATATCATCCTTCAAACAGTCCATCCATCGTTTCTTTGGTCTTCCTCTACTCTTATAACCATAATAATGAACACGATTATTAAAAAAAAAAATGCTTTTATGAACAAATTAGCATTTATTGTATGTTAATACTGATATTTTTAAATGATTTTTAAGATTTCATTTATATTTATAAACAAATAAAAAAATATTTTTTTAATCCCTAGAAAATTTTGTGACAGTATATATGACACTGCCCATAAAAAGTGGTGATATTTCTGTATAAATAATAATTTTATTGGTGGCAAGTACTCTGCCTCTACCTTAAAAAGGGTACGTTCTAGTGAGCATTGATAGAATGTCATGTTTCTTTCCGTGCCGAATACGTTCATAACACGGTCATAATATGGCACGCTGTGGGCAGCTTCCTTTATAATGAAAAAATCATAATGTTAAGGTGTAGTAGTATTTTTTTTTTTTAATTGACGGATCTGATTCGAACTCATAACATTATGTTCAGCAGTAGCGTAACACTCAAATTGCTTTACAAATCCTACATCACTACATAGTATAAAACAAAGTCGCTGCCTGCTGTCTGTTTGTCCCTATGTATGCTTAGATCTTTAAAACTACGCAACGGATTTTAATACAGTTTTCAGCAATAGATAGAGTGATTAATATAAAAACCTTCCTCTTAGGAAGGTTTTTATATATATATATACACATTGCACCCGTGCGAAGCCGGGGCGCGTCGTTAGTTTACAAAATAAAAATCATATCCATATAAAGTCACTTGAATATTTTTCACTGTATATCTTGAATTTGACACCTATCTTATTTATGACCACAAATAAGAAATTATCATACATTAATGACAAAATAAAGTGCGCGATAAATTAAGTGAATGTTTTAATAATTCATTCTTGTGGAGTGTTTCATGTTTCTTCATAAGGTTATCAAAACAAGGAAGGCTTTTTTATTTGTGGTACTTATGGCTCAAATTTTAATTCACGGTTGATCACGTGGGAGCAGCGGTGGCCCAGTGGTGGCGGCCCCGACTTACGAGCAGTAAGTCGTGGGTTCGAATCCAGGCAGGCGCATTACTTTGTGTAATTTATTTCATCACCACTGCTCTCAAAACGGTGAAGGAAAACATCGTGAGGAAACCGGCATGTCCTAGAACCAAAATTCGAAGACATGTGACATCTACCAACCCTCACTGATCCTGCGTTGTGAATTATAGCCCATTCTCTCACATAGAGAGGAGGCCTGTGTTCCAGCAGTGGGAACATTATAGGCTGATTATGCTTATGCTATGATCACGTATTGGTTCAATTAGTATCATAATACCTACGTGGATTATGATTTTTTAAAGCAAATAACCTGTGGGATAATGTTAGGACTCTGTGGAAGTTTAATGGGCAAAGCGGAGGACTCATTAAAGCGGTCGGTGTATAGTCGGTTGATGGCAATACTCTCGCCCCCTATCACATGGGACTTAAACATAACTGGCGAAATGTGGGTGTAGGCACTACTAGGAACTCCTCTGCCTAACCTTTCGGAGATTACAGGCGTGATGTTATGAGGAGCTCGTGGCTAAATAATAACAACCGCTCGGGTCGATCTTTAGGTTAAGCCGTGCTTGCCTAGGTTGGTCTGTGGATGGGTGACCGCCCATTACATACCAAGTAAAGCAATCGGAAAGCACGTTAAGCCGTTGGTCCCGGGTGTCATTTGTAGATTTTTGACAGTCGTTAGGTAGTCAGTGGCCCAAAAATTCTGACAACCAGTCTTACCAATTGGTATCGTATTACCCAGTACTAATTGGGTTGTGGAGGTCAGATAGGCAGTCGCTCCATGTAAAATACTGGTATTCAGCTGCATCCGGTTAGACTGAAGTCATATAGCTGGGAAAAGGCTAGGCAGATGCGGCGTGATGTTATGATATGTTAAAACTTGCCCTTAAAATATTTATAGTTGACGCCTACATTATTAACTAGTTTTTAATTATGTGGTAATTCAGTTATAAAAACGTCAATTATTGCAACTTTAGTACATAGTAAGTATTAATTATTTCTTGTTATTCTTGAGTGATTTATTAGACATGTTAGCCGTTCATTAATTTAAGAATTTTTTTGAAGCTGAATTAATGTTTTGTAGGCATTTTTTTAAACGTTGCCCCACAATAGGAATTTCGTCTGTATTCTGAGCGCGTTTGCAAACATTTAAACTCACATACACAAACAGCCAGACCCGGAACAACTACATGTAGGCCATACAAATATTTGTTCCGTGCGGGAATCGAACCTGCGACACGCAGCGCAGCTGCCAATCACTCGGCCACTGCGCCGTCATTATTATAGAATAGAATAGAATAGATGGTTATTATTTCAGACCAGGGTCCATAGGGTTAGTAACTATTAAATTGAAAAATTATTATATAATAAAAAAAAAATAACAAAAAAAAAAAAAAGAAAAAAAAATTAAAATAAAATACAAATATATATATTTATCCATATTTTTTTTTTATTATTATTATTTTTTTTTATTATTTTTTTTATTATTCTTTTTTAATTTTTTTTTTTATTATTTTAATTGTTTATTTTGGGTTTGTTTTTATTATTGTTTGTAATATTACTCAATGATTTTCTAAAGTGCAGTGATGGCTCAGTTGTTAATAGTGCCGTTCTATAGATATGTGCCCGACCCAGTACTCGAAAATGGCTCGAAATTGTACTGGGTTCGGTCCATCATAACTGACAGGACTATTGGAGCCAATAAACCTTATATAGTAGTCGTGGATTGATCAGAGCCGCGCGCCATGATTGTTGGCATAACGGTTCCGCATGACGGAACCTAGTGAAAGCCGAGAAAGATAAGTAAATCAAGTATCTTGACTTGGCTCGCGAGGTTGTCGACATGTGGAATGTGGATACAGCGATCCTTGTGCCGATAGCGTGTCAGCCAATGGCTTAATTGCCAAGAGCCTCGCCCTGAGGAGGCTCTCGTTGGGCTGTTGGATCAGGGCCTGATACAGAAAGCGGTACTTCTTGACATGCATGGCGCGAATTGTTAGGAGATTCCTCTCACTGGAGCGCTGCTGAACGCTGGTAGCTTTAAACCCTGTTCCTGATACATTTTTTTTTTGTTATGTTTTTTTATTTTTTTAAAAGGAATATTTAAAAATGGATGAAACTTGTAAAAAATAACTAAATAAAGTATAGTAAAATTTATTTGCACAGATTGCAGGAACATAAAATAAGATGTTACAATGAGATAGGTGAGCCTTGTACAATCTACCTTATATTAGGCATGCAAACATTAATAGGATTGTTAACTACATACATTGAAATAATGGTTAACAGTTAAACACAATAGTCGGTCACATAGTACATTCATAATACAAAAATAAAATCTACTTAATAAAATTGGAATAAAAATGGGACAAATTGAAAGAATGAGAACATTAGGTATGTCAATATTAATTAAATTACATTAAATTATTCAATACATTAAAATTAATTATACTTTCCCTTACATTTAGTTCAGTTAACGCCACACATGATCAGCGCCAAAAAATATAACAAAAAACTACATACTCGTACTGCACACTCGCTCATCAAAAAAACCGGCATCATGCATTCTTCCACGCATACATTAACATGCATTACACATTATCATAATCTACGCCTTGTCAGTTAATTCTGAATGTCAAGGCGACGAAACGAATTCAAGTTTTTAAGCCTTTTGAATAAGTTCAGCTGCACACTGAACGACTGGCTGTTGCCTAAGAAGTGGGTGTTTGTGCCGCCACATTTTCTTTTAATATTATGGGAAGACTTCTAAAGAAACGAAAGATAGACTGTGTGAACAACAACGTTTATTTCCAGGCAACTTTGGCCCATACATGACACAACTCATGTATTTCTATCTAACTTTGGCCCATAGATATAAAGGGAGTAAATAGACCCTTAACATATCCACTGCCACTCCACACAAGCACTGTTTTCCCCGTCTTTGCGATCATTTTTTTGTTCTAGACCATACCTGGGAACCTTATAGTTACGGAGATATTGGGGGTCAAAGTTCCAACTTTTTTTTTTAAATACATGTTTTTGACTCCAACAGCTGCAAAGATTGATATGGCAAAAAAGGAGGTGTCTAATGAGATGACGAGTAATAGAGAAGTATGGAAGAAGACATGCTGTGCCGACCCCAAAAGAATTGGGATAAGAGCAAGAGAATGATGATGATGACTTCGTGCTTGCCTAGGTTGGTCTGTGGATGGGTGACCACCAATTACATACCGAGTTTCCTCCGTGCCTCGGAAAGCACGTTAAGCCGTTGGTTTTGTAGATCTTTGACACTCGTTAGAGGTAGTAGGTACCCCGAAAATTCTGACAATCAGTCTTACCAAGGGGTACCGTATTGCCCAGTACTAACTGGGTTGTGGAGGTCAGATAGGCAGTCGTTCCATGTAAAATACGGGTGTTCAGCTGCATCCACTAAGACTGGAAGCCGACCCTAACATAGTTGGGGAAAGGCTAGGCAGATGATGAATGATGATGATGAATGATGATGATGACTTACTTACTTATATGTGCTCGTTTACGCACCAGAAGGAAATACTATCTGGCCCAAGTGTACTCATCGACATATTGCAACATATGTCCATCTACCGCGACCCTACGTTTCGTGATGTTGATCATGATCTGGGTCTTGGATCTATTCATTGACAGTCCAACTTCAAGACTTGCCGTGCACAGATCTTGGAGCATTTCTTCAAGTTCTGAAGACGATGTGGAGAAAATCACAATATCATCAGCAAAGCGGTGGTTTGTTAGTTGGCCGCAAACATTTGTGCCTTGTGACTGCCACAGATGAAGCAGCTTCTTAAAAACCTCCTACAGTGCACTTGTGAACAGCTTAGGTGAGAGTGGATTGCCTTGCTTGACACCTTTTTTCAATGTTGAAAGAATAATGGCGAACTCCCAAACAAATTATTAACATTATTACTTAGACAGGAAACGGGATATTTACCATGTTTACTATTTTTGTCGAGTTCCCGATATTTCGGCGCTGTTGCAAGCACCATGATCACGGATAAACTGAAGTTATTGCGGGTGGGTGTTTATGAGCAGACAAATCGGTCTACCCTCTTTCTTGTTCGTTTTTTGCACTCAGTACCGCTACCACTGTCACTCGCAACTCGATTCTGTTCCCGACATACGAAACTCACTGTGTCCGCTCGCGAACTTTTTTCCGCACTTTTTCGCTTTTTACATTGCTGGACCACTGGATTCCAAGCTATACAAAAACAAAAACAGTAAACATGGTAAATATCCCGTTTCCTGTCTAAGTAATAATGTTAGTGACCATGATAGTTTAAAATCTTAAATTATTAACATTTGTTTCGCCATTGGTTTGGACATTTAGTCGACATAATTTAATTCCTTCAAAATCATAATCATAATCATTTATTTGCAATAAGTATTGGTACATTTTGGTCTTAAATCAGTTGAGGTTCCTAATACATAGTCAGATATAGATGACATGCAAATTTTTTTACAATATTTTAATGTAAGAGCAAGCAATACGTAATAATGTTTTCAAATGTCGGTTTCTATCACTCACAATAATTATAAAAAATTAAAGTTACATTATTTTTAAAAAGATTAATCATTACATTAAATTCATCAATAGAACAACGAATAATTATATGTGAAAACTTGTAAATGGCATTCAAATTCGTATTGTTTAAGAACATTGATTATATTAGCTGTAAGTTTCCCGAATAGTTTAATATAAAAATTTATTAACATTAATTATTAGCATTATTCATAAATTCATTAATAGAATAAAAACGTTTTTCCCGCAGCCATAATTTTAGCTTTAAAACAAATAAATTATTAGTTAGCTCTTTGAAATCCTTTGGTATTTTATTATAGATTAGTCCACACATATTATAAGAGTTCATTCTTCATGGAACCCGAACCAAGAAATGGTGACGATGACCCTGTTATCGCTAAACCGCGCCCACCGTCTTATACAACATTAGTTTGCGAAACCTGAAATACGTGTCTTGTATTTTTATGTAAAGAATCTATGTACTAAATTTCAAAACTTTATCATGAAAAATCACAAAGTCCAAAGTCCTGTTCTGTTACCTGGTTGTCCGCACAAAAACGTGGTTACCACGCAGCGCTGCCGCGTGCGTGCCTCCAGCGTCGTCTTGAGCTCATTGATAATAATAATTTGGCAGTAGGTACCTAAGTGATTGCGATAGGTACTTAATGTCGCTCGGTGTTTAACATTTAACTTTAAAAACAAAAGTTGGGACAAAATATAACATGGTTTAAAAATTATTGGAATCGATTCAGTTACTTCATGGTTTATTCTTGATGGTTTATTCTGAACCAACTATATATAGATTTCTCATATACTAAAAACAATGTTGTATTTATAATACCTATGTGAACCATTGTGAAGAAAGAAAATATTTTATAATAATCATTTTATTTCATATTTTCAATGGTTACAACTGGTTACCATTGAATCTTTATGCGGCAACTGTTGCTCAATCGAGCAACAGTTGCCGCATAAAGTTGCCTTGTTTGCTCGGGGTTTTGCAATGCGAAATCAACGTATACAAAGTATCAACAATCGTATTGTAAGTCTTATCTCAATAAAAGTTTATAAAGATATCTTCGGATTCACTTTAAGAGATGCTGATTTTTGTATTACATTACCATAACTACATAGTATAAAACAAAGTCGCTTCCCACTGTCTGTCCCTATGTATGCTTAGATCTTTAAAACTGCGCAACGGATTTTGATGCGGTTTTCAGTAATAGATAGAGTGATTCAAGAGGAAGGTTTATATATATATATTGCACCCGTGCGATCGCTTTAACAATAAAGGGTTTAGCCAAATGGCATAAACGGAACCCTTATAGATTCGCTTTTGCCGTCTGTATGTCTGTCTGTCCATTCGTATGTCACAGCCATTTTACTTCGAAATTGTTGGCACCACACTGTCAAAATTTTTTAGTCTTTTAAGAACCGGAGCAAAAAATTGATGTGAAATTAAGAAAACAATAATAAAAATAAAAGGTGGCCCTCCATACATGTAACTAAGGGTTTAAAGAAAATATAGTTTGTTAGGTATAGGTTATTTTAATTTATTATAATAAAAAAATAACGTTGAAATAAAATGTATCAATGTATTTAACTATGTGGGGTAATTATCGATAGCTCCTGAAAAATGATATCCAGATTCCTACCACATTTTTTTTCTTAAGTCAATCATTGATGAGATATTTGCTTCTAAAGCGACCCTGGCGCGGTGTCTTAAGGGCATTACATGGCTCAAAGCCCAAAACCAGCGTATGTTCAAAGAAATTTGTTGATGAATCCCTTCGTGCGTTTTCCGTGTAAAAAAAGTATGTTATAGTTAAGTTCATCACAAATAAATTGTATTGTTTAAAATTTTAATAAACCTTCTCAATTTTTTTTGGTTAATTGTAGAAAACAGGTCCTTTTTCAACCTTAATTGTAAATTATCTCTGTAACGGCTGAATAGATCGGCATGAATTTTATAACAACAAATACGTAATGAATACTTAACAATCTGTATTGTTTTTTTTCTGTTATTTCTTTTAATATTTTTAAATAATAAATAAAAACCGAAATTTTGCGAAATGTGCGGGACAAGTCAACAAAAACCAGTACAGGGATCAAATCATCAAGGTCATCGAGCAATGTAATGCCCTTAAGAGGAGTTTTGGCCGAAAGGTGTCGCATACCGACGATTCCGAGGACGGTTACGCGACAACACGCAGCAAAACACTTCGCCGTCAACGATTCGTGTCTAGTTTTAGTCAAATAAGTTTTTTTATATGTATTAGTTTATTATTTTATAAGATTATTTTGTGTATTTTTATATGGGCCTCAGTTGCCTGACAGTAAAATTATTGATTGAAAGCCGTTGCCGTGAAAGCCGTAAAATTGTGCCTCTATGTTTCTAATGTAAGAGGTGGAAAATTCTGAAGAAAATGAGGTTTGTAGAACGTAGAAAGAGCTTTCTACGAATTTTTTTTTTTAATAAAATTTGATATTTAGTTTTCGAGATATGGGACTTTTTATCAAACTGTAGCAATAACTTTGTTTTTGATTAACATACTATGAAAAACAAATTTAGTTTTACTGTTGAGTGAATTCATTTAAAAAAATCTTATTATATTGTTTGATGCTACGTTACATTATGTCGATTTTTTACTACCCAATGTGTATTTAAGAAATAAAACACCAAAATAAATTTTCATATGCACATATATTCGTTACAATAATAATAATATTTTAATAATGTAATATAATTATCTCTTACAACACTATTAAAGCTGGCACATTTTCTTTTGTTTTACCGCAACGCTAATTTCATGATTGTTAAATAATAATAAATTAATTTATTAATAATTCCTAATGACTTTACTTGAGTTTTTTCTTATTTAATATGTCAAACTACTTATTGTTATAAATACTTTGACATATTAACTAAAAAAAAGTCTAAAGGCTTATTGACAATGTTATTACAATTTTTAAATAAAATAAATCTAGATTTGAAGGTATCAGGGGTTGTGCAGATAAATCTTTATATAAAATATATAAATAATATCGCAAAAATACATTCATACTTTTAATTAAATTTGATGGTAAATATCAATATAAGACGTGAAATGAAATACCCAATTAAACATGTCTCATATATAATTTGAATATTACAAAAGCATTGCAATGATTTCTTGCTATTTTACAGATTAAATTAATATAAAAATAAAATTGGGCCTCACAGTATGTTAGGTTCAATCCCCGTATTTTCAATAAAAGATCTAGAAAATAACAATAATATCTAAATTATAATAATAAACTATCTATGGTGTATATTTGAACTATGCATTTAAGCTTCTTATTTTATCCGATATCATAATTCGATAATTTCGTATATTATCTATCTATGTTTATTGCACTGATTTAATATAATTATATTGCTTAAAACGAAGCATGCCTTGGTTCAAGCAAAAGGAGGCATTAACATGCCTTTTAAATAGTAAGAATAATTTATTTAAAAAGAAAAGTGTACATTTAGGCGCAGTAAAGCCTAATGCCGAGATAGTGCGCTTTGCTTTGTAAATATTTGTTATTATATTTATTTACTCATATATTATTCATTTGTATTTGTAATGGAATACAGTTTGCACAATTGTATGCCTCTATGAATAGAGTAGAATAAAATGCACTGCCTCGTTAAAAGCAATAAAATTATAAAAAAATCAGTACCTTTTATATTAATACAGCAATAACGTACAAGATATATGTTTAAAAGAGGGCTATTTAACAACTCAGACCTAAATAAAGGCCTCAATACATACATGAACAGTGGTAGACAGAAACTATAATAATTAAAAAGGTCTCAATTATGTGGGTTTCCTTTAATTTTAAATATAACAAGAAACACATACAACAATAATAGTCGTTAAACAGCCCAATTTTACTAGTATCTCCCTTTTCAAAACAATGCGAATATATATTTTTTTTATTTAATAAATATCAAACGTTATGATTTAGTTTACATCGCATGGTTTTGCAAAGTTAGACGACATCTTAACAGAGCAAAGACTGAAACAGTGAGTTTGAAGCAATTGTCATTTAAATGTACCCTGGTGGGGGAGAACGTAGTGGGTAGCACAATTGTTTTAAAAGGTAATATTTAAGATATTGTGACTTATTTTTATTGTGCTACTGTTTGTTTTTCTTTAAATATTCAGGAACTCTCAGGCTTTTATTTATAAAAACTTCTTGAGTAGACGTTTAAACACCACAAAATGGTGCACCAGCACTGTACTGGATCAGCGTCGCCTAAACTCGAGAGGTTCAGCTTTCTTACTATGGAACTCCATACTGCAACGCATAGTTATAAGCATCGTAACGACATTGCCTCAGATTGGGATCAGTTAGTTATAAGCGGGTCCAATATAACAATGCTTTCAGGTTGCTGATAGGATTGCCTCGCTACTGCAGCTCGTCAGCGATGTTAGCTGAAGCTCAAGTGGACGGCTTTCACGCCATTAAACGCAAGAGAGCAGCATCACTGATGCGAAGGGCGAGGGGCAGTCCCAACAGCTACCTGAGTGTAATTGCAGAATATATCCATTGTCTTTTTTGGCGGCATTAAGGATATGATAGGATTAGGATTAAAAGGATCCGAAGGTTTCAGGGGGTTTTCGAGGGTTTTTTTGAATTATTAGGATTTTTTTAGGACTTTTGGATAAGGTTGCGTATTTTGTAGGCTGACATGCGTTTTTTGTGTTGTAAGTGTGTGTAAGTTACTAACATAGCTTTAAGTTATCTTGATGTACTACTACTAACACTCTATAGACTGAAAAGTCTAAAATAAATGTTTTGAATTGAATTCAATAAGTCATCATCCACCTTGCCTTTTTCCAACTATGTTGGGGTCGACTTCAAGTCTAACCGGATGCAGCTGAATACCAGTATTTTACATGGAGCGACTGCATATCTGACGTCCACAACCCAGTTAATACTAGGTAATACGATACGCCTTAGTAAGACTGATTGTCAGACTTTTTTGGGTCTCTGACCACCTAACGACTGTCAAAGATGACTACAAATGACAGCCGGGACCAACGGGTTAACGTGCTTTCCAAGGCACGGAGGAAACTCGGTATGTAATGGGCGGTCACCCATCCACAGACCAACCTAGGCAAGCACGGCTTAACTTAAAGATCGGCCCGAGCGGCTGTTATTATTTTGCCACGAGCTCCTCATTGAATTAAATAAGTGAGGTGAGGTAATGTCGAACCGGTGCAGAGCTTATGGTAGATATGCTTTGAGCTTTAAGGTTAAATAAATATGGTTTAGCAGATGTAAGTACATAACAAGACTTCACCATAAACAACGTTAAGTAATTCTGTTGTGGATTCTTCTAATTAGTTTAGATTATTGTGTTTGGTTTCAGAATTGAAGTGGAATGAATAGCTAGGTTAAAAGCTATGTTAGCGTGTGATTTTCATCGTACAGATAGAGACTTGCTTCAAACTCTGTTTCTACAGAAAATACGCAATATATAGCTAGAAACAGTACAACAAATATTTATTATAAAAGAAAGATTCATAGTGATGTGCATTACTATTATTAAGAATAAGTTTAAAAATATTAAAATGCTACAATATACAGCTATGATTATTAATAATAGTGTGTTTGTTAATTTGAAGTGCTTATTGAATAACCAAATTTTAAATAACGTGTGTGTGGTGAGAATAGACTATTGCATGAGAGACTTTTTAACAGTGCCACATAAAACGGTGCAAAATAGTTTTTAGTTTTATTAACACTTTTATACACTTTGTTTTAAAAATGGATTGACACAAACAAACTATTCGACCTTGCACATGGTTTTCAGAAAAGTAGATCCGCTGTGTGAAATTTTAAAATAAATTGTCACTAAAGAAAGGTCATCATAATTTTTTGCCTAGCCGTTTCTCAGCTATATTGGCTTCCAGTCTTACCGAATCTAGCTGAACACTAGTATTTTACTAGTAGCGACTGCTTATTTCACTTCCACAACCAAGTGACTGAATAATAATGGTACTATTGGGCGACTGTCAAGGAACTACAAAAAATCACACAGCCGGGACCAACGGCTTAATGCGCTTTTCGAGGCACGGAGGTAACTATATAAAGAATGGTCACTCTTCCACGAAACTACCTCGGCACGCGTTGATAAATCATAAAGATCGACCCGCTCGGGTATTATTGAGCCACGTGATCTATAAGTGTATGCGAAACATGAAAGACAAAATTGTCACTCATCATCTGCCTAGCCTTTTCCCAACTATGTTGGGGTCGGCTTCAAGTCTAACCGGATGCAGCTGAACCTGGTGTTCAGCTGCATCCGGTTAGACTTAGGTTAGACTATTTACGTGGAGCGACTGCCTATGTAACCTCCACAACCCATAGTACTAGGTAATATGATACCCATTTGGAAGGCTCAGGTCACGACTGTCAAAGTTGTACAATGGACTGCCGGGACCAACGGCTTAACGTGCTTTCCGCGGCACGGAGAAAACTCGGTATGTAATGGGTGGTCACCCATCCACAGAACGATTCAGGCAAGCGCGTCTTAACCGGAAGATAGACCTGGAGGTGTATAATTTCAGTGTGGAAAAGAGACAGAGCTATACAGGTTGTCTAGCGCCATCTCTTTCCCACACTGGAATTACTCCAGCTTTAAGACGTCATGGTAGGCCACCTGGGCGGCTGATATTATTTAGCCATGAGCTCCTCCGCTGTTACTATCGAAGACATATTAAAAAAAAAAACAGTAAAGGTATGAAAACTGTCTCCTATAAAAATTGCTCTCTACGAGGCACAGAATCCACATCACTATAACCTTTTGAAACTTAACTCGAATAATTCACAACTATAACATAGTGTTCTGGGGTGTTACTATGACGTCTTAAAGCAGGAGCAATTCCAGTGTGGGAAGAAGACAGAGCTATACAGGTCGTCTAGCGCCATCTCTTTCTCACACTGGAATTACTCCTGCTTTAAGACGTCATGGTAGGCCACCTGAATGGATATGCTACACATTAATACTAGAAGCACCAACACATACACAGACAAACAGTGGTGCAGTTATCAAGTTATAAACATACTTACATCTATCGCGATCAACATGACAGAAAAAAGTAATAAATATCGCTGGTTGTTTTGACTTGTCAAAGTCAACAAATTGACTTCTTTTTTCTTGTCGCTAATCTGTATAGATAAATAAAATTGAAGTGTCTGTTCGTAATATCAATTCATAATATTTGTTTATTTTACGAATAAAAGATGGTCTTACTGTTTTGAATTCTTGCCCGGTCTGTACCATGTACCTACGCGGAATGGATCCGGCTTGATCTTACATAATGCTTTAATCCTGTAATAGTTTTGTTACGATACACAACTATTGCTCAAATCGAGGCAAAACATTACTTTTGATGAGGCACAGATTTTACTAATTTCGAGGCATGTTGATCGCAATTCAAAATAAAAATCCTGTTTTGCGATGGCGCTATATTTATACTAAATAGATCTATTCTGTTTTCCTATAAATGGATAAAATCTCCTATAGACAAATATTTACAAAAATGCTGGCGTAGGAATTGAGGACGTATCCATTTCTTCTTGGCACAACATTGATATAATTTATTTTTATAATTGTTTTTCAGAAAATTTAAATTTCTCCAAAGTTGTTTTTTTAACCAAGTTGTACTAATTTAATATGAACTTAAATGTACTTAAATTTAAAACATTATGGCAAAGTGTTTGCTGAAGTAACTTAATAAATTGTATTATGATTGTAGTGGAGTTTTAATTAATAATTTAGGGACTAAACACTGAAACTTTGAATGCCATATTTACGACAAAGCTTCAACATTTTTACGACACAAAATTTACACTTATAACGACAAAAAAAAATCATTTAAAATGAATAAATTGTTATGTCAGTACAAGTTTCACATTTAAAAGCCTTACAATATTTTATATTAAATTAAAAACAACACATTGATAATGTCTTAAATATTTTTAAACATTTTATAACAGTTAGTTTACATTTCATAATTATAAACAATACAATACCCCCCCCCCCCCTTACAATATTTTACAATTACATTTAACTTTACATTTAATACGGAAAATTATATTTCTTTCAAATAAATGGGACGTATAATAAAATGCACGAAAGTCAATAATTTAATAAATTAAATAATAATTACTATTATTTTTCTAATACCTAGATTTCAAAAATTAACCGACACTACATGACTTTTGAACTAATTATAAATTAAAACATAACCTATTCACCGCCACGGACGTCTATGAACGTCAAATCGTTAGGGCTTTAAATAAAGTGTTATTATCGACGTGCCATGCCGTCAGAGGCGTCGTTAGCACTTTTTGATTTGATGTCCATAGACGTCCGTGGCGGTCAATAGGTAACCCATAACGAAATACATTTCATACATTCCCAACACACGTATAATATTTTTCACATTTATTAAGTTAATTACATTTCTGTAACTTTAATAACTGATATTCCTCTTTCATTTAATTCTTTTAACGATTTATTTAATTTGAATAAAAATGACTTTAAGAGATGTTTTTGAGTGCAAGTCTTAGGGTCTCGTCATTTTGGCATAACTTTCAACTAGTATTGCCGATATTTTTTGGCTTTATTACTAAGTAATATTATTTTGTCATATTTCTTACAGTTAAACTTGTAAAAGTGCAAGATTGACTTCAATTTTCAATTGCAGCAAGATTCAAATGTTTTTAATTTAGTAGTGTATAGAAATAAAATAATCATTTAATATTTTACTGAACGTCATTTTCATTTAATTTATTGGACTTTATAATTATGTAGATAATAATATATTATGTTTTACATATAAATATATTTATAAATGTATATATTTATGTCTAATTTAGCAAAAATGGACGTTAGGGTTTCTGCTAGAACATTTCTTACTAATACAAGACGCTGCGTTCAATTAGGAAATGTGAATTTAAAATACTTCACAGACGCTTAGTTCAGGAAAGGAGCTAATGAATGCGTATTATACAACATGTCTTTTTAGTCGTCTTACAATGGCAGATCATTTCATGTATCCATTGACTACTTACTAAACATTATTAAAAAATATATAGGTATTTAAGAGATTTGAATAATTTAAAAATAAAAATATTATTCATAACACATGACGTAGTTAGAAACACCCTATCAGTGGCAAAGGTTCCATACAACTCGATTCCTACCGGATTCCCTTTTAAAAATGGCACAGTCAGTATTCTATAGACAAATAATATAATCACATTAAAGATATGTACTCCGGCTTACCTCTTACAAAAATTGACCCTTCGCTACTGCACCGTATTGGGAGTGCGGTCCGTAATCGTGCCTGGAGGTATTTTATGTCGGATATATTGAGGGGACCAACTTTGTAAGACGACTAAAAAGTCACGGTCACAGATATAGATAGACCTAGATAACGCGAGAGCAACTACTTCGCATGCCATATTATTATGTAGCTTACGTACAAAAATCGTAAGTGGCCAATTTCGAACTCAGTCTGCATCGGAGCATAGCGCTAGTCGGACGTCAGTGGGCGTCATGGCGGGGGGTAGGATGAGGGGGGCTTTGAATCGATTTGATTTTTCCATCACTAAATAGTGCTTGTGACGTCATAATAGGTAGTCAAAAAATGGCACGCTTGGTGATCGTGATACTTGCGTTATCTAGGTCTATCTATATCTGTGGTCACGGTGTATATGTATTGTGTGTATTATATATACCTACATTATCTTATGCTGGCTTTACACGACTCACTTTTGGTTTTATTTGGTTGAATCAACCGAAATTTACAAACAAAATTATTAAAAATAAAATAATGTTAAAAAAAAAAATGTTAAATGTTGCCAGTATAAAAACTTTAAACATTTTTTATCTTTGTCACTTTGGAACATGTAACTGGTCAAATTTTGTCTGCTATACCTACAAGGATTATTACCGAAATCGTATCCCAAGACGCCATTTGCTTTTTTCAAGTTATAAGCACGGTCAAGGTTTTCATATCCCGACAGTACCAACAAGGAGTTTCAAGTTGATTTGAAGAGAATCATGGCATACTTTATGCTACCATATTTGAACACTTGGCAAGTCTCTTCATCATTAAAGGCGCCAATCCTTTACGCAAGCTACTTGTATGCAAGTTGCAAATTGCATACAACTTGGATAAAATTGCATACAAGCTACAACTTGTATGAGGTAGTTTAAACTTGGACATTTTTTATTCAAGTGATGTGGAAATTGAACATCCAAACGTTAGTTGCATGTTTTGAATTGCGAACAAACCAGTTTCGAACCCACTGAGTCCAATCGATAATATACTATTATCTAAGCAATGACTCGGCAAGCAGCACCGACCACAGCATCACGTCTTCCAATCATGATGTCCTACTTAATTGTTGAACATCTCCACTTGTATGCAAGTAAAACCTGCATTCAATTTACCACACTCTCGAAAATATGTGTCCAATTCAAGCAACTTGTACGCAAATGTGACGTCTTACTTGCATGCAAGACTTGCCTAATGGAATCGCGCCTTAAGATATTTTCTATTCTCGATCGACTAGTATTGATCGATTAAAATGAAGTACAGTCCTTTGACAGTTATTTTACCTATGACAGCTATAGCCCAATAACAATCTTATAGTCCAGGAAATAAAGAACACTATAATTTTGACAGACTTGTCAGTGACAGCAGAGTAGCCTGAACCTTATTGGCGCGTCATAAAGATAATTGTGAAATCACGGTTCAGCCCGGTATGGCAGATTTCTATCGACTTAACGACATTGTATCATTCTGTGGGTCTAGACAAAGTAACGAATTGCTATCAAGGATGACGATGATGGTAAAGTCGAAGAAAGAAACACTTCAGTGGCGCTACTACAGGATCTGTGTATTATGATTAGGCGCCGTCCTATTGCCATCGCTTGCACGATGATGCGTGCGTCCGACGAAAATGATCGTACGACCATGCGTTCAAACATTCTGATTTCTACTGAATGTTCTATTAATGGTCGTGCGAACATGCGATGCGACCAAATTGTGTAATTTTCGTTGCGCAACCATCGACGTACTGATCCGTTCTGATAACATACTGATCAAGACTGAATGTCCTAATGGCGCTAGCGTGACCAAGCGGAGAGGAGGTTTTCTGTTTTTATACTCGTCTACGTCGTTTTTTTTAAATCCTATTTATGATTAAAAAAAATATTGCTTGACAGCAGAAACTGTGCATCTCTGTTAAGAGTGATTTCGAGAGTGATCGCATCTCTCCAAAATAGGATACACAATTTCGCTCGCGGTTCCATTGCACGATGAAATCGCATCACATCATCGCACGAGCGATGTCAATCGGACGGCGCCTTATAGATCAAATATTCGGATGCATACCTAAAGTATGAGTGTTGACTAGTATGGAGCGCGCGTCATTACGAGAAAAGTTAAAGTTTATTTAAATAAATAGTTATCTTTCATTTTTGTTTTAATTTAAATGAATTATGCCCAAGTCATATTACCATTTCGTTTTATTCGATATTTAAGCAGCAAAAATTGAAATCGTTTTAAATAAATTTGCCGGGTTTAAATAAATTATAATTAATACGAATTACTATGCACACTGAAGAATTATGAAATTCTGCGATCCCGGGATAAAAATTGGCATTTAAAAAAGTCGTTTCCATACTTTTGTACCCATTGCCGGAAAAAAAAACGTACTTAAACTAAATGTACACCCGAATATTCGATCCTTAATCACACAGTTAGACACACACTCACGAACACATACACACTCACACTTAGACAGTAGTAAGCGATAGCTATCGTTTACAATTGCGAGTTTGTGTTACAAGTTGACATTTACTTGTTTTGAATAGTCAAAGCGATTTGACTAAGGCGCGCCGCTGTGGATCCACTGCAGTGTTTCTTCACGCTTCTAATTTGAAGGCATCCTTGAATGTATTAGTGTAACATATGCCGCCGAATAGCTTTTTTAAACTTGTTAAAAGTAGTTTTAAAAATGAGAAACGATTTGAAAACACTTGTCTAGAAATTCAGATATGACATAATACAACTATGACATAACTTTGCACGCCATGGCCCTGCGGCAAATAAATATATTTTCTTTCTTTCTTTCTTTAAATGTTTTTTTTTTTATTCGATTATTGAATTTTGTAAGAGCAGCGGTTCAAGCTTAAAAAGCATTCAATAATTATATAAATTTAAATTTGCTCAGTAAATATTATATGTTTAGTTATGTTGACAAATGTTATCAATTCCATGTAAGAAAATACGAAAGATTTTCTATTTTAAGTAGGTAAGTATAATTTATTTTTCTTGTATCAAATCTTTGTCAAAAAATACGTGAATATTTGGTCTTATATTATTATAATTGGTTGATAATATTTTTTTATATAAACTTTGCTCTAAAGTGAACCAGTGGATTGGTTGAATCAATCATTTGATTGATCAAGCAACCGACTATGATGCTGATCGGCATAAGCCTGACGTGTACTTCTTATGTTATATCAATCGGGTTGTCAATCAAATGATTGAAGAATGATTCAACTTTGAAGGTTGAAAACGAAATCATAGTTGGAGTTAGTTAAAATATAGTCAATTTATGTAGTTCTTGATTAAAAAGAGTTCAATTCTTTAGTAAAGTAAAAAGCTCTTTTCAATATCAGTCAGAAAAAAGATCAACAAGACGTGAACAGTTGGTGGTTGGTTGTAAATCAAACGATTGATAAATCTTAAGATTGTAGTGTAAATTAGCAGTGTGTGAACAGTTTGAAGAATCCGCGCCCCTTCTCCGGAGCTGGTCCCATCAGCATTGGTACTTGGTTCTTATGGGTTATCGTTATCTGGAAGAATAATATATTATTATGCACTAGTTTCTTTTTCATGTCATCTATACTGTATAAAAATAAATAAAATGAAGTTTCCGTAATATCAAAATAACACATTTTTACTGATTGCATATGCAAATAAATACGACAGTTATAACAATTTTTTTTTTTCGATTTTTGTCTGTCTGTCTATTTGTTCCAGCTAATCTTCGAAAATGCTGGACCGACTTTGACGGAATTTTACTAGCAGATAGCTGATGTTATAACTCAGGCTACTTTTATTTTAAAAAATACTTAAGGTTCCGTGTAAAAAAAAATAAAACCCTTGAAATTGTTAACAAAATCCGATTCAAAAAGGGAAGCAATTTTTTTTATAATTTCACGTGAACGTAGGTCGCGGGCAACAGCTAGTTTAAAATAAATTCGATACAGGTTTGTACCAAGTAAATATTTGTTAATAATGTTCTTCAGACGCACTAGAAACCTTCATGAGAAATTGGTCCACAACAGTCACCAGCGTTGCGAAATGGATGGAGTGAGTGTTGACTTATTTGTCAAAAAAAAAAATACATGGACATGTGCATTCTTCCCATTTTAACCTATAGGTCCCAGACTTGGTCTTTGACAAACATTCAAAAGTAAAAACTCAAGTTCTGCCAACGTGCAACGGAGCGCAGCATTCTAGGCGTCAAACTAACCGACCATGCACGCAACACCACACTGCGCTCCAAAACACAAATTACTGACGTTGCTCAAAAAGCCGCTAAGCTGAAGTGGGACTGGACTGGCCATGTGTGCCGCGTGCTCAATGAGCTGTGGGCCAAAATAACCACTTTCTGGAGCCCTGACACAGCCAGAAAGCGTCGTGGTAAACCTCGTAGAAGATGGCGGGACGAGCTGCATAAAACCAACGACCAGTGCTCGATCCAAACAACTGGAAGTCATGGGGAGAGGCCTTTGTCCAGCAGTGGGATGACGCTGGCTAACAGTATCAGTATCAGAGCGATGGCTTCTAGTCAGCAGTGGGACTGTACGGCCTGTCTTATGTCAATAAGAAGATAAAGTTTTTAAGCTACCTTGCAAGGAGGCTGCATCCACGGCTCCCCGTCGATCTGCATGGGGAATGTCTTCTTAGTGGTCAACGTGATGGAACTGCACTGCGCTAGTCGCCTGCCTGACGCTCGAAGACCTGGGAAATATAAGTGATATGATTAAGTTAAAGATACCCTATTGGTGAATGAGCGAGCGGTCGACAGGAGCCGAAACTAGCGACCCGCCCTCGCTTCGCACAGCGCCACCTATCGGGTCCAAAACTATATCTAATGTAGCCTATATTTTAAGTTAAGCATTTAGCAGTAGAGCGGTGAAAACTGCGTTCAAATCCATGCAGTAGTTTTTGCATGATGCGCGTACAAACATACAGACGGAAAGACAGACAGACAAACATTTTAAAAACTGTTGTTTTGGCTTCTATTGCTCTAATAAAGACACCCCTTTTTTTAATATCTTCAATGTACAGACATCGGCCTGTTACATTTATATTATACATGGTATGTATAAATAAGAAAAAGTCACTAGCATACAGGATGATTCCAACATACATGAGGTATTTTCAGGCATGGAAAAACCAGTATTTTTTATGACGTCATTATTTGGACCACGAATAGACAAACTGAAGTATGGGTGCTTACATAAAGAAGCAGGTTTCCGGTACGGGCGGGTCGGTACCGATCGGTCAAGGGTTAACTTGCATAAAGAAACAGTTAAATTTGTCCGTATTGACCATTATAACTTGAAACCGTATGACTCATTCCAGCCCCCGTAGCATGAATACTGTAGACAAGGATTTCTTTGACGGAATAATCGACAAAATGACAGATAGTGCAAAGAAATCTGTCATTGTGTCGACACAATCTGTCGTCTCTTTATATGTGAGCGCATAAGATAATTAATACCTGCACCGATCGGTACCGACCCGCCCGTACCAGAAACCTGCTTCTCTATGTATGCACCCTAACAGTGACTGGCCAGTTACCAAGTCTGTACAAGAGCCTATAGTTTTTAGAAAAAAAAAATTTTTAAATGCAGGTAGTATATTTACCAGTTCTCACTTGGCCCATGTGTAAACAGTTCTCCAGGCCGATCACTTCTATTAGCTTGTCACCAATATCTGAAAAAAAAAACAGTGATAACCAAGTAGTATGACCGTTGGACTGCCAAGTCATAAGTCTCGAGTTCGAACCCAAGACACGCAACTTAGAGTTTTCGCATTCATGTGCGTATTACATAATTATCACTTGGTTCGGTAATTGTAATTTAATTCAATTATTATTTATATTATTTCATTTGTATCATGCCTTTTTGAATTTAAATTATAATTTAAAAAAAATATTTTTATTAATCACCAATGTAAATTTAACATTTGTACGCCCATGTGGTAGAATGTGATGAGACAATCTAAATTTCATTTAATGGGTGGTTACCCATCTACGGAGCAACCTAGGCAAGCGCAGCTTAACACACACCCACAAACACACACACACACTGCACATCCCTGTATACGTGTAGCTTGTGGGTTGACTATAGTGAAAGGGCGGGCATACGGTGCCCTCCGTGTCCAGTACAACAACGCGTTCCGGGCGGTGTTGGGGCTGCCTCGTTTCTGTAGCGCATCAGGGATGTTCGCAATGGCACGCACTGATTGTTTCTACGCGTCTATGCGTAAGCGGTGCGCGTCTCTGGTGCGCCGGGTGCGGGCCAGCCCCAATTGTATCCTGGCAATGATCGCAAACAGGCTAGACTGCCCTTATGTCCGGCATTGTTGTGGCAGGCATGTTGCTGTTCCATTACCCGTTAGAAAATTGTAATTATTGTTAATTTATTTTTATGATCCATAATGTATTGATAATCGATAAGTTTTATTTAATTGTGTATTGCATTTTAATTTTGATTTTTATTTTGATTGAATTTTAATTAAGTTGAGTTGAATTTTAAATTTTTATTGTATTTGAATCAATTCTATTTATTTTTGTAATTTGTTTTATTTTGAACCAAATAGTGATGTTTTTGTCTTTTTTTTTTTTTGTGTTTGTAATGTGATTATAGTCTGACTGTATTGAATGAATTGGCAATGGGTGTAAATTACCTGAATAAATGAATTATTATTATTTCCTTTATTTATTTTCTAACATACTTGTTACATTTTTAAATATTTCTTAACAAAAACTATATAAAAAACATTTAAAAATATAAAAAAATAGTGGTCCGCCGGTAGCGGGAGCAGGGTCCAAGCTACCGGTGGTTAGGGCTCCAGAGACAAGAACCTCCTCACAATACGAGCCGTATCGAGGAGTACTGCCTTCTGAATCAGGCCCTTGATCCAACCGCCTAAGGAGAGCTTCGAAAGATGGTCATCGAGGCTCTTGGCTATGAGGCCATTGGCCGTCACGACGATCGGCACAATGATAGCCGAGTTCACATTCCACATGTCGATAACCTCGTGTGCCAAGTCGAGATATTTTATTTGTTTCTCTTTCTCAGCTTTCACGAGGTTCTCGTCATGCGGGATGGTAACATCGACTATCATTACGCGGCGCGCTGATCGGTCTATCACTACTATGTCAGGCTTATTGGCGACAATAGTCCTGTCAGTAATGATAGACTGATCCCAGTACAGCGTAACATGGTCTTTCTCGAGAACTGGGTCGGGCACATACTTGTAGTACGGTACCTCAGATTCCACAAGTTTATATTTCAAGGCAAGTTGCTGGTGAATAATCCTGGCTACTTGGTTGTGCCTGTGCAAGTACTCGCCGTTAGCCAGACGAGAACAACCAGAAATAATATGTCTGATAGACTCACCCGGACGGTGGCATGCCCGACACACGTCAACCGTCCCGTCCTTCATAATATATTTCCGATAGTTGTTCGTCAACATAACTTCGTCCATAATCGCACAGACAAAACCTTCAGTTTCTCCAAAGAGATCGCCGAAACGTAACCAGGACACGGACGCTAGAAAATCTACATCGGGGCCATGAAGAGCTCGGTAGAAGCGCCCGTGAAGCTCCTTGCCTTGCCATACTTCCTTGCGGTCATCGGTAGTGAGTACTTCAGGTTTGCGCCAGTTCTCTTTAGCCATGGACAGCGGGGTGAGTCCCTTGTCCACTGCGACCACATCTCGGTGCATACCCACCTCGACTTTTAAAAAATATTCTCTGAGACTGCACATCTCGCGGTTGTGAAGGGACTTCGCGTTTAAAAACCCTCGACCCCCACACTTCCGCGGGATGTACAGCCTCATCACTGATGATCGTGGGTGATGCATCCGGTTTGCGGTAAGCAGTGTACGAACTCTCCTATCCAGGGCATCGAGTTCGGTCTGAGTCCATTTGAGTACGCCGAAAGAGTACATTAAAACCGGCATGACCCAACCGTTAAAGGCGCGCACCTTGTTTCCGCCTGAAAGAAGGCTATGTAATACCTTGTTCAGGCGTCCAAAGAAGCGCTCCTTCAACGATTGCTTCATGTCAGTTACGTTAATGCCTAACGCTTCCGACATACCCAAATACTTATAGCTTTCGGTTGAGGAAAGGGTTCTCAGGTGTATGGAATCCGAGAGCTGAATTCCCTCGGATTCCATAATCTCCCCTTGCTTTACATACATGACTGCACATTTGTCCACACCAAATTCCATCCTGATGGCGCTACTGAAAGTTTCAGTTACTTTCAGTAGCTCCATCAGTTGCAATTTGTTGGGGGCAAAGAGTTTCAGATCATCCATGTAAAGAAGGTGAGATATGACCTGACCACCTCTCCTCAACCGGTAGCCTAGACCTGAATCCTCCAGCAATGTGCTCAGAGGATTCAGGGCTAAACAGAACCAAAGTGGACTCAGACTGTCGCCCTGGAATATTCCCCGTTTAATCCATACAGGTTCATCGTTCCCCTGGATCTGTCGACATCCTGGATATCGAAGGACCGTCCTCCATTGCCCCATACACGATTCAAGGAAGGCGCGTAGAGTTGCATCTATCTTGTACAACTCCAGCACCCTCATGAGCCATGTATGTGGCACCGAGTCGTAGGCCTTCTTATAATCTATCCAGCATGTAGACAGATCCTTGCGGGATCGACGAACCTGTTGGCTAATGGCCATGTCGATGAGGAGTAGCTCCTTAGTGCCGCGGGACCCATTCCTACATCCATTTTGAGAGGCAGACATAATGGAGTTTTTGTCAATGTGTGTATTAATTTTAGCTCTCAAAATGGATGTAAGAAGTTTATAGACCGTAGACAAACACGTGATCGGTCTATAATTTTTGGGTTCCGCGGGACTACCTGACTTATGGAGCAGGTGGGTAACGCCTGTTGTTAAAAACTGCGGTAGGGACCCAGACTCTAAGGATGACTGGAATTGGGATGCCAGGCAAGTGTGTGAACTGCTAAGCCATTTGAGCCAGAAGTTGTGCAGTCCGTCCGGTCCCGGTGATTTCCAATTCGGTAACGGACGAACTGCTCTGGCTACATCTAAAGGTGTTATCAAAATTGGCTCCATTTCTGGGATAGGTTCACACACCTGCTCGACATCACGCATCCAGTCAGCCTCAGTATGACAGACGGGTACCGACCAGATGCTGCGCCAGAAAGAACTCGTAGCAGCATCATCCGGGCGGCACATGTCTGTCATATTCTGGTCAGGTCGCTCCCAAGCTCTGTATACCCACCTCTCATCGCTCTGGAACATGCGATTCTGTGAGTATCGATCAACCCGCCGCTTATACCTCCGAATACGGTTCGCCCATGCATAAACTTTCTGCTTCAGGAAGTCGATGCGCTCTGTGACACGGGACATGTATTCTTGAGGACTGATTCCAGTCCCCGAGAATGCCCGCCTCACAAAGCGCATCACACGTGGTCGTGTATTGCCCTCCCTGAAGCAGTGTAGTTTGCCGATGAGTACCCTGGCCCCGTCGATGCGGCACTCGATCCTGCGCTGCCAGGCTGGTACGGCTGGTTTTGGTCGAGTAGCTACGTCACAATTTGGAAACTTGACATTAGCTAAACGACATGCCGCAACAGCCCCACAGTACAGGATCGAGTGTGTATCAACGAGGTTCTCGCTGCTCTCGAATAAATTCTTGAGTTGCGAGTCCAAGGCACACACCAGCGCCCTATTTTTATTATGCATGGGTAACCGTGGTAATCGGGGTCTAAGTTCGGTAGGAGTAGAACGATACTCGCGAAGCGCATCTTCCAAAGCGCTCCTCAATCGGTCGTTGCACTGGCTACTTACCACAGCAACCCTATCATCTTCCTCTACAACAGCTGGGTTGAACCGCGGCGGGGTTGCGTCAATAACTGACGCTTGCACCGCGGTTTGTGCCGGAGTTAAAACGATACGGTTGCTCAGTACCTCTGAGCGCAGCCTATCAAGTACGGCGTCGTCCAACATGTGATTGCGTTGGATAACCCGCACCTGATCCGACAGTCGTTGGGCCGAGACGTTGATGGTTGGTTCAAGTACCTGGAACAGAGACAGCATCCCAACACGGTACGCAGTGAGGTTAGTTCCCCCCTCTGTAGACCCGTAGTATGCGCGCATGACGTTCTCGTTAATGGAATGAGTCCATCTCATGCGCTGCACACAACCACCGGCAGCGGGGACCCGGCTCGGGGCCGGATGGCCCCTAAGTCCCAAGCTTCTCGGTGGCCGGCCTCTCCCCTGCCGACGTACAGGTGTTGGCGACGTCGGCGGAGAGAAATACTCGTCGCTCGAGCTCGACGCAACTGCCACTGCCGGTGTCACAGCACTCACGATGGGGCTGGATTCCGGCGGCGGCGAGGCGGAGCTGAGCGACTGGTCCGGAGGTGGTAGGCGTGCGCGTCGGGAGGCAGCTCTCGTTATCATTTGGTCATCGTTTCGTTATAACATCTCATTAAATATTTCCATTTTTCGTATTGATGACGCCGCGACGTTGACAGACGTCATTGTTGATTGGTAACAGTTTTTTTATATTTTCACTTTTTGGTTTTCTTTCTGCTTTTATTCCAATTTTCTAATATTTGCGTGTTTTTAAAAGACTATTAAAGAACTGTTATAAAGATGTTTGAATAAAAACTAATATTTATATTAAAATAAGAATGATGATGAAATTTTGACCGATGCTTGACTTATTATTATTATTATTTCCTTTATTTATTTTCTAACACACTTAATACATTTTTAAATATTTCTTAACAAAAACTATAATTATAAAAAACATTTAAAAATATAAAAATAGTGGTCCGCCGGTAGCGGGAGCAGGGTCCAAGCTACCGGTGGTTAGGGCTCCAGAGACAAGAACCTCCTCACAATACGAGCCGTATCGAGGAGTACTGCCTTCTGAATCAGGCCCTTGATCCAACCGCCTAAGGAGAGCTTCGAAAGATGGTCGTCCAGGCTCTTGGCTATAAGGCCATTGGCCGTCACGACGATCGGCACAATGATAGCCGAGTTCACATTCCACATGTCGACAACCTCGTGTGCCAAGTCGAGATATTTTATTTGTTTCTCTTTCTCAGCTTTCACGAGGTTCTCGTCATGCGGGATGGTAACATCGACTATCATTACGCGGCGCGCTGATCGGTCTATCACTACTATGTCAGGCTTATTGGCGACAATAGTCCTGTCAGCAATGATAGACTGATCCCAGTACAGCGTGACATGGTCTTTCTCGAGAACTGGGTCGGGCACATACTTGTAGTACGGTACCTCAGATTCCACAAGTTTATATTTCAAGGCAAGTTGCTGGTAAATTATCCTGGCTACTTGGTTGTGCCTGTGCAAGTACTCGCCGTTAGCCAGACGAGACCAACCAGAAATAATATGTCTGATGGACTCACCCGGACGGTGGCATGCCCGACACACGTCAACCGTCCCGTCCTTCTTAATATATTTCCGGTAGTTGTTCGTCAACATAACTTCGTCCATAATCGCACAGACAAAACCTTCAGTTTCTCCAAAGAGGTCGCCGAAACGTAACCAGGACACGGACGCTAGAAAATCTACATCGGGCCCATGAAGAGCTCGGTAGAAGCGCCCGTGAAGCTCCTTGCCTTGCCATACTTCCTTGCGGTCATCGGTAGTAAGTACTTCAGGTTTGCGCCAGTTCTCTTTAGCCATGGACAGCGGGGTGAGTCCCTTGTCCACTGCGACCACATCTCGGTGCATACCCACCTCGACTTTAAAAAAATATTCTCTGAGACTGCACATCTCGCGGTTGTGAAGGGACTTCGCGTTTAAAAACCCTCGACCCCCGCACTTCCGCGGTATGTACAGCCTCATCACCGATGATCGTGGGTGATGCATCCGGTTTGCGGTAAGCAGTGTACGAACTCTCCTATCCAGGGCATCGAGTTCGGTCTGAGTCCATTTGAGTACGCCGAAAGAGTACATTAAAACCGGCATGACCCAACCGTTGAAGGCGCGCACCTTGTTTCCGCCTGAAAGAAGGCTATGTAATACCTTGTTCAGGCGTCCAAAGAAGCGCTCCTTCAACGATTGCTTCATGTCAGTTACGTTAATGCCTAACGCTTCCGACATACCCAAATACTTATAGCTTTCGGTTGAGGAGAGGGATCTCAGGTGTATGGAATCCGAGAGCTGAATTCCCTCGGATTCCATAATCTTCCCTTGCTTTACATACATGACTGCACATTTGTCCACACCAAATTCCATCCTGATGGCGCTACTTATTATTATTTCCTTTATTTATTTTCTTACTTACTAATTACATTTTTAAATATTTCTTAACAAAAACCATATAAAAAAACATTTAAAAATATAAAAAAAATAGTAGCCCACCGGTATCGGGAACAGGGTCCAAGCTACCGGCGGTCAGGGCTCCAGAGAGAGGAACCTCCTAACAATACGAGCCGTGTCTAGGAGTACCGCTTTCTGAATCAAGCCCTTGATCCAGCTGCCTAACGAGAGCCTCCTCAGGTATTGGTCGAGGCTCTTGGCAATTAAGCCATGGGCTGATACGACTATCGGCACAATGATCGCTGAGTCCACATCCCACATGTCGACAACCTCGCGAGCCAAGTCAAGATACTTGATTTTCTTATCTTTCTCGGCTTTCACGAGGTTCTCATCATGCGGGACCGTTATGTCAACAATCATTGTGCGCCGCTCTGATCGATCCACCACCACTATATCAGGCTTATTGGCTACAATAGTCCTGTCAGTGATGATGGATTGATCCCAGTACAATGTGATACTGCCATTTTCGAGAACTGGGTCGGGCACATACTTATAGTACGGCACTTCCGATTCCACAAGGTTGTATTTTAGAGCAAGTTGCTGATGGATAATCCTGGCTACAAGGTTGTGTCTATGCAAGTACTCTCCGTTAGCCAGACGAGAACACCCGGAGATAATGTGACGGATTGATTCGCCTGGACGGTGGCATGCCCGACATATGTCAACCGTACCGTCCTTCACAATAAATCTCCGGTAGTTATTCGTCATCATAACTTCATCCATAATTGCACAGACAAAACCTTCGGTTTCTCCGAAGAGGTCCCCGCAACGTAGCCAGGCTACGGACGCTGATAGGTCTACATCGGGCCCATGCAGGGCCCGGAAAAAGCGTCCGTGAAGCTCTTTACTCTGCCATACCTCCATGCGGTCGTTAGTGTCAAGCACTAAGGGTTTGCGCCAGTTCTCTTTAGCCAAGGAAAGCGGGGTGAGGCCCTTGTCCACTGCGACCACATCTCGATGCATCCCCACGTCGGTTTCAAGGAAATATTCCCTGAGACTGCATATCTCGCGATTGTGGAGAGTCTTAGCGTTTAAAAAGCCTCGACCCCCACACTTCCGCGGGATATACAGTCTCATAACAGAAGAACGCGGGTGATGCATTCGATATGCCGTCAACAATGTACGGACCCTCCTATCCAGGGCGTCTAGTTCTGTTTGAGTCCATTTGAGTATGCCGAAAGAGTACATCAGAACCGGCATGACCCAACCGTTGAAGTCACGTACCTTATTGCCGCCTGATAAAAGACTATTAAATACTTTTTTCAGGCGGCCAAAGAAGCGCTCCTTCAACGATTGCTTCATGTCAGCAACATTGATTCCCAGCGCTTCCGACATACCCAAATACTTATAGGTTTCGGTTGCTGAGAGGGATCTAAGATTTATGGAATCCGAGAGCTGGGTTCCCACAGATTCCACAATCTCCCCTCGCTTTACATGCATGACCGCACATTTGTCCACACCAAATTCCATCCTGATGGCGCTACTGAAAGTTTCAGTTACCTTCAGTAGCTCCATCAGTTGCAAATCGTTGGGGGCAAAGAGTTTCAGGTCATCCATGTAAAGGAGGTGAGATATAACTTGACCACCTCTCCTCAACCGATAGCCTAGACCTGAATCCTCCAGCAGCGTGCTTAGAGGATTCAAGGCTAAGCAGAACCAAAGTGGACTCAAACTATCGCCCTGAAATATACCTCGCTCTATCCTTATCGGCTCGCTATTCCTCTGGATTTGCCGACATCCTGGATAGCGAAGGACTGTCCTCCATTGCCCCATACATGACATCAGGAAGGTGCGCAGAGTTGCATCAACTTTATACAACTCTAGCACCCTCATGAGCCATGTATGTGGCACCGAGTCATAGGCCTTCTTATAGTCTATCCAACATGTCGACAGATCGCTTCGGGAACGGCGAACCTGTTGACTAATGGCCATATCAATGAGGAGTAGCTCCTTAGTACCGCGGGACCCGTTCCTACATCCATTTTGAGAAGCGGACATGATAGAATTGTCATCAATGTGTTTGTTAATTTTAGCTCTCAAAATGGATGTAAGAACTTTATAGACCGTCGGAAGACAGGTAATCGGTCTATAATTTTTGGGCTCCGCAGTACTACCCGATTTATGGAGCAGGTGGGTTATACCTGTTGTCAGAAACTCTGGCAGCGACCCTGACTCTAAGGCTGACTGGAACAGGATCGCCAGGCGTGCGTGCGACCTTGTGAACCATTTAATCCAAAAGTTGTGCAGTCCATCCGGCCCTGGAGATTTCCAGTTAGGCAACGGACGGACTGCACGAACTACGTCTTGGGGGCTGATAGTGATTGCCCCCATTTCTGGTACTAGATCGCACGCTCGCTCGACCCCCTGAGTCCATTCACCCTCGGTATGGCTAACAGGCACCGACCAGATGCTGCGCCAGAACGAACACATGGCACCATCATCCGGTAGGCGCGTGTCAGCCACACCTTGGTCCGGTCGCTCCCAAGCCCTGTATACCCACCTTTCATCTCTTTGAAAAGTGCGATTCTGAGTGTATCGGTCCACTACGGTCGAATACGGTTTGCCCATGCATACACTTTCTGCTTCAGGAAGTCGATGCGCTCTGTGATACGGGACATGTAGTCTCGAGGACTGATATCAGTCCCCGAGAACGCCCGCCTCACAAAACGCATCACTCTAGGACGAGTATTGCCCTCCCTGAAGCAGATCAGTTTGCCGATGAGTGCTCTGGCCCCACCAATACGTCGTTCAATCCTGTACTGCCATGGCGGTACGGCTGGTTTAGGTCGTGTAGCTCTGTCATCAGAAAATTTGACATGAGCTACACGACATGCCGCTACAGCCGCACAATACAGGATTGAGTGAGCATCGGTGAGGTCTTCGCAGTTATCAAAATAGTTTGACAACTGCGAATCCAGTACAGCCACCAGCGCCCTATTTTTGTTATGCATGGGCAAACGAGGTATGCGTGGTCTAAGGTCGGGTTGCATGAACCGATATTCTCGAATCGCACCCTCCAAAGCACTCCTCATTTCCTCATTGCACTGGGTACTTACATTAGTAACTATGTCATTACTCACGTCGTTATCGCGATTTGGTATTATTGTAGACTGTGGTGGAACCACAGCCTGCGGCGGCGGCGTGGCAATAACATGGCTACTCTGCATTTCAGTCCGCAAGCGATCAAGTACGGTGTCATCCAACATACGATTACGCTGGATGACTCGCACCTGATCCGATAGTCGTTAAAGATAAAGATAAAAGATAAAGATAAAGATCGACCCGAGCTGCAGTTATTTAACCACGAGCTCCTCATAATATCTTCAATATAAATAAAAATCAAAAGCTTTCGATAGTCCAGTGAGTGTCAGTACAAAATACGTCTCGTGCCTATAAAGTACCAGGCTGTCATAAATAAGTAGGAGCTTACCTTATCTGATACCTAACATTTATTTTACTTAAATTCAAGAAAACTATTGACGCCTATGACCAGGTTGTTATCTGATACCTGGGGGGTTACCATGACGTCTTAAAGCAGGAGTAATTCCACTGTGGGAAAGAGACAGAGCTATACAGACCGTCTAGCGCCATCCCTTTTCTACACTGGAATTACTCCTGCTTTAAAACGTCATGGTAGGTCACCAGCTCACCTTGTTGCGCGTTAGGGAAGCGGCTCCGGCGGTGCGCGGCGGAGGTGCCCCACAGGTTGGAGCCGCCGTGCGCGTACGGGATGTTCAGTAGCGCCACGCCCTGCAGCGACGGGCCCTTGTTCAGCTCCAGCGACGCGCCGTCACACTGGGATCAAGATCATACACATTAACAGGCGAGTAAGGACTTACAGACGGAAGATGTTTACACTACACATCACTACCATGTGTGTTCCAGTAACTACATAACGTTAAGTGACACAGAAATTAAGAGGAAATGCGGATGGAGAAACTTTTGAAAATTAGGTATTTATCGCTGTATGTATCGCTGTCGCACTGCGAGCGCGTTTTCGACATTTGTGCGATAAGGACAACTGCAGATCCGACTGAATAGCCTAAGGAAAAAGTCATAATTCGAGGTTTGGCTCTCGACTGTTTCCTCCTCCAATATTAGACTAATTTAAAATATACTTCATAAACTGAATAAGAATCCTGTGTCCCTGTGTTTTTCTTTTTTCATTAATAGTTGTCAAATTTGTACACTAGGCCTCTGTTGAAAGCGGTCTAAATAGGCAATTTTGAGCATTTTGTAAAGGTTCTAGTGCTTATAAAGATTATGTATCATCAAAAAAGAAAACATAGAGACATTGAAGAAGTTAATATTTATTTTACTGTAAAAAATCATTGCTTTAAAGTCATAAACCAGAAAGAAAACAGGCGAGAGCGTTTTTATGGAGAAAAGACCATCTGCATTTCCTCTTAAACAAATTAACTGTTATTTGCTCTGTAGCAGCTGGCACCAAAGTAAGTTTATACTTCCATATTATATTATATTTGGTACTTAAGTAGGCTGTCTCAGGTGACAGTTGTCATTGATTCTGAGCAAGCTTTTTTCGAATAAAATTAGGAATCTTAATATCATTCTACTTATCTCTTGGTGGCCTACCATGACATCTTAAAGCAAAAGTAATTCCAGTGTGGGAAAGAGAAAAGCTATACAGGTCGTCTAGCGCCATCTCTTTCCCACACTGGCATTACTCCTGCTTTCAGACGTCATAGTAACCCCCCTGAACCCCTACTATGACGTCTTAAAGCAGGAGTAATTCCACCGTGGGAAAGAGACAGAGCTATACAGGTCGTATAGCGCCATCTCTTTCCCACACTGGAATTACTCCTGCTTTAATACGTCATGGTAGGCCCCTGACTACTGGTAAAGCTCTTACTCACTTAAATTAAACAAAACAAATGTCCTGACAAACTGACACTCAAAATTCTCATATGCGATACCAAACTCGCCTGTTGTCGGTTCGTTTATATGTCTTTGGGCCACGTTCCGCTGAGTCCTGAGTGTAGAATATTTTTTACAGATTTTTTGTGAATGTGTGAACATCGTAGGCTTTGTAGATCCCCAGAGGAGCTTTAGATTTATTATTTTGTCTTTTATAAGCTAAATATTATATACATTTATAGTTTAAAATAACCTAAAATAACTAACTTAACAATAAACTTAAAAAATGGCGTCAAAAAACTCCTCAACGCTGTCAACTGGTAATGTACTCAAGAGACTGGCGGCGTTGCCACGTTGTATGGCAACGCTAAGCTTTTGGCCAAGGTAAAAACCAGCCTTTGGGTTACGGGAAATGTCAACTAAACTTTTTGAAATTCCGATTCCCAGATGCTTGTTAGCTTTTTATCTTGTTTTTTTTGTATAGTAAGCAACGATTTATTTTCGGGCCTATGCTGTCCCCCCCCCCCCATTAAATTTAAGTTTTTTTATTTTTTTTTATTTCATATAATTCAATTAAAATTTATGTATATCATTTAGGCTTACATTGCATGTCGAGGAGTCCCCATTTAGGCATAGAAAATGCCTGTAGTTGAAGGCTCCGCTCTTCCTCCTTACATTATAAACTTACAAATAGGTAAATAACAAAAATAGAGACAATTGTAGAAGTTTGTGTGTGTGTGCGCGCGCGCGTGTGTTTGTGTGTGTATGTGCAAGAGAGATAGATTTTGAGTGTACTAACAATTATTTAACATGATAATATTAAACCAAATCATTATAAAAGTGTAACCATGGAGTTTCTTGCCGGTTCTTCTCCATTGGCAACGACCAACTCGAACCGTGCACCTTTTCTCTACGTTTTATAAGTGCCCATCTAGGCCTATGTGAATAAAATATTTTGATTTTTGATACACCCTGTTCTTCATCCCTATAGCGCTATAAGTACAAAAGTTTGCTCTGTTCTTTAGATTGAACCTACCACAATATCTATATGCTCGTGTAGATTCTTGCAGCTGGCGGCGAACTGCTCAGACGTGGCGAACTCGAAGTACCAGAGCTTGTTCTTCATGCGAGAGCTGAACTTGTCCGGGTTGCGTTCTCGCTCCGTGTGAAACTTCACGCAGATTGCAGCGTCCTGGGGGAAAGCAGTGGTGGATGTAAAGAGTGACTTCTTCATTTTAAAACCTAGGCCTGCGCGGCTAAAGCCTCTTGCCTAGGTTGGTACGAGGATGGGTGAACACCTACTTGGTACTTACCGACCTCTGTGCCTCGGAAAGCACGTTAAGCCGTTGTTCTAGGCTGTCATTTGTAGATCTTTGACAGTCGTTACAGATATTCAGTGACCCAAAAGACTGACAACCAGTCTTACCAAAGGGTATCGTATTTCCCAGTACTAACTGGATTGTGGAGTCAGATAGGCCGTCGCTCCATGTCAGTTACTGGTATTCAGCTGCATCCGTCGAGACTGGAGGCCGACCCCAATATAGTTGTAAAAAGACTAAGCAGATTATGAAGCTACTGGAAAAATTATGGATCCTGATGATGACAATGCCATCTATCCGATTTTAGCCCCAGCAAATGCACTCGATGGCTCTCTAGGGTGGTTGACGAGAGCTTTGTTGTGTTCTCAAGTATCTCCTGTTGATAGTCATAAAAATGCGAAACAGTCCATGCTCTCGTGTCCTCATGCTCCTCAGCCCATTTAAATGGTTAGAGGTTCTGTAGAAGGCTCCTGGAAGGTATGGAGCTGATTTGATACTCACAACACCGACAGAGAAGTAGTTATTGATGATATTGTAGGGGACCACCGTGGGGTGTGGCGCTGAGTCGGGCATCTGAGGCTGTTCACACTGAAACGAAACATTGGGTTATGAGTTTTCTGTCACACATTTAACGCCGTTCGTTGCCAATTCAATGCCGAATGAAATAGTTGATGGCAAAGCCGGATTTCAAACTGATACTGAGGCACCCTTGAAGTAGAAATCAAATACTCAGCTGATCTCAGTATTGAACTCAGGACATTCTCCACAGTTAGCCTATCGATCACTAGGACCACAATACGCACGCACGTTCGCATACGCATACGTACACACGTACGCGCGGACCGCATTTGTAGACAATATGAAGTAATTTATTCAAGTACTAGCTTTTGTCCGCGGCTTCGCTTGCGTTAATTTAGAATTCGACAATCAGTTTGGGTTGTACTGTGCTTCATCATCATCATCATTTCAGCCGAAAGACGTCCACTGCTGGACATAGGCCTCCCCCAAGTGTCGCCACATTGACCGGTCCCGTGCGACTCGCATAATACTAACTCGTACTGTGCTTGTTCAATCATTATTCGAAAGACACGTGGCGCCATCTATTATCATAAGAAAGTTATTGTTGTTTTCCTCGGGAACAGTAAATTTTTTTGGAAATGAACGGTACCCTATGTCCGTTACTGTACACCTGACAACGTATATGCACAATATCAGGATGATCGGTTCAGTGGTTTAGGCGTGAAAAGGTAACAAACAAAAAATCTTTCTTTCGCATTTATAATATTAGTTATGAATGATAATATTATAATTAACATTGTAAACGGGATATTTACCATATTTACTGATTACTGGTCAGGCATTAACCACACGATAAAAAAAATACCATGTTTACTTTTCTTTTGAGTTTGCGAATATTCCGTTCTTCGTAGTAATGACAGTGTTAGAGGAGCTCGTGGCTAAATTAAAACAACCGCTTGGGTCAATCTTTAGGTTAAGCAGCGCTTGCCTAGGTTGGTCCGTGGATGGGTCACCACCCTTACATACCAAGTGCGTCGGAAAGTACGGTAAGCCGTTGGTCCCGGTTGTCATTTGTAGATCGTTAAGGTAGTCAGTGGCTCGAAAGTTTGACAACCAGTCCTACCAAAAGGTATCGTGTTACCTAGTACTAGCTGTTTGTGGAGGTCAGTCGCTCCATGTAAAATATTGGTATTCAGCTGCAGCCGGTTAGACTGGAAGCCGACCCCAACATAGTTGGGAAAAGGCTAGGCAGATAATAGTGTTAGTGACCATGTCAGTTTAAAAACTTAAGTATAAGATGGATATGATAACTTTACTCACATCCATGGCAGTGTTCTCGACTATGATGTGCCACCGATCCATCATCACAGTACTCGCGCGAGCAATCTTGTCCAGAATCTTATGGATGGACTCGCCTTCGTATCTGAAATCAAAGGATAAATATCCATAAAGTACAATACATTCATTCGGTATTCAACGATCATCATTTCAGCCGAAAGACGTTCACTGCTGGACATAGGCCTCCCCCAAGTGTCGCCACATTGACCGGTCCCGTGCAACTCGCATTCAGCGGATCCCTGCAATCTTCACCATTCAACAATATTGACACTCAATAACCATTTACTTGGCGTATCTTTTACGTGGTGGAAGGTACACCGACGCGAAAACGGTTACCATATATTCAGTACTTCGTTCTAAGCCCCCCACTGGAGGCTGGAGCTCAGTTCTTTTAGTCGGTGGAAAGAGGACCAGTTTGGAGACGAGTCTTACAAGGCCGTACGGATGGCAGTGCGCGGCCTTTCCCCCTTCGGGGGGATCCGACATTAATACTAATATATACATGAATTAGGAAAAGGAGAGCCCCCCACATAGAAATTTTTGATCGGTTATTAAAAAAAAAAAACTGTCTCAGCTGTTCCATACATTTGGACTGTGTAGGTATTGCATTTTTATAGGAAACAGCTGATTTGTTTTTATAACCGACGAAAATTTTCTACGTGTGCTCGGAATGATGTACTGAATACGTGGTAACAGTTTTCGCGTTCCACCCCTTATTGTAAAATAGTTGTTTCAATTTTGTGTTCTATAAAAGTATATCTTTAAAAAAATATAGAAGCCAGCTCTATTTTGAGATGATCAGCTGCATGGTCTTGTACCATCATGTGTATCGAATATCGAGCAGATGTGATTTCAATTTATATTAGGGGCTAAGTATGAAAATGCCGATTAGTATGGACGATTTCATGAGAAGCGATATTATGTCCATACTAATTTATTTTTTATTTTTCTTGGAAACGTCTGAACCTATATGATGAAATTGCAAACTATAGTTACAGTGAAAAAAGCTGCATTGCACTGCGTATCTTAAATTCTCAAAACACAGTCTATGACAAAAATATACCTTCTTGAAGTAGTAAAACCACCTGTTTATGTATGAGGTAATTATCAACTACTAGTACGGTTTTTAAACTCGAAACGGTATGTAATTTCACAATAAATAAAATTAAAAAAAAAAAAATAGAAAAAAACATAACTAAACGTCAAAGTTACAAATAGAACAAAATGTGAGACAAAAAACGTCATTTTCATAGGTAAACACCACTTATTAAGAAGTTTGCTTACCCGCCACCCCATCGCAAACACCTGGCCAAATCGTTGCCAGTTCCCAGAGGAATCACTCCAACCGCTGGCTGCGTGTCCATTTGAACCTTATCTGTAACAAACATGCTTATGTAACTTTACAACATTATTTTTAGTATATAAACCTGAATATAGTTTGTTCAGAATAAGTAACTGAATCGATTCCAATAATTTTTAAACCACGTTATATTTTTTCCCAAAAATATTTAAAAAATGCTACAAGTTGGACACCGAGCGACACTAAGTACCTATCGCAATCATTTAGGTACCTACTGCCAAATTATTGTTATCAATGAGCTAAAGACGACGCTGGAGGCGCACGCGCCGTTGCCACGTGTTGACCACGTTTTTGTGCGGACAACCAGGTAACAGAACAATCTTATAACTTTGTGATTTTTCATGATACAGTTTTGAAATTTTGTACATAAGATTCTTTACATAAAAATACTAGACACGTGTTTTAAGGTGGTTCACGTGTGGAAGGCATCCGTAATGGTCTATCTACAGGGTGTAAACGAACCCTTCACGAAGCCGTCAACCAAGCATTATATACATCAAACTAAGTAGCTCTACGCAAAAATTATTGCTGGGAAACGACTTTTTTTTTTGGGTGAAAAGTCGTTTACGTTTCGTTTACGTTTTACGGTAGGACTAAATGTAACGCACTCAAAACATTGTGCTGATGAATGGATTAAAAAAGTACGAGGGTCGTGGAGATGGTTAAAGTAAAAAACTTTCATTAAAAACAAGTATATAAAAAAAATACTCATGAAAAAGTTGGAACTTTGACCCCCAATATCTCCGTAACTAGAAGGTTCCCAGGTATGGTCTAGAACAAAAAAATTATCGCAAAAGAGAACAAGTGCCTTTCGGATATGTTAAGGGTCTATTTACACCCTTTATACTTAGTTTTCTATTTAATCTATTGTACAGAAATGGGCCTAAAAATGAAAAGAAAGACATGTTTGGAGGTTCCATTAGAAATGCATACTATATCACATGTACTGCTAAAATGATGTTGACTCACCCATAGTTTCTAGCACCCATCCGACAGTGCCGTCTCCACCGCAGCATATCACACGGTAGTTTTTCACGTCTTTGAACATCTGCAGACCTGAGGAATTGATGGAAACAATTATCTATTACAGGCTACAAAGTAGGAACGACGTCTGATGCCAAGCTTACGGCAAGGACTCCATCGAAGCGAAGTTGAGATGAGAGAAGAGGAAACATGTTGCAAACCACTAATAGAATTTCTTTATTCACATTTCTCGTCTTCGCTTAGATTTAGTGGACATGGTTGAGCAGAGAGGGGGGAGATGTCTTATATTTGTTAAGGCCATGTTTTACTAGTATTAATTCTTTTTTTTTTTAATTTTTGGGGGGAAGTAGTGTAGGGACACATGTAAGCGTGGACGACAGACAGAACGCAAGGTAAGCAAAAATATATATGTGAGCGCGACGTTTGGACGGCGGACTTGTTACTGCGCACGAGTCCGGTCGGAAGGTTCTCCTTGGGTTTAATGTTCACTCTTTCAGTAGTGAACACTCGTTTATTTGTATAAACCCAGAGGCTTCATAACCAGTTGGCGCAGTACTCACATAAATAGGGATTGACATAATTACACAGTGACCCCAAGATCCCTAAAGCCAGCCTCTACTCTTGACTGCAGAAACAACGGAGATGACAAGAGACGTGGGCGGGGCGCGGCGATCGCTGAACATGGCGTGAGGAGCATGTTCACAAATCTCTCTCTGCGCTGGTCTAGCCCCGGTCTACTGGCTAAGCCTATTTTTAAAAAGTTATCAGAGAACCTTTTCGTAAATAAAAAAATATATTTTCAAAAAAAAGATAATTCATCCCATCCTCATAAATCCAGCTATTACACCTACTCCTTCTCCGTCCATGCTGTAAGGTGGTGGTGGCTTTCGCCTAGCATTCGTGATTTGAAGAGCATTAATTTCATTGTTCAAAACCAGAGTGAAAGAACATTACCTTTCCTCTCAATTATGATTTATAATATCCATATATATTTTTATTAGTTTATATATCTTAACATTATGTATTTATATAAGTATATAATTATTAATATTTACTTTTATGTATATTTATATAGTATTATAGATTAAGTTATTTAAGGCACAAATACACACTATTCTCTTCCTTTTTACACACTATCGTCTACATTTCTTTCTCATTTCTCCTTTTTGCGGGTCTGCTGGCAGAAATTTCATACGAAATAAGTTGTACCCTTGTACTCATATATTATAATGTTATTTTCCTGTGCTGTCTTCTGTGTGTACATAAATCGTTAAATAAATAAATAAATAATTGGAAATTTCTGTTTCTATGGAAAATTTTAAAACCGTCTAATTTAGCTGTAACACTATTTCTCGAAATTTTTCTCTGATAACTTTTTAGAACCGTGTATCCTGCTTATGCGTACGGAGTGTCATTAAAATCATTTCGAAAAAAAGGACTTGAAATTTTGTATGAAATGCCGTAGGTCGTAAACGCTCTTAATGCCATTGAATGACTTTTTCATAAAATAGTCTGTAAATAACGTAATTAAATTTGAATTTTGCGGGACACACCGGCTCTTTCACCTTCATCATCATTTCAGCCGAAAGACGTTCACTGCTGGACTTAGGCCTCCCCCAAGAGTCGCCACATGGACCGGTCTCTTTCACCTTAAGTGCAATCATTCGCCATGATCTAAGAATTTAAAACCAACTTCATTTAAAACTTACCCTGTGTTGGCCCTCCGCCTTTAGCAATATCATGCACCTGTCGCGGGTTCAGGATGTACTGCAGCTTGCGCAGCACCCGCGAGCCCTGCCTGCCCCCAGACTTGGGGTTGATGAACACGAGCAGGGGACACGACCCGTCTGGGGGCGTTATTTGGAAGGAGATAGGGGGCGCACGCGTCTCGCGTTTGTCTATATCTTCCTTTTTTTCTTCGGAAGTCGCTGCTATTGAGATTGGGAGGGATATTGAGGTGGGGAGGAATTGCTGTAAGGGAAAGTAGAAGAGTTTATTATTTTCGATTCAATATTTAACGTGTCGATTTTGAATTGGGCATCAACAGACGGCCTACCATGACGTCTTAAAGCAGGAGTAATTTCAGTGTGAGAAAGAGAAGGCGCTAGACGATCTGTATAGCTCTGTCTCTTTTCCACACTGGAATTACTCCTGCTTTAAGACGAGAATTCCAGTGTGGGAAAGAGACAGAGCTATACAGATCGTTTAGCGCCATCTCTTTCCCACACTAGAATTACTCCTGCTATAAGACGTCATAGTAACACTCTGACCCTGAATACATTAAGAGATCTCAAGTAACAAATCGAGTTCTGACCTTAGTTCCAAATTCAAAGTTTTGAGCCAGTTATTGAAATTTACGCTCAGAAACAGAGCGTGCTGCCGTGCGCATCGTCGATGCTGCCGCGTGCGATGGCACTCCTGCTCTGAATCTCACTCTAGCAAATGACGGTTCTGAGCGCGGGAAAAGGATAGTTGCATGGAAAAATGCGATCCCGTGCTGATAGATGAGACGCAACCCTTATACGGAATAGGGAAAAGGGTTCTTATTACACTACACTAATAGGACTTAGAACGGCAATGACTCTAAGGTAGGCAAATATTTCAACTTCCTGACGCACTTAGCGATAAGGTGGGCCGGGAAATTAAAATTTTCTTATGTTTTTTTGATATTTGAGAATCAGTATCTGGTTGTATGTTGATTGACTAATTGGGGTGTTTTTTCAAAGATATGTATGTCGGTTCCAGCCATTAGTATGGTCTTGGAATGAATCGAAAGTACGCCAGTGGTGACATCACGCGACCTCTTACAAGTCTACCCACACCACAGCGTGCTTCTACAAACCCGAGATGTTTTAAGCTCGTGGCGAGACGAGATTCAATGTTTAATCGCAGCGGAGTTGAGACGTCCCGTAACTGTACCCGATTCTTTGTGCCCCGTGTTATTGTGTTAAATTTTTATTTTAAGTAATTTGTTTGCACGAAAGCCATCGTCTGGTCTCATTATGTACGAGCCTAACGGAATAAATCCTGACAACCCAACATGTACATATTTCAGAATTGTTTTGAAAATTTTAATGATTAAAATTCTGTAAATACCTACATATTTCTTGTTATCGCTAACCAAATAATCATCAAAACATACAACTAAATTGATGCCCGGTAAGTTGCAAAAAAACGTTAGAAAAATTGAATTTCACGGGTTCCGTTTTCACCTGGTTACTATGACGTCTTAAGGCAGGAGTAATTCCAGTGTGGGAAAGAGACAGAGCTATACAGATCATCTAGCGCCATCTCTTTCCCACACTGGAATTACTCCTGCTTTAAGACGTCATGGTAGGTCACCTGAACGTGGTTCAGTTAATATTCTTGTAGTCAACAAATCTAGGATCACCGAGGGAAAAAAAAGTGTCAGGTCTCACCTGATCATGCTGCGACCGATGCGGTAACGACCTCTGCCGGTCCAGCACGAGCGGCCGGATGGCGGTGGGCGGCAGGATGTGCCGCGCGTGCCGGCCCAGCGAGCACGCGCCGCCTGCGCTGCCCACGCAGCGGTTGTGTAGCTGTAATGGTGTGAAGAGCGAGGTTCATGTTATCGGGCTTGACAGCACGTCATTCACAAGGAATTGTATTAAAATTTTGGGAGATTCTTACCTTTGAGAGTTTTAAAAAAAGTCATGAAAACTGTCAAAATTGGAGGCTTCAGGTCACAGTACACATATGCCTAAAAGAAGTAATCTTCGTCTGAAAAGAAGTTAAATAAAACAGTAGAACTCACAGTGATATGGCACCATCGACAGTGCAGTCCAGTGATTCCGTTGTAGCCCTTGATCTTTTTCCGACACCGCGCGCACTTGCCGTGGCAGTTGCCTGAAAGTTAATACGATATTAATTACTAGCTTTTGATGATGAGACGGTGATGAGATCTTCTATAGAGCTGTTACAACCTGTAGAGAAGTTGCTGATGGGATGCTTAGGCTCTGTGAGGGCATCAATACGTTTTGTTTATCAAGAGAAGTTTACGTACCTTCTACCCAGTGATGCGCCAGCGTGGCGGGCGCGCGCTTGGACTTGGAGTACGTCGCGATGCACGACGCCGGCGCGCGCTGCACGCAGCGCTCGTGCACTGTGAACTTGCAGACTGGAAGCAAGAAAATAATATATTTGTCGGATATGTCAGGATTTATTCCGTAATGCTCGTACATCATGTGGGCAGACGATGGATTTCGTGCTGTGAAAACACACTTGGTGCGATACACTGTTTTTAGCAAAACCAACGAATTACTTGAGATAACCTACAACTTAACACAATAACACGGGGCACAATGAATCGGTTACAGTTCCAAGTCATCTCAACTCCGCCGCGATCAGACATTGACTGTCGCCCTCCTCGAGCTGTAAACGTCAGGGCTCTGTAGAAACACGCTGTGGTGTGGGTAGACTGGTAACTAGGTCGCGTCATGTCACCAGTGCTCACTGGTGCGTTTGCCGATTCATTTTATGTCCGTACTAATGACCGGATCCGACACATTTAATAGTCCTCTTGACTCTTTTCGATCACGGCGACTAATCTCAGCGGCGAAAAGCCATCGATGCATTAAATATTTATTACAGTGCACAAATGTGTGCGCTGTTTCCCCCTCACTCAAATAGTCGCAGAGTAGATCGGGGAGAAATCAGACACGTAACAACAAAGCTTATTGCTTATCAAGTAGTTTTTACTGTCTTAAAATGACCGTTCAAGTTCTAGAACGACTAGTTGATTTTGAAATTAGCTGGGTTTGCTAAAATTCTGCCAGGAATTTATGAAAGCGAATAAAGGCTTTCCAGATGGGATATTTGAAAGCATCGTCGTCCTTATCCTATCCAAATCGACTACCAAATCTCAAGTTAGTTTCCATGGTCCAAGTCATGGAATTTTTTCCAGACCACATGACACGTTTACTCGCTTCGATATCCAAAAAAAACTATCAAACCGATACGGACTGATTACGGACGCAGCTCCAGACACGGACACCTTCTTACAAATACCTTCTGGAACATTTTTCAGTCCGGATTCCGCAGCAAGTCCACAATCTGTCCGTACCGGTTTCAGTGATCCTCTAATTAATCAGGCCAGACAAAAGAAGAAGCCATCACTCACAGTCTAGTAAGACTAGAAGTGGTCAAGCTGTAGGACACGAAAAAGAAAAATACAAAAGCGGCAGTCGCTCCATGTAAAATACTGGTATTCAGCTGCATCCGGTTAGACTGGAGGCCAACCCTTACATAGTTGGGGAAAGGCGAGGCAGATGATGATACTTACAGATACAGCACAGCCCCTTCTTGCCCAGCCCGACCAGCATGTTGAGACACAGGTTACAGTACGCCGGTCGGCTGAAGTGCTTCAGCCTCCACGCGTGCTCTCCATCCTCTTTGACGTTCGTGTCCAGGCCGAGTAACACCAGGAGGGGGATGGTGGTCATGCTGTGAAGGGAAGTAAAAAAAAATTGAGCAGGTGGTCTACCATGACGTCTTAAAGCAGGAGTAATTCCAGAAAGAGATGGCGCTGGACGACCTGTATAGCTCTGTCTCTTTCCCACACTGGAATTACTCCTGCTCTAAGACGTCATCGTAACTCCACTGGTGGCCTACCATGACATCTTAAAGCAAGGGTAATTCCAGTGTGAGAAAGAGATGGTGCTAGACGACCTGTAGAGCTCTGTTCCTTTCCAACACTGGAATTACTCCTGCTCTAAGACGTCATAGTAACCCCACTGGTGGCCTACCATGACATCTTAAAGCAAGGGTAATTCCAGTGTGGGAAAGAGATGGCGCTAGACGACCTGTATAGCTCTGTCTCTTTCCAACACTGGAATTACTCCTGCTCTAAGACGTCATAGTAACTGGGTTAAATTTTCTTGAGGATTAAAAGGAGCTGCACAAATACTTTTATAAGTGAAAAAGAAACTGTCCGTCGGTTTGATACTTTTTGGCTGAAAGGATTTCATTGAAGTTAGGCACAGAGGTAGACCTGCAAAACGCACGTAGTGAACAGCAAGCGCGACCACGAGTTCGATGAGCTCTGTAGCTAGGCCGGAAGTGAACAGCTGATTTCGCGCGTCGTTCGTTATTTCAACATCCATTGTTGGTTTATTGATTTTAGCCGTATTATTTAAATAAACAGAATGCTGCGTACAGAGACTAAATAAAGGTAAGTAACTGAAAAAGAACCATAAAAAAATGAAAACTTTCCTGAGAAAAATTCCGGTGGAATATGATTCAAAATAAGGAGCTGAATGCACCTTGTCAGTTTGTAGAGGGCTGGCCCTTACACCCTGTATTGTGATACTACATTCTCGTGGGATTACTTCCGACCTTAAAAGAGCGAAGTCCGGATCCAAACCTAGTTCCTTGATAAATTTAAACAACAACAAAAAAAAATTGATGGTCCCCAACTTCTCCTTGGCATACACCAAAGAAAAAAAATAAAACAAAAAAACTTTAAAGAACTTTTTACTGACCCTCCTCGTTTCCATTCATCTAGTGACACGGTACCATCAGCGTCGTAGTCTATCTCCACCATCATGTCTTGTAAGATCTGGAAAATAGGTACACACACTATCATCATATTCAGAAATCAGATAGGTTACAACAGGCAAGTTCGCGAAAGACTTGAGTCAAGCGATAAAAAGTTAGGAATAAGGCTAAGTTCCCACCAGAGATGTACGAGGTAGCTGGGCGGTGCGAGGATGCGTAGCAAGGCTGTAGAACGGTGCTCAGATGAGCGATGCGAGGATGTGTAGCGGGCTTTTTCAGATGCGAGCGGTAACCACACCGTCTGGTGACTGCTATATTTTCGGTCGCGTTCGTCCCTAGCACACATCTCTGACACATATCCCTTGCAACACATCCCTCGCACATATCCTTCCCTTGTTTTGTTTATACAAAAACTTCGCTCCGCTGAGCGGGTATTTAGTCTGAACGGCCCAAATCGAATGGCCCCGCGGGTCATTCGAACGTAACGTAAAATACTAGAATTGCGCTGAGCGAGGTAAATGAAGCGATTCTATTGGATCTTTAACAAACACATCCCTTGCAATGCATCCCCATACATCTCTGGTGAAAACGCAGCCTTAGTCTAGAAATATTTATTGAATTATATTTCCTTTATTTAAATTTTTACAAATTAGTTTACATTTTTAAATATTCCTTAAAAATAATATATATAAAAAACATTTAAAAATATAAAAAATTGTAGCCCACCGGTATCGGGAACAGGGTCCAAGCTACCGGCGGTCAGGGCTCCAGAGAGAGGAACCTCCTAACAATACGAGCCGTGTCCAAAAGTACCGCTTTCTGAATCAAGCCCTTGATCCAGCTGCCTAACGAGAGCTTCCTCAGGTATTGGTCGAGGCTCTTGGCAATTAAGCCATGGGCTGATACGACTATCGGCACAATGATCGCTGAGTCCACATCCCATATGTCGACAACCTCGCGAGCCAAGTCAAGATACTTGATTTTCTTATCTTTCTCGGCTTTCACGAGGTTCTCATCATGCGGGACCGTTATGTCAACAATCATTGTGCGCCGCTCTGATCGATCCACCACCACTATATCAGGCTTATTGGCTACAATAGTCCTGTCAGTGATGATGGATTGATCCCAGTACAATGTGATACTGCCATTTTCGAGAACTGGGTCGGGCACATACTTATAGTACGGCACTTCCGATTCCACAAGGTTGTATTTTAGAGCAAGTTGCTGATGGATAATCCTGGCTACAAGGTTGTGTCTATGCAAGTACTCTCCGTTAGCCAGACGAGAACACCCGGAGATAATGTGACGGATTGATTCGCCTGGACGGTGGCATGCCCGACATATGTCAACCGTACCGTCCTTCACAATAAATCTCCGGTAGTTATTCGTCATCATAACTTATTATTGAAGATTTAAAAAAAAAGTAACGGACGATGACTGACAGACACGAACAAATAGCCTTAATTATCGCGTCAGATGATGTAGCCAGATTGTTATTGAACACCCAAGCTCTCAAGGTCACGTCGCATATAGATTGTTTTCGCGTGGTGTAATTGACCAGTTTCAGTCGTCAGTGTGAGTCCGTTCACGCGAAGTATACGCTTAGCTTGCATACTCACTGGTCTAAGTTCTGAAGTCTCCCAGCCAAGGTACTCGGCAACTGTCATCATCTGGTTGATGATGCAGTCCATCTCGTTTGTGTCTAGTACGCCATTTCCATCAGTGTCGTAGAGGCGAAACATGACTGGAACGTGAAAACAAAATTAAAATTCGCACTCCGATTAAAAAGTTTATTTGTGTGATCAGATAACATTATTTTTGACTAGCTTATATCCGCGGCTTCGCCTTCGTGGATCTATGTATCGATTACTAATGTGTTCTGTTCCGTAACAGGTCACATTGGGGATCAAGGATTGCGAGGATCCATTAAATGTGGATCAGTAGTGCAGCACCGAGCCAGTAATTGCAACGATTCTGGGTTAAGCTCATATTCATTCCAGCTGTGGAAATCTGTCAGCCAATATGATGTAGAACAAATTCGGAGTTATTCCTGAAGAAAGAGAACGGGGATACTCACATTCCAGTTTGTCTTCAGGTCTTCCAGCTTCTAATAATGACAGGTAGCACACAATGTCTTTGAGTGACACCCGCGCTGTGTGTACTTCTAGAGTCGAAGACCTCCTCATCAGGTGTCTGAAGTCTGTAAACACCAATTAATTTTAGAAAATTAAAGTTAAGAAAAACTAAATACTTACTAGCTGGCTCATTCATCATACTCTTGCCCTTATCCCTATTTATTTGGTGTCGGCGCAGCATGTCTTCTTCTTCCACACTTCTCTATTATTCGTCATCTCAGCAGTCACCTCCTTTCCAGCCATATCATCCTTCGCACAGTCCATCCATCGTTTCTTTGGTCTTACTCTACTCTTATAGCCATCTACAATCATACTCAACATTTTCCTCACTACATTTTCCTCATTCCACGCCGCATCACATTTCACAAAATATTTGAGACCAAAAAAAGCAAATTCCATTTCTTTTCTCCTAAAGTTCATTTCGTATTATCAGAACTCCATCTGGTTGTTTACGTCGTTGATAATTTGGCTTCAGCCCTTGTCAATGGTACATCATACTGATTGTATAACCAAATGTCGCAGGCTGATGCAGTTACATTGTAAATTTGTTACTTTGATTGTAGCTCTTCAATTCTGGCTGATGATTCAGAATAGAAGAGCAGTAGTGACTGTTCACTGCTGGATAAAAGCCTCTTCAATTGCCACTCAGCTCTATTCTCGGCATCTCTCATGCAGCTGCTTCCGGTCAACTTTTTTTTTTTTTTGCCTTGATCGTTGCTCCACCTAGCCGAAGGCTTCTTATCTTCCGCTTGTCTATTCACGGTCTTCGCTCATGAACACGCGGTAGGTGTTTTCATGAGCGAAGACCGTTCTACTGCAACTAACGGTTCTACTGCTAATATGGCCGTAGACCTTACCAGGACCTTAATGTTATGGCGATCGATTCATCAAAAAGATCAAATACTCTTCATGGACGTACCTTCGATCTTCGTAGACTGGTTGATTCTTCGAGGGGTTCCTCGACATCTGACTATGGCTGGGACTGGTCTCGTTGTATTTGACGCATCTAATTTTAATAAGGCTCATCATCATACCTTGCCTTGCTTGCATGTCTACTAACTGCTCGTCCTGGAGGAGTTTCGTGATCTGACTGCGGCTCGGGCTGGCCTCGTTGCGTCTGTCATGATAGTTAAATGGCCATAATCATACCTTCGATCTTCGTAGACTGGTTCACTCTAAGCGAGTTGCTGCTCTTCCTCGAGGAGTTTCGTGACATCTGACTGTGGCTGGGACTGGTCTCGTTGCGTCTGTCCAGGCAGAGCTCGTGGGAGGAGTATGAGGGGTGGGTGGTGACTGTGAACATCGGATGGACGCTTCCTGGAATTTAAAATGTAGTGGGTAAGTAGAGGCGATAGTCTTATAGTAAAGCAAGTAATTTATAATCGAAACGTATGCCTCATGATACATAGCATCTTAAATAGAACAGTAATAGCGGAGAACCCTAATGGCAAATTGATGAAAGGAAGAAACTCTTACCATCAGTGTGTATTTTTGCAGCCATAGGTGTACCTAATTAATATGTATAATTGAAAGTATTATTGTCACAATAAATTTAAAATTAAAAAAAAAGAAATAATCCCCATCGCAACAAAGAAAAGCGAACAAACATTTGAAAAGTCAATAAAATGGCCGAGTCGGTTTTGATAAAACATGTCTAATTGTATATACACATCATGCCCTTTCATTTGATACCCCACTTGGGTATATTTGAAAACATTCGATTTTTCATACCCATTTTCATCCCCCATATCTAGTAAGTAGCTGCACCGATTTTGATAAAACGTATCTAAAAAGCATCGCCAAGAAACTAGCTTTCAAATAAAAAAAACTGCATCCAAATCGGTTACCTCGTTTAAGAGCTACGGTGCCAGAGACAGACAAACACACACACAGCGGTCAAACTTATAACACCCCTCTTTTTGCGTCGGGGGTTAAAAATAGGTAGGCATAAGAGTTTATCCTCCTAACCTGACGGACTCTATCTAACGTACATGTGAGAATTGGAACTAACCGGAATAATGTGTCATATGTGTGAAAGAGACAGCAAGAGAGAGGGACAGAGATGAGATGATGGGCAGTTGCCATTACGACGTCGACGAGTGAAAATGGTTTATAACGAATAATTCGATTGGTTTCGAAGTGCTTAAAGAGGGTTTTTTTCAACTTCAATTCCCACATAAATAATATTTTTATTTTAACACTAGCGACCCGCCCTTGCTTCGAACAGCGCCACCTAACGGGTCCAAAACTATATCTATTGTAGCCCATATTTTAAGTTAAGCATCTAGCAGTAGAGCGGTGAAAACTGCGTTCAAATCCATGCAGTAGTTTTTGCGTGATGCGCTTACAAATACAGACGGAAAGACAAACAGACAAAAATTCTAAAAACTGTTGTTTTGGCTTCTGTTGCTCTAATAAAGACCCCCCATATAATTTTCTTTTCAATATCTTTAATGTACAGACATCGGCCTGTTAAAATTTTATTATACAGGGTGTAAACAGACCCTTCACATAGCGTCAACCAAGCATTCTGTATATCAAACTAAGTAACTTTACGCAAAAAATATTGCTGGGAATCGACTTTTTTTTCGGGGTGAAAAATCACGTTTTGCGGTAGGACTCGATGGAAAGCACTCAAAGCATTGTGCTGGTGGATGGATTGAATAGTACGGGGGCCGTGGAGGTGTGCAAAGTAAAAATCTTACATTTAAAACATGTATTTAAAAAAAACTTATGAAAATGTTGGAACTTTGACCCCCAATATCTCCGTAACTAGAAGTTTCCCAGGTATGGTTTAGAACAAGAAAATTATCGCAAAGACGGGGAGAACAAGTGCTTTTCGGCTATGTTAAGGGTCTATTTACATCCTTTGTGTATAGATAACTTACCCGTCCGACTCCTAGATCCCTTATCGCTTCCATCGACGGAGTCCCCGGAACTCCTGCCGAGTTGCTGCAACCGCTCCGCCAGGCCGTGGATCTTGGATGCCAAGCTCAACTTGGCCTGGAAGGAGATAGTAATTTCTGGTTAGAATACTACTTCCAAAAATCGTGAGCTTTGGCAACCATACAAGCATGAATATCTGATTATACGGGGTGGTAGGGACACCGAAGCGAAAACGGTTACCACGTATTCAGTACTTACATCATTCTGAGCGTTAATGCCCTTGCTCTGGCTATTCACGACACGCGCGTGTTTCACTTGTTGCAGAGTGTAGGTTATCGTATAGTTCTAGATCAAGGAGTGAATCCACTTGAAGGGCTGATGAAAACTACGTCCGATGCAACCTCGACACCCAGGCATTCTGTTCTTTCTACCTGGTTCTTGGCTAGGACGAAGAAGTATAAGTATTAAATTGATACTGTTTCATATACCTGCCGTACCGGATGGTCGGCATGCGCGGTGACGGCTGCGCAGGCGGCGGTGGAGCTCGCTGCTGCCATCTCGCGGAGAGCCGGGCGCCGGTCTCGGCGGACGAATGAGAGGAATAGGTGTCTGGAAAATGGAGAATGAGTTTTGGTAGGATAATAAAATTTATAGTTTAATTATTCAAAATTACATACAACATTAGTTTTCGTACGGAGGATACGGACGGCAGGATGTCGGCGTATACGATCGGCTCCGTACCGTCAATTGAGAACATATCCGTTTCTGCGCCTAGTCAAATAGTTTCATTTCATCCGATCGTATACGACGACAGGCGAACGGAGCCGATCGCGTGTCGCGGCATACTTGCTGCTACAATCGCGTGTCGCGGAAGAAGCCCGCGGTCCTGTGCGTGCGGCTTAGTAATATAGACTTTAAATACTGTGTACACGATTTAATATCGTTTACAGATAATAAAATCCGTTCCGATTCGATACGGTGCGAACCGTTTGGTAGAAATCATCCTTAACACAGCATTAAGATCAAAGTATATGCTGTTTTTGTGAAAGAAATTACAATTTCGATTTGAGTGTATTATGAGCTACCTGCATAGTTCATCAGGGGCGGACACCTCGAGGAAGGTGTCCAGGAACCATCGGAAGCCTTCATAGTCGATATCCTGAAACAATAGAGAACACAGTCATTAGATAAGTTTAGTTTAGTTTATTTATTAATAATTATCCAAAATTACAGGTCATATTTTGAAAAAAGTAAAAACAAATCATTTCACGAAGAGGAATTGAGCAGGCTGCGATGGAGTATTGTGGGATTATCTGAAGTCCGAAGAGAGGGTGAGGACACGATAATCCTGAATCTGGCAACCTGCTCTATTTCCGAGAGGGTGACTGGAAGTCCCAGGGTGGTGTATGGGTTTATCGTCCACAAGCCCCTTGTGAATAACGTGGTGAAGATCGAGAGTGTGTCGACCAGGGTGGCGTACCTTGTACTCAAAATATCCTCAAGATATTTGCTGAAGGTCATAAAGGTCTACGCCCCGACCTCGGCACACCCCGACGACGAAGTGGAGACCATGTATGAGGATATTTCCAAAGCCCTGCATGGTTTCAAGACTCACTTCACCGTTGTCATGGGGGACTTCAATGCGAAACTGGGCAAACGAGATGGAGATGAGCTGCAGGTGGGGCAATTTGGGTTTGGAAGTCGGAACCACCGGGGTCACCAACTGGCTAGTTTTATGGAGAAGTAGGGCCTCTATATGATGAACTCCATCTTCAAAAAGCGCGAGCACAGGAAGTGGACCTGGCACAGTCCCGATGGTGCAACTAAAAATGAGATTGACTTCATCATGTCAACCAAGAAGCAAATGTTCAATGATGTCTCTGTGATCAATTCGGTGAAAACCGGGAGCGATCACCGCATGGTAAGAGGCACATTGAACATCAATATAAAGCTTGAAAGGTCTCGACTGATGAAGTCTACGCTCCGTCCAGCACAGATCCAGATCCAAAACCCCGAGAGCTTTCAGCTTGAACTCCAGAATCGTTTCGAGTGCCTAGGAAGCTCAGTGGACGAATACAACGATGGGTTCGTGGAAACTGTCCACACGACTGGGTCTAAGTTTTTCAAGACACGTCGTGCACACAACAAAAAACTCTCTGATCATACTCTCGAGCTCATGAAGGAGCGGCGTGAGATGATGCTGCAGTCTTCTGATGAGGTGTGGAAATACCGGCAGCTCAATAGACGGATCTCTAAATCCTTGAAGAGCGACCTCCGCCGCTTTAATACCGAGCGTATTAAAGACGCTATTGAGCGGAATAAAGGCTCCAAGGTATTTTCAAGAGATCTGGCTATTGGGCAGAGCCAGCTAACGAAACTGAAGACCGACGATGGCAGGATCGTATCCGCCAAACCGGAGCTGCTGAGGGAGATCGAGAGTTTTTATGGGCAGTAGTACACTTCAACTAGAAATCCTGTTGCAACTCTAGCTAACGACCCAAGAGCTAGACTGACCCGACACTATACCGAAGACATTCCGGATGTCAGCCTGTACGAGATTAGGATGGCTCTTAAACAACTTAAAAACAACAAGGCACCGGGTGATGACGGAATTACGGCCGAACTCCTGAAGGCGGGTGGAAAACCGGTACTTAAGGCCCTTCAGAAGCTGTTTGATTCCGTCATACTCGAGGGGAAAACGCCGCAGGCATGGTGCAGGGGTGTGGTGGTACTCTTCATCAAAAAGGGCGACAATGCCCGGCTGAAGAACTATAGGCCCATCTCACTTCTAAGCTATGTCTACAAGTTGTTCTCAAGAGTCATCACGAATCGTCTCGCGCGCAGGTTTGACGATTTTCAGCCTCCCGAACAAGCCGGATTCCGAAAAGGCTTTAGCACCGTAGACCACATACATACGCTGCGGCAGGTTATACAGAAGACCGAAGAGTATAACCTGCCTCTCTGCTTGGCTTTTGTGGACTACGAGAAAGCCTTCGATTCGATCGAGACTTGGGCTGTACTGCAGTCTCTCCAACGGTGCCAAATCGACTATCGGTACATCGAGGTGTTGAAGTGTTTGTACAAAAACGCCACTATGTCAGTCCGACTTCAGGACCAGACCTCAGAACCTATCCTTCTGCAGCGAGGTGTAAGACAGGGAGACGTCATATCTCCGAAACTGTTCACCGCTGCACTGGAGGATATCTTCAAGGTTCTGGACTGGAGAGGGCAAGGCATCAACGTCAATGGCGAGTACATCTCTCACCTTCGGTTTGCCGACGATATAGTGGTCATGGCTGAGACCATGGAGGACCTCAGTACAATGCTCGATGACCTTAGTAGAGCTTCCGAAAAAGTGGGTCTTAAAATGAACATGGACAAAACCAAAATCATGTTGAATACCCATGTAACACCCACTCCTATCAAGATCGGAGACTCTACACTCGAAGTTGTAGACGATTATGTCTACCTTGGACAAACGATCCAGTTAGGTAGGTCTAACTTCGAGAAAGAGGTCAATCGTCGAATCCGACTCGGCTGGGCAGCGTCCGGGAAGTTGCGGAGTATCTTCTCGTCCAACTTACCGCAGTGTCTCAAGACGAAGGTCTATGACCAGTGTGTGTTGCCAGTGATTACATACGGGACCGAAACGTGGTCGCTCACAATGGGCCTTATCAGAAGGCTTAAAGTCACCCAAAGGGCAATGGAGAGGGCTATGCTCGGAGTTTCCTTGCGTGATCGAATCAGAAATGCAAGAGAACCAAGGTAACCGACGTAGCCCGAAGAATAGCCAAACTGAAGTGGCAGTGGGCAGGGCACATTGCTCGCAGAACGGATGGCCGATGGGGCCGAAAAGTTCTAGAGTGGCGACCGCGAACCGGAAGACGCTGCGTTGGAAGGCCTCCCACTAGGTGGACCGATGACCTGGTGAAGGTTGCAGGGATCCGCTGGATGCGAGTCGCACGGGACCGGTCAATGTGGCGACACTTGGGAGAGGCCTATGTCCGGCAGCGGACGTCTTTCGGCTGAAATGATGATGATGATGATGCTTATTTATTTATTTGACTGGAGAATACACACAATTTTTAATTTAATAATGAGACTAATTAGAATTTATGATTATTTATTTTACCATTGACTGTAGAAATTACTCCATATTCTGAATTTTATAATTTTTGTTTTTATTTATCATCATTCTATTAATTTTGACATACCTACCAAATAATTTGTGTTTATTCTCTCGCATGATTCATAAATTTTTATTTTATTTGGATCATATATTTGTACGCCTTTTGGCATAACATAGCGACCAATCTTTAATTTAAGAACTGTATTCAATACCTATGGTACACAAATAAAAATGATTTTAGATTTTTGGGAACAGTCAATATTTTTTGCCGTTTAAAAAGTGGTCTCGCGGTGGCATAAGTACATTAATAAATGGATGTTAAGGCGATCCCTCACAGGAGCATCCCCTTGTAATGTAACAATCAATCCAAGGTTCGAATTTGTACAAAAACAAGTGATTGTTACAAGTTGTATCGTTACAGGTTGCACACTGTAAAGGTACATATCCACCGCGGCGCACGGATAGGCCACGCACGTGTGATAAGCATTGCTTTGCAAAAAAAAGTATGTGATTATGTCCACTGCAAACCACGGACACGCTATGCATCAAATGACGTCATTAGTACATGCATGGCTTGCTCGAATAAGGCGCTCACATAGCTCAACGCTGTTAACGCCCTCACGCTGTGCATGAGATATACACTATACACGAATTTTTTTTTTTTTGGCACTGTTCCTTTACAATCTGTCACTATTTATTAGGACATTAAGTAATTTCTTTGTCGGGTTAGATGTCTTACCTGTCTGTAATGTTGCTATAATTAGTGGTAAATAAATAAATAATAAAAAAATAAATGTAGGCCTAAAAAAACTACTAAGCGCTTAATTTAAGTAAAACGTCCTATGAGCACAATGTCCTAATAGCAAAAAGACATGTGAGCAGCTCGTCCTATTAGCAACAAGACCTAATGGCATATGGTCTTTATCATATGGACATGATACCTAAACGTCCTAAAGTAACTAAACTCGACTAACGAAATCCTAGAGTCCTTTTTTTATCATCCAATGACCCCCCCGCTCTGGGCGGAGCGGAAGGGAGTCATTGCGAATATGGGAAGCAAGAGCGAGCGAAGGCTAAGAAAGACTTGTGGCACCCCAATGACACCCGGATAGGTTAGGTTCGAAGGGGATGGCGGGGTCTTTCCATCAATGTTCCTTTTTTGCCCTTTGTGTTCCAGGGCCGCGGTATCTCTTTCGAACAGTCCCGCAGCCCAATCTTAGGGTCGTATTCTAGAAAGATTCTCCGTTTGTTTTGTTTTTGAACTTTCAGTAGCCGTTTGTTAGTTTCAAAGTCAAGGCAAGGTCAAACCATTGATTTCAATTAGGCCATTTCAAGCAACTTTTGAACGTCAAAATTCTTGACTTTTATCAGTACAAATAAACAAAGTTGAAATGTCTGTTTGTAATTTCTAAATAATAACTTTTTACTGAATGCATTATGAAACCGGTACTTATAACAAAAAAAAAACATGTCTGTCTGTTTGTTCCGACTAATCTCCGAAATGGCTGGACCGATTTTGACGTGAGTTTTACTGGAAGATAGCTGATGTTATAAGGAGTAAAAAAGTGTCCGTGTAAAGGAATTAAAACCCTTGAAATTGTTAACAAAATCCAATTGAAATAGTATGTTATCGTGTGGTTAGTTCCTAACCTAGTTGATAACAACATAGTATAATAGTAGTCAAATTTTTATAATAATTTCAATCAATCTTATCGCATTGAATTTATAAGTTTAGATATCATGGTTTTACTTTAAAGAAATTTGATTCCTATAATAGATCCTAGCGATTGATGCCATAAAAGTACAGCGTGTTTTATTTAGAATTGTAGCCGGTTCGATACCTAAGTGTAGCAAGCGAATTCTCGAAAATCTTTGAATGCAGATTTGTTTCTATATAAAAATAAAGGAATGATTCCTTTGAGTAAAATTTGCTGTCTTTAGTATTTAGAGTACTTTCCCTCCAGATGAGGTTGAAAGATTCCACCCTGTATAATTTTACTTGCTTATAAATTACCTGAAAATAAACAATTTTCTATTTTCTATTTTACTCACCCCACGATCTCTACAATAACAGTTAATTATACTCCTGAAAATACAAGGTAGGTAAACCACCTGTTTCGTCTCTGGCCGCCATGTTTAAGTTGTGACAACAAAGTTGTTTACAACTTCAGACATTTTCTTTGTGAATTAAATCGATACATTTTCTGTTGGAAACATGTTGGCGCGCTTCTTTCCGTCCGTCACATCACCATCTCAGGTCCAGTTGAAAACCAGCGTCGGGCACTAGCTGCTCGGCATTTTACTGAACTGGGCCTATTTGGCGCAGCCGTGAGACACACAATATTATTATTATATTTTTTTTTTTGTTTAATTTTAACTTTTTTATTGTGTAAATTTAAGTTATTTTTATTTGTTTGTTGTGTGAACTTGTGGCATGTGCCAAATAAATATGTTTTCTTTCTTTTCTTTGTTCCAGACAATTACTGTCGGAGCGGAACGCGCAGGCTGTTTGCCGTGCCTCCATGTCGTACTGTTGCACGTGCTAAGTTGCCAATTCCTCTGGCCTCTGGCCGCGCTTAATGATCACTTGGATTCTAATCCAACAGACGATCTTTTTGCGGATGGATGGACGAAGATTTAATTGGTATGTCAGAAGTACTGTGAGAGGAATTTATGAAAGCGTAACAACGCTTTCATAAATTGGATAGTTGAAAACTCTTTTATGTGTTTCCCCATTTTTGAGTATAGTGTACAAAGACCTGGCCGGGGCTCCATACATTTTGAAACATCTCCTTTGGAAGCATAGCGCTTTGTTCGGGTCCCTGGAAGTACAACCATACAACAGTGACGCTTCACCATATCTCTGCTCGTCCGATGATAGAATGAGCTGGGCTCGCTCACCCATCACAGATAAAACCTGATTGAGAAGCAATTTAACCTAATAGTTTTTAATAAACAATTATCCCCAAACAAATCGTTAAAGTTATCAAAAGCAAATAACATTGGTAGATAAAATATTTTCCTGCCGGTGTCCTCTACAATTGTGCCGATAAAACCCAGGTGGGGTGGTTGCCTAGCAACGCTCATTGCGTCTCTATTGTCAGCCATCTTTGATACCGACACAAACAAATAAAACGCTCTAACATACTTATGTTATGTTATGTTAAAGGGTATTGTGGTATACTAGCTGGGGTAATGGCTCCGTTTGTTTTTAACCAACGAAAAAAAAACCGACGATGCCAAGTCGACGCGCCTATTTGACAGAGAAAATATATCTTTCTTTTTCTGTCTCCTAGACTCTGTACAAGTTTGAGCGAGATAGATCCAGTTTTCATAAGCAATTTACGCCAAACAATATGGCAGAGCTCCAAATTGGAGCCTGACACAAGCGCGAAAAATTTGACGTGTCTCCAAACGGAGTTTTCAACAATTCACAAGCTATATTTTTTGTTTTTATTTTACTTAGGTGTAAAGTGAGTACAGCTTCAGGAGAGCTCATGGCTAAGTCATACAGCCACAAGAGACGATTTCCATCCAAGTCAAGCAACGCTTGCCGAGGTCGGCCCGAGGATACCCACCGAGATCCATCCGTACCTACCTCGGAAAGCACGTTAAGAAGTGGGTCCTCTACAATAATGCAAATAATACCGAGGTGGGTGGTCGCCTAGCAACGCTCATTGCGTCTCTTATATCAGTCATATTAGATATCGACACTAACAAATAGATTGCTCTAACATACTTAAGTTACGTTACGCTAGGGTTTTAAGGTATACTAGCTGTGTTCGTGGACCCGTTTGAGAGAATTGTTTTTATTTTGGTGGAGTTAAAAGTGGGTACAGTTTCAGGCAGAGCTGACATGGAGGAACTGCCTGTTAGATTGTCTGATTTTCGGGGTTCTATCTATACGACCATAAAAGATCTACTAATGGCAGCCGAAACCAATTGCTTTAAGTGATTTTCGAGGTATGAAGAGGTCTCAGTATCTACCACTCCCGATCAAAATTGGCAAGCATTGCTTACCCTTATAGATCGACCAATGTTGCTCATTATATTATGCCTCTTTTCTCTAATTCAACTACAGTTTTTATTTATTAGAACCTCTTCGTATAAATCTATTTGAGTTACCTCATCATCATCTTGAGTGAATCCGAAAACCTGCATTATATATAATATGTTATTTAGATGTAGGTTAAGATTTAGGATAAAGAATGTAATGTTATAGGATGTAGATTAAGGATTTAGCATGTAAGGCCCCCCTATCGCATTGGATCGCAGATCTGTAATGGTAACTGTAGGTAAGCGTTCGTAAATAAATAAATAAATAAACCATTTCATCTTCCTGCCGTTGACCCATGTTACTTGTGCGACCACAAGTAACATGGGTCAACGGCAGGAAGATGTTTTTTGCAACACGTTTTTTTCTTCCATTCTCCTTTGTCAACCGTCACGCTATCATTAACTCCTTTTGCTTTCATATCATTCGTCACACAATCCATCCATCGTTTCCTCTTTGAGTTTCCTATTACCTCAAAATATATGTCTAACACCAACTTATAAGTACACAATACACCTGGGATTACCGCATAAGACCACCCTAATCCCCACAGCTGCAGGAAGACACCGTTTTATCCTCCATAGATCCTTTGGCCACTAACTTTTGCAACGTAAGCTCAGTATGTTTTCTCTTTGATGTTGTTGGGTGTCTATTATGGCATTGAACAGGGTGAAGGCGCGGTGACTAGTGCGGTAGCGGGCGGGATTTGTGGTTCCAGTGAATCGCGAGTTTTGTTGCAGATAGTATAATTGGTGTAAAAATAGGTGAGCTAAGTTCTGAGCTAACTCGAGAGATTCCCGTCAACACGCTAAGTCGAAGAAAAATTCACATCAAAACTATTACAATGCACAATAGTGAGAGAACAATTTTATTTCGATCACAAAAATATAAAACGATTCCAATAAACGTGCTACGACGTAGCACTCGACGTGACGTCACGGCTACGCTTTCGTAGCAAATTGACTACGCCACAAGTCATTATTGCTTAAGATTTCTTGTGCATCAGACGTGTGTGTTTTTTTAGTTTTATTTATTTAGTAGCTGTTGCCTGTGCCCTTCGTTCGTGTAAAATTATTATATAAATATTACTTCCCTGAATCGAATTTTGTTACCAATTTCAAGAGTTTTAATTTTTACACACCCTAATATTTTTTTTTTAGTAAAAGTAGCCTGTGTTAGACCTTATAACATCAACGTTTCCCAGCAATAATTTTAACTTAGTTTGATGTAGATGGTTAGGTATGGTCCAGAATAAAACAATGATTGCAATGACGGCGAGAACAAGTGCCTTTCGGCTTCGAGAAGGTTCTCTTTACACCCTTTAGATATACAGGGTGAATCCTTCAAGTGAACGCGGATGGCCAAATCCGAAACTATGAGGAACAGCGAAGACTACTCAAAATCAGAAAATGACAATGACGCGATGAATTGTACAGGTCTTTCCAAAGCGCAGGCCACAACGCCAGCTAGTGAGCGAGCGAGCGAGCCGGGTGAGCAGCGTTTCTCTTTTCTACTTCGGTTGGGCACTTTTGGTAGTTTGCGGTGCGAACCGCGGTATGAAAAGAGGTGAAACGATGCTCGCTCGGCTCGCTAGCAAGCGGTGTGGCTTCCGCTTTATCCTCCGAGGAAATAGAGGCGGGTCGTTATGTTAAAACGAAACAAAACAAACTATATATTCCACCTCCTGTTTATCGTTTCTCCTTTCGTCTTTATACCCACAGAAACAAATTGATACATTAAAAAAAATATTTACATTCTTTATACTATTAAAATATTTACTACCACTCTAGGAAGGTAAACTGTGTTAAAGGTATTGAGACCTGCTGATATTTTTGTTCTAGACCATACCTGGGAACCTTCTAGTTACGGAGATATTGGGGGTCAAAGTTCTAACTTTTTCACCAGTTCTTTTTTTTAATTCAAGTTTTAAATGTAATAACTTTACTTTACATACCTCCACGACCCTCGTATTATTCAATGCATCCATCAGTACAATGTTTTGATTGCGTTAAATTGTGTCTTACCGTAAAATGTGATTTTTCACCCCCAAAAAAAATGGTTTCCCAGCAATAATTTTTGCGTAGAGTAACTTAGTTTGATGGTTAGGTATGGTCGCAATGACGGCCAGAATAAGTGCCTTTCGGCTCCTTCAAGGGTCTTTTTACATCCTTTAGATATACAGAGTGAATCCCCCGAGTGGACGCGGAAGGCCAAATCCGAAACTATAAAGAACAGGGAAAAATACTCAAAGTCAGACAATGATAATGACGCGATGAATTTCGTTCGACTGTCAAAATGAATGGCAATGCCATTGTTAGTGTGAGTGCCACGTAATTTTAACTTGAAAATACAATTTCACAAATAGATAGGTAGAATATGATTACACTTCAATACTCTAGCAAAAAACAGGTATTCAGAAGGCCTGAAAGTCTGACAACCAATCTTACCAAGGGGTATCGTATTACCTAAAACTGACTGGGTTATGGAGGTCAGATAGGCAGTCGCTCCATGTAAAATACTGGTATTCAGCTGCATCCTGTTAGATTGAAAGCCGACCCCAACATAGTTGGGAAAAGACTAAATGCTAAAAGTACTAAGAAGGCAATTAATAACAAGACACAAAAAAAAAAAACAAATTTTATCACTGAACAATATTTTGCCCAAATTATTTCCGTGCAAATCGTGACGGAAAACAAAAGAAACCTCTTTTGTAAGAGGTCCCCAGATGGGGCCGGAGGGCGAACTATTAACCCTTCTGTGAAGGGATGGGAATGAAAGTGTATCCGAAAATTTGTGAATATTTTTGGGTTCGAATATTTGGGTGGAAGTTTGTTCTGAATTTATTATGAGTACAATATTGATGCATTGAACTGAAAAGTTTTCTTTGAACTTTTGGAATACCTTTGTTATTTCAAGTTGAATTTTACCTGTAATATTATCATCACAAAAGTCTTAGAGGAATAGTATGGTAATATAACAATTTATTAGAACTAAACACAAATTTGTACTTAGTATTATTGTGCATTTAACCTATAAATCTACAGGGTGTAACAGAAAGGGTATAGTCATATGAAAGGATACGCTGCAGACCATCAAACTGAACAACTTCCTCCATGGGTCCTATATCGTAAATGCGAAATAATTATCAGCTGTCCCATTCAAAATTTCAATACTGACTCGACCCAAATGTATGGGAAGCTGATAATTTTTCGAATTTACGATATTGGACCCATGGAGGAAGTTGTTCAGTTTTATGGTCTGCACCCTTTCTGTTACACCCTCTATACAAATAAATAAAATTGAAGTGTCTGTTTGTAATATCAAAATAACAGCTTTTTACTGAATGCATATATGAAAGTATATCATTATCTTCCTGCCCTTGTCCCATGTTACTTGGGGTCGGCGCAGCAAATTTTGTTCTTCCATTCTCCCCTGTCAATCGTCACATATGAAAAATGAGAAATATGAAACTGTATACGGTATATAATTATAACAAAAAAAAAAAAATTCTGTCTATCTGTTTGTTTATCCGATTAATCATCGAAACGGCTGGAACGATTATACCGGGACTTTTACTGGCAGATAGTTGATGTTATAAGGAGTAACTTAGGCTACTTTTATTTTAAAAATGGATTAAGGTTCCGTGCAAAAGAATTAAAACACTTGAAATTATTAACAAAATCCGCTAGCAACAGGTCTACCATGACGTCTTGAAGCAGGAGTAATTCCAATGTGGGAAAGAGATGGCGCTAGACAACCTGTATATCTCTGTCTCTTTTCCACGCTTGAATTATTCCTTTTTTAAGACGTCATAGTAACCCCCCAGGAAGTTAATAACAAATATAACTTAATTAATAAACCTGACATTGTGGTGATAGATCGATTGGAGCGTCGCGCAATGATTGTTGATATAACGGTTCCGCATGACGAAAACCTCGTGAAAGCAGAGAAAGATAAACAATTCAAATATCTAGATCTGACTCGTGAGGTTGTCGACATGTGGGACGTGAGTACAGCAGTCATTGTGCCGATAGTCGTGTCGGCCAATAGCTTAATAGCCAATAGCCTCGACCAACATCTGAGGAGGCTCACGCTTGGCAGCTGGATCAAGGGCTTGATTCAGAAAGCAGTACTTCTGGGCACGGCGCGTATCGTTAGGAGATTCCTCTCTCAAGAGCCCTGACCACCGGTAGCTCGGACCCTGTTCCCGATACCTGTGGGCTACTACTTTTTTATATATGTAAATGTTAATTTTTTTGTTTTGCTTAGTAAAAAAATATTTAAAAATGAAAATTGTATGTATAGAAAGTGAATAAAGGAATGTAACGGTACTACATAAAAGGTTAAGTAAAGTTTATTAATATACAACATTATTTTCATTATAATTATGCGAAACCTGAACATAGTTTGTTCAGAATAAGTAACTGAATAGATTCCAATAATTTTTAAACCATGTTATATTTTGTCCCAAAAATATTTAAAAAAGTTAAAAGTTGGATACCGAGCGACTTTGAGTAGCTATGGCAATAATTTATGTACTACTGCCAAATTATGTTTATCAATGAGCTCAAGACGACGCTGGAGGCCTGCGCGCGGGCCCGTTGCGTGGTGACCACGCTTTTGTGCGGACAACCAGATAACAGAATAAGCTTATAACTTTGTGATTTTTCATAATACAGTTTTGAAATTTTTTACATAGATTATTTACATAAAAATACTCGACACGTGTTTCAGATTTCGCATATACTAAAACTAATGTTGTATAGAACCCGCGGACCCACCATCATATCCGCGCGACAGTCCCATCACTAGTCATAAAACGGGATTAACCATGGTTTACGACGGCGTGGAGCTAGGATTGCTTTGTACCCCCATGGGGGTCCTATATGGGGTCAACATAGTAGGTAGTCGGACATAGCGGCACGTTCTACCGGTAATAGTGTCACGCTTGCTGTACTTAGACGGGGTTGACAGAAATGGAGTTAAAAATTAATTAAGTTGAAGCAAGGTGTGGTAAGGAGCAGCGGTGGCCCAGTGGTGGTGGCCCCGACTTACGAGCATTAAGTCGTGGATTCGAACCCAGCCAGGCGCATTACTTTGTGTAATTTATTTCACCACCACTGCTCTCAAAACGGTGAAGGAAAACATCGTGAGGAAACCGGCATGTCCTAGAGCCAAAAATTCTAAGACATGTGACATCTACCAAACTGCACTGGGCCCGCGTGGTGGATTAAAGCCCATTCCCTCTCATAGAGAGGAGGCCTGTGTCGCAGCAGTGGGAACATTATAGGCTGATTATGCTATGCTTATGCTAAGGTGTGGTTAATGTGTTGTTATACGTCTTCAAGTCATAAATAGTATAACTTTTTATCTTGTTTTACGTTTTTTGTGTAGTATCCAACGATTTATTGTCAGGCCTACGTAGTCCCCCAATGCCTAAGTACTAATGCTGCAAGATGATAATATTGTAAAACCAAATCATTTTAAAAGAGTAACCATGGAGTTTCTTGCCGGTTCTTCTCCATAGGAAACGATAAAGCCGAACTGTGCACCTTTTCTCGACGTTTTATAAGTGCTCTGTAGGCCTATGTGAAATAAAATATTTTGATTTTGATTTTGAAAGTAGGTTACCGATCAAAATCAAAATATTTTATTTCACGTAGGCCATTTGTGTCCTATGGAGAAGAACCGGCAAGAAAAGCCATGGTTACTCTTTTGAAATCATTTGGTATTACAATATTATCTTGTTTCAGCATTTGTACTTAAGTATTTGTACTTTAGCCGCGCCATTCGTAGTTTTAATCAACAAAATGACCAAGGGCTATCTAATATGAGTAACCTTGCATCTTCCTTGCGGTCAACTGCAAGTCCACTTTAACCCGATACAGCTTAATATTAATGTAATTATCTTTACACATCCGTTTGTTGAGCTCGCGAAGTGAACTCGCTTCCCATCATCTATATTCTATTTCATCATCTGCCTAGCTTTTTCCCCAACTATGATGCTGTCGGCTTTCAGTCCAACCGGATGCAGCTGAATACCAGTATTTTAAATGGAGCCACTGCCTATTTGACTTCCACAACCCAGTTAGTTATGGGTAATACGATACCCCTTGGTACCAACCTAGGCAAATGCGGCTTAACCTTCCGATCGACACGAGCGGCTGTTATTATTTAGCTACGAGCTATATTCAACAGGGTGTAAACAGACCCTTTACCAAGCCGTCAACCAAGCATTCTGTACATCAAACTAAGTAACTTTATGCAAAAATTATTGCTGGGAAACGACTTTTTTTTTACGGTAGGACTCGATGGAACTCACTCAAAGCATTGTACTGATGGATGGATTGAATAGTACGGTGGTCGCGGAGGTGTTTAGAGTATAAATCTTACATTAAAACATGTATTAAAAAAAAAAAAAACTTATGGAAAAATTGGAACTTTGACCCCCAATATCTCCGTAACTAGAAGGTTCCCAGGTATGGTCTAGAACAAAAAAATGATCGCAAAGACGCGGAGAACAAGTGCCTTTCAACTTTGTTACAACCTTTATTTATTATTTAGATATTGGGCCAGTACCAAAAAGTTCTTAGTCCTGACAACCCGAATCGACTGTCAAAGATATTTCACATGAAAACCTCCTTGAAACAGAATAGCCCTTTACACTAGTAAAATCCTTTGCCCCGGTGCAAGTGTAGGCCAATATTCCCAACATTCTACCCTATTATTCCAATAAAAACGCCCACATCAACCCCTCAAATATCAAATAAACAAACGGAATAACACCCAGAAGCTTCGAGAAAAGCTTTTTAAGGTGTTGACTTCGAAATCCAATATCTATTACATTTTTAGAATAAGTGGAGGAGGAAAAACGCCCACAGGCCGTTCGGTGAAGTTGGAAACGAAAATAAATGTAAAGCTGCGTCTATGCTAGGCGAGCCGAGCACGAATTCACTTAGCGTGGACGGACTTAGAAGCCTCGATCGAGCACTCCCGTCAAGGGAATTTGTGCTCCGCTTGTGGTCTGCTCGTGTTCGGCTCGCCAAGTATAGACGCAGCTTCAGGGTGTCTCCATACTTTGGTACTAATATTGGTTCCCACCGTCAAGTGTGTATCGAGAAAATAATTTTGGGTCCACGTTTCGTGAACGAGCGCTGTCAGTTGAGACTGGTCATCTCTTAGCTGCCACGGTTTATTTTAATTACTTAATTTTTTCATTGTTGATTTAATCTTTTACTCTGGGTGCTCTTAATGTGCACGTTTTTCTGCATCGTTCTCACATATATGTATAATCTCAACATAAATGATGTAACCAAGATTTTGTAACAATATTTTAATTTAAAAGAGTGTCCATGGAGTTTCTTGCCCATTCTTCTCCATAGAGATCTACGCTTTGGAATGTGCAACTATAGTACTTTCTCAAGTTATTATGCCTTGTGACTGTGACTGTAGCTGCGCTTCTTTTGTTTTTATGACATTCAAAAGTGCCTGTGATGGTCTGATTGAAATAAATGCTTTGAGTTTGTTGGCCAATGCTAATTTCTTCGTGTAACGGTGTAAGAAGACGATTAAAAAGCCGAAAGAAACTTATTCTGCCCGTCATTACGATAATTTGGTGTTTTAGATCTAGGAAAAACAACTAACCCAACCTGGGATGCGTGATGTTATGTTGTATGCTCCTATAGCGTTGTTATACCCATTGTGCTAGAACAGGGTTTTTCATCACCAAAGCAAAGTCATTTCCTAATATTAGTTTTTGTTCTATGTTCATTACAGAATGTGAAAATGAAGGTTCTCTTCTTCTGCGAAGCAGTCATGCTAGCGATGGAGGTGGCGGGACGCGAGAGTGTGTAACTGATGTAAGATAAGACGCGCACTGTAAAAACTTTGGGGGATTGAAAGTTATAGAAATAGTTTTGTGAAAGACTGTTGCTGTGTTTTTGTTCAGATTTGGAGGGTTTCATTTGTTTTGTTATAATTTGAATCTGGATTATTTTAGTATAGTACATAGTTACTGTTTAGGCTGGAGCAAAACCCGAGTTAGTGACGTCATAAAAAAAACAATTGACAATCGAACACACTTTGCCGAAGATGGTGTTGTCACGTTTTAAAAGTTTGTTAGAATTTAGGGAATCGGTGGTAATTTGGAACAAAAATCATGCATTTTAAAATTCATTAATATTTTTAATTTCATGAACATTTTATGTTTCTTATTTTATTTGGCAATATCATTGGTATACCTAGATATACTCCTTTCGGATCGGACGGGGTTTTTTAAACATATTGTATATACAACCTGTAACAGGAAGGGTATATTAATGAAATGATATGCTACAGACCATCAAACTGAAAAACTTCCTCCATGGGTCCAATATCGTAAATACAAAAAAATATTAACTGTCTCATACATTTGGGTCGAGTCGGTATTGAAATATTGAATGGGACAGCTGATATTTTTTTTGCATTTAAGATATTGGACCCATGGAGGAAGTTTTTCAGTTTGATGTTCTGCAGCATATCCTTTCATATGACTATACCCTTTCTGTAACAAGTTTTATATGTTTGCTCCTTTGTGGCGCTCTAGAGACCAAAAGCGTGGTCTGATTTTGTTGATTCTTACGTCAATCCTCCCTTAGTGGTTATCAGACTTGGGTTTCTGAATACCTGTAATGACTGTCAAAGATCTACGAATGACAGGCAATTCAGGCGAGAAGGCGATGTCAGCAAATAAATAGGCCCCTACGCAGATGTTACGCGGTAATTCATATTTTATCGGACCCTTAATAATATGAAAAAAGGGCGGTTTTAAGTGGTTCATAAACTCGCACGAGCTTCTCCATATGTTTCTAGAAAATTATGAGACGTAATAAATTACGATTTCGTTCAATAAAATTACCAACAGCAACGTGGAAAAATGATAAAAAGTAATAGGCATTGTGCAAAAAATCTAACCTTATATTTTATTTTATTTAATTTAAGAAACTATTTGGAATATTTTTGAAATTTAATGGCTAGTTTCATTTATATTTAATTTTAAAGTTTTAGGTCTAATGACGTCATAAAAGGAAAAGATTCCTTGGCTTATTCAACGATTTAAAACGTGATTTACACTTTAATGACAGTTTGTTTTTTAAAGTCATTCACATAACATAAGCTAAGGGCTCGTTCAGACACGCGAGAATCTCGCGATTGCAAATCGTGCGGTTGAACGAAATTCCTTCTTGAGATTTTGTTTTTGTTTTTTGTTGTTTTAAAAAAAATGCTGCACTTTTGAATGTCAAATAAAACAAAAAAAGCAAAGCTACAGTCACAAGACATAATAACTTGAGAAAGTATAGTAGTTGCCCATTCCAAAGCGTAGATCTCTATGGAGAAGAATGGGCAAGAAACTCCATGGACACTCTTTTAAATCAAAATATTGTTACAAAATCTTGGTTACATCATTCATGTTGAGATTATACATATATATGTGAGAACGATGTAGAAAGACGTGCACATTAAGAGCGAACAAAACTCACATACACTAACAGCCAGACCCGGACCAACTACCTGTAGATCATACAAATATTTGATCCGTGCGGGGATCGAACCCGCGACACGTAGCGCAGCAGCCAATCGCTCAGCCACTGCGCCAACCGTGCCGTCAAACAGATGACGTCACTGAAGGTCAAATAAAGGTTAACCACGTTTCTTCAAAAAATAAATGCATAATGAGTATTTTTTCATTTTAACGAGAAATAAATAAATAAATTAGAGATCTTATTCCTCGAAATGGTTTTTCAAACAGATTTTTTTTTTAGTGGACAAGCCCCAGTGCCTTCTGAACGAGTCAGGTATTGCTTAAGGAATTTAATATACTTAGCAGAAACTTTAAAGTTATTGCACTGTTGGAATGTCAACTCACAACCCTGGGTCGAGCGCTTAAAATACAACAAAGTGCTTTTATTCAGGCATACTTTGTTGCCCAGGGTTAATGCGCACGAGCAATAGTGCATAGTAAGAAACGGTCATAAAGATATCGAGTGGACGAATCGCTCTTATCTACAAAGTTATATATTTGTTTAAACTCTCTATCTTATTGTTAGCAGGGTAATCTAAGTACAGTCGCTACCACATAAAGTTACCAGAAAAACTGTACAAATTTTTCAAAAATATTAAAAAGATTACGAGTTGGACACCTAGCGACACTAAGTACCTATCGCAATCATTTAGGTACCTACTGCCAAATAATTATTATCAATGAGCTCAAGACGACGCTGGAGGCGCACACGCGGCGGCACCGATTGAGGACCACGTTTTTGTGCTGACAACCAGGTAACAGATTTTTCATGATACAGTTTTGAAACTTTATACATGTGTTTCAGGTTTCGCATAAACTAAAACTAATGTTGTATAGTGTATACTATCCACAAGAAAGAATAAACTTGTACCTAACTTTCCCCATATTTTAAACGAAGTCCATTTTCGTTCCTTGATACAAGTTCCTGTGGTAGAAAACGCAAGTAAAAAAGGGAAGAACTGTGTTTAAATCTAATAGAAACAAATGACGGTGGCTCTTCGGCTTGAACGAACACCGATCTTCATTACAGGAGTTAGGGCGCTGGTTACACCGAAGTGTATCTAAGGAAGAAGTAGCCAAATGTATGAGCAATTTTCTTTGGTGCATAGTAACTCAACAACTCTTTTAATTAGTGATGATGATTGAAGAAGATGCATTTATCGATGAAAGCTGAAAGTCATTTCCCAAGACATTCTCGTTTCTCGTCTTTTCGCATCCAGCGCATTCACCGCAAGACCAGCTTGTGCGAGACCTTATACAATATGTTAAAAAAACCCTCCAATCCGTGAGGGTGTTATAGGTATCGAGATTAGATCCTATTTATGTAATCCTTTTTGTATAACAAGTAAAGAAAAAGTTACTTGTGTTAGCCTGTGTCATCTCACTGCTGGGCAAAGGCCTATCTCCATGACTGTAGAAGATGGCGGGACGAGCTAGACAAAACTAACGACCAGTAAAGATAAAATTAAATTAAATTTACTAAAATTAGACACTAATAACGCAGTGTCGCGGGTGGTGGCTGGAACCGTGAAATCCGTGTGCGTGGAAATTTCTAAACGCTCAGTTGACACTTCCCGTGACCCAAGAGTTGGCTTCTATCTTGGTCAGAGGCTTAGTTACAACGTGGCAACGCCGCCAATCTCTTGGGGACATTACCAGTTGATAGCGTTGAGGAGTATTTTGACGCCATTTTTTAGTTTAATGTTAAGTTCTATACTTTGGTTGTTTAATTCATTGCCCGCGAAGTCCGCAATAAATGATTAAAAAAAAATCATTTGTTAAATTGAAATATGAAGTTTAACATGCCAACTAGAAAAGAGTTTTATAATATCGAGCGCAAGAAATTATTTCCTGTGGCGTGTGTCCGTGTATGCTCGTGCATATCATCGCTCAAAACTTGACAGTAAAGACGTGCTCATGCATGCAATTTTATCACGCTGACAGCGCTGATCTTATGAAGAAAAAGGCACCAAAAAACAGTTTTAGTGTTCCCTAGAGCAATTTGAGCGTTCATTTTTAAGTATGACGCATAAGAACCTAATGGGCAGTTACTTTGGCCGATTTCTTGCAATAACTGTGCCGTCAGAACGGCCATCCGATACGATAAAAGTTTACGCAGCTATTAACGGCACACCTGGTTAGTAAGTGTGCCGTAAAAACATCTTTTATTTTATTGGTGTCACGTAATTTTCTTTTTAATCTAGTGCGATGTCACACTGTCTGATCATTACCTGTCTAGCTTATTCCCAACTCTGTTAGTCAGCTTCTAGTCTAGCCAGATGCAGCGGAATACCAGAAGTTTACATAGAGCGACTGTCTATCTGATCTCCACAATCCAGTTAGTACTGCACGCGTCGCATGACCACCGTAGACAAGAATTCTGTCGACGGAATTATCGACAAAATGACAGATTTATTTTGTTGATCTGTCATTTTGTCGATTGTTCCGTCACCAAAACGCGTTTACAAATAATACGATACCGCTTGGTAAGAATGGTTGCCAGACGTTCGGGCTACTGACTACCTGTTACGATTTAAGTGTCAGCAGGAACCGACAGCTTAATTGGAAAGAGGCAAATTAGGGCTTGCAATAAATACGCAGAAAACGAAACGTATGGTCTATAGATCGTGTGGGAAAGCTATCGGGCACCTATAACATCTAGGCCGTCGATACTTTGGACAGTTTCGTTTATCTGGCCTCTAATATTTTTAATGAAGGTAGCTGCGTCCCCGAAATAAAACGGTGGGTAGCCATGGCTAAAGATGCTCCGACTCGTCTCCAGAATATCTGGAAAAATCGTGGTATCCTAACTTAATATTATAAATGCGAAAGTAAGTTTGTTGATTACATTTTCACGCCTAAACCAGTGAACCGATCATCCTCAATTTTTGCATATACGTTGTCAGGTGTAGAGAAACGGACATAGGGTACCTTTCATCCCGAAAAAAGTACTGTTCCCGAGGAAAACAACAATAACGTTCTTATGATAATAAATGGTGCCACGTGTCTTTCCAATCATGATTGAATATTATTATCTGTATTAGAGTACAATCCGAATTTATTGTCAAATTCTAAATAAACGCGAGAGGAGCTTTTTTTTTTGATGTGAAATCATCAAATGGTCCCCCCGCTCTGGGCGGAGCGGAAGGGAGTGTCAAACTTGTACTGACTAAAACCCATCCATGTTCCTTCTTTGCCCTTTGTGTTCCAGGGCCGCGGTATCTGTTTCGAATAGTCCCGCAGCCCTGGCAGGCATCGGCCCATGCGGACCCGCGCGAGAGGAGCTGCGTGCAAAAGCTAGTAAGCTATAAAACGAAACCCCGATTGGTCAGAACACTAGTTTTCCCGATTTTCCTCTATGGAGTTGAAACGTGGACAATCCGGGCAAGTACGCAGCTCAAATCACTTAAACTCACGTTATCGTTTTTTGCACAAAAGAACGCGTATAAAATTTTAAACTATCATGGTTACTAACATTATTATTTAGACTAGAAACGGGATATTTACCATGTTTACTATTTTTATTGAGTTCCCGATATTTCGGCGCTTTTGCAAGCACCATGATCACGGATAAACTAAAGTTATTGCGGGTGGGTGTTTATGAGCAGACAAATCGGTCTACCCTCTTTCTTGTTCGTTTGTGCTTGCAACAGCGCCGAAATATCGGGAACTCAATAAAAACAGTAAACATGGTAAATATCCCGTTTCTAGTCTAAATAATAAAGAACACGTAATCAACTAAGCCCTTACATTCGCTACGGTGTAACAGCCATCCTGTTGTAGTACGTCCCAACGCCCACTCCAGCCCAGCCCTCAACATTTTACGACCTCGATAGAAATTTATTACTACGATAATAGTATTTTTGCTCTTTAAATAAGGTCCTTTTTGTCCCAAACAACTTTTGTAATACGAAATTATTAGGAGTGGTGTTAGAAAGCCGAGATACAAATAGTATTTGCGAAAGAGTAATGGTATGAGGACATCCGCAAGAGAACCAATTGCCAAACTTAAGTGGCAGTGGGCAGGGCACATTGCTCGCAGAACGGATTGCCGATGGGGCCGCAAAGTTCTGAAGTGGCAACCGCGAAGCGGAAGACGTTGCGTTGGAAGGCCTCCGACTAGGTGTACCGATGACTTGGTGAAGGTTGCGGGGATTCGCTGGATGCGTAACGCTCGTGTAAGGTTAATTAGCCAAGACGTGGGTATTTTTATAAAATCCTATCTATGATGCAACCATCATCATCTGCCTAGCCTTTTCCCAACTATGTTATTTATTTATTTATTTTATTTAATTACAACGGTTTAAAACCAATTACAGTAACTAAAGCACAAAAACTACTAAACTAAACAAAAATGGACAAAAATGGAAAACAGATAAATATAAAAAAATAAATAAAAATGAGTCAGGTACTCTGACATGAATCCCTCTCACAGTAATTATTTTGGGGTCGGCTTCCAGTCTAGCTGGATACAGCTGAATACCAGTATTTTACATGGAGCGTTTGCCTATCTGACCTCCACAACCCAGTTATTACCGGATAATACGATACCCCTTGATATATATATATATATATATATATATATATATATGGATTCCCCATGTTATGTGTAATTGTTAGTTTGCCATAATATCATTACTTCCCAGAATTTGATCCTTAATAGCGACGCTATTGAATGGTGTATACAGTGGGTGTTTTTTTTTTCAAAATCAGCAGGTTCGATTTCTGGCTAGGAATAATCATTTTTCAAAAATCCGATGATACAGCTTTAGTTTTCAACAAAATCAGGCTCGAGACTCCTTTCAGTATATTTCGGTATTCTCCATAGTTTCGGATTTGGCCAGCTACGCCCACTTGAAAAAATCACCTGTATACAGTTCTTGTATTAATGTAGAGTGAAAACTCATCTCGAAAAACGAATTCTATTTTAACTTAAATCCCACGGGTGACTCCATGTCGTGTTTCGTATTTTACAATTTATTTACATAACCCCAAAAAGTCCAGCGCTGCTGTACGTTACAGGTATATGCAATATGCAAATTATTGCATACTGCGAAGTACGCCGAACTGTATCGTATTCATTCATTTGCATATAACTGCCGTGGACTCGTTTAGGTTAGAATATTCTAGTAGTTGTTAGTTAGAAAGTCAAACAGTTGCTTGAATCCATCCATCAGCACAATGTTTTGAGTGCGTTACATTAAATCCTACCGTAAAACGTGACTTTCCACCCCAAAAATCGTTTCCCAGCAATATTTTTTGCATAAAGTTACTTAGTTTGATGTACAGAATGCTTGGTTGACGGCTTCGTTAAGAGTCTTGTTACATTCTGTATTTATAAGAAACGTGAAATAATCCGTACATACGAAACCCTTCGCTAGCCAATCAATATAGATTGATTTATGTAAATTCAGAGGGAAGTTCCTTGTTGGTCCAGTGGTCGCTAAAAACACTACTGCCGAGTATGAGGTCCTGGGTTCGATTCCCAGGTTAGGCAGATTTGTGCCCGGTTGATGGCTATGTACTCGCCACCTATTACATGGTGCTTAAACATAACTAGTGAAATGTTAGTGTACTATTAGGTACACGTCACTTCACTCTTTAGGGATTCCAGGCATGGTGTTATGTTATGACAGCTAACTCACAATGGGCACTGTCCAAAAAATCTAACCTGCTCGTTCATCATCATCATTTCAGCCGAAAGACGTCCACTGCTGGACATAGGCCTCCCCCAAGAAGGGGGGTTTTGCCATAATCGCCACGCTTGGCAGGCGGGTTGGCGATCGCAGTATGGTTGTTATAAAGCACAGAGAACGCTGCTGCCCATTCTCTGGTAAGTCCCTTAGTTGCCTCTTACGACACCCACGGGAAGATATGGGATGGTGCTATTCTTTACGTCCGGACACCATACAGAACCTGCTCGTTCAGACATGCGAGAACCGCGCGATTGCAAATCGCGTGCATCATGCGTGCGATCCGGAACTGCAACATGCATATTTAACGATATTCCTTCTTGAGATGACGTCATTGTAGGTCAAATAAAGGTTAACCACGTTTCTTAAAAAATACAGGGTGTAATTTATGTACATCAAACTAAGTAACTTTACGCAAAAATTATTGCTGGGAAAGGACTTTTTTTTGGGGTGAAAAATCACGTTTTACGGTAGGACTCAATGTAATGCACTCAAAACATTGTGCTGATGGGTAGATTGAATAGTACAGGGGTCGCGGAGGTGTTTAAAGTAAAAATCTTCCATTAAAAACAAGTATTTAAAAAAAACTTATGAGAAAATTAAAACTTTGACGCCCAATATCTCCGAAAATAGAAGGCTCCCAGGTATGGTCTAGAACAAAAAAATATCGCAATGACGGGGAGAACAAGTGCCTTTCGGCTTCATTAAGGGCCTTGTCACACCCTTTATAAATGAATGGGGAGTATTTTTACATAATAACGAGAAATAAATAATTAGAGACCTTATTCCTCGAAATGGTTTAGTAATTATCACAGTGTTTGAAAAATGGGCAATCCCCATTGTACTTACCTACTTTCTACCAGTACCATCTCTCATCATCTCAAAAATATCCTATTTATTTAAATTCGTAGACCGATCGCTACGGCGTAGTCATTTGCTACGCGCCTCTACGAGTATCCAAAATGTGCTACGATATTTTGATTGGCAGAAACATCAAAATCCCTGAAAATACTTAACCCAAGATTACAGGCTAAAATATTTTAGTATTTTATTAAAAAATAAAAACAAATTCTATTCAAAATAAAAATAAATAGCAATACAGCAAAATATCAAGTCATCTGAATGGATTGGTAAAAACTCACAACCAAATTTGAACTTTAACACCGTCTCATAAGGATGCCATTAAATCATGAATAAATAACTTTGCCATGTCAGCAGCGTGGTATTATATACCCTATGCCTGATAAACATAAGGATGCTTTTGGGTGAAATTGTGTCAGGAAGAGATCTTGCTAAAGATATTTGTCTGACCTACATAAGGACTAATTTTATTTAGATCGCTATAGCATCCGAGGTTTTGATGTTTTGGGGATGGGCAGAGATCAAAGGTGAAGGCTTTCAGTTATCACGAATGGTATGGAAAACAGACCTTAGTAAAGGAACTTATTTTTACGTTAAAAGAAACCATTGAGATTTGAGAAAAAAGTAAGACATAAAAAACCGACCAAGTGCGAGTTGGACTTGTGTACCGAGGGTTCCGTATAAACTTGTAGGTATTTTGTTATTAAACTACATACAAGGTAGATATTTTTACTTAACATACCTCCACGACCCCCGTACTATTCAATCCATCCATCAGCTCAATGTCGAGTCCTACCGTAAAACGTGATTTTTCACCCCAAAAGAAAAGTCGATTCCCAGCAATAATTTTTGCGTAAAGTCACTTAGTTTGATGTACAGAATGCTTGGTTGACGGCTATGTGAAGGGTCTGTTTACATCCTGTATACTTAGAACTTCTTAAACGCTACATAAATTTCAAATTTCGAATTCCGAGTGCTACATTATATTGAAGAAACCGCCTTAAGACAGTTTGATTAGTTCACAATTTTAATATATACACCCAACCAACTTGTTGGTCGATCAGTTTTCACCTCTATGACTTTAGTAATAAGGTTGTGTGGTCAAGTTGATTGGTCAACCGCAATCTTTGCTGGCGGTACATGGCTCAACTTAGAAGCTGGCAGTTATGTACGTTCAAAGCAGTGACGTCTGTCAGTCTCTAGGGAGGCACACGTTATGTAGCATTATTGGAGTATAAGGGCGCGGCGCTCACTGACGGCACGGCATGGCACGGCATCCCGCGGCGTTCCGAGGAATCCCGGGAAGTTGAAAGTTCTAAGTTTGAACCTTATTTCAATTAGCTTAGCAATCATAATTCCTCGACACAAAGTGACCCATACGTCTCGTGGGATGCAATGGGGCGCCGTGGCAACCCGTGGAATGAAACGGCATGACACGTCATGCCGCAGTATCCCGCGGCACGTCACGTCATTTCGCGGCATCGTGGTATCGAAATAAAGTAACTTGAAATCTAAATCGTTGAAATAAGATTCAAAATAACTTGATTAGTAATAAAATCCTTTGCCATGACACGCCGTGCCGTGACGGCAGTAAGGCGCAAACCCACAGCGGCGCATGCTGCGCACGGGCACGCGCCGCATTTTAGCTGCGTGAATTCATTTGTTTGACAACGTGGATCTACGTTTCCACAGCAGTACACACTACACACCCACAACTATGTACAACTGTAGCGTGCGTGGCCCAACGCGGCATAGTCGTGGGTTAATATTCGTGTATTGCGTGTACCGCGTGCACGGCGTGCATGGCGTTGACAGCGTTGAGCTATGTGAGCGCCTTATTCGAGCAAGCCACGCGTGTACTAATGATGTCATTTGATGCATAGCGCGTCCGTGGCTTACAGTGGACACAATCACATACATTTTCGTGCAAAGCGAAGCTTAAGGGCATTAAATGGCTCAAATTCCAAAAACAGCGTATGTTCAAAGAATTTTGTTGATGAATCTCTTCGTGCGTTTTTCGTGTAAAAAAAGTATGTTATAGTTAAGTTCATCACAAATAAATTGGATTGTTTAAAATTTTAATAAACCTTCTCAATTTTTTTTGGTTAATCGTAGAAAGTAGGTCCTTTTTCAACCTTAATTGTAAATTATCTCTGTAATGGCTGAATAGATCGGCATGAATTTTGTAACAACAAATACGTAATGATATACTTAACAATCTGTATTGTTTTTTTTTCTGTTATTTCTTTTAATATTTTTAAATAATAAATAAAAACCGAAATTTTGCGAAATGTGAGGGGCAAGTCAACAAAAACCAGTACAGGGATCAAATCATCAAGGTCATCGAGTAATGTAATGCCCATAACACGTACGCGTGGCCTATCCGTGCGCCGCGGTGGGTATGCGCCTTTAAACTTTAACTAAGCCAAGCTATTGACGTCTCTTGTGGATTGCCACTGCAAGAGTTAAGCTCTGGCTAAACTGAAGCGAATGAAATTCGCTTGCGTGGATTATACCAACTGACTTGTATGGAGGTGTTCAAACTAGTGCGAATAGTCGCGTGACTTCCTACGGCTGCGTTACCATCAGAGATGTGCGAGGTAGCTGGGCGGTGCGAGGATGCGTAGCAAGGCTGTGGAACGGTGTGAGGGATGTGTCCGTCCGTTTCTAGCACCCATTCCTCGCAACACATCTCTCGCTACACATCCTTCGCACTCATCCTTCCCTTGTTTTGTATGTACAAAAACCTCGTTCCGCTGTCCCGCGCGATTTTTGTCTCAGTGTGACCAAAGCTTCAGTTTAACAATGATGAGAAAACTAAAATCGTAGCTAGTATTTAATTGCTTTGTCTATTTTTTAATTCTACAGATTCCATGTTTTGTTACCATCGTATCTGAATACAAATAATATTTGTTAGGTATTTCTTTTTTAACACGTATCTGTACTTAATATTATAAAGCTGAAGAGTTTGTTTATTTGGTTGAACGTGCTAATCTCAGGAACTACTGGTTCGAATTTAAAAAAATCTTTTAGTGTTGGATAGTCCATTTATCGAGGAAGACACCACCACATATATAACACCACGCTACGACCAATAGAAGCCGAGCAAAAAAAAAAACAAGTCAGAAGCAGCGGGTCACTCACACTCGTCTGACGATATTTTATGCACAAACTAGAGATTTTTGATTCTATTGTTAGAGAATACTAAATCCTGAATAGATGCAGGACATATTAACCTTTTGAAAGTCATTGTCACATATACGTGACAAGCAAGCGCGTGCACTGTACGCGAACGACACAAATATGTGACGAAAAATTCGGTGCAATATAACACGAGATAAACAATTGAATAGTTTTGGAATCCCTATTCTTTTTGTAAATATTTGAAATTGTGGCTTGGTTACCTAATAGTTTTAATTAAAGGTATGAGCTAGTTTCACGTCCATACCATAAAAACTCGGTCCAAAAAAGACTCCCAGAATTCAGTCACTCAATTTACTACTTAACTAAGTTAAAAGCCGAACAAAAAAATACAAAAAACTAAACAAATTTAAGCCCTCCACTGTCCGTGACCGTTTTTATGTCCTCTGTTCATATAGTTCATTCATTGTCGTTGCGAATGAAAGAATGGTTGATTTATAGAGTGAACTATGAGTCAAAGAATGATGTGAACTAAATATTAGTGAATCATTCCCGCTGTGTCGATTCCCTTGTTCTTGGTTTTGACTGAGGTTTTGATGTAGGTATTATTCATTATCTTCTGTTTTGCGGCGACATGCCTGTCACAGAATGCAGTCACATTAAAAACGATATACAGCGATACGATAATATGCTTTTTCATTAATAAAGTAATTTCGCCTATCCGGTGATACCGTATTTTTAATAATACATTGATAACCCACCAAAAAGTACTAGGCTAGCATAAGTTGGAAGTGCCAGTGTGGCCCGCGAAATTCAAATTTTCTTACGATTTTTTGCAATTTGCAGGTCAGTGTAAGGTTGTATGTTCATGAAAAATGAGTCGCGCAAGTAACACGTATCATCATCATCATCATCATTTCAGCCGAAAGACGTCCACTGCTGGACATAGGCCTCCCCCAAGTGTCGCCACATGAACCGGTCCCGTGCGACTCGCATCCAGCGGATCCCTGCAATCTTCACCAGGTCATCAGACCACCTAGTGGGAGGCCTTCCAACGCAACATCTTCCGGTTCGGAGTCGCCACTACAGAACTTTTCGGCCCCATCGGCCATCCGTTCTGCGAGAAATGTGCACTGCCCACTGCCACTTAAGTTTGGCTATTCTTCGGGCAACGCTTAGTAACACGTATGTAAATCATCAATACAACCCTCTAATTCCCATTTAACCCAATTAAATAACTATTTCACGAAAAAAGTCATTTATAAATTGACATAAACACCCACAATTGGAGAGTTCTCATAAGGGATCATCTCTCTGATTTGAAGATCCACCAATTGCGTCTAAGAAAACAATGTGTTGGGTGTTTTGAACCGTTGCTGCGTTGTCATGACAACTGAGTCTATCTGAGCTGAGTAATTGGCTTGAGACCTGGCTTATCTATATTCCAAAAGCATTCATTATTAGAGTTCCGTATCCGTTAGGTAACCAAGGGGCCGGGCCAAGACAGCGCTAGGACACAGTCGACAAGAGCTCTCAGGTGGCCTACCATGACGTCTTATAGAAGGAGTAATTCCAGTGTGGGAAAGAGATGGCGCTAGACGACCTATATAACTCTATCTCTTACCCACACTGGATTTACTCCTGCTTTAAGACCTCATAGTAACCCCCCAGTAATGTGAACAAGTCCGTTGTAAATCAGTGAAGTAAAAGGTCTATGTTTATTAGAGTGAATAAGTACGGTGAAATAAATCAGAGAGTAACACTTAAATTACTGGGTTGCGGGACTGTTCGAAAGAGATACCGCGGCCCTGGAACACAAAGGGCAAAGAAGGAACATGGATGGGTTTTAGTCAGTACAAGTCTGACACTCCCTCCGCTCCGCCCAGAGCAGGAGAGGTCATTTGATGATATACCAACCGAAAAAAAAAAAAACGTGGCCCTATTACTAAGGCTCCGCTGTCCATCCGTCCGTCTGTCTGTCTGTCAGCGAGCTGTATCTCATGGTCCAGAACAGGTAGACAGTTGAAATTTTCACAGAATCTGTATTTCTGTTGCCGCTAAAACAACAAAAAATAAAAATAAATTAAAAAATTAAAGTGGGCTCCCCTACTACAATGGTACGGAACCCTTCATGTGCGAGTCCGACTCGCACTTGACCGGTTTTTTTTTACTAAAATTACTTTATAAACGTTCCTCATCTAGAAATAAAGAATATGATTATGTATACTCGGCTGAAGTACGCACATAATAAAAATAAAGGTAAAAACCAATGATATTATAAAGAAAGATACGCTATGTTCATACTGAGCGGCGATCAAATATCGTTGCGTTGTTCAGACTGCGACAGATAATACGGAACGTATGATACAGAAAGAGATAGCTATTGCGCTTGAAGTACTTAAATTACGACAATTGTCTGAATTTGTCTGCAACAATTTGCGCGCGCTAGTGCGATATCTACGTCTTTTTATTCATAATATTATTGTAGAAAACACTTAAAGCTAAAATATTGCCTGCTCCAAATGGGTCCACCTCCGCAAAATACAATACAATACAATACAATACAGTGGTAATTTATTATCTCTCAAAAAGGTACAATTGTTTTAATGGGATTTAGGTTACAGGCAGATTCAAACCGTTGTGAGAGCTGGAGTCTATACTGGGTTCAAGACCTGTATGACAGATCTCCAAGCTCACACCCTTAAAATTACAATGTTAAATTTGCACTTATGTACTACAACATAGAAAAGTTAGTACTTCCAGCACCGAGACTACAAATGTACAAAAATAGCCCAGAATATCGAAGCATATACAACAAATCACCTGAAAATATACGTTCCACGAGAACACTACGTGTATTTAAAGCTAGACTAAAGTCATTGCTCTTAGAAAAGTTTTATTATAGTATCCAAGAATTTTATGGAAGATAAAATAAAAAATAGAGTTCCAATATATTTATGTATGTGTTCCTTTTAATACAGGTTCTTTTTTATGTAAAAAAGCTATTTGTATTTATTATTTTATGTGACATGTTTATTGGATTTTGTGTAACATGATTTTAATTTTATTGAGTAAATGAAACGAAATGCTAGACTGAAACTTTCAAACTTATAAGTTTAATTAATATAATTTTTAAATGTGGAAAGTTCCTAATGATCTATGTAAGTCATATTAGATAAATAATAATAGATACTCTGCAATATTAATTTTAAGTTATCTTTCTGCGCCCTAACAGGGTCATGAACTCACTAGTTTAAGCTTAGCGTGTAAAATTGGTTGTGTACATTGAGCATTAAAATAAATAAATAAAGCTTCAAGTAATGAAAGGGGAATAAAATACAAAAAAAAGTCATGTGGTATGTGTGTTTGAAAATAAGCTCATTAATGATTTATCAATGTCTCAGTCTAATAAGGATTACTTTCATCCTTCCAACATAATTTCGTCATCATTCTGACGTCACGTCCGCAAACGACGTGCGTCATTATCATGATGACGTAACATCCGTGATGTATTGCTGTCGATTAGGCAGTGACGTATATCCTGCGATTAGCGATAATGATGTTAGAAGTGACGGGTGAAGATAAACTAATCTGTACTAATATTATTATAAATTAGTATATATATAAATATAAAGATGAAGAGTTTGTTTGTTTGGTTGAACGCTCTAATCTCAGGAACTACTGGTTCGAATTGAAATATTCTTTTAGTGTTGGATAGCTAATTAATTGAGGAAAGCTATAGGATATATATATATATATATATATATAACATTATGCTACGATCAAAAGGAGCTGAGCAAAAAAAGAACAAGTCGGAAGCGTCGGGTGAAACTTCAGGGCACAGCTAGTCTACAACATTATTTTTAGTAAATGCGAAACCTGAATATAGTTTGTTCAGAATAAGTAACTGAATCGATTCCAATAATTTTTAAACCATGTTATATTTTTTCCCAAAAATATTTCAAAAATTAAGTTGGTTACCTAGCGACTTTGAGTACCTATCGCAATAATTTAGGTAGCTACTGCCAAATTATTATTATCAATGAGCTCAAGACGACGCTGGAGGCGCGCGCTGCGTGGAGACAACGTTTTTGTGCGGACAACTAGGTAACAGAACAAGCTTATAACTTTGAGATTTTTCATGATACAGTTTTTAAATTTTCTACATAGATTCTTTACATAAAAATACTAGACACGTGTATCAGGTTTCGCATATACTAAAACTAATGTTGTATACATATCCATAATTTACCAATACATAATAGGTGTAACAGTACCCTTAACGAAACCGAAAGACACTTGTTCTACCCGTCATTAGGGTATTTTTTTGTTCTAGATCATACCTGGGAACTTTCTAGTTACGAAGTTATGGGGTCAAAGTTCCAACTATTTTACAAGTTTTATTTTTATATATATTTGTGTTATAAATTTATTTAAAATACCTCCACGACCCCCGCACTATTTAATGCACCCATCAGTACAATGTTTTGAACCGGAAAATATGACTTTCAAACAAAAAATTTTTTTTTTTTTAGTTTTGAGAATAGGGTTTATTCCCGTCTATCCCCACTGGTCTGTCCCCACTGGTTGCAGTTGTAACTATTTGTCGCATTTACCACCACTGTTGGTGGTGGCGTCTGTTCAGTCGCATAAATCCTATTTATTTCTGTAAATTGGTTTACAAAACTCTTTTACATGTCACAACATGTTCTGTTTTAAAACTAGATGGGGCCGGTGTTTCGTACCTGACTACTCTGAGAAGAAACATCCGAAACAAACTCAGTGGTCACCGTCTCTTTTAAAGTCCAGACATTGCTCAACTCATATGAGGACCATGTAGATTAATGTCTGAGATGGTCTTTTGAAGAAATAACCACACAGATTTGAGTGGACCTGTCCAGACAGTGCAAGCATTTGTCAGTGATCGTGCATTTGCTCCCACCTCTGTCCCCACTGGTGGCAGATGACACTTAAATTAGTGAAAACTTCCAATAGTGGTGGCGGACTAGACGATTAAGTAGCCGTCTGACACCACCAAGTATTTCCACTAACAAATTAGAAAGAAGGATGACGAAGGATGTTTAAATCCAATATATGAGTGGTAAAAATTATATGTACACAATTAGTTATCAGCCTACCTACCTACACAAAACGAAAGAGTAGATTAATATTAAAATTGTTAACAAATATCTATAATAGCCCTCCTCCTAATTTTTATGTTGTTATGCCCGACAGGGCCCACAATGCTCCAAAACGAATGTATGTCTTTATGTACCTACCACCTAAGTTCACATTGTGGAATGCAATAAACGTATTGAGTATTGTGTATTGAGTATGACCTTTTTGGGCCCAGCTATTCACTAGTTGTAATATGTAAAAAATAAAAAAATCCAAATGCACATTATTTTCACATTCATTCAGTAAAAAAATGTTATTTTGAAATTACAAACAGACACTTCAATTTTATTAATTTGAATAGAGTATGGATTAAAGTCTAGACTACGACCTAGTCATTAAAACATCAGCACACATAAACTAATATACACATATCCATCTCTCATCCCCACTAACATTATATTATCTCAACACTGTGACATTAACCACTTGACTCTCTGAATGTCTTCTTAAGCCGATCTTAGGAGGAAATGTGCCGAAATAAGTGCTCGAATGACGACACACGCCTTTGTACTCGGGGTTTAGAATGTGGCCATGATTTTTGAGGTTAGATAGACAGTCCCTCCTCTGTCTCCTATGTAGAATTGCATTAATTATATTGACCTGTGTGGTAACCTGCTTTAATTTACTATACGGACCTTGTAGAAACTAGAACTTTCCGTGTATTCAAGCGTTTCTGCCGCATTTAATATTTTTATATTTTTTTTTTTAATGCACAATGTACACAACCAATATTACACGCTAAGCATAAACTAGTGAGTACATGACCCTGTTAGGGCGCAGCAAGATAACTTAAAACTAATATTGCAGGGTATCTATTATTATTTATCTAATATGACTTACATAGATCATTAGGAACTTTCACATTTAAACATTATATTAATTAAACATATAAGTTTGAAAGTTCCAGTCTAGCATTTCGTTTCATTTACTCAATAAAATTAAAATCATGTTACACAAAATCCAATAAACGTGTCACATAAAATAAAAAATACAAATAGCTTTTTTACATTTTTATTGGAATCAATTATAACGGCTCACTACCTAGGACCTTATAATGATATTGATAATATTTATCCGTGGTGCTAGGTAACTGGGCTTCTATCCCTTTGTGCCTATTGGCATTGTTTTGTTCTGTCTCCTGCTGATATGAAGGGAAGTAATGGTTTTCCTACTCCGCCGCTATACTTTTCTGATTAGTTTCCTTGCGGTATCCAAGACATTAAAGAAGAAGAAGAAGGCCTCCCACTAGGTGGACCGATGACCTGGTGAAGGTTGCAGGGATCCGCTGGATGCGAGTCGCACGGGACCGGTCAATGTGGCGACACTTGCGGGAGGCCTATGTCCAGCAGTGGACGTCTTTCGGCTGAAATGATGATCCAAGACATTTAAATTATTTCTCTGGGACGAGCTTCATTGTCTCGGGGGTTTTCTGGTGGTCGCCACAGTTGATTCTGGCTTTCAGAAGATACAATGGTTTGGGAGTAGTGTGGCGGGCTTGTCCCAAAAAAAACAAAACCTGCATGCTACGCTCCTAAATTAGGTACCTTCCATTGGCGAAGGTTCCATATAACTCGATTCCTAACGGCTTCCCTTTGAAAAATGGCACAGTTAGTATTCTATAGGCAAATAATATAATCACATTAAAGATTATGTACTCCGGTTTAGCTCTTACAAAAATTGACCCTTCGCTAGTGGTACCTTCATGTTAACAAAACTACTAGAAGCTTAAACGAAACATATTTCTTAAAGGTCTTTTTCGGTTGACAACCAAACTCATCTCGTCTTATCTTTAAAAATATCAAGTATCTTTGCAAGACTCGATCCCAAAGAAAACATCAAATGAGACAGATTCAGATTACCCAGTAAATAACAAGATTAGGCTATGAAAAATAAAAGAAAAAAATACGAGAGTTTCCACGTGTCTATGGAAATCTGAGGGCGTTTTACATTTAGGGTCGGTCCAAAAATATTTTTACTTTGGAGATTTTAATTGAGGAAAATTGGGTTTCTGAGGAATTTGATTTCCGATTTCTGAGTTCGAAAGAGTAATTAGAAACTGTTATAAAATGTATTTTTGTATCGAAAATGTTCCCGAAAATTGTTTTGATTCTTAAAGGTATATACAGGAAGGATTTTTCAAACTCACCTGGAGGGAAAGTACTCTAAATACTGGAGATAGAAAATTTTACTCAAAGGAAACATTCCTTTATTTATAAAAAGACACAAATCTGCATTTATAGATTTCAAGAATTTGTTTGCCACACTCGGGAATCTAACCGGCTAAAATCCGAAAAAAATAACACCCTGTACTTTTATGTCATCAATCGATAAGGTCAATAATAAGAGTCAATGCGAAATGCGAATTTTCTAAAATCTTTGAATGCAGAATTATTTCTTTTTAAAAATAAAGCAATATTTCCTTTGAGTAATATTTTCTATCTCCAGTATTTAGAGTACTTTCCCTCCAGGTGGCGTTGAAAATTCCATCCTGTATATGGGGGCAACACCCTCAGTCCAACGGCCTCAGAACGGCTGTTTCTCATATGGGTAGAAGGTGACCAAGTTTTGATTAACTATCCTATGGTTTATGCTGAATGATGATACTTCCTATCCGTCTTATTTTAGTTCTATCAGATTTTTATTGATAAGTTAGTTGTTTTGTGTAACAAATTCAAATTATTATTAACTAGCTGTGCCCCGAGGTTTCACCCGCCGCTGTTTTCTTATGCGTAGCATGATGTTATATAGCCTAAAGCCTTCCTCGATTAAGCGTTCAACCAAACGAACAAACTCTTCAACCTTCATAATATAAGTATAGATAATCAAGTACATTATACATAGCAATTTGAACGGTGATCCCCAAACTAGACGTTAGTCTGTATCTTGGGGATCAGAGTTGTACATTTTCGTTATATTATCCAAAAAGGTTCAAGATTTAACCAGTCAAGTTGTTGAGGTCAAATTATATTATTGTGGTTGAACTTTCCGGGTCGAGTTCTTGGGGTCGAGCAGTTGTTAAATCAACAAAAGTTTGTGAGTTCTATATTAACCTCGTCGGTCGTGTGGTCGGAAACGCGACTGCTGAGCATGAGGCCCTGGGTTTGATTCCCGAGTCAGGCAAAGTGTTATTCGGGTTTTCCATTAGAAATTTCTCAGCCATGGAGTCTGCATTTGTGTCACGTTGATGGCAATAGGCTCGCCTCCTATTACATGGGAGTGAAATATAACTAGTGAAATGTGACCTGTTACCTCTGAGGATTACAGGCGTGACGTCATAATCATTTGTCACTATTGAAACGCAAAGCACAAGTGCTTTAAGTTAAGTTGCAAACATATATCCATAACCACACATCTTTAACACTATAAGGTCTAACTATTCATACACGAAATATTTTCAAAAAATCATCTAACGGCTATAACGAAGCCATTTCAAGGGATTTTTTTTTATCCAAGAATATTTTTATAAACAAAAAATAATTTAAAATTAGGTACTTGACCTAGATAATAAATACTGGCTTCTAATTTTTGAATATTCATTACGCTAGTTACTACGTCGTATTTGCCTACTGTCATTGTTAGAATAGGGAGTAAAGGTTTTAAGCAAAAAGTCTCAAAAAAATTTAAAATTATAATAGTTTCGTAAAAACAAAAACACTCAGATATTTTTTTTTTCGTTGCTATGGCGACTTTACGACCTAAAGAAGTTACTCTTAAAATATTTCGTATATGAAAAGATAGACCTTATATATACACGCTTTTCGCCCATCGACGTATTCAATACTTTTTATCCCGATTTAATTCCACATATCGTGGTAACCCTGTCGCCGACGTGTCGGCGCCTCGTAATCAAAGCACACTCATCCCCCACTCGAGTAGGCGCACCACATCGCCGATATTAAACTACGGACATTTCCCGGAGCGGAATTTGCAAGTTAAGTTATGGAAACCGCTTGCAATATCCGGGAGTGAAGGTCAGAGGCCGCTGGAATTTCATGGGGATAGTGAAGACAAATATTTAATGCCTATAATATTTAAGGTTTGCTGAAGCAAATGAATAAATTGAGGGCCGGTTGGCGCAGTGGCTGAGCGATTGACTGCAGCGCTTCGTGTCGCGGATTCGATTCCAGCACGAAACAAATATTTGTATGGCCTACAGGTAGTTGTTCCGGGTCTGGCTGTTTGTGTATGTGAATTTAAATGTTTGTAAACGCACCCACGATACATCAGAAATTCCTAGCGTGGGGCAACGACTAAAAAAAAAAAATTTTTGATTATTATTTGCATCAAAAATTCCAAAAAAACACCATCCCAATCCTGTTGATAGCGATGTGGACAAATACATAACAATTTCAAAATCGATTAGTCCACTAAAGTAAAAATAAATTTAAAAAATAATCCTCAAGACTCCCAGTTTAAAAAAATCCTAACTAAAAGTGTGTCAACCCTACGCCCTTCAGCTCTTGAACCAGAAATCCCCCTTCGAGACTCAATCGTCTGAAGTTCTCCTATTTAGTTCAGTTATTGCCTACAATGCAGGCATTTTGTCTGTTATACCATCGATGGAGATATTATAATGGAAGTAAATGATAGCATGACGGTTGACAGGGGAGAATAGAAGAAAAAAACGTGTTGCTTACCTAGGTATAGAAAAGTTGAATGCGAATCGACCGTCGTGGTATCATGCGATGAGGAGAGACGAATCGCATGTGACTAAAATAGTGATGATTGATGGATGGAGAGGGAGAGGAAGACCAAAGAAAAGATGGATGGATTGTAAGAGGAATATAATATAATACATGGATGGAGACAGTTAAACGACATTTTTAAGGTTTTCCTTCAAAACACATGGCTATTATGGGCTCTTATTATGTTGGGGTGTAATTTAGTGTAGTAGTATGCTTGTTACGTCATCGTTTATGGTATTAAGAGGATATTTTTTTTAATATTTTTTTTCTTTTATAATGTCGAGGGATTTTCCACAGACTCTTTAGGTGGGGATGGTGGGCATGCCTGCCGGAGCTGCGGGACTGTTCGAAAGAGATACCGCGGCCCTGGAACACAAAGGGCAAAGAAGGAACATGGATGGGTTTTAGTCAGTGAAAGTCTGACACTCCCTTCCACCCCGCCTAGAGCGGATGGAGTCATTTGATGATTTACCATCCGAAAAAAAAGGGTCACTAAGCAAGGCCCGGAAAATAAACGATTGGCTTCTTAAACGCAATAGGCTGTAGCTTCAAAGGTTTCTTTATAAAGAAAAAATCTTGAAAAATTTAAACGAGTATGCTTAGATGTTTTGGTTACGTGGAGATGATGAATGAAAGGCGACTTACCAATATAGACCGACCGCTTTAATAAGTCCTCGCGAAGGTATCAATTTAAATAGAATATTCTGAAGGTTGATCATGTATTGGTTCAATTAGTCTCGTAACACCTACGTGGATTATGGTTATTTTAAAGCAAATAACCTGTGTGATGTGGTTCGGACTTTGTGGACGCTTAATGTGCCTTTGATAGGGCGAGGCCGAGGACTCATTATGGCCTTTTTTTTTTTATGATGGGAAATCATCAAATGACCCCCCCCGCTCTGGGCAGAGCGGGAGGGAGTGTCAGACTTGTACTGACTAAAACCCATCCATGTTCCTTCTTTGCCCTTTGTGTTCCAGGGCCGCGGTATCTCTTTCGAACAGTCCCGCAGCCACTCATTATGGCCTATAGTAATAGTTTGGTGGGTTGTAAATACTACTTACTGTTGTAAGTAGTACTTACAACCAAAAATACTAAAAAAAAAAAAAAAAAAAAAAAAAAAAACGTGAGTCGATATAAGCTTCTCAGCCGTATTGCGCAAAAAGAACGCGTCGGTTCTTGCCAGATTGCGTGGCAGTGGCAACAGCCTCTTGCGAATTATTGCTGATAGGCATGATGAAAGTCCCGTAATGAGGCATCTTATTAAACCACCCTGTCTGTAGTAGAATAAAGGGTGCAAATAGACCCTTAACATAGAAAAGTACTGGTTCTCCCCGTCTTTGCGATCATTTTTTTGTTCTAGACCATACCTGGGAACCTTCTAGTTACGGAGATATTGGGGGTCAAAGTTCCAACTTTTATACATTTTTTTTTATCCTTTTTTTTAATGTAAGATTTTTACTTTACACACTTCCACGACCCCCGTACTATTCAATCCATCCATCAAACAATGCTTTGGGTGCTTTCCATCGAGTATTACCGTAAAACGTGAATTTTCACCCCAAAATAAAAAGTCGATTCCCACCAAAAATTTTTGCGTAAAGTTACTTAGTTTCGCATTCTGTACATCAGTACAGAATGCTTGGTTGACGGCTATGTGAAGGGTCTTTTTACACCCTGAATAACTACTAACATAGTGTATAAGTTAAATTGTTTACTAACTTTCTAGAATTGTATTTTGTGTAAATGTCATTGGATCATGTTGTCTGTTAAAAAAAAAAAAAAATAATAAAGTAATCGACATAGCAGGAATGATACGGTTCAGGTTGGTCGTTTCCTATAGAGAAGAACCAGCAAGAAACTCCATGGTTGCATAATCAGCCTATAATGTTGCCACTGCTGGGACACAGGCCTCCTCTCTATGAGAGGGAATGGGCTATAATCCACCACGCGGGCCCAGTGCGGGTTGGTAGATGTCACATGTCTTCGAATTTTTGGTTCTACGACATGCCGGTTTCCTCACGATGTTTTTTTTCACCGTTTTGAGAGCAGTGGTGAAGAAATAAATTGCACAAAGTAATGCGCCTGCCTGGGTTCGAACCCACGACGTAAGTCGGGGCCGTCACCTCTTGCCCTAGAAACTCCATGGTTACTCTTTTCAAATCATTTGGTATTACAATATTATCATGTTACAGGACAGCGTAGGCCCGACAATAAGTCGTTGCTTACTACACAAAAGATGTAAAACAAGATAAAAAAATAACAAGCAGCTGGGAATCTACAAAGCCTACAATGTTCACACATTCACAAACAATCGGTAAAAAAGAATCTGATCTCATGGTCACTAACATTATTATTTAGACTAGAAACGGGATATCAAAAAAAAAACAACAAAAAAAAATATCGGGAACTCAACAAAAACAGTAAACATGGTAAATATCCCGTTTCTAGTCTAAATAATAAAAAATAATCTATACAAAAGTAAGAAAATATTGTAAAATACTAAATTAAACAAGTGACACGTATATTGTCGTCAGTGCTGTAACTATTGCAAAAGATGAATCTATTTCCCACATCCAATTTAAACGATAAATATAGGCCTTAGGGATTAATGTGTCGACAAACGATCGTCAAGGGAGGGATTACGACGCTTTCATGCAATTTATCGGTTTGTTTATATCGATTATTGACAGGGGAAGATTTTTCCTCTTCCCAATTTCATCGCTTTGTTTGTCTGTATTTTTTTTTTGAGCTGGTGCTGTTTATTTTTCGTCTGAAGGAGTCTGCACCGTAATAATGAATGACATACACATAATGGATCCTCCACAGAAAAAAATATCAATACTAATAGCTCTGTATACGAAAATAGCCCTAATTACAAAATTTATTTATTTATTTATTTAAACTTTATGTACAAGAGTGGTACATAGGCGGACTTAATGCCACAAGGCCAAAATTATTGTCAGCCATCTCAAAACCCACCTCAGCTCTGTTACTATGCAAGGGGTCGTCCTTATCATGTTAGGTTGAAAGAGGATCAAAAAAAAAACACGTCTTATCACAATGGGATAACATGAGAACCAAGTCCACGTGAGTTTGTGTCTAAAACTCGTTTTTTATTGAAACAGGTTCTAAAACTATGTGATCTTTACATTCAGACAGTGGGAGGGGGGCAGAAGGGGTAGCCTAAAACCTCACGACGTGACGTATCACCAAGGGTGAGGGGGGGGGGACTCAAAAACTTCACGTAAATAAAGGATGGCCCCTTAGGTCTTAAAGGTCTTAAGGTCGTACAACTATTGTTCTATTAATTTGACATTTTATCGAACCTTTAATTTCACATGCTTTAATAATATGATAATTTATTTTGACATTTATGAATTTATTCTAAATCGATCGTATATTTTATTTTTGACTTTTTAATTTAATTCAATAATGTTTCTAATGTAATTCTGATATTTAGGTTTTAGCTATAATTTATGTTTGTATTTGTATTTTTTTTTTTTGTTTTTTTTTTTTAGTGGGCCATCCCATAGAGCGTCATATCTATTTACTCCAAGAACTTCCTGTTATCAACAGCCATGGATAGAGAAGACATAACGTAACAACAATGATCGGAAGACAGGAAAGACGTAATGTGACAAGAACGACTGTGGAGGAAGAGATTACAATCAATTCTTATTTATTAGTTTATTTTTTGTTTTTGTATTTTTCGACGATCTTTTCCTCGTGATGTTACACGCGAACATAGTGCGTTTGAATTGTTTTTTAACCCACTTCCAAAAAAAGAGAGGTTATGTATTCCACCAGCATATTTTTTAGTTGTAAACCACACTTCATTGACCTAAGAATAATGACTTTTCCATCTCTATACGTATTTGAAGTAGCAATGTTCGTTAAAAAACACTTAAATTTATGTTAAACCCTAACTAGTAAACGTCACCGGGACAAAATTCACGCTATGCCTCATAAGACAGCATTATACGCAAAAAGCTTTATGGGAATGGCTCCAAAAATCTATAATATGATACCCACGACTATAAGAGTTGAGAATGATGTTAACAAAATGAAAAGAATGCTAACAGACTTTATGGTTAAAAAAGCGAACTATTCCATTGATGAATTCTATAACAGACAATTTAAATAAATAATAATTAGGTATGTCATTGTGTGAGTCAAATGTCCGATTTATTTAAGCTAAATTCTATCTAAGGGTGATTAATAGTATTTTATTTAATTTGAATGATTTATTGTATTTAATTTAATTTGAATAATAATTTGTTTTTTTTTTATATTAGTTTTATAAGTATCCGCAATTTGTATGCCTGTTAGGTTAAACATAGCGATCCTGACTTTCGAATTAGATCTTATTAAATTGTACCTATGTTTACAAATAAATAATTGGAAAATGAATTTGAATCTGATTTATTCTTGATTACTGGTCGGATTTAAGTGATTCTTTTTTAATTTGGTAGAAGAAACTAGCGCGCTGGTATCATATACATTTTATTAACTTTGCGTCGATACTTTATGAGTTATTTTCTATAATGTGGATTTTTTCTTCTTCGTATATGTGGATGATGTTCTTTTAATTTTTTTTTAATGTAAAATTGACACTGACTTAACAAGAATTTATATGACATACCACAACTAAAAAGGATAAAATAAAAACATGCAAAAAAAAAAAGGTTTTTTTTTTTTTTTTAACTAAGTTCTTGATAATACTTATTTTATTTTTGACATTTTAACTATATTATTGATTGTAACTTTTATTGATTATTATTATTGTATTAATCCTGTATTGTAATATATTTTTGTTCAGAATAAAATGACTAAATGACTAATGACTTAAAAAAAAACTTTTACTTTCGGAAGTCGGTGAATATTGTTTTTTACATAAGTCTTACAAATAAAAAACCTTTTTTTTTTATATCGCTTCGTCCACATTCAAACATCTGGTCATACACGAACACCAGTTGCGAGTACACCTGACGCTTTTGAAGTACCTCACCTATAATGTCAGTGTACAAGTGGCCTACCATGACGTCTTAAAGCAGGAGTAATTTCAGTGTGGGAAAGAGATGGCGCTAGGCGACCTTTATAGCTCTGTCTCTTTCCAACATTGGAATTACTCCTGTTTTAAGACATCATAGTAACCCTTCTAGCGTTTCAACTGTCAAAAAAATTGGGGACGTCTCTTTTTCGTGGATAGAATAGAATAATATTTATTTGCTTAAAAACATGGTAAAATACAAAAACGAAAGAGCATACCTACATGCAACAGTAATAAGCGTGCAAAATTTTCAAGAGAATATTTAACATTTATTGTCAAAGAAGTCTTTGACACTATAAAAACTAGACACAACCATTTTTTTTTTTTTTTTAAGATTTTGGCTCTCTCTCATACCAAAGCCTCATTTTGACTTCAAATCAAAGTAGTTCCAACCAATAAAACTCTATGTCAAGTATCAACTTAATGTCTCTTTAACTTACAATGACAAAACGACCTCAACTAACCCCGGAAGATACAAAACACCCCCTCTCAACCCCCTTTCACCCCCTTTGATCCCCACGTAGGTTTTTACAAGGGAAAACACTTAATGCCAAGCAAATAGGCCTCGGAATCCTTGGCGAAACTTTAGTGGGACATCAAATTTATTTATAGACCGCACACAAAATCGAACCTTATCATAAACGTAATAAAGTCCACAATGCAATCGGTGATAAATATTTATTTTTCTTCTTTACACCCCTTTTCTGTGACGTCATAGTTCCTTATCCGAACGCTTCAGTTCGATTGCAAACTCTATTCCAAGGGGAATAGAGATCGATATTGTTTGCATGTGTAAAAGGTTATCATCGATTGTCAAGCAGCATGTGACGTCATTAAGAGTGAGGGAGAGAGGAGACATGACGTCATATTCGTTATCTCGCTCACACAGATTAGGAGTACGTAAATAGATGGAAGTCCATAAAAAGTTTTTGTGTTTTCATAATAATGACTATTTTGATGGGCTCTTGGGGGTAAAAATAGAGTTTTCTACCCTTATCTGGCGTCCCTTGTCGTAAAAGAGTAGGCAGTATTATAAGTGCTTATGTGTTATTGTACTTGAGGTATTTGGATTCCAATATCGGGGAGGAAGTTACTAAAAATATCATTAAATGAGAAATGTTGCGTAAAGTTTTCAAATTTGTGTAGATCTTTGCTCAAAAGATTATCATCAGTCTCCCGTTCTTATTCCAATTTATTCGGGGTCGGCGCAGCATGTCTTCTTCTTCCACATTTTCAATACCAGTGTTTCTCGGCTTAAGCATTTGTTGGTGGGAAGCTTTATTACGGAAAAGTAATTGTTTGCGTCTGACACGTTATTATAAAAAAAAAAAAAAAAAACAAAAAAAAATCTAAAAAAAAAAATAGAAAATAGTTTTTTTTATTTTTATTTTTTTATATAAAATAATATAAATTCAGACGAAGAGAGTTTGTAGTTTATATAAATCGATCGCTTTATTTTGTTTTCTAATTTATGTTATAGTGTTTTTTTTGTTGTCTTTTTAGTTTCCGAGTATTTCAAGTGTTTATCTGTTGAAATTTGTAAATGACCTTCAAATTAGTATTGTTCAAGAACATTGTTTATATTAGCTGTAAGTTTCCCGAATAGTGTTAAATAAAATTAAATAAATAAATACTAGCTGCTGTATTGTATGGATTAGAATGTTGGGCCACAAAAGGGATGAATGAAAGGCATTTGCATGTGGCTGAGATGGGAATGCTAAGGAGGATGTGTGGTGTTACGCGAATGAATAAAATAAGAAATGAGTACATAAGAGGAAGTCTGAAAGTGGCGCCGGTGACTGAAAAGTTGTGTGGTAATCGGTTGTCGTGGTATGGGCATGTGATGCGGAGGAATGAGGAAAATGTTGAGAGGAAAGTTTTGAGAATGAATGTGGATAGGTATAAGAGTAGAGGAAGACCAAAGAAATGATGGATGGACTGTGTGAAGAATGATATGGCACGAAAGGAGCTGTCTGTTGAGATGACGAGTAACAGAGAAGTATGGAAGAAGAAGACATGCTGCGTCGACCCCAAATGAATTAGGACAAGGGCAAGAGAATGTTGATACTCGTCATCTCAGCTAATAATCTGAATGGTCCTCATATTATAACCTAACCAAGATTTTTGTTTGTTTCGGTATTTCTTCTCAGAGAAATCAGAACACGAGTTGATACCAAATGAGTTGTGCACACGGCGACGTATTTTGCGTCGCCGTGTATACTTTAGTATGAAACCGAATGCAGCGTATATTCCGCGACTCATTTTACGCGACTCACAGCTCAAAAAATTACGCTCGTTTGACTTCAGCCTTATAGGCAAGTTGTCGGGGGATTATTTGTTAGCTGATAGATTCGTTTCAAAATTAAATTGTTGTTAATTCTTTTCCGTGTACCTATGTATTTTAGAAAGCGTGTAAAAAGACCCTTAACGAAGCCGAAAGTCACTTGTTCTCCTCGTCATTGCGATCATTTTTTGTTCAAAACCATACCTGGGAACCTTCTAGTTACAGAGATATAGGGGGTCAAAGTTGCAACTTTTTCACAAGTTTTTTTTTTTTATTCATGTTTTTAATGTAAGATGTTTACTTTAAACACTTCCAAGACCCCCGTACTATTCAATCCGTCCATCAACACAATGTTTTGAGTGCGTTCCATCGAGTCCTACCGTAAAACGTGTTTTTTCACCCCAAAAAAAAAGTAGTTTCCCAGCAATATTTTTTGCGTAAAGTTACTTAGTTTGATGTACATAATGCTTGGTTGACGGCTTCGTGAAGGGTCTGTTTACACCTTGTATACTTTGTTTGTGAAAATATTCTGTTAGTCTGTTATGCTGCACCTACCAGTGGCGTGCAGTGGTTCTCCACGGAGAGTAGGCTGCCACCTACTATGTATCACCCTAAGGTCGACTGGTGGAAAATCCCGAGCGAAGCCACACCAAAATCTAGACCGTAATAAAACACTTTATCTCATATAATGAGGTGCCAGTATCAGTGGCGATAAATAATGATATCGCACTCATATTGGAGGATGGCACTTAATCAGATTTCATTATTATGTCATTGTCGAGTTGATTTCGAAAACTGTTCGCTGGGAAATATTAGTTTTGTCAAATGATATGATTTTATGAAAATATCGTGTTGGGTTTATAAATAAAATCAAAAAAAAGCCTTTATTTCCCATTTCTCTTAAAATGACTTTATAAATGTACATAATATTTTGTTTCTTTGTTAGTAGTTTTAGTTTTTTTTTTGTAATCTTAGTTAGTATGTTTTTTGTTTGGATATGGGCCTCTTCACGGGTGAAGGCCTCCTCCAGTTCCTTTCATTTGTCCCTGTCATTTTCCAATATTCTGCTAATCGTTTCCTGCTGTATCTATTATGTCGTCAGCCCACCTTCTCTTCAGTCTGCCTACTCTTCTTTTTCCACAGTAATTTTATCTGTCCACCTAACGTCTTTTTATCGTGATACGTGGCCAGCGCATTGCCTTTTCAGTGTTAGGGCTTTCGTAAGGGCGTCAGTTACCTTGGTTTTTTGTCTAATAACTTCGCTTCGGATTTTGTGTATTTTTCTTATGTTCAATATTCACCTCTCCTGTTCCTATTTCCCAGTCACATGCGTTCACAAGCCATAGCGAGGTCCATATACGTACCTCTGCTCATGGTTCCCGGGACACGTCATGTAAGGTACTATGGCCACCAAAGGTTCTATCTGGTCATGAACTCGTCGCCAACGAGGGCGTTATTCGAATCCATGTCGTACGCAAAGTCTCCGACATGCAGGATAACGTTTTCTCTCCATGGCTCTTTGTGTCCCGTTGTACCGTCCGCACCATTGACCTGCACCATTAATGGTGCAGAGGAGACTAATTAGTTTCATTTGCACCATTAATATTTGATACTTTTGTTTGGCTCTTGTCGTGAATACCCAAGATTGGAAACTCTACAGCAGGCAGGGTAGTGTGCAGGTATCTAACATGATTTTCGATCGAGTAGTCGCCTTTTAAGATTTTTGGCGTGTTGGGTTTATGAAGCGATTTTTAAGTAGGTTCCAGGTTATGTTTTTTTATCGTGTGGTTATTGTCTGACCTGGTGTCAGAGTTTTTATGTCGCTCATGTGCCTCTGATTTGGCTTTGCAGAAATATCTCACAGGCATGCTGGTTTGGTTTCCTCACGCTATTTTCTTTCACCGAAGCAATTGATAATTATTATACAATCGCACCTCCTATAAACTATCCCTACATACGTGTATTTCCCGGCGTAGAAGCCATCCACTCTAGATAATCATTGTACTTCAGAACAACACTGCGAGGTCAAACATAGCCGAGAACTAATATTAGTTTATAAACTCTGATGTGGTATAGTGTTGTCTGACTGAAGTTTGTAGGACATTCGTCATGGAGTACTATTTATAGCAAACATAAACTAGCTTTGGTTATCCATCTTCATCTGCCTAACCTTTTCCCGACTATGCCGAACTAATGTGTACCTGTGTGTTATAAAATCTGTAAAATACCATATTTCAAGAAAAAAAAATGAATCTGAGTCTATGTTAGGGTCGACTTCCAGTCTAATCGGATGCAGCTGAATACCAGTATTTTACATGGAGCGACTACCTATCTGACCTACACAATCCAGTTAGTACTAGGTAATACGATACCCCTTGGTAAGACCTTTTGTCAGACTTTTTGGGCCAGTGACTACCTGTAACGACTGTCAAAAATCTACAAATGACAGCCGGGACCAACTGCTTAACATGATTTCCGAGGCACGGAGGAAACTCGGTATGTAATGGGTGGTCACCCATTCACAGACCAACCTAGGCAAGCACGGCTTAACCTTACGGTGGACCCGAGCGGCTGTTATTATTTAGCCACGAGCTCCTCGAGTGACGTAGACTGAGAACACTCAAAGGAGAACACAATAAATAAACTTTGCACGCATAGGTCAAACAATAAATTGAAGTGGATCAAAGTACATATAACCAATACGGATACATTTCATTATTACTTTGTGTAAGTACAAAGTTTTGAAGGACTAACTTATGTTTCCGCAATAAAATCCATTGCTGTTCTATACAACATTATTTTTAATATGTGCGAAACCTGAATATAGTTTGTTCAGAATAAGTAACTGAATCGATTCCAATAATTTTTAAACTATGTTATATATTTTCCCAAAAATATTTAAAAAAGTTAAAAGTTGGATACCGAGTGACTTTGAGTACCTATCGCAATAATTTAGGTACCTACTGCCAAATTATTATTATCAATGAGCTCAAGACGACGCTGGAGGCGCGCGCTGCGTGGTGACCGCGTTTTTGTGCGGACAACTAGGTAACAGAACAAGCTTATAACTTTGTGATTTTCCATGATACAGTTTTGAAATTTTGTACATAGATTCTTTACATAAAAATACTAGACACGTGTATCAGGTTTCGCATAAACTAAAACTAATGTTGTATAATGTGGAAAATGACGTTGTTTAAAAATAATAAATTAATAAGACAGTGCGGTTGTATTCGCAGAATTGCAAAGCCCAGGTGGGTTCCGAAAATTTTGTGAAATGAGAGACAAGCTGTTTGTCATTTATCCAGCTCCAGCTTTTCATCTTGAGGTCTTGTTGTGGCAACCAATTGTTTATTAAAGTTCGCGAGTACATTCGGAAGAAGCTGGCACTTTCGTCACAACGGTAATGTTTTCCCCATTGTTTGTGTTTTTATTTTAGTTAAGCTGTGTAAATGTCTATTTACATTAAAGTATTTTTATATATATTTATAGTATTTTATATTATCCTTGTAATTTATCTTAGTATTAATTAAAATTATTTTCAGATATACACCTACCACTGCTTTTTCTGCATCACCCAAAGGTTGACTGGTAGAAAATGGCTATGGCATTAAGTCCGCCTCTATATTTTGTGCTTGAAGTATAAATAATCGGCAAAAAACCAAAGTTGGCGACAAAGCTTACAAATTTAGCACGCTGAAATGACAATGGGCCGGCCATATTAGCCATAGTACCGATGATCGTTCAGGTAGACGTCTAGACGTGTTATAAGTCATTTATTTCGGAACTATGAATAAATAACTGCAAAAACGATTGATATTTACATTTTGCATTACGCCTGAAATAAATAAGAAAAGAGGCTTACCCCGTCGGAACTCTGCTTTTTGACTTCGCAGAACTCCTTGAGAACATCCTGAAGCTTTTTGGTTGAATCTGTAAACAAAACATTCGATTAGAACGCAAAAACATGAGAATTTGACATTACATAAGGCTTGGTTGAATCTGTAAACAAAACATTCGATTAGAACGCAAAAACATGAGAATTTGACATTACACAAGGCTCTGACAACTCTATGTAACACGTTGTGGGGGCTACCTTAATATGACACCATTTAACTAGGTATCAAACGTCTAAGTAGGTTTTTTTCCGGCTGGGAAATCATCAAATGACACCTCCTGTTCTGGGCTCAGTGGAAGGGAGTGTTAGACTTGTACTGACTAAAACCCACCCATGTTCCTTCTTTGCCCTTTGTGTTCCAGGGCCGAGAAATCTCTTTCGAACAGTCCCTCTGCCCTGGCAGGCATCGGCCCTTGAAGACCCCTTACATTTTGCGGATATCTCTATGAGGCGCGCGGAACACGAACGCGCCGTCGACACGGCCTGTCGTCATAAGACAGACGGACGGCGAGCTAGCCCATTCTCGCGCGCCTACGGTGGCCGGGAGTCACCAAGTGGCCCCCGACGCCCGGGGCGACTCCTGCGGTGGTTGGGACGTGAGGCTCTCTATCTCTCACGTTCTGGCACCTCCTTCGCTAGCGTGACTGCTTCGCAGAAGGAGGTGACGTCTTCCCATTCCCTATCGCTCCGGACCATGAATTGGACGCGAGAGGTCAACGCGTCTAAGTAGGTATCAAAAAGGCTGTTGAAGGCAGCATGTACCTAGCGACCTAAGACCGCATAACTTGTCGTATTTGCTCGCGGTTATCAACATTTTGGAAAAGACGAACTTACTTACGAAAAATGGGCAAAAATCTTTAGATACTCAATCAGATAGTGGTTACTTGACTGGGCTTAAATTAGGTACAGATCGTAAATACCCTTTCAAATCAAATCAAATCAAATCGTTTATTGCTATATTCATAATGTACACTTACAGGTGGTAAATAAAATAATAGAAACAATTATAGACCCTGTCGGGCACAGCTAATTTTTAAATAAGTAGAGAGAGGAAGAGCGCTTTATTACTTTTCCTTGTTGTTAAGTTTGAATTATTTTCTACCCTTAACAAAGATGGCAAAAGATTTAGCTTCAATTTCATTCAAATAATGTTACTAAACTGGAATCACTGATGCGACCAGTAAAACTGCTAGGTTGAAGTGGCATTGGGCGAACAATGTCTGTAGAATGCATCAGCACCGATGAGCTAGAGTCGTCACACAGTGAGCGCCAGAAGTCGGGCGTCGTCGCCAAGGAAGGTGTATAAAACGACGTGACGACTTAGATGCGTTATTGAAAGATTGGCCGGAGAAAACTGCACAGAGAGCAGAGTGAAAGATTATGGGAAGGTAAAGCCTTAATCTTTGCATTGGGACAATAAAGGTTGTAACAAGACCCTTAACGAAGCCGAAAGGCACTTGTTCTCCCCATCATTGCGATTTTTTTTTGTTCTAGACCTTACCTGGGATTTGGGAACCATCTAGTTACGAAGATATTGGGGGTCAAAGTTCCTACTTTTTCACAAGTTTCTTTTTTAATTCTTGTTTTTAATGTAAGAACTTTACTTTAAACACCTCCACGATCCCCGTACTATTCAATTCATCCATCAGCACAATGTTTTGAGAGCGTTGCATTGAGTCCTAAACGTGATTTTTCACCCCAAAAAAAAATTGTTTCCCAGCAATAATTTTTGCGTAAAGTTACTTAGTTTGATGTACATAATGCTTGGCGGCTACGTGAAGGGTCCGTTTACACCGTGTCTAGGTTAAAACACAAAACCATACGAATCGTGTACCAATTCGCTTGTCATCTTGTCATTAAATCATTTCCTCATAAGCTCTCTAAGTTAGTAGTGACAGATTTGCATGTACCACGCCCAGCAAAGTGATTGGCACTTAAGACATAAAGTTTGTAATATACGAATAAAGCCTTATTTGTACAAAAGCTTTTAATTCCAATTAGTCCACGTTTGATCAGACTAAGTCCAATATGCTAACAGTTTTATGGTACCTATTGTTCATTATTTGAGTAGTACCTAATACCTAAGTATTTCGGTAATATTCAACTCAGGGCTGGTCTGAAATTGTGTGAAAGATAAAAGCTTATACTGTCACGTAAGGGATATCTTCCGTGATTGTTCATTATTTTGAGCACCCGATATTTCTACAAAGTTGCAAGCGCCATGATCGCGGGTTAAAAAATAAGCCGTTGCAACCAAGAGTGTTGTTCCATAGTGCATAGATGGCGCTGTAATCAATTTTGTACTATGTTGGTATAGTACTTTCTGTAGTGTCGCTATAGGACCGGAGCACAGAAAACTATTCCAAATTTATAGGAGCTTATAGAAGCTAATACGTCAGATCAGTAAAGAGCCATACATAAATTAACAGAAGGAAGAAAATTGCAAAATCATGAAGGTTTTTAGACCCTTTGAAGAACAAAAGCTTTCGCTGCCTTTGGACATTGGACATACTCTGTAGTATAAGATTTTAAACTATCATGCTCACTAACATTATTATTAACACTAGAAACGGGATATTTACCATGTTTACTGTTTTCTTTGAGTTCCCTGTATTTCGGCGCTGTTGCAGGCACCATGATCACGGATAAACTGAAGTTATCAACACTGTCACTGACACTGTCACTGTTGTATGTAAAAAGCGGAAAAGTGCAGAAAAAAGTTCGCGAGTGGACACGAGTGTGTTTCGTGTGTCGGGAACAGAATCGAGTTGCGAGTGACAGTGGTAGCGGTAATATGTGCAAAAAACGAACAAGAAAGAGGGTAGACCGATTTGTCTGCACATAAACACCCACCCGCAATAACTTCAGTTTATCCGTGATCATGGTGCGTGCAACAGCTCCGAAATATCGGGAACACAAAGTAAACAGTAAACATGGTAAATATCCCGTTTTTAGTGTAAATAATGAGACTCTGTAGTATCAGATGCATTTCAGATGCGTTCGCATCCCTAAGACGAAGCTGAACTATCGCATTTGTCGGTTATGACACCAGTACCCGTCCAAACTCACCTGTGTTAGCACAACCCCTATCGAAATTCGCTAAGTGCAAAACTTTAATTTGCTAAAACATGCGCACTCAAGCCATATGTCTAATTGAATTGGAACAACGGAGCTATTACATTAGTGGTTTAATATGATCTAGTAGTTACTAATCGGGTAATACGCAGGTAATTTTACCTTTGGGAAATAGGCATTTTGTTTTGGTTGATTTTTTTACGAACGGCGGGTAAGTGGTTTTAACTCAATTGGACAATGTTTGTGGTATATATGCAGTTTGTTAATTTGTGTAGTATAAATGAGTAAATATTTTTGAACAAATGAGATGTATGGATCAGAATTTTGGGCCTCAAAAGGGATGAATGAAAGGCATTTGCATTTGCCTGAGGTGAGAATGGTAAGGAGGTGTGTGGTGTAAAGGGAATGGATAAAATAGAATGAGTACATAAGAGGAAGTCTGAAAGTGGTGCCAGTGACTGAAAAGTTATGTGGTAATCTGTTATCGTGGTATGGACATGCAATGCGGAGGGATGAGAAAAATGTTGATTATTAATGTAGATAGCTATACAAGTAGAGGAAGACTTAAGAAACGATGGATGGACTGGTGTTAAAGATAATAATTATGGCTAGAAAGGAGGTGACTGCTGAAATGACGAGAGAAGTATGGAAGAAGAAGACATGCTGCGCCAAACCCCAAATAAATTGGTATAAGGGCAGGACAACGATGAAATGAGATGTCTCTGGATTTGTTCAGATTTGCTTGAAAATTATTGGGAACAGAGACTTCAAGAAGTTCGATTTCATCAGAGTGATGAATACGCGCGCGCGCGCGCGTGCGTTATGTGTGTGTTGTGTGTGTGTGTGTGTGTGACGTTGTAAGATGGAGAAGAATTAGAGGATTGTCATGCATGCATGTGAAAAAAAGGGAGCGAATGATGGCGTTATCATTTACTGCTTATTCATTCATCATCTCATTCTGTAAAGTCATTACTCTTAGAAAAATGTTATAATAGTAGCCAAGAATGTATGAAAGATAAAATATTAAATTAGTTTTCAAATATATAATTACATATGTATGTGTAATTTTAATTAACTACTCACTGACTTTGATTTTGAACAAGTGAAAAATGACGGTCTTAAAAAAAGCTATGCTTTACAAAAAATATAATATAGGTTGTTTTTATTTATAAAGCTAGATATAAGTTTAATTAATATGTCGGATCCGGGCTTAAAATGAGTCGAAAGTACGCAGTAGTCACGCGACCTACTTATAACCACAGCTTGCTTCTACAGAGCCCTGATGTTCAGCTCGAGGTGAGAGCGTCATTCAATGTCTGATCGCGTCGGAGTTGAGACGTCTTGGAACAGTACCCGATTCATTGTGCCCCATGTTATTGTGTTGGGTTGTGATCTCGAGTAATTCGTTAGTTTTGCTAGTAATGGTGTATCGCACCCGGTGTGTTTTCATAGCACGAAATCCTCGTTTACCCACATAATGTAAGAGACTTATGGAATAAATCATGACATATCCGACAAATACGGTATTTTTAATGTGAAAGTTCCTAATGATTTACGTGATATTAGTTATTAGATAATCACTGCAATATAAATAGTTTTAATTTACCTTTATGCGCCCTACCAGGGTCATGTACTATTTTCAAACCTAGCATGTAATTGGTTGTGTACAATATGCATTAAATAAAAAAAATAAACTGTTGCTCGCCACCTCATTTCCAGCTCCAAGTTCTACTCGTTTTCCGGTAATTGTCGGCAAAGGGACAGGTGGCTAATGTTAAACGATGTTGATGTCGTGGTAGAAGCGAGATTAATTGGGTAGACCAGTTACCGACGCCCAACGTCCCGTGTGAAATCCGATCATGTTAGATGCTATTCACGGTGCCCAGCGATGGAAATTGCAACGTAACTTGCGCCAAGATACACGCGTGTGTGTGCCATGGTTCAGTTCCTGTGAGTACCGGTGGTCTCCAAGTCACGTCGCAGTGGCAGAAGAAAAGGTACGGAAAAGAGAAGGGACAAGAAAAGAAGAAGAGAAGAAGAAGAAAAGAGAGAGAAGAATAGAAAGGGGGGGTAGAGGAGAGGGAAGAGGGAAGAGGTAGGGGGTAGCTAGCGGCGTGGTGATTCGTGGTTCCACTTAAGCAACTTCTTTCTTTGGTTCCTCCGCAATCAGTTTTCCAAGACGCTTAAGCTTGTAGCTCGAGGCCAAGCAGCTAAGGCGTTGAATAGACGATAGACTATTTGCCCGCTGGAGAGACGCACACAATTTGCAACAATCAATGGATGAAGAAACAATGTGGTAACCGACGGACAGAGTTCATTTTAGTGGTAATTTCTGTTGGGCGGATAATCGTCCATTTTCTCAGTGCCTTAAGGTGGAAGACTTGCTACTTGCAATAATAATTTGTGTGGTATATTGTTACTAAAAAACCCGACAACTGAAAAATCATGCTCTAATTAAATCAAGGTTTACAAGTTAAAATCGACTCCTCCTATTGTTGAAATCGGTTCAAATACAGCCTATGTTACACGGGCCATAATAACAAATCGATTGACACCTTATTCTTCAAAATCGGATGAATAGTTTAGGCGCTACGGAGGAACAATCGTAAATACAAACACATACATACACACATAGACTTCTAAAATCATAACCCTTCCTTTTGGCTTCGCCGTAATCGGTTAAAAAACGTAAGAAAATCGTGAATTTCGCGGTCTTAACTTATATTTATGTTGTGTCGTGATGAATTGGTAGAAGCGCAATTTAGTTAGCTCAGTTACTGGCGCCCAACATCCTGTGCAAAATCGGAACATGTAAGGGCTTAATCAAATTATCTGTCGGAAGCTTCGGACGCCATATTAAGTGGTTTCGTTTAAGGAAGGGTTAGGTGATTTTCGTGATATTGGGAAAATTGCTTTAACTTTGGCGTGAAGAGTAAACCGTTTTGCAAAGTTCATAGGTAGTGAGGTTAAATTCCGTGCCCATAGAGATAGAGTGGGCTCATGACGGCCTCCGTGGAAGTATTTTTTTTAAATAATCATTTAATGAGTAACAAGGCGACATAAAAGGCTTTTTAAATAATCATTTAATGAGTAACAAGGCAACACTTAGGGGAGGCCTATGTCCAGCAGTGGACGTCTTTCGGCTGAAATGATGACGATGATGATGAGAAACAAGGAGTGCTTTCTTCCCTTTTATTTTTCAGTAGGGGGTCGTCCATTAATCACGTGACGTTTTTAGCAACTTTTTAGTTTTTGTTTTCTCCCCGATGGTGATATGTAGTGATGTTTTAGACTAACCCTCCCCCTACACAAAATTTCTTGTATTTTTTTGGTACAAAGTATCTTAAAAAAATCAGAATATTACCTTTAAATACTAATTTAAACTTTAATTCTGGAAAATTAAGCACCGTGATAAAAATGTCAAGGTTACGCACCGCTTTTCGGTTTAGAAATCGCAATATTTACTTTGCTCAAATAAAAAAATACAAAAGAATTATAAAATTAATTGTAACGATTCGTTTTCTAAAAAATCTCAATAATTTATGTAAAGATGGGTCAGCTTTTTACATGATGTAAAAAGGTTCTACATAAATTCCGCTTACTAAAATTCAGCATGCAAATACTGTTATATAAAAAGTATAAAAACTAAGCTTACAATGAATGTTTAGTTAATCAAGAGTTACAAATTCAACTAAAATAAGACTATACAACATTATTTTTAGTATATGCGAAACCTGAATATAGTTTGTTCAGAGTAAGTAACTGAATCGATTTCAATCATTTTTAAACCATGTTATATTTTGTTCCAAAAATATTTAAAAAAGGTTACAAGTTTGACACCGAACGACACTAAGTACCTATCGCAATAATTTATGTACCTACTGCCAAATTATTATCATCAATGAGCTCAAGACGACGCTGGAGGCGTGCACGCGGGCGCGCCGCGTTGTGACCACGTTTGTGTACGGACAACTAGGTAACAGAACAAGCTTATAACTCTGTAATTTTTCATGACACAGTTTTGAAATTGTGTACATAGATTCTTTAGATAAAAATACTAGACACGTGTTTCAGGTTTCGCATATACTAAAACTAATGTTGTATAAGAAAACCCAACAAGAACTGTCGGGCAGTAGCCCACCAGACACAACACCCGTCTGGTCGGAGGATCCTCCTATGGGGGATTAAGAACTATACACTATATTCTTCAGCCCTCTAAAGGTCAAACTCAAGTATCCTCGTAATATCTTCAGACCTCGCGCTTACTCTTCGTTAACGAGAGTTATTGGGAAAAATGTGCTTAGGCAAACTTTGGAAATATTCTTGACGTGTGTGACAACGGATTAGTTTAGATAAGTAACAAAAAGAAGTTATAAAGGGTGTAACAAGACCCTTAACGAAGCCGAAAGGCACTTGTTCTAAAAAATCTAAATATCTTTGACAGTCGATTCGGGTTGTCAGGATTAAGAACTTTTTGGTACTGGCCCAATATCTAAATAATAAATAAAGGTTGTAACAAAGTAAAAAAAAAGGCACTTGTTCTCCGCGTCTTTGCGATCATTTTTTTGTTCTAGACCATTCCTGGGAACCTTCTATTTACGGAGATATTGGGGATCAAACTTCCAACTTTTACACAAGTTTTTTTTTTAATACATGTTTTTAATGTAAGTTTTTTACTTTAACAACCTCCACGACCCCCGTACTATTCAATCCATGCATCAGCATAATGTTTTGAGTGCGTTACATTAAGTCCTATCGTAAAGCGTGATTTTTTACCCCTAAAAAAAGTCGTTTCCCAGCAATAATTTTTGGTAAAGTTACTTAGTTTGATGTACAGAATGCTTGGTTGATGGCTTCGTGATGGCTCTGTTTAAACCCTGTATTATTATTGATTTGGTAAACCCGTGGCTCAGTTTTGACACAAATTAGATTGCCATCGACACGCTAAGAAAAAAAGAAGTGGTAAAGAGTGTACTCACACGAGGTCAACTCCTGCAACTGCTGGAACTCAGCAGGCGACAGCTTGTCCCATTGAAAGCTGCTGCCCGGGTGGACCATTTCCGGCTGAAACAATAAGTAAAATTATATTTTTTCCTGTAGATACAGAAACAAACACAAGAGGACAACAAACTTAAGTGGCAGTGGGCAGGGCACATTGCTCGCAGAACAGATAGCCGATGGGGCTGAAAAGTTCTGGAGTGGCGGCCTCGAACCTGAAGACGTTGCGTTGGAAGGCCTCCCACTAGGTAGACCGATGACCTGGTGAAGGTTGCAGGGATCCGCTGGATGAGAGACGCACGGGACCGGTCAATAAAGTGAAAGTAGGGGGAGGCCTATGTCCAGCAGTGGACGTCTTTCGGCTGAAATGATGATGAGGTATAGAGAACATGAACACCACGTGCTAAAATCCATAAGCATGGTTCTCGCGTCGTCCATAAACATCTGATTAAAGTTGCACTACTTTTTGAATGCGGAGAAGTAACTTAGATAACTCGTAAACAAAAGGCGGTGTTGGAATATTTTGTCTAATAACAGCACACAAAAAAATAAGTTTTGAGTAACATTAAACCTCACCATTTCATTTTCACCGTGTCGTAATGCAGTGCAATGCGTTTTCAATGTTTAAGCTGGATATACAGGGTGTAATAGAATCAACGCAATATCTCGTAGGTCACGTGATGAAAAAAAAATGGACTATTCAACATAATGTAATGAGTCACACCAACACATCAAAATATTTCCATAAAAGTTACTGGATTTAATGCGCGTACTCGAGTAAATAATAATAGTTTTTATTTCATCGACATCGGGCCCGGATTTCCAAAGTTACAGCGTTGTAAAGTTTAACCGCTTTTTTAAATTTGCGTTCCTTCGGCTACTGCGATGACGTCACGCTGCGAGTGTCATTTCCGATTGCAGTTGATGCGGAGTGTTTACGTTCATACAATTTGATTTGTAAAGTGATTTGTACTTATTAACACTACTAAGATAACTTGCCAATCATAAACTTATGGTAGATATGAGAACATTTCGTAAGATCCCAAAATATACGAAGAAACAACACAAAAATAAGGAAAATTACCTAAGAAAAGCCAGGCGCAACACGAAGTAAGTTTAATACCACATGAGTGGTACATCTTGACCGGGGTCAGCGTGATGGATCGGAGCTTTCGCGAGGTTATGTAAGCCGACAATGTACTGGCTCTTATGTCATAAGTTGTGGCTTGTTCTTATCTTACGCCTCGGTTGTTGGGGAAAAAATATTGGAAAATGTCACTGAGGACTGAGCTAGTAGGATCTTTTGGCGCATGAATGACGTTGTCAGGCTTGCAGTTGATAAACATTTGTGAATTGTTTTATGAAATAAATGATGATTTCCACCAAACGGCTCGCATTGCATCGGATCGGAACGGATTTTACAATCTTTAAATGATATTAAATCGTGTACACAGTTTGTAAAGTCTATATTACCAAGCCGTGCACAGCAGCTTGACCGCGAGGGTCTTCCGCAACACGCGATCGTAGCCGAAAGTATGCTGCGCCGCGCGATCGGCTCCGTTCCGACACGGTAGGACTAGGCGCAGAAACGAATGCGTTCGCAAGCGACGATACGAAGCTAATCGTCTGCGTCGGCATCCTGCCGGACGCGATCGGCTGTAGCCGCATCCTTTCCGATCTGATGCAATGCGGGCCGTTTGGTGGAAATCATCCTTAACGCTCCTTTTCGGCCTTGCCGCAGTCGGGTAATAAGATGTGGCGTTAGTTTAGATTTTAGTAATGTGGTAAATAAGATGGCAGCATTAGTACCGTTCTTGATCGGCACCAAAAAATCCTTGTACTTAAAGCTGCAAGTCGTCATTAAAATCAAAAGCCATTTCATAAGTATTATGTTATGTTAGTAGAAAATAGACTGATTTTTTCACTAATGGAAAGCTTCATTATCCTCAAGTGTCATAGGCTGTACTGGTTGTCTTTCATGACAATTATTAAATAATCAAGAACATTTTTATGCACAACCAATGTTGTTGACACGCGCTTACCCCTTTGTTTTGTTTTGCACTTTCGTTTAGTCACTCTAGTTTTTTTTTTTTGTACGCAGATCTGTTTCTCTATTTCTCATATATAAGTATCTGTTCACTACCACCATTGACACAAAATATAAAACTGCTTCACATCCGTAACCTCACTAATTCAGATCCAGTTGAAAACCAGCGTCGAGCACTAGTTGTCCGGCATTTTGCTGAACTGGGCCTATTTGGTGCAGCCGTGAGGCACACAGTGTCACACTATTCTATATATTTTTTGTTTAGATTTAAGTTTTTTTAATTTTTTGTTTTTATTAGTTATTTTTTTTATACTGTGTGCACTTGTGGCATGTGCCAAATAAATGTATTTTCTTTCTTTCATTCCTGTACTATTCAATGCATCCACCAGCACAATGTTTTGAGTGCGTTACATTGAGTCCTGCCGTCAATCGCGATTTAAAGCGACCTTAAAAAAAATCGTTTTCCATCGATATTTATTGCGTATAGTTACTTAGTTTGATCTACATAATGCTTGGTTGACGGCTTCGTGAAGGGTCCACCTTGAATGCCTTACGAAACCTTTAATCTTTTATTTATTAATCTTTTTCTAAAAGTCAATGGACAAATTTTCAGCCGGAAATTATACACACTCAGCTAAGTAAAGTAATTTATTAGATTTCGATTCACTATATATCTCAGGGATACCTCAGGGAAATCATCCCTCTTTTGATGAAACAGCGTATTATAAGCCGGTGCGCGAACCAGAAACATTTCTGTCAAAACAGTAATTTCAGTACTTTAATTTATGTTTTATATAAAGTTGGGAGGAGCGGAGGCTATTCGTAAATTTTGGTCCGAAGTAACAGTATTGAATAAACATCCAAGTCTTCGGCATACAGCTGGTACTCGTAGATCCAGTTTCTGTCTTCGAAATTCAAAGACGAACAAAGGTTTTCGATATTGGAAATCGCGCTACGGAACTCAAATGGAGTTGGGCAGGACACCTAGCGAGGCGCAATGATGACAGGTGGACCAAGGCTGTCACCGAACGCTGGGTCATCCGGCGGCGAGAAAAACCTGTCTACCATCGAGGGGGAAAACCGGTCTGCCCGTTCAAAAGCCGAAAGCTCTGAATCGATTGCGTACCCAAGCAGGCCGCTCCAAATATAATCTGGCAAAGTGGGGTATTATTGGTTCCTCCAGCACCGAGTGCGAGTGCGGCGCTCCGGATCAAACTATGCCCCACCTGCTGGAGGGTCCTAGGTGTCCGTTTGCCTGCACTCTTGACGACCTGAGTAGCGCCTCTGCCGCTGCAATAAACGTGGCCACCTTTTTTTAAGATGGGAAGACATCAAATGAGGGGGTCATTTCTCCTCACTCTGGGCGGAGCGGAAGGGAGTGTCAGACTTGTACTGACTAAACCCATCCATGTTCCTTCTTTGCCCTTTCTGTTCCAGGGCCGCGGTATCTCTTTCGAACAGTCCCGCAGCCCTGACAGGCATCGGCCCGTGCGGACCCCTACGTGGTTGCTGACATCTCTTTGAGGCGCGCGTGGAACAAGAACGCGCCATCGACACGGCCTGTCGTCATAAGACGGCCGGACGAGTGCCGCAGCCCTGGTAGTCGAACAGTCCCGCAGCCCTGGCAGAAACGGCCCAAACCGTGTAATCTGGAAAGAACATCGATGCGATAAGAAGAAAACTGAGCCCGCGAAAATGCGTAAGTAAATGTATGTAGGTGTTGGGGTCAGCTTCCAGTTTAACTGTATGCAGCTGAATACCAGTATTTTACATGGAACGACTGCCTATCTGAGCTCGACAACCCAGATAGTACTGGGAAATACGATTCCCCTTGGTAAGACTGGCTGACAGACTTTTGGGCCACTGACTACCTGTAACGTCTGTCAAAGATCTACAAATGGCAGTCGGGACCAACGGCTCTAAGTGCTTTCTAAAGCACAGAGGAAACAGTATGCAAAAGATGGTCACCCATCCACAGACCCACCAAGACCCGAGCGGCTGATCTTATTTAGCCACGACTTCCTCGAATAAGACTGAAAGCTATTCTCCAATTTAGTTCTAATAAATCTAAAACCAATTCCTATTCTATCCAGAAACAGCAATTGCAATAAGGCGACTTCAGACTGATTTATTTCTCCATCTTAAAAGCAATAAGAGTCACAGCCGTGACGTTATGAACGACTAGCTTTTTTCCCGCGGCTTCGCTTGTGTTAATTTAGAATTTAACAATTAAACTCTTGACACACTACTAAAATTTCTATAATAATATGATTCGAAAATCACGTGGCGCCATCTATTATAATAAGAAAGTTATTGTTGTTTTCCTCAGGAATAGTACTTTTTTTCGGATTGAAAGATATCCTATGTCCTTTTCTGTACACCTGACAACGTATATGCAAAATTTCAAGATTATCGGTTCAGTCGTTTAGTAGTGAAAAGGTAACAAAGAAACAAACTTACTTTCGCATTTTTAATATTAGTTAGGATTTAATGCGATTTCCCCCGATAAGTGTGGGAGGCCACTAACGCGGAAGAAAGAAGGTTTGATCTTGATGCTTAAATAAATATTTAAGACTGTGGGTACGTGAAAGAAGGTAATTTCTTTGAATTTTTCAAGAATTTTTACGGACTCTTTGGTTTGGTGCTCACAAACGCGACTGCTGAGCATGAGGTCTTGGGTTCGATTCCCAGGTCGGACAAAGTGTTATTTCGTTTCTTCATCAGGAAGTACCCCATAGCAGCCACGGTTAATAGCAACAAAACAACAACAACGTTTTTATAATAATAGATGGCGCCACGTGTCTTTCGAATCATGATTGAATTATATTATTACAAGCAGAGTACAACCCGAATTGATTGTCAAATTCTAAATTAACACGAGCGAAGCTGCGGGCAAAATCTAGTGTACAAGGTCGATATGACAACCAATCTTACTTTTTACTACTCTATTTATAAATGCGGACGTTCATGAGGATGGATGTCTGTTGCTCTTTTTACGACGAAAACGAAGAGGTAATCTGGAGAAAGAGGTAGGCTGTTTTTTATTGTGGACATCCCTGTGGACACGAGGATGTCCACAAAAGAAAACAACCATTACCCTCCTTTTGTGTAAGCAGAACTTTCAAAATCCAATTTCGCGCCATTCTATTTTTAACCGTCATTTATTTGAAAATAGAACAAATTGCCGGCCAGTACGCCCACACAGTGCTGAGACTCGTATACCCTACTATTAGCTGTGCTCCGCGTGTTCACCCGCCGTGTCTGACTTTTTCCTTTGTTTTCGGCCCCATCGACTGCATCCTAGGATGGTGATGGATGTGATGTTTAATAACCTACTTTCCTCAAGAAACGGGCAATCAAATACAAAAAGATTATTTCAAATCTGACTGATAGTTCCAGAGATTAGCGCGTTGAAACAAACTTTTTAAACTTGTACTGTCACTTACGGGATATCTTTCGTGATTGTTCATTGTTGTTGTTGTGTTGTTGTTATTGTTGTTGTTGTTGTTGTTGTTGTTGTTGTAAGTGACAGTACAAGTTTAGTTGTAAGCCGTGAAAGCTTAAAACAGTGTTTAAACAAACTTTTAGCTTTATTTTCTTACTTACTTGTAAACGTGAAAGTTTGAGAGGTTGTATGGATGGATGTTTGTTACACTTTCACGCAATAACTGCGGAACAGATTTGGATGACATTTGGCACACAAATAGTTTACAGGTAATTTTTTTTTTCGGGTGGAAATCCTCAATGAATGTCCTCCGCCGTGGGTCTGTCAGACTCCTACTGACTAAAACCACCTCGTCACTTCTGGCTGGGGTGCGGGTACACAATTGCATTCTTCACAATCTGGGGTTTGTCAGACTCCTACTGACTAAAACCACCTCGTCACTCTGGCTGGGGTGCATTACATTCTTCACAATCTGGGGTCTGTCAGACTCCTACTGACTAAAACCACCTCGTCACTCTGGCTGGGGTGCATTACATTCTTCACAATCTGGGGTCTGTCAGACTCCTACTGACTAAAACCACCTCGTCACTTCTGGCTGGGGTGCATTACATTCTTCACAATCTGGGGTCTGTCAGACTCCTACTGACTAAAACCACCTCGTCACTTCTGGCTGGGGTGCATTACATTCTTCACAATCTGGGGTCTGTCAGACTCCTACTGACTAAAACCACCTCGTCACTTCTGGCTGGGGTGCATTACATTCTTCACAATCTGGGGTCTGTCAGACTCCTACTGACTAAAATCACCTCGTCACGTCTGGCTGGGATGAAGGTACACAATTGGATTCTTCACAATCACCCCAGCAGTAGTTTATAACCTGGATTAATACACTGGATAAACCTAAAACACTTGGAAGCGGTGAAGTGCGGGTATTTTGGGGGACTGTAGATCTTTTGTAGGTTTACTTTGACGTTCAAAAAATACTGAGTATCAGCATAATTTGAATAAATGACTTTTTATTTTGATTATTTTCTATCCCGGTATTATCCCGTGGGATACTTACCGAACACCACACGGGCGAAGCTGCGGGCACAAGCTAGTATTAGTTTAGTTTAGTTAGTCCGGCAAAACACGGTCAATACACCCACACAATGCTCATATATACAATTTTATCCCGCGTGGGATGGAACCTCTGTCTGACTAAAGGCACAAACCCACCGCGGCGCACGGATAGGCTACACACGTGTGTTAAGTTTCCCTTTTCAAGAAAATGTATGTGATTGTGTCCACTGTAAACCACGGACACGCTATGCATCAAATGACGTCATTAGTACATGAGTGGCTTGATCGAATAAGGCGCTCAGATAGCCCAAACTTTCAACGCCATGCACGCAGTGCATGCGGTACACGCTATACACGAATATTAACCCACGACTATGCCGCGGTGGGCCCCGCACGCTTCAGTTGTACATAGTTGTGGGTGTGTAGCGTGTACTGCAGTGGAAACGTATACCCACGTTGTCAAACAAATTAATCCACGCAACTAAAATGCGCCGCGTGCCCGTGCACATCGTGCACCGCGGTGGATTTACACCTTTAGGCTATGCACGACCGCGGGTGTTGTGACTTACTTCATTGCTCTCAAAGTCGTGTCTCAGTGACACGTATCATGGTTATAGCGAACAGTACAAAAAATATTACAGCGCCATCTATACCACAAAGGAAGAACTCACATCAAAATTCTGAATCGCGCTATTAAAGTTATCCGCGACTTAAGATCATAGAGAAAAAGTCAACAACAACTGTCGGGCAGTAGCCCACCAGACAAAACACCCATCTGGTCGGAGGATCCTCCCTTTTCTATTGAGGATGAAGAAATTTACACCCTATTCTTCATATCTTAGAGTCCCATGTTACTTTTGACATGATATGCACTTAGGCTCTCTGTACTTAGGATACTCTGTTCTTCATACCCCAAAATGATCGATGCGTTGAGTCGCTGTCGCAACACGTGCAGATCGTGGCCGAGAGATAAGGTCATGTTTTTTTGGGGTGAAATTATTTCTACCGTAGAACTGTGTAGTAGAACTAGTAGGTAGTACTCAAAACTTTGTGCTGATCGATGGATTGAATAGTACGGGGTCGTGGAGGTGTTTAAAGTAAAAATCTTGAATTAAAAACGTGTACTTATTTTTTTTTAAACTTGTGAGAAAGTTGGAACTTTGACCCCCAATATCTCCGTAACTAGAAGGTTCCCAGGTATGGTCTAGAACAAAAAAAAATGTCGCAATAACGGGGAAAACCAGTGCCTTTTTTATTTGGCATGGGAAATCATCAAAGTCAAAAAATCATTTTGCGCGGAGCGGAAGGGAGTGTCAGACTTCTACTGACTAAAACCCATCCATGTTCCTTCTTTGCCCTTTGTGTTTTAGGGCCGCGCTATCTCTTTCGAACAATCCACAGCCCTGGCAGAAAACAAGTGCCTTTCGGCTTCGTTAAGGATCTTGATAAACCCATTATGTAAAAGAATGTCTAAAAATTATGGCACTGTTAGAATTAATAAACCCTCGCACCGCCAAGCGTTGAAACTTTCACAAAGCGAATTTATTTACGCATTAATTTAAGTTGTCATCTAGCGTTGGTGGAAACGAGCATATTTGTACTTCATCCCCTGATAAAAGTTGTTTCTCAATAGCGATCAAGGTCTTCGTAGCATTTCGGACGCATTCGTGGTCCTTCGGCAATCTTCGGGAGTATCCGCCGAAGGACACTTATATTTATTTATAGGATATATAATAAACGATCCTTGAAAGCCTTGGGCTCAAGGACCGTCCTCGATATGGCGCCTTATGGCATAGTAATGAAATAAAATGGCACGTTTGGTGTTTTAGCTGTCGAATACTTGGGATCTGAGTGAAGAGTCGTGTATTCTATTGTTGTGCTTATATTAATTTGTCCCCAGGTTAGATTAAGATGTACCCATGCTTAGTGCACCCACATTGCTTGATTAGTAATTTTGAAGTCCCCTGCAATCAAAAATTCGTGGATAAACAATAATTGCCGCCGATTGGTCGATCGTCATGATTAAGCAGCTTCCCGAGGTCGTTCTGTGGATAGGCGACCACGTGTTACTTCCATGAATTTTCTCCGTGCCTCCGTTGATCCTAGTCGTCAGTCAGTGGCCTGAAAGTCTGGTAACCAGTCTTACCTAGAAGCTTTGATTTACCCAGTTAGAGTTGTGGAGGTCCGAGACAGTCATCATCATCATCATTTCAGCCGAAAGACGTCCACTGCTGGACATAGGCCTCAGACGTAAAATACTGGTACTCAATTGCATACGGTTAGACTCGACGCTAGCCCTCTAACAATGCTGTAAGCAAGTTAGGTGCATGATAACACCGTGGCCACGGTAATAATATCTACAGTACTATATCTTCATACAAACGGTCGGAACGCGAGTCATACCTACACGCCTCGAGTCTGGTACCCACTTGGTACCCACTTGGTACCCAAGAAGTCACGAATGCGCCGCACTGACAAACGAACGTTGTGATGGTTTTGTTAGCAGTAAGCGTGCGATTTGTGAATATTTTATTGAAATAAGAACAAGTATTTACTAAATATGGCACAGAGTTGTAATAGACTATATTGTGCTGTCTTTGGTTGCTTGTTTTCTTCGACAACGCATCCAGAGATAACATTTTTTAAATTACCTGGAATCTCCGAAAGGTAAGACTATAAAATAATTTATATATACCTACTACTAGAAACGTGATTTCGTTATTTTTTAATAAGTAGGTATTTCGCATTTCCCACGGAGTAAAATACCTGGATTAATTACTAAATAAGTGGATAGGATGAAAAAAGTGACACACGAGTGATTTAGGTACCTACGCTCGCGTTAAAAAAAGTCTCGAATTTATAATTTTTACTAACCTATTGACCGCCACGGACGTCTATGGACGTCAAATTGTTAGCGCTTTAAAAAAGTGTTACTATCGACGTGCCATGCCGTCCAAGGCGTCGGGAGCACTTGTCATTTGATTGAACAGACGTCCGTGGCGGTCAATAGGTTAAATCTACTAATCAAAAGACAGAACTTGTATTTTTTATTGAACACTTCTTATTTCATTCACACCTAACTTCATTTTTTTAATAAAAAATATAACATTTACAATCACAAAACTAAAAAGAAACTCAACTAAGTAGATGAAATTAAAATACTGTAAGCACGGCAGCCCTGTCGCTTGCGAACGTACCGCCCGGCTGTAGGTAATTATTTCAAGGATAGGGCCGAGTCACAATACTGTATATATTTATACTGTGCCGTGGCCATGGCGCGGTTAACGCTGCGTATGTACAAATAAAATAAAAAAACCGGCCAAGTGCTAGTTGGACTCGCGCATAAAAGATTCCGTACCGTCGTTATAGGGGAGCCATTTTATATTATTTGTTGTTATATTCGCAACAAAAAAGATCACATTCTGTGAAAATTTCAACTATCTACCTATAACGGATCTTGAGATACAGCCCTCTGACAGACAGACGGACGAACGGTCAGCGGAGCCCGAGTAATATTTATGCTGTCTTGGCTTCCGTAGTTTTTTTCATGGGTGACCACTGAAAATCAACGCTGTGTTGTGGGCCCCCCATAGCACAGCATCATGAGTGGTAACCTGCTTGTCGCAGTCACGACGTGCTAACTTTTTTCTTTTTTGTTCTGTCCTGTTGAATTTATAGTTTATTGTTCATTTTTTTTTGTAATTCTGTATGATGCACGTCATGTCCTGCGACAAATAAATATTTTTTCTTTCTTTCTTTCTTTCTTATAGGGTCCCGTTGGTTACCCTTCGGATACGGAACCCTGAATACATCAGTAAAACATACTCCCTTATATTTTTTACAAGGGTGTCATATTTTCTATATACGTTTGATGAAAGACGTATATTCAATAGATTTTCCTTCTGGAAACATGAGTACCCGGAAAGTTGTCGACAAAAATACCGGTATGGTGGCAATTTAATAAATGTGTCGAGGAAGGTTTAATCGAATGTGTTGGTGTCATACAGGGTGGAAGGGACACCGACGCGAAAACGGTTAGCACGTATTTCAGTACATCATTTCTTCGGTTATTCATCTGCATAGCCTTTTCCCAGTCTAACCGGATGCAGCTGAATACCAGTATTTTACATGGAGCGACTGCCTATCTGACCTCCACAACCCAGTTAATACTGGGTAATACGATACCCCTTGGTAAGACTGGTCGTCAGACTTTTTGGGCTACTGACTACCTAACGACTGTCAAAGATCTACAAATGACCAACGGCTTAACGTGCTTTCCGAGGCACGGAGGAAACTCGGTATGTAATGGGCGGTCACCCATCCACAGGCCAAGCTAGGCAAGCACGGCTTAACCTAAAGATCGACCCGAGCGGCTGTTATTATGTAGCCACGAGCTCCTCCATTTCTCCTCCTTCATTTCTTCGGTTATTAAACAATGAATTTGATTTTTGTGGTAATACTATAACTAAAAATACCCGACTACTAAAACTTGTGAAAAAGTTGTAACTTTGACCCCCTATATCTCCGTAACTAGAAGGTTTCCAGGTATGGTCTAGAACAAAAAATGATCGCAATGACGGGGAGAACAAGCGCCTTTAAGGCCGGCTTCGTTAAGAGTCTTGTTACACCCTTTATTTTCCATAACGCTAATAAAATACGGGAAATAATTAATCGGGCGAATAAAAATTTTATTGGCGACCAATATACTGAATGGGATACTATTGTACCAAGTAAGAAACTATTTATCTGGTCACTGCGGCAAGGAGAATATAGGAAGCAAGAGCTAGGTTAGGTTACTTTAAACCCTGCAAACAGAAACAGGAGCCCCGCGCAGCGGTGCTACGTCGACTACGCCTTATCTACAATCTAGTGGTTAATTGTAGCCAACCTATTATTTTTGCTACCCATTTTAATTATTTTAAAAACCCTAAATTAGATTAGTTTGTCGCCGCGTTAAATACATGCCATAAATTCGAAGGAAAAACCTATGGAGTACCTACATCTCACGCCGACATAGGTAGTCTCACAAGTGATACACTTTGCCATTTTTGGCACCAAAAATAAACAACCCGACAGGCAAAATAATAACATTCGATTTGCTCCGACACGGGACGTTATACCCGAAAAAAAATGGCGGTAGAAATACACGTTTTATTTTATAAAAACACACAACGTTCGTTTCAACGCCTGGCTAAAATAAATGTAGGTATTTTTTTTTGTCAATTCTTGGATTGGTATTTGCAGTTTGATTGGAAAACTAGAAAATTGAATGCTTCTGGTAAATTGGTATTCTGTCCGGGTGTTTACAAAGATTTTAATCATTAGATAATCTCACAAGTCTGAAGTTGGTCGTAAAAGTAGACGATACAGAAACGTCATAATTTTTGACACATAAAGTCAAAGCTGACTACTCCATTTTTCTTTAGATGTCAAAATGACTCATTGAGCTTTAGTAAGAGACTATCACTCAGTGACAGAAAACACACTCTACAAAGCGGAACGTTTTTCACCAAACCCAATTCTAATATGGCGTCATAATTATCAAGGATACGGAAATAGTACTTTTTTATATATGTGGGGAAACTTTGTTATAGCATTCGAGGCAAAATTTATCCATTTTCTAAAATAAATGCAACCTTCGTTACTTCTATAATATCAGCTACCTACCAGTAGAAGTCCCGCCAAAATTGATCCAGCCGTTTCGGAGATTAGCCGGAACACGGCTTAAGAACAATTTTTTTTTTTTGTGAATTGTGTTGTACTTTCATATTCATTCAGTAAAGCTGTTATTTTGAAATTACAAACAGACACTTCATTTTTTTTTATTTGTACAGATAGCACTTTTAGATCATCCCACCTAAATTGAAAAATATTATTAGTTGGACTTATACAGTTACCAATTAAAGTCTAACCAACATTCTCAAATACGTCATACAACAGTCTAACTGAATGCCTAAGTATTATTTATTTTTATTAAATACTAGCGGCGCGTCACGTCTTTGCACTGATGCTTATGTTACTCAGGGATAATGTAGCATTCTAACGGTGAAAGAACTTTTGAAATCAGTCCAATAGTTTTTGAGTTTATTCGTTACAAATACACAAATCTTTCCTCTTTATAATATTAGTATAGAAGTATAGATGAACACCATCATAGAAGTAACAAGAAACGGAGTACTCACTTTAGTTGCAGTCATCTTGGTGACCTCAGTGTCTCATGTTGTTATTAGTTCCGACATCATCTGGAAAGAAGAGAAACAGTTTATTAGAGATAGCCATGAGAAGATATTTTATGAATTTCCTTTTTAATAAAAAATAAACATTTAATTCAGGCAATTTTTTTTTTCATTGACCCGTAATATATAAAAACAAACACTTTTGTCAATTGACTACATAAATAAAGTTAATTAAATGACGTAAACATATGATTATCTCGGATATGTCAGGATTTATTCCGTTAGACTTGTACATCATGTGGGCAGACGATGGGTTTCGTGCAATGAAAGCACACTGGGTGCGATACACTGTTTCTATTAAACTAACAAATTACTTGAAATTTCAACATAACACAATAACATGGGACACAATGAATCGGAAACAGTTCCAAGACGTCTCAACTCCTCCGCGATCAGACATTGACTGTCGTCCTCGCCTCGAGCTGTAAACATCAGGGCTCTGCTCTGTGGTGTGGGTAGACTGGTAAACAGGCCGCGTGATGTCACCACTGTCGCACTTGCGACTCATTTTATGTCTGTACTAATGACTGGATCCGATAATTATAATGAGGACAACAAAATTATTTTAATGAACTTAAGACAAGTTCATTAAAATAATTTAAATAATACGAAAACGCAACTTTGACTCCAACATTGCATAATTGAAATATCGATTTTAAACAATAGTAGAGCTAAACACAACAACAAGAATAATGCTAGTGAAGGAGGTAGCGGGACGTGAGAGGGAAAGAGCCTCACGTCCCAGCCGCCGCGGGAGACGCCCTGGGCGTCGGGGGTCACGTGGTGGCCCCCGGTCACCGTAGGCGCGGGCCTGTGGACAGCGAGTTATGGGCTAGCTCGCCGTCCGGTCGTCTTTTGACGACAGGCCGTGTCGACGGTGCGTTCGTGTTGCACGCGCGCCTCAAAGAGATGTCAGCAACCACGTAGGGGTCCGCATGGGCCGATGCCTGCCATGGCTGCGGGACTGTTCGAAAGAGATACCGTGGCCCTGGAACACAAAGGGCAAAGAACACACTCCCTTCCACTCCGCCCACTGGGGGGGGTCATTTGATGACGTACAATCCCAAAAAAAAAAAAAAAACATCATGACCACCATCATCAAGTTGCCATACGTATCCACAAGGCACCTGACCATAAATTATTAAGGTCTAAACAACCTCTCATAACAAATCTTCTAATCTGCTGAACAGAAATGAAAATGTATTGAATTGTAAACCCTCAAATCAACCTTGTTCACTATCAAATTGGTAAATATTTACCGAGTAATCTTGTAAACGAGGGATAACTCCAGGGACGGACCCACGGTGCGAGCTAGTTTTCAGGGCTGTCAGCATGTAGTCACACTAATATTATAAAGGCGAAAGTTTGTATGTTTGTTACTCCTTCACGCTCAAACGGCTTAACGGATTTGGATGACATTGGTATCGAGATAGCTTATATTCTGGATTAACATATAGATTAACTATTTATCCCGGAAAAATGTGGTGTTTCCGTGGGATGATCAAATAACTCAAATATGTTCTTCCCGAATTTTTAAATATTGACCAAAACCGTCTTTTTGGCGACCAAAAGTACCAGGCTAGCATAAATTCAAGGTGTTGTTTATTCAAACGAGGTCGGTAAAAAAAAAAAAAAAAAAAGGGTAGGTAGGGCAGGTAGGTAGGGCTGGGTAGGTAGAGTAGAGTAGTAAAAAGTATAAGGAGGTAGTAGATAGGAAAAGTGCATTGGAAAGGTGCATTGCAATCCATGGTGGCACAGCTAGTTCACCTATATTTTGAACTAGCAAGCCCCTCAGCTTCACACGATTTTCTAAAAAAACAAAAAACAATGTCCTTTTCTCATAAAACGACTTGAATATTTCAAACACACATTTTGAATAACGTTGTTCCTCCCAAAACCTTCTGCACGTCTAGCAAAGGTCACATCCTACTATTATTATAAACTAGTAACCCGCCCCGGCTTCGCACGGGTGCAATATACAATATGTATATAAACCTTCCTCTTGAATCACTCTATCTATTACTGAAAACCGCATCAAAATCCGTTGCATAGTTTTAAAGATCTAAGCATATATAGGGACAGACAGACAGCGGGAAGCGACTTTGTTTTATACTATGTAGTTATGTCAAAGTTTGTAAGGATGGATGTAAGGATGTATGTTACTCTTTACCGCAAAAACTACTTAACGGATTTGGATCAAATTTAGCATACAGATAGCTTATAACCTGTATTAACACGTAGGATACTTTTTATTCCGGTAGTATGATCCCGTCGGACAATTATCGAACTCCACGCGGGCGGGAATCTATTATAAGCTAGTTCTCCAATATTTCCCATATAATTTGAACTATTTTATTGTCAACCCTATTCTCCTGAACCGTACCTGTACCCGTTCAGCAGTACTATACGTTTTGTTACCCGAGTCACGCGCCGTTTTATTTGATTTAAGAATCGATTATAGTGGTCCTGTGGGGTGTTGTGGGGCGTCAGCGAGTTGAGGGTTGTGTTCGGTATAAGTGTGATCTTTTATGTGGTTTTTAAAGGGTGTCGGTAACAAAACATCACAGATCATAAATAAGACATTATTTGATGAAGTAGGAATCTACAGCATTATTTTTAGTGCATGTGAAACCTGAATATAGTTTGTTTAGGATAAGTAACTGAATCGATTCCAATAATTTTTAAACCATGTTATATTTTGTCCCAAAGATATTTAAAAAAAGTTACAAGTTGGACACCGAGCGACACTAAGTACCTATCGCAATCATTTAGGTATCTACTGCCAAATTATTATTATCAATGTGTTCAAGACGACGCTGGATTCATGCGCGCGACTGCGCCGCGTCGTTACCAAACAACAAGGTTACTTTCAAGGGTACTTTCTGATTTTTCATGATTTTACAGATTTGAAATTTTGTACATAGATTCTATACACAGTGACTTTTTAGTCGTCTTGCAACGGCAGCCCTCTTCATGTATCCAATGAATAATAAACATTCATAAAAAAAAAAAATTGGTATTTATGAGATTTTAATAATTTAAAAAAATATATTATTCAGTATTATGACGCATTACGTAATTAAAACACCCTGTTGCGAGCGATGATCTACTGGACTCGAATGCTGGGTAGGGATTGTTCTCCTGTTTGACACGTAAACATCATTAACAGGATGTTTCATAATTTTATTCAATTTTTTTATTATTATTTTTCTTTGTACCTATTATGGCAGATAAAAAAAAATGCGCCTAGAGGTATTTTATGTCGGGTACATTGAGTGGACGACCTTTGTAAGACGACTAAAAAGTCACGGTGTATTTTACATAAAAATACTAGACAAAGACTAATGTTGTATATATATATGTATATGTATATAGTACACGAACATTTCGGCAATTGTGTTCACGTTTCATGTAGCAGGGAACAAGCGAGCCTATTACCATTACATTAACTGGTTGCAAATTTAGACTCCGGTTGCTAATGAGAAATTGATGATGGCAAAAACACCTGTAACATTTTGTCCGAACAGAATCGATTATCTGGAAACCAAACTCAGGACCGCATGCTCAGTTGTAACGTTATTAAAAGTATTAGTACAAGTATTACAGCTCACAACGTAACCCATTAATGATAATATTAATCCGTGGTGCTAGGTAACTGCTCTCATCCCAGTTGTAAACGTCCCTTTCTGCCTATTGGCCTTGTTTTCCTATCTCCTCGTCATGAATGTAGCGTAAAGTAAACTACATAAATTATATACGCTTCAATTAAAATTGAGAGCAAAACACACTTGTAACAGCGGACGCGACTCAGTGCGTGCCTCACGACCACATTTCCTCGCGTGCCGACGCGTCGTTGAACACGCGTCAATAAATCGCGGCAAGCGTTACAATACTGTTTCTGGCTTTATACACACGTCAAAATTATTGATAAGGGCAAGCATGTTAGTTTTTGTAATTTATTTCATCACTACTGCTCTCAAAACGTTGAAAGAAAACCTCATGAAGAACAAGCTTGTTTTATGGAGCTTAAACACCAGCTATGTCAGCGGCATGTCAACTGAGCACGTACGAAAGTTGCCAATATACTCGTACCTGCTGACATCTTTATCATTAACACTAGAAACGGGATATTTACCATGTTTACTGATTTGTTTGTGTTCCCGATATTTCGGCGCTGTTGCAAGCACCACAACTCAACAGTATAACTAACGGCATAACTTCAGTCTCTCCGTGATATAGTGCATGGACCATGATAGTTCAAAATCTTATATAGTTGTCTTTGGTGTGTAGGCCCAAAATATGTGTCATCTCTCACAGAGATAAGGTCTGTGTCCTACAAAGGGAACATTATAAACGGCTTAAAGGAATAAATCCACCGCGGTGCACGCGGCACATTTTAGCTACGTGGATTCATTTGTTTGACAACTTGGGTACACGTTTCCACAGCAGTACACGCTACACATCCACAACGTAGCGTGCGTGGCCCACCGCGGCATAGTCGTGGGTTAATATTCGTGTATAGCGTGTACCGCGTGCACAGCGTGCATAGCGTTATTCGAGCAAGCCACGCATATACTAATGACGTCATTTCATGCATAGCGTGTTTGCAGTGGACACAATCACATACATTTTCTTGCAAAGCGAAGCTTAACACACGTGCGTGCGCTATCCGTGCGCCGCGGTGGGTTAGCGCCTTTATACACGCGAACTTATTGGTTACTTGTCCGATTCGAGATAAAAATAACCAACCTACTTCTATTTCTTGTAGCACATAGCAGTAACATTTCAGTATGTCCTACGTGTCCTGCGTAGGTGTGTACCTACGCAGTCCGAGTGAATGAGTACATGCTTATTATGATTTCCTTCATTCATTCTTTGTCTTACCTAATATATTTTTAAATATTTTTAAAAACAAAAGTAAACAAAACATTTAATAATACAAAAAAATAGATGGCCCATCAGCATCAGGAACAAGGTCAAGGCTGCCCGTGGTCAGGGCTCCAGAGAGAGGAACCAAGGCCAGGCAGGTGGTTTTCCACAACTATCTTGAGGACGGATTCCAGATGTAGCACCACAAAAAGTACCACAGCAATATGGTACAAAAAGTACTACAGCGATCTCTATGATATATAACTGATAGTCACCCATCCACGGACAGACCTCGCGAGTGTAGCTTAACCTTTGATTGATCCGTGCCGTTATTATTATGAAGGGTGTAACATGACCCTTAACGAAGCTGAAAGGGACTTGTTCTCCCCGTCATTGCGGTCATTTTTTTGTTCTAGACCATACCTGGGAACCTTCTAGTTACGGAGATATGGGGGGTCAAAGTTCCATCTTTTGCAAAAGTTTTTTTTTAATACATGTTTTTAATGTAAGATTTTTACCTTAAACACTTCCACGACTCCCGTACTATTCAATCCATCCATCAGCACAATGTTTTGAGTGCGTTACAGTGAGTCCTACCGTAAAACGTGACTTTTCTACCCAAATTAAAAAAGTTGTTTCCCAGCAATAATTTTTGCGTAAATTTACTTAGTTTGATGAACATAATGCTTGATTGACGGCTTCGTGAAGGGTTCGTTTACACCCTGTATTTTCATGAGCCGAAAAAGTAGGTAGATACTTAGGCTACATGTTCATCATTTTTGCCCAAAACAGCATAACAAATAAAGACATTTTTAACCCGTTTTGTAACCTAAATAAACCAGAATAATAACACAATAGAACACAGCCTTTGTCCGGGTTATGACAGGTCATAATTTATACACCCGGATAATACGTTTCATACCTGGGTATGACGTTACAACAAAACTGTCCCAGTATTTTTGTTACGAAGGTTGAAAAATGGCGTGAGTTTGTTCTACAAAACACACGTGTTGGAAAAATATTCTAAACTAGCTGTTGCCGACCTTCGTGAGCATGAAATTTTTATAACATAGAATAAACCCCGTTTTTGCAAAATTTCCATTGATCTGTTTTAAGCTTTCACAGTTTACAAACTTAAACTGTCACTTACGGGATATCTGGGTTTATCTTAGTATTAAATTATTATTTTTGCAGATACATACACCTGCCGCTGTTTGTCTCTGCATCACCCAAAGGTTGACTGGTAGAAAATACCTATGGCATTAAGTCCGCCTTAGTACTTTGTGCTTGAAGTGTTAAATAAATAAATATCTTCCGTGATTGTTCATTATTTTGAGCTCCCGATATTTCGACGCTGTTGCAAGCGCCATGATCGCGGAGTGGCTGGAGAATGCGGGTGGATGGTAAATAAATTGTTAGGTGCAGACAAATCTGTCTACCTTTTTTTTTAAGTCTTTTGCTACACGCACTACTGGAATTCGACACGAAGGGTGCTTACATAAAGAAGCAGGTTTCCGGTACGGGCGGGTCGGTACCGATCGGTGCAGGTATTAATTCCTATGTTATCTTATGCGCTCACTTATAAAGAAACAGGTTTAAACTTGTCAGTGCCGACTGGGTTCAAATCTATATGGTCAACACGGAAAAATTTACCTGTTTCTTTATGCAAGTTAACTCTGCACCGATCGGTACCGACCCGCACAGATTTGTCTGTACCGGAAACCTGATTCTTTATGTAAGCACCCTAAGTCACGCAAAACAAACAAATAGTACCACTAGATTTTGTGGAGGCTGTGAAAGCTTAAAACAGTCTTTAAAAATTAAATATCATTTTATAATTGAACAGAAAATTCTACACAATCCCCTTTGAAACACACGAAGTCACAGTATTTTAAGGGTAGTAATAAAAACTCCGAAAAAAAAAACAAAATGGGCATACTCAAAATAATTAAATTTACTGCTTAAAATACTAATCTTGCGACAAAGAAACGACCGAATAAAATACTTTAAATTCCGAAAATCAACAGCATTTGCTGACGTAATATTTTTTCACCAGATTAAATTGCGTATTAATCTTAAAATAAATAAAACAGGTATAAAATCAACGTCAAGATAAATATCAAAATGTTGTAATTAGGCGTAGTCGACGTAGCCCCGCCACGGGGGCTCCTACTTCTGTCTGCAGGGTTTAAAGTAACCTAACCTAACCTAACCTAAAGTCGGGGTGCCTCAAGTCGAAAACTTAGTATTTTTTTTTTCGCAAACTTTGTATTTTTTTCGCAAAACTTAGTATTTTTTTCGGAAACTTAGTATTTTTTTCCGAAATTTTGTTTATTTTTTTTTCGTATAATTAATATTTGATTAAGCTCATGTTTTTTGTTAAATACAACATTTTCTGTCGGTTAATTTTGAATTGTTTTTTCGGTAGGTAATTCATTTTAAAAAAGTTTTTTTTTATTTCGGAAGCTTTATTATTTCCCGTATTTTAATAGAAGTACCGTCAAATAATCCAATCTGTTCAGTTAATGTCTTCCCTCCGCGCGATGGACCACAGTTTCTTATGCCAGTGTTCCCGAATTAGAAGGAAAACTTAATTAGAAAGGCTTCATTGTAATTTGTAACTTGTAAGTCGAGTTGTGCTGTCTTTAGCTAAGAATAGACAGTGGTATTTCAAAACTTATACTGTCACTTACGCGATATCTTCTGTGATTGTTCATTATATTGAGCTCCCGATATTATTTGATTTATAAAGAGGGTATATTTGCCTGCTCTTAATTTTTCTTATATTTTCATCCAAATTTAAAATTTGGTTGGATTGAATGGTACGGGGGTCGCGGAGGTGTTTAAAAATCTTACATTAAAAACAGGTATTTAAAAAAAAACTTGTGAAAAAGTAGGACATTTGACCCCCAATATCTCCGTAACTAGAAGGTTCCCAGGTATGGTCTAGAACAAAAAAATGATCGCAAAGACGGGGAAAACAAGTACCTTTCAGCTTCGTTAAGGGTATATTTACACCCTTTATTTGTATGACCTACAAAATAGCTGTCCGGGTCTGGCTGTTTGACGCTTAATGTGCCTTTTATGGGGCAAGGCAGAAGACTCATCAAAACAGTCGGTCTATAGCTGCGGGTAATTGTGACGTCATTGTACTGCACGGTCTCGCTGCCACACACCACTGTAGGTACTACTCTCTTACTCTCCTTAATCACTGTACTCTCACCCTCTACTTCATCACTACACTCTACCACTATCTCCCGTTACTCAACCACTCTACTCTACCACTACACTTTACCAGCATCTCACTGCACTCGATTACTACCTCACTGTACTCGACCACTCTACTCTCAAACTGCACTCGACCACTGACCTCAACCACAATACTGTATAATATAAATTACTAATGCATCTCGTATATCGCTAGTAACAAACACTGGCCATAAGCGGTAAAAAGGAAAAATTGTCAGAGTGAAAGATAGCGGTAACCAGATATCAGCGGTTATAACTAGCTGCGGGTAGTTGTGATTGTGACGTCAGTAGCCGAGTGAAGCTTTCATGGAGTGGAATGTCTTTTTTACTCTGTGGCGTTTTAAGTTTCATTGGAAGGTTTGTCAATCAAGTTCGTTAACGTTCATTGCAGAATATAGTGTGTATAAACAGACTAAATAATGGTAATAAATTTTCAATTCTCTTTCTCGAAAACTGGTTCTTATCGCACTACGATTAGGTTCAACATGCAATGTATTTCACACCCATGGATTTTTAATATTTTTCCGCACACGTGTGGAAAAATAATTTCCACAGATAACTACACTTATACAAGTCCAAATGCGCTCAATGATTTTTTAATCTTGGCAAAGAGAAATGCGTCTTTATGGCGTAAATATTTTTTGAGTATTTAAATTGTGTTTATAATTAAAATATCTGATTATTTATAACAAATATTTACTTTTACGAACAAATTAACATTTATTTAGCATAGCGGCATCATACCTTTGCTTCTTCTTCAACATGGCGAAAGCAAAGCGCGGAAAAAAGCTTCTTATTCTTAAATGTCCTTTGATACGTGTGGGGATTTATTACTGCAGTTCTCGGCTCCATAACCTGCAGCTCGGGTGTTAATACAATGATGCAAACAAGAATACAGAGAATGGTTCACGTAGAAAACATCGTTAGTGGTCTCATAATTACATAGTACAGACTAACGAGGCAGCGAGATTTTAATTTTCTAATTCAACTCACTGCATTCGATGAAAAGCAAACACAAACACACCCACACACACATAAATGCAATACAATTTACATTCGCTGATCACAACAAATTGAAAACAGCATACAAGCGAGATTTTAATTTACAACTCAACTCAACTCACTGCACTCAATGAAAAGCAAACACACACACACCCACACACACACACACTCACTTGAATGCTATACAATTTACATTCGCTGATCACACCAAATTTAAAACAGCATACAAGTGAAATCTTAATTTACTAACTCAACTCAACTCACTGCATTCGATGAAAAGCAAACACAAACACACACACACACACACACACACAAATGCTATACAATTTACATTAGCTGATCACACCAAATTGAAAACAGCATACAATATTGTCACATCGAAATAACCTCCGCCATTTTGTGATTAAACTACATTCAGTTGATTTATCTTCCATTTCAAATTGTACTGAAACATCTGTCAATATATTTCGTTCAGCGCATTTCGGAATAAGTAGACAGTAAAATAAATGTTGACAGCGATGCGTATTAATAAATCTACAATGAACTTTAAAGGCTATAAACGATGTTGAATTTTATTGTCATCTTTTTACATGGCTGACGGAGAAACTCAACTCAAAAAAAAAAAAAGAAGAAAATTCGTTCCCGTAGCTGGGGCTTAGGGGCCTACCATGACGTCTTAAAGAGGAGTAATTCCAGTGTGGGAAAGAGATGGCGCTAGACGACCTGTATAGCTCTGTCTCTTTCCCACACTGGAATTACTCTTGCTTAAGACGTTATAGTAGGCCTCCTCTCTCTGAAAGGGAGTGGGCAACAAACCAGCAAGTTGGTTCAGTCCGCGTTGGTAGATGTCATGTCACGTATTTTATAATTCTATATTAAAAAAACCGGCCAAGTGCGAGTCAGACTCGCGCATGATGGGTTCCGTTCCATCGTACTAGAGGAACCCCCTTTAATTTTTAATTTACTTTTATTATTTGCTGATGTAGAGGCAACAGAAATACACATTCTGTGAAAATTTCAGCTGTCTACCTATTACGGATCATGAGATACAGCCCGCTGACAGACAGACAGACGGACAGACGGACGGACAGCGGAGGCTTAATAATAGTGTCCCCTTAGGTGCGGAACCCTAAAAACTGTACCTACTTTATTCTGGATATATCTTTATTCAGGACGAGTAAATTAAGTTGTTCAGTCAACGGAACCACTGAACCTGCAAAGTGCTTAACGAAAATCACTTTTACCGTTGTATATATAAAGGTGCTGTCAATGTCTTTAAACTAAGTATGTTTAACTGTCAAAAGGATTTTTATATTATTGTAAAAGTGTCTACCATCACCTCCTCTCATACAAAGTGTAACAGAAAGGGTATAGTCATATGAAAGGTTATGCTGCAGACCATCAAACTGAACAACTTCCGCCATGGGTCCAATATCGTAAATGCGAAAAAATTATCAGCTGTCCCATTCAATATTTCAATACCTACTCGACCCAAATGTATGGGACAGCTGATATTTTTTTCGCATTTACGGTATTGGACCCATGGAGGAAGTTGTTCAGTTTGATGGTCTGCAGCATATCCTTTCATATGACTATACCTTTTCTGTTACACGTTGTTTACAACATTATTTTTAGTATATGCGAAACTTGAATATAGTTTGTTCAGAATAAGTAACTGAATCGTTTCCAATCATTTTTGAACCATGTTATATTTTGTCCCAAAAATATTTTAAAAAGTCACACGTTGGACACCAAGCGACATTAAATACCTATCGCAATAATTTATTTATTTATTTAGATAACATGGCAGACTTACAGCTAAAACAAGCAGATCAAGGACAGTACAATAGTCTGAAAGCCAATTACAGGTCTCCACTTTAGGTACGTACCTACTGCCAAATTATGTTTATCAGTGAGCTCAAGACGACGCTGAAGGCCCGCGCGCGGGCGCTTTGCGCGGTGACCACGGTTTTGTGCGGACAACCAGGTAACAGAACTTATAACTTTGTGATTTATCATGATACAGTTTTGAAATTTTGTACATAGATTCTTTACATAAAAATACTCGAAACTTGTTTCAGGTTTCGCATATAATAAAACTAAGGTTATATACATAAACTCACGCGTTTCTCTCATGGGGGTAGGCAAAAACTACAGAGCGACATCGACAGCTGCTACAATAAATAATAAGTAAATTCTTTATTTCGGACAAAACAAGATCCACTATCCTTCACCGAAAATTAATCAAAAGAACAATATTTCACGCCATCGTACACAGAGAACAACAACACTATCGCTCCCCACAACAAAAAACCTATTAAAAACCGGTACGGACCGGATTGATCCCGTAAATTAACAGCCAGAGCTCATCCAATAATGCAGGGACACGGATTAATGCATCCACAGGGAACGATAGCGGCACGGAAACCGGATATAATCGGATATAACTAGTTACGACTGGATATTGCTGGTATTTTCGCGCCAGTGTTAGTGTTGGGATAATTTATTGGTGCGACGAATTCATTTTATCTTTTTGCATTATGGTTTTCTGTTTGTTGAGGACGCTGTGTCTATGCTAATAGCTATACTAATATTATAAAGCTGAAGAGTTTATTTGGTTGAACGTGCTAATCTAAGGAACTTCTGGTTCTAATTGAAAAATACTTTTAGTGTTGGATAGCCCATTTATCGAGGAAGGCTATAAGCTATATAACCTCACGAATTCACCAAAAGGAGCGAATCATCAATGAAAAATGTTGCGAATACGGGGATAATTTTTAGAAAAAATTCAAACATGCTAACGTCGCAGGCAACAGCTAGTTTTTTTTATAAATGTTTAGATTTTTTCACTTATTACCCATTGACAACATAAATTATAATACTAAAAACGTTTATAGACCGACCGCTTTAATGAGTCCTTGCCCCATCAAAGGCACATTAAGCGTCCACAAAGTCCTAACAATATCCCACAGGTTATTTGCTTTAAAATAACGATAATCCACGTAGGTATAACGATACTAATTGAACCAATACGTGATCAACCTTCAGAATATTCTATTTAATTTGATACCTTCACGGGGACTCATTAAAGCAGTCGATCTACAACTTTATTTTTAGTATATGCGAAACTTGAATATAGTTTGTTCAGAATATGTAACTGAATCGATTCCAATAATTTTTAAACCATGTTATATTTTTTCTCAAAAATATGTAAAGAAGTTAAAAGTTGGACACCGAGGGACTTTAAGTACCTATCGCAATAATTTAGGTACCTACTGCCAAATTATTATTATCAATGAGCTCAAGACGACGCTGGAGGCGTGCGCTGCATGGTGACCACGATTTTGTGCGGACAACTAGGTAACAGAACAAGCTTATAACTTTGTGATTTTTCATGATACAGTTTGAAATTTTGTACATAGATTCTTTACATAAAAATACTAGACACGTGTATCAGGTTTCGCATATACTAAAACTAATGTTGTATAGCAATAAAAGTATAAAACGTCATTTTTATGTTTCGGTCAATCATTTCAAAATGTCAGACGCATTGATGTTTTTTAGAAGCGTTCCTGAAGTGTGCGGCACACATTTCCAAACTGTCCAAGTAGTCGCCAATAATATCGCTTCATTTTCACAGCTTGAGATATTCTAGCTATGTGATTGGTTAGTTCCACACACATTTTACACACGTCATATTCCTGCCGAAATCTGTTCAAAGGGCACAAATAATAATTGAAAAAGGTGTGCATCTATAAACATTGTTGTGTTTAACTTCTAATATTTTAACTACAGCTATTAATATTTTTACTGGGTATAATTTTACTTATTTGACATTGTTTTATTTTATGTCTTATAGCATCGTATTTGAATTGTTCTGTAATGTTGCTATACTGTTACTGTTGCATCCCACTGCTGGGCAAAGGCCTCTCTTCATGACTTCCAGATTCTTCGATCCAGGCTCAATGTGGGCCACTAGGCGTTGGTTTTGTACAGCTCGTCCCACCATCTCCTACGAGGTCTACCGCGTCGCCTTCTGGCTGTGTCAGGGCTCCGGAAATTGGTATTTTGAACCACAGCTCGTCGGGCATACGGCAGACATGGCCAGCCCAGTCCCACTTCAGCTTAGCTGCTTTTTGAGCAACGAAAGTAATTTGTGTTTTGGAGCGCAGTCTGGTGTTGCGTACATGGTCGGTTAGTTAATTAGTGGTAAATAAATAAATTCAAATTCAAAATCATTTATTTATTATAAGGGTAAGCCGTTGGTCCCGGCTGTCATTTGTAAATCTTTGACAGTCGTTACAAGAAGTCAGTAGCAAGAAAGTCTGACAACCAGTCTTACCAAGGGATATTCGTATTACCTAGTACTAACTGGGTTGTAGGGGTCAGATAGGCAGTCGCTCCATGTAAAGTACTGGTATTAAGCCGCATCCGGTTAGACTGGGAGCCGACCCCAACATAGTTGAGAAAAGGCTAGGCAGATGATGATGATGATGGGTAATAAACATAAATTTCTTAAAAATAGAGTATAGTTTAAACATATTATTATTTATTGCCTTGAGGCATGTAAATCTCAAGCTTTCTCTGTATCAAAACATTATTATACAATTACTTGCAACAATAATTTATAATCAATAACATAATTTTAGTAATTTCACAGTGAAAAATAGTAATGAAGTATTAGCAAATAATAATGTCATAGTAAGTAAGTAGTGTAGAGAGAGTGTGTGTGAGAGTGTGTGTGTAGTGTGTGTGTGCATAGTTGTGTGTGTGCGTAGTAGTGTGTGTGTGTATGTAGTGTGTAGATTGTAGTGTGTGTGTGTGGGTGTGTGTAGTTGTGTGTGGGTAGTGTAGTGTAAGTTCCTAATAATATAAAAGAATGTAGCAATATTAAGGTTTGTTCCAATTTCTTATAGAAAACTGTTCCTACTCTGTTGCTGATTTTTTAACGACTAGAACTTTTTAAATGTTTCATATCTGCTTGACTTTAATTTATTATTGTTTTTATATTGTGTCTGTCATGCATGACCAATAGTAGTAATATAATTTACTTTTGAGCAAATGTTGAATTTATATCAAATAATTGTAATTTTAGACACATATTTTCAATATATTATTTATAAGTTTGTATGTCCAAGTGGCTGATCATGGAATGAACATTATTAGTATATAATTATGTAATGAACACCTGCATGTAACCCATGTATCACAAATAAAAGATTTGATTTGATTAAAAATTTAAATGTCATTAATGAAATCATCATTCTCTTGCCCTTATCCCAATTCATTTGGGGTCGGCACAGCATGTCTTCTTCTTCCATACTTCTCTATTACTCGTCATCTCATCAGACACCTCCTTTCTTGCCATATCATTCTTTCATCCATCGTTTCTTTGTTTCTTTCATGTATGAAATAAGGTAGCAGGGATCCGCTGGATGCGAGTCGCACGGGACCGGTCAATGTGGCGACACTTGGGGGAGGCCTATGTCCAGCAGTGGACGTCTTTCGGCTGAAATGATGATCATGATGATGATGAAATAAGAAGTCAAAATTATATTTGTAAATAAATGATAAAATAATAAATATCCCTAGCTACGCATCCTCGCTCCGCTCATCTCTGGTGAAAACACAGCCTAAAGAGGGTTACTCGTATTTGGTATTCAGATGGCCGCGAGCTTACAACTCCGACACCTATCCTTGATCGCTTTGCAAACAATAATAGCCTCGAACGCCAACTGGTGGCGTACCATGACATCTTAAAACAGGAGTAATTCCAGTGTGGGAAAGAGACGGCGCTAGACGACCTGTATAGCGCCATCTCTTTCCCACACTGGAATTACTCCTGCTTTAAGACGTCATGGTAACCCCCCTGTACACACTTCGATATTATATTTCTATGTTACAGGACCCTTTTGGGAGTAAGGAAGTTGTATTAAGATTATACGATAAATTTAGGGATGCTGTAAATTTGAAGATTATATGGCAGGGATTGGGTTTCATTATGTTATCAGTTTGGTGGTATTGAGTTTAATTTGTTTATGATTTTACGAGTTAGCCTTTACTCAGTGGCGAAGGTTGCAGACAACTCAATTCCTACCGGCTTCCTTTTGAATAATGGCACAGTCAGTATTCTATAGACAAATAATATAATCACACTAAACATATTTACTCAGGCTTACCTCTTACAGAAATTGACCCTTCGCTACTGGTGTGTGGTATACTACAAAAAAACCCGACTACTGAAAAATCACGCTCTAATTAAATTCAGGGTTTACAAGGTAAAATCGACTCCTCCTATTGTTGAAGTCAGTTAAAATGTAGCCTATGTTACCCGGGCCATAATAACGAATCGATTTACACCTTATTCATCTAAATTGGATGATTAGTTCAGGCGCTACGGAGGAACATATGTAAATACAAACTTATTTAGACTACTAAAATCATAACCCTTCCTTTTGGCTTCCCCGTAGTCGGGTAAAAACTGAAAAAAATATTTGGTACAAAACTCATTAGCAGGAAAACATTATCATAATAAAATCATTTGTACGGTGACGGAGGAAGAAGCAACGCATCCTGAATAGCTGCTACGTCATGCCTGACGTCAGGCATGACGTCATGCTACGCCGTAGCGCTCGTAGCTCATATCCCACTCGCTACGGTTACGCGTAGACGCTATGGTTTTTCATCATGGTTTATATCATATTTTTTTCAAAATTATTATTATTTTTGAAATCACGTCTTAATTTCCTTTATTTTGATAGTTACCTACTTGATAGGTTTTTTTACTTTTTTTTTATTAACGTTAAACTATTTCGCGGCAATAATCCGCCATTTTGTTTTTTTTTTCAAAACTCTATCTAAGGACACTTGGGTTTTTAAGATGAATATAAGGATACCTTAACTGTCGGAATCCATCCAGCTGTTTGGAAGATACGAGTTAATAAAGAAATTTACAAAAAAACATACAAGATATGCGCGAAAAACATAATTCTTCTTTGGCAGTCGGGTAAAACTAATTTTGAAAGAGCTGTAATATTATGACTATTGGTTCGAAATTGGTAATTTCCATCAACTTAATTTTTATAAGATTAGTTCAGAATTATTGGTTGACGGCTTCGTGAAGGGTCCGTTTACACCTTGTATACCTTACGAAACCTATAACCTGTGAAACGACGAAAAGAAACCTATGTTAGATAATGTTGATTTGATAAGATAAGGTTATATAAATATATAGCTGACCCGCGCAACTTCGCTTGCTTTTGGATTTTTCCCCGTTTTTGTAACATTTTTCATGAATGCTCCGCTCGTTTTGGTCGTAGCGTGATGTTATATAGCCTATAGCCTTCCTCGATAAATGGGCTATCAAACACTAAAAGAATTTTTCAATTCAGACCAGTAGTTTCTGAGATTAGCGCGTTCAAGTAAACAAACAAACAAACAAACTCTTCAGCTTTATAATATTATAGTATAGATAAGATTAAAATTTAAATATATAAATAGATAAGATTTGATTGTGATAAGGTTGTTTTTTATTTACAAATTTTATGTTACTCCGTTTGTTAATGTATATTTTAAGAAGTTTTAATTAAAATGATTGATATAATTTTGTATTATTAGAATAGATATAAGCGATTTGGTGTAAACTGTTAGCTTATGTTTGATGAATAAATGAATATGAATATGTGTGCATAAAATATTCAACTAAATTAAAAAAAAACGTGCAGCCTAAACCTATTGAACATCAGAGCATAAATACACGCGCGTGTTTTCCACGCCAAGCTACAATTTCACCGCAAATACCTACAAAAGAATAGGGATTCCAAAACTATTCAATTGTTTATTATTCTTGTTATATTGCATTTTTTGTCAAATATTTGTGTCGTCACATTGGCGTACAGGGCAAACGCTGGCTTGTCACGTCTATATAATGTCTAATTATTCATACACGAAATATTTTAAAAGTAACTTCTATAAGTCGTAAAGTCGCCAGAGACACGAAAAAAAAAATTATCTGAGTGTTTTTACTTTTTAGCGAAATAGATGTTCAAAAATAAGGAGCTAGTATTTATTTTGTGGGTCAAGCAATTTTAAATTATTTTTTTTTATAAAAATATAATCAGATTTAAAAAAAATCCCTTGAAATGGCTTCGATATAGCCGTTAGATGATTCCCTGAAAATATTTCGTGTATGAATAGTTAGACCTTAATGTCAATGACGTTCATAAGGTAAAACCGAGCGTATGTTTCCGAGCCATCGAGATCACCCCTAATCGTCCCGTAAAGTAATTATCGATATTAGATTCCCTGCCGGGCACAGGATCCTCACGGTTAACGAGATTTGCTTAACCAACTTCCTCTTCACTTACAGGGATTAAAGGTAAACTGTTAGTCTGAGCGTTAAAGCGATGTAGGTAACGTGATTATGAATTTTCTAGGATTTTTCGGACGACCGATACACGTTTTTATCGACGTTAAGCAAAATAATGAATAGTTAGGTAAGAGCGGTTTCAGAGCAGTATTTTTCTGCGCGTATAGGCTCGTATCAGATTACACGCATAAACGCCACGTATTGCTCTTTAAAAAATCGAACGGACGTACTTGTGCTTATTCCGGCGTGTTTACATGAGGTGAGTGGGCGCGCAGACGCATCTCACGCGGCGCTTGTACGCGCGTCAACGGTCGGACGTGTTGCCAGTGTGACAAAAAGCGCGAGTATACGCGCCTACACGCGCTTCTAAAAATTAATAAGCTCTTAGTTAGAAGCGCCGAAAATATGTAATAGGTGGTGTGGCCTGAGGTTGTGAGTTAAAACGATTTAGGTGAAGAGATTATGAATTATTTCACCACGACTATAGACCGAACGCTTTAATGAGTCCTCGCGAAGGTATCAATTTAAATGGAATATTCTAAAGGTTGATGACGTATTGGTTCAATTAGTATCGTAATACCTACGTGGATTATGGTTATTTTAAAGCAAATAACCTGTGGGATATTGTTACGACTTTGTGAACGCTTAATGTGCCTTTTGATGGGGCAAGGCGAAGGACTCATTAAAACGGTCGGTCTATAGTTGGGTTATCAATTTCACAAATGTGTGCTGTGTATGTAAGTGAGATGGATTCTCACTTCCTGAAACCTAAACCATCAAACTATTTAGCGCGTACCAATAGAAAGAGATTTCCACGAAATACTTTGAAAGCGATTACTATTGAGAGTCGAGACGGAGTTGTCGACATAGCTCACAGAATAAGTAAGCTGAAGTAGCAATGGGCCGGTCATATTAGCAGTAGAACCGATGACCGTTTGGGGACGTGTTCTTGAGTGGAGACCGCGAATCGGTAAACGTAAGGTGGGACGCCCTCAGACGAGCGTGGAGTGACGATCTTCGCAGAATGGCTGGTGGCAACTGGATGAGAATTGCTAAGAATCGAGTTGAGTGGCGTGCGATTTGGGAGACTTATGTCCAGCAGTGGACTGCTGTAGTCTGATGATGATGATTACTATTGTTCTATCAGGTGAAAGCTGCAGGAATTTTCAGCACGCGAGAACCACAGAACCAGCCGATATGGCGACTTTTAGTGACGTCCAGGCCATGTCTCCATCTCCATCACTGTCCATTGTTTATCAATGGACGTTTTTCAGCTAAGGCGACGATGACGGAAAACACTGCTCTATAAAAAATTACACTAAAATCTTTATCGCTGAACTCAGTACTTAAAAACACATTGCAAGATGTTGACTGATACGCAGTTCACTATGTTCTTTTCCCAGAAAAATCTATGATATTTATCTCGCGAGACAACGTATTTCAACGTCGTAATACCAGGAATTTCTATTTAAACTCAAACTCAAATCATGTATTTCAATTATACTATCACAGGCACTTTTGAATGTCAAATAAAACAAAAAAAAAGCGAAGCTACAGTCACAGTCACAAGGCATAATAACTTGAGAAAGTACTTAGTAGTTGCACATTCCAAAGCGTAGATCTCTATGGAGAAGAATGGGCAAAAATTTATTTAATAGATGAAGTGGGTAATGGACCTGAAATAAACTCACAAAAGTTTGAAACTTTTAAACAAAGCAGACTCGGAGAAATCCGGAAACATTTGTATGAAGAAGTTCGTTCATATTTGAATAGCATTGAGATGGGAATTAAAGGTCATCGTAGCGCTGAGATAATGGTAACTAAGTTAATCGAACGATCGGAATCTACTTATCACAGTTGAACTTAGTTTACGTAGCTATGTATACAACATTATTTTTAGTATATGCGAAACCTGAATATAGTTTGTTCAGAATAAGTAACTGAATCGATTGCAATAATTTTTAAACTATGTTATATCTTTTTCCAAAAATATTTAAACATGTTAAAAGTTGGACACCGAGCGACTTTAAGTACCTATCGCAATAATTTAGGTATCTACTGCCAAATTATTATTATCAATGAGCTCAAGACGACGCTGGAGGCGCGCGCTGCGTGGTGACCACGTTTTTGTGCGGACAACTAGGTAACAAAACACGCTTATAACTTTGTGATTTTTTTCATGATACAGTTTTGAAATTTTGTACATAGATTCTTTACATAAAAATACTAGACACGTGTTTCAGGTTTCGCTTATACTAAAACTAATGTTGTAGAGTTATTTACATTTCAGTAAGGTATACAGCGCAGGCCACACCGCCAGCCTCGGAGATGACCGGCAGCACAGTGCTCACGTGCTGCCGTGCACACTTGCACAGCGAGGCTCAGGGGAGATCTCTGCATAGTCGCCCCGGGGATGTGCCTTAACAGGCGTTGCTCTGAGGGGGCTCCGGACAGGTATTTTAAGAGGAAACGGTGCCTCCTCTCATGTGCTGAAGGTGACCACCGGGGTGGTTTTAGTGTGGTAAAAATCCCACACTTCACCGGTCTGATCCCCAAAGACCGGTCGCGTTTTGAAGGTTTCCAATCGAAAATAAAAAAAGGCCACTCCAGCATATGGCGGGCGGACGAGCGAGGCGAATGACGCATAGTTTCACCTCTTTTCATACTTTGGTTCACACCGCGAACTATCGAAAGAGCCGAACGAAGTCTGAAAAGGGCGCCGTTCGTGTCGCTCGCCCGCCAAACTAAATCGTGGTAACGTTTTAGATTAAAAAGGAACGGTTCATCTAATATCACCCGCATTCTTCTCCATGAGATCTACGTTAGGGAATGGGCAACTACAGTACTTTCACAGTTTATGCCTTGTGACTGGGACTAGCTACATTAGTAGCTACATTTCATTGTTGTCTTTGTTTTGGCAATTCAAAAGTGCCTGTAACTGGTCTACTTGAAATAAATGCTTTGATTTTGATTTTGAATGTATGTATGCTCATACAGCAATAACATACATAGCATAACATCACGACTGTAGTCCCCGTAGGGTTAGGCGCACCCACATTTCGCCAGTTATGATTTTTTAAGTCCTATGTAATGGGGGGCGAGCCTATTGCCATCAACCGGGGGGTAAATCCGGACTACGTGGCAACAGAGAAATTCCTGATGGTGAAACCCAATAACACTTTGCCGGGAATCGAACCCAGGATCTCATGCTCAGCCGTCATGCTTGCGACCACTAGACCACGGAGGCTGTCACTGACTGCGACACAGTATACAGCAATATCTAAAGTTAAAGCCAATATTTGATTAGCTTGAGTGTGTTCATAATAAAAAGCAATTGTTGCGGTGTCTGAGTAAATACTTGTTGAGTTTCGTTTCATAGTAACAACGCACGAGAGGATTTTTGTACAAGGTGTAAACGGACCCTTCACGAAGCCGTCAACCAAGCATTCTGTACATCAAACTAAGTAACTCTACGCAAAAATTATTGCTGGGAAACGACTTTTTTTTGGGGAGAAAAGTCACGTTTGACGGCAAGACTCGATGGAACGCACCCAAAACATTGTGCTGGTGGATGGATTGAATAGTACTGGGGTCGTGGAGGTGTGTAAAGTAAAAAAACTTACAATAAAACATGTATTTAAAAAAAAAAACTTGTGAAAAATTTGGAACTTTGACCCCGAATATCTCCGTAACTAGAAGGTTCCCAGGTATGGTTTAGAACAAAAAAAATATCGCAAAGACGGGGAGAACAAGTGACTTTCGGCTTCGTTAAGGGTCTATTTATTTAGTTGAGGGTTTTTGGAAAACCCTTTCTAATGATTTAGTCTCAAACGCTCGGATTATTGGTCAGACTTGCGGGCTTCTGAAAACCAGTAACGAATCAATGATCTTCGAATGAGAGCCAGGATCAGCTGCTTTCGGTGGCTCAGACACCCGATATATTAGGGATGGACTAACATGGCATTGGCCGTGAGTCATCATCTGCTTAGCCTTTTCCCAACTATGTTGGGGTCGGCTTCCAATCTAACCGGATGCAGCTAAATACCAGTATTTTACATGGATCGACTGCCTATCTGATCTCCACAACCCAGTTAGTACTGGATAATACGATACCCCTTGATAAGACTGGTTATCAGACTTTCGGACCACTGACAACCTGGAAAAGATCTACAAATGACAGCCGGGACCAACGGCTTAACGTGCTTTCCGAGGCACGGAGGAAATTCGGTATGTAATTGGCGGTCACCCATCCACGGACCAACCTAGGCAAGCGCGGCTTAACCTTAAGATCGACCCGAGCGGCTGTTATTATTTAGCCACGAGCTCCACGAGTACGAAATAAAAATGAATACACTTTCAAATTCCGGGAGTTAGGGCAACATTTACGATGAGAACAAATGTAATTTCAGTCATAAAAGCTGAAAACAAAGCTAGCACTTTAACTTAACTCCGAAGCAACAAATCTCTAATAAGGAAAATATTAACCGTAAAAGAAAACATTTTTTCCGAACGTTTTCCTTATTATCGTTCATAATCCAAGACAAAATGGTATTCAGAGTAAAGTTCATTTGGAACCTCACTCAAATGACCGCATATATTTGAAAGTGAACTCATTTGTTTTTATAAAAAACATAGAGGATCCACGATGAGACACCGTTCGAATTTTGAAGTGAGGTTTTTTTTTCGTCGTGACAACTGGCATAGATAATATAATACTTCAACTGGCAAATCGGTCGTGGTCGTGGTCAAAAAAGGTTTATGCCGTGGCCAATATAGCAGTCGCAACCTTTTTTTATAAAAAAAATAACAGACTTCTAAAAAAAAGTACTTTACACTCGGAAGTCGGTTACTTTGTTTGTTTCATTGACTTTATTGCCACCGACTTCCGAAAATATTTTTTTTTTCACTTTTTTAGTGTTCTTTTAGTCGGTTATTTTTTTTAGCGAAGAAGAAAAACTACGTATTATAGAAGATAACTCATAAACTACAAAAGTAAAGTTAATACAATGTATATGGGGCTGCCGTGCAAGTATTCAGTACCAAATGAAAAAAGAATCACGAAAATTGGATCAGTAATCATAAAGAAATCGGTGTACATGCATGAAAAACTAAGTTTTTTTTTTTTAATTTAAGTTTTTTTTTGTTAGTTGTATGCACGTCATGACCCAGCGTTTTTTCTTTCTTTCTTTCTAATAGTAATAATGCAATTAAGTTGATTATTATACTACATTTAAAAAGAACGAGAAACATTAGTAGCGCTATGATTCGAGTCAGTTCAGACAATTAAGAGAAATACCAGTCATTTTAAGTTACTTGGAAACAGTTGGCTTTTCGTTTGCTTTCATTTCAGAGGTAACTTTATCTGTAAGCTTATTAGTATCATACTTGGAAGTTTATAAGCTTTTTACGGTTCCGTGGCCAAATGGCAAAAGCGAAACCCTTCTAATTTATTAATTTATTCCTTCGTTGTTTCCCAAAAGCGTTTTTAGAATTCCGTAGGCAAATAGCAAAAACAGAACCCTTTTAATTTCGTCATGTCAGTCGGAGTTTTACGTGCTTTTTAGGGTTACATAGCCAAATAACAAAAACAGAATACTTATAATTTCCTCATATCCGTCTGTCTTATCATTTGTCCAGATGTTAGGCAGCCATTTTAGTTAGAGACTATTTGCATTATATCAAAAAAATAAGAAAAACAGTGTAAGAATTTTGATAACCGATAAATAATGCTGTTATCCTCTAACCGCTGTCAAATAACTACAAATAACAGCCGGCTCGTAGCCATTTTCCCGCTAGATGGCGCTGAAGTCAATATTGTTTTGTATTTGTAATTGGAACATTAGTAAGCTGTAGAAGTAGTATACGCGCCTCTCGGACATTACACTTCATTGAACTTGATCATAACATTGCCTCAAAATCCACCCAAATCGACATATAATCCCAAAATAATATCTATCATTGAATACAGTATCGTTTACACACCGACACACACAGACAAGATTGAATATTAGTATTTCCGGGCCACTAAGCGCTCTCTACATGTATGATAGGTAACCATCCACGGACTTGCATCGACAAGTATTACGCGTAACAAGATAGTAGCGTGAAGAACTTGAAAAACACATCAAAATTCTTCAAAAAGCAAATAGTAAGTAGAAACAAATCTCTTTAGTATTTCGTTTCGTCACATAAAGCGGGACTGACAGCAGCGGATGTGGACGATTCACGCGATTATTGGAGATGCTCAAATGATATTAAGTTTCATTGATACACTCGACTTTTCTGTCCTTTATTGAGGAAAAGATTTTTTATGGATAATACCTAAGTCATTCATTCCGATTAAATACGGGACCGAAACGTGGTCGCCTACAATGGGCCTCATCAGAAGTCATAAAGTCACCCAAAGGGCAATAGAGAGATGGCTATGCTCGGAATTTCTTTGCAAGATCAAATCAGAAATGAGGACATCCGCAAGAAAATCAAGGTTACCGACGTAGCCTTAAGTGGCAGTGGGCAGGGCACATCGCTCGCAGAACGGATGGGCGATGGGGCCGAAAAGTTCTAAGACGTTGCGTTGGAAGGCCTCCTATTAGGTAGACCGATGACCTGGTGAAGGTTGCGGAGATCCGCTGGATGCGAGTCGCACGGCGCCAGCCAATGTAGCGACACTTGGGGGAAGCGTATGTCCAGCAGTGGACGTCTTTCGGCTGAAATGATGATGATGAGCTATTTGCACTTTGCAGCCACCATCATCTGCCAAGCTTTTTGGGGTTGGATTCCATTCTAACAGGACACTAACCTCGATGACCCAGTTGCTGGATAACGTTACACCCCTTGATAAGAATGGTTTTTAGCTACGACTACCAAATGACAATGACAGCCAGGCGGGACCAACGGTTTAACAAGCCGCCGTATAATGGTCAGTCATCCATAATCCAGTTAGAACTAGAACAAAAATAGCAATTGAAAATGAAATGATGAATTCATAACCGATACACTAATGGAATTAATTACTGGCGAAATATCAGTTGGAGACGCATTAAAATGTTAACATAGTTTATGAGTCATAAGTTGATGAGTCATAGTTTATGAGTCATAAGTTGTTGTTGTTGTTGTTGTTGTTGTTGTTGTTGTTGTTGTCATAAGTTGTTTCGGTATGAATTCATAATTTTCAATTTAGTTCTGGTATGAGTATATTTTTGTTCCCAAGGATGGATTTATTTTTTTGAGTAAACTATATTGTATGTAACTGATGGTTTTCATTTTCTATCGATATAGTGAAAAGTCCGGGAACAATTCCTAATGCCATGGAACCACGGGTAATAAAAATTACCCATGGACCTGGTAATGGGTCGACCCACCGGGGCCACGGGTAACGAGTGTAATTATGTTTATTTTCTCATCACAAGCGTTACAGACCAAGGCAACCGACCAACCAAGGGCGTTGAACCAAGGTAACCGACGTAGCCCGAAGAATAGCCAAACTTAAGTGGCAGTGGGCAGGGCACATTGCACTCAGAACGGATGGCCGATGGGGCCGAAAAGTTCTGGAGTGGCGACCGCGAACCGGAAGACGCTGCGTTGGAAGGCCTCCCACTAGGTGGATCGATGACCTGGTGAAGGTTGCAGGGATCCGCTGGATGCGAGTAGCACGGGACCGGTCAATGTGGCGACACTTGGGGGAGGCCTATGTCCAGCAGTGGACGTCTTTCGGCTGAAATGATGATGATGATGATGATGAAGCGTTACAGTAAACAGAAATTATTAAATCTAATACACAGGGTAAATGTTTCGGTGGAACGCCTCACAATAGTTGAACACCAGCGGGTGTCTGCAACAACATTTGCTATAATATTTCAGTAGGCGCACACTGCTACGTCACGCAGCCTACAGACATAACTCGCAATGTCATTCTACCGACGACATTCGCGCTGTACGCAACCTTTTATATTAAACCAGTATCCATATGTAATTTGGACTTTAATTTAGACCCAGTGTATAACAAAATATACAGTAAACATTTGTGAGAGACTGGTGCCCGAAATAGGCATACAATACCTGTGTTACGGCTCACCAGCCCCCGTAGCATGACCACTGTAGACAATGATTTCTTTGACGGAAGAATCGACAAAATGACAGATTGTGTCGACACAATGACAGATTTCTTTGCACTATCTGTCATTTTGTCGATTCTTCCGTCAAATAAATCCTTGTCTACGGTGGTCATGCTACGGGGGCAGGCCCCCCAAGACTTGCAGTTAAAAAACTTATTTAGATTAATAACATAACAACGAATATAGGATGTTGTAGTGTGTTGTCCAAGAATCGACCTCGGCAAGCGAAGCTTAATCTAAAATACCCGTGCACCGCTTGCACGACCGCAAAAACAACATGAAGCTCAAATTAGCCTTTAGAAGAGTTGTTTTAAAAAAACCAAATATCATCATCATTGCCCTTATCCCAATTCATTTGGGGTCGGCGCAGCATTCTTCTTCTTCCATACTTCTTTATTACTCGTCATCTCATCAGACACCTCCATTCTTGCCATATCATTATTTACACAGTCCATCCATCATTTCTTTGGTCTTCCTCTACTCATATCCCCATCCACATTCATATACAAAACTTTCCTCACGGCATTTTCCAAAACACGACATTTAAAAAAAAAACAAATAGGCTGTAGGTCCCGCTGAGATTTGTTTTTACTTACAAAAACAAATCTCAACGGGACCTACAGCGGCAGACGAGAAAGATTCACACAATTACTTGCGATACTCCGATGGTATTAAGTTTCATTGATACACTCAGTGTTTTTGTTCCTTATTTATCGAGTTTCAATTTGTGTTGGTTTTGATTGATATCTGAAAGTTGCGCTAGTTACAGAAAAGTTGAAAGGGAATCGACTGTCTTGGTATGGACATTTGTGATGAGGAGGGATGAATCATCATCATCATCATTCATCATCGATCATGAATTGTGTGAGGAATGATATGAAGGAAAAAGGAGTAAATGATAGTGTGACGATTAACAGGGGAGAATGGGAGAAAAAAACGTGTTCCGCCGACCTCAAGTAACATGGGACAAGTGCAGGAAGATGATGAAGATGGTGATGATCCGAAGGTCAATAGCTAAGTGAAAGGCATGGATTTATCGGAATGCTAAGACATCGATTATGGTTGGTTAATCAAATTTTTAACCGACTTCAAAAAAGGAGGAAGTACTATGTTCGGATATAAAACTTATAACTGGCAAAGTATGAGTGTCGGTACATAAACACCCCTCTGTCTACACCTTCAGGGAATCCTGAAGGTGTAGACAGAGGGGTGTTCAAAAGGTGTAAAGGACTTGTGCAATCATGTTGATGGATATCAATTTCACATTTGCAAGTACCGAATCGCAAGTACAGTCGATCAAGCTATTTGGTATACAGTCAAAACTATTCATCTTATGATACACTTTCAGTATTCGTTTTATACAGGGTGGAAGGGACACCGACGCGAAACGAGTACCACGTTATTTATTATCGGTTATTAACAAAATAATTTGCTGTTTCCTACAAAAGTGCAATACCTACACGGTCAAAATATATGGACAACAGATTTTTTTTTTGACGTACTGAACACGTGGTAACCGTTTTTGTGTCGATGTCCCTTCCACCGGGAATAGAGCGTACTTTATCAACTTATAAAATGCGTTTAGTAAATGTCAGTTTTATCTTTGTATTGGAATTTAGAAAATGACAGCTGTTAAACGTGAAATTGTCAAGTCTCAATTTTACATTGTAACTAGAAAATGTTACCACATCATCCACACAGACGAAAAAGATAAAATGCGTATTATAGAAGATAACTCATAAAGTACCTTAGAAAAAATAATAAAATTTATATGGGACGACCGCACGAGCTTCTTCTACTAAATAAAAAAAATATCACTTAAATCGGAGCTTACTGCTACACGGAGAAATTGGTGAATATACATGAAAAAAAAAGATGTTAGTGGAATACATGACCTCCTTTTTAGAAGTCGGTTAAAATGCAAGTTATCTGCCTGTACACCACGTAGCTCGTTCGCCTGTACGTTGATAAAGGTCAGTTCTGGCGAACTATTGACAGGTGTAAGTAAACTAACTGCAGTAGTGAACTAGTGACCCACTACCCTATATCTGATGCACCTAAATGTCAGCGATACGATCGATGGCTTTGCTTTCATTTAGTTTATTAAAGAACAAAGGGTTTAGTGGCTGAATAGTTGAGGTGTGCTTCTAATTTTCGAGCTAAGAAAGAAAGTTAGATGCATAATGGAATCGAATAACAAAATGGAGGTTATCGGTTTCCTTACACTTATTTATTGACACAATAAAAGAAATACATACAAATTGACTCCTTCTATTATTGAAGCCAGTTAAAATGTAGCCTATATTACCCAGGCCATAACAACGAATCAATTGATACCTTTTTCATCAAGATCGGATTAATAGTTTAGGTGCTACGGAGGAACATACATACAGAGACTGCTAAAACCATAACCCTTCCTTTTGGCTTCTCCGTAGTCGGGTAAAAAGATCCGTAACGAAGCCGAAAAGTACTTGTTGTTACGGAGATATTGGAGGTTAAAGTTATATTATACTTCCATTATATTATACCTCTATGATCCGTGTTCTATTCAATGCAACCGTCAGCATAATGTTTTGAGTGCGTGACATTGAACATTGTGTCCTGCTTACCGTAAAACTTGATATTTCATCCCAAAGAAAAAAGGTGGTTTCCCAGCAATAATTTTTGCGTAGAATTACTGACTTTGGTGTACAAATGCTTGGTTGACGGTTTCGTGAAGGGTCCGTTTACACCTTGTATGTAATGCATTTGTGTATACAACACTATTTTTAGTATATGCGAAACCTAAATATAGTTTGTTCAGAATAAGTACCTAAATCGATTCCATTAATTTTTAAACCATGTTATATTTTGTCCCAAAAAATATTTAAAACAGTTACAAGTTGGACATTGAGCGACATTAAGGACCTATCGCAATCATTTAGGTACCTACTGCCAAATTATTATTATCAATGAGTTCAAGACGACGCTGGAGGCGCGCGTGCGGGCGCGCTGCGTGGTGACCACGTTTTTGTTCGGACAACCAGGTAACAGAACAAGCTTATAACTTCGTGATTTTCGATGATACAGTTTTGAAATGTTGTACATAGATTCTTTATATAAACATACTAGACACGTGTTTCAGGTTTCGCATATTATACTAAAATTAACGTTGTATATGATATGAACTTTCTGTAGAGCATCACCAATAAGGTTAGTATCTGCATATAAATTCATCTGTGAGGTATTAGTGACTTGCAATTTGATCGATCTTGCTCAAGGCTATCTTAGATCACAAGGGGATTGAATTACCGTCGACGACTATAACATTTGATATTATTGCTTGACCAATACACTGCTGTAGCTATACTTACAGATGTTTGATTAGAGCCATAGATGGCTATGATTCACGACCTTGAATTATATATATAATATTCCCATAGCTGGGACACAGGCCTCAAGAGAGAGGGCAATAATCGACCACGAAATGCAATTTGCAACCTTGCAGGATGTCACAACTCACAAGCCTTCGAATTTTTGCTTTGATTTACAACATATATACTATAAGTATTTTGTGAAGCTTTGAAGACTTATATTGACCAGAAAAAACCCTTTTTTTTTAACAAAAAACTAAAAGGGTGCAAAAAGTCCTTAATTCGATAACCAAGGCGGAAAAAGAACGAAGTACGTACCATAGCGTCTGGTATCTTAGATGAAGCGCGTACGGATGGTTTTCAAGCCATCATGCGCAAGAAATCAAACTCCTTGCTGCACCGCCTACGAAGCAGCAGCAACAGCATTCTGAATGCGTTTGCTGCCCGTTTTGACTGTCCTTTCCAGAATCAGTGGATAAGGACAGCCATAGGCATCAGTTAGTTATAGTTACTATAAATACTAACATATTTTTAGGTACATTTTTGTGTTACTAACTCACAAACATTTTATGTTTTTGTGATATATATTAATGCAAATTATATGGAGATTTTCTGAAATAAATAATAATAATAAGGTTTTTCATTAAGAATTTCTGAAGGTTGAGTTTTCGCGTCCTTTTGAATGAGTGGAATAACATGAGCCACTGGCCAAATGTGCCTTATGCGACCAATTTCCTCCTTTTTTTATCTTTTACTAGCGGCCCGTCTCGGCTTCGCACGGCTGCCTATGTTACTCAGGGATAATGTAGCATTCTAATGGTGAAAGAATTTTTGAAATCGGTCCAGTAGTTGTTGAGTTTATTCGTTACAAATATACAAAAATACAAATATTTATAAATATAAATTATTCAATAAACACTGTTACAAATATTTAAAAAAACATAAACATACCACACAAACCATCGTGGGTTTCACAATGGTATGCCAGACATGCAACTCGGTGCCACAACATTATTCATAATTATGTACATAGCTAGGTATACGGGGTGGAAGGGATACCGACGCGAAAACGGTTACCACATATTCAGTATATCATGCTGAACACCCACATTGAAATTTTTCATCGGTTATTTTTTTTTAAATCAGCTGTTCCACACGTTTTGACCGTGACCGTATGCTGACACCACATACCTAACAACTATAGTTAACGATAAGCTCCTGTGTTTTCAGTCTTCTTTTAGCGGGTCAAACGAAAACATAAAAGTTTTTAATACGAACACACACACGCACACTATCACACACACACACGCCACACACACACACGCCACACACACACTCACACACACACACACTCTCACACACACACACACACTCTCTCACACACACACACTCTAACACACACACACACTATTTTTTTTTATTGTTTAGATTTAAGTTTTTTAATTTTTTGTTTTATTTGTTATTTTTTTTTATACTGGGTGCACTTGTGGCATGGCCAAATAAATGTATTTTCTTTCTTTCTTTCTAAGTCGAAAGCAACCACAGACCAACAAGTAAACAATTAGCACAAAAGACTAACTAACCAATGGCGACGTTTCATTTGTTTTACATTCGAATGCATAAATAACAAATGAGAATCGATCGTTTGCAACCGCGTGCAGTATTAATGGCGACCTAGATTGACATTAACTGCTAGCAATTTTATACCTATTGTTTGTTTAAAATGGACAGTAGTTTTATTTTACAAGGACTTCTAAAGACTTTACACGACCCCCTTTTTTAGTATGGGAAATCATCAAAAGACCCTCCCGCTCTAGGCGGAGCGGAAAGGAGTCAGTCTTGTGCTGACTAAAACCCATCCATGGTCCTTCTTTGCCCTTTGTGTTCCAGGGCCGCGGTATCTCTTTCCAACAGTCCCTCAGCCCCGGCAGGCATTGGCCCTTGCGGACCCCTCCCTGGTTGCTGAGAACACTTTGAGGCGCGCGTCGACACGGTCTGTCGTCATAAGACGGCCGGACTTATTCGCCCCCCTGAAGGCCCACCCTCTTTTTCATAGGACTTAAAACATAACTGGCGAAACGTCGGTGAACTATTAGATACACCTCTGCCTAACCCTTCTGGGATTACAGGCGTGATGTTATGTTAAGTTGAGTCTGAGGAACCAACGACCAATCTTACATCACACGGTTTTCTCGTCTTGACAAAGCATCAAGATTTCTTAATTACATGGAAATTTAATAATGCAATGTCATGTGTATGATATGTACGTGTGTAATGTATGTGTATATATGTATGTTGGATTGTCAGAATTTATTCCGTTAGAAAACACACTGGGTGCCGTGCGATACCCTGTCTTTATTAAACTAACAAATTACTTAAAATTACAGTTTACACGATAACACGGTTCACAATGAATGGGTGCAGTTCTGGGACGTCTCAACTCCGCTGCGATCAGACACTGAATGACATCCTCGCCAAGAGCTCAAAACATCACGACTGCGCTGTAGATGTGGGTAGACTTGTAAGTAGGTCACGTGATGTCACTACTGGCGCTCTTGCGACTCAAATATCAACACTAGCCCTTATTCCACCTGATACTGATTTTCAGCTGCAACCTAAGAGTGCCTTATGGATCAAGATCCCATGAACGCCAGACCTACATCTATTATAAAAGCTGTTTTTTTCTGTGGAAGTACCTTACTACAGGTAAGTACTTGGACATTATGAAAAGTCGGTCGTGGTGGCTTTGGCAGACATCAGGTTAAAGAGGTGTGCAAAATAGCTGCTAAGTTACGTCATACTATAAAGCGTGATTTTTTTTTATATTACATAAGGGCTAGTATGATGGTTCACCTCTACTGCCAGACACTTTATGTGAAGGAAACCCACCTCCAGACACCTTTAAAGTATGATTAATTGTTATTGAACTTCGTATCTTCCAAAGCCACTCATCTGTCTAACCTTTTCCCAACTATATTGGGGTCGGCTTCCAGTCTAACCGGATGCCGCCAGACCAGTATTTAAAATGGACCAACTGCCTGACCTCCATATCCCAGTTAGTAGGTACTGAGTAATACGATACCCCTTGGTAAGACTGGGTGTCAAAATTTTTGGCCTACTACTACCTGTAACGACTGTGAATGACCTACAAATGACAACCGGGACCGACGGCTTAACGTGCTTTCCGAGGCACGGAGGAAACTCGGTATGTGATGGATGGCTTAACCTAAAAACGACCCAAGCGGCTGTTATTATTTAGCCACGAGCTCCTCTGCCAAAGCCACTACGACCGACTTGTCAGAATACTGTTTTAAGCTTTCACATGTCTCTTCACTCTTCTTTGTCTTTTGCTAAGCGCACTAATGGAACTCGACAGTAAGTTACGGCAAAACACACTCACAGTATCGCCAGGTTTTGCGGAGTCCTTATTACGGTGACCAGTCAGTTCACTAAACATTAATTCAAAAATTTTTACTTGACAAGCAACGATTGGGAAAAACATTATTTGTCATTTCATCATTCTACAACAACAAGTTTACCAAATAGTACACTTAGCAAAATAATTATCCGATAAACTTTTATTTAATAACGTATTATTTGAAAAACAATTCATTATTTTTTTAATTTTATTTCATATATAACGTTTGGAATAAAGATACTACACAAATTAACTTAATATAAATAAAATAGTATTTTTTTTTCATTCCGCTGCTCTGGACTTTTTTTCTTTAATTTTGTTTTCTGTAAGCACAAACCCCCCAAACAAACACAGATGCTGACAGAAACCCTAACCCTAGACGGTCGACGTCAGGGGCACCCCGAGGTTCGGTTAGTTAGGTTCCTTTAAACCCTGCAGACAGAAATAGGAGCCGCGCAGCGGGGCTCCGTCGACCTGCTGACGGATTATCCTAATGAATCTAAATGAGAAAAGAAAAATGTATAAATGATTAAATATCATCTGATGCATTTGTAAAAAGAATGTATTTAAAACGAGTGTTTATAAAATAATAAATTTGCGGAATAAGTTGTTTTCGAAATAAATAGTATACGAAACGTTGGTTGTAAAATGAAAATTTGTCAATGCAGTTTTGATGAAACTTTAGTGAACCCCTTATTACGATGCCGGCTGCTACTTTTGAGCTTACTCAAAACTGGATTCCACATACTTGACAATTCGAATTTGACTTTTCATAATATCCAATTGTTCTTACTTATTGTAAGGTAGGTACATCTACAGAAAAAGTTACAGTTTTTATCAAAAATAAGGTCGTAAGTCTTGTGGTTCTCCCTGTAATGCTCGAATACTTTTATCAATTTAAACGAAAAACCAAGAGATGCGGTCAGACCTTGAGTAAATTGCACAAATGAGCTTGTCCTCCTGCCTCAGGCACTGCCTAACCCACAAAATAGTCATTTGACAAATTAAATAAGTACTTCTTAAAAAATATCGTCAGGGAAGAGGTATACGAGGAAAATAAAACATAATTCTATCTTGATTTAATAAACTGAAATGAAAAAGGCAGCTTCTTCCATTTAATGTCTATTTTTGTACATTTCTCATCTTATTTTATGATTCCATGAGCGTAGAGATTATCCTCACGAAATTATTTTCGTTTAGAAGTTGGGGTTTTTCATTTTATTTTGAATTTAATTAATGTCAACATTAAGGTTTGTTTTTTACTGCCTTTGGTTTAGTGTTTGCATCGTTGATCGTGATTGCAGCGCTCCTGCTGAGATTCAGGGTGTTATCCCCAGAACAAGGAAAGATTTAAACTTATACTGTCACTTACGGGATATCTTCCGTGATTGTTCATTATTTTGAGCTCCCGATATTTCGGCGCTGTTGCAAGCACCATGATCGCGGGTTGACTGGAGAATGCGGGTGGATGGAAAATAAAATTGAATAAGAGCAAACAAATCTATCTACCCTCTTTCTTTGTTAAATATCGGGAGCTCAAAATAATGAACAATCACTGAAGATATCCCGTAAGTGACAGTATAACTTTAGTTGTAAAACGTGAAAGCTTAAAACAGTGTACAGAAAGATTTATCTATAGCGTTGACGACTTACGGCATTTCTTACAAACTTTCAATTCTTTTTTTTTCTACCGATTATTATTTTTGAACCGATTTTAATGAAACTTCATACGCATAAGCAGGATACAAAGTTACTTAGTTTGATGTACATAATGCTACCAAGCTTGTCGGCTTCGTGAAGGGTCCTGTATACAGTGTGTTTGCCTACCGGATACCGATACTTTAAGGGAATATTATATACTCATTTCTATCGTAAAATACACGTTTATAAATACTCCTAACCCCAAACCCCGCGAATGGCAGCCAACTTGTTTTTTTAATCGCTTGATCTAGGGTATATTCAATGTAATGCTTAACATCTTTGAATCTAAGAGACCTAGAAACGTGTAAAACGCCGAGGCTATTAAATTATTACATAAAAATAAGCAAAAAGAGCCTAAAAATAAGAAATTACGAAATTTTACAAAAAAAAAACACTTTTTTTTTATTTTCTTTTTTCTACTCTAGTACAAAATTAACTCCTGAATGTTGCGGAACATTTTATATTAAATCAAAGTATTTAAGTAAACCTACAAAATGATATCTAAATTTTGACTCAACACCAATTATTTTAAGAGTTATAGCCATTTGAACATAGCCCTGTCCCAGCGCATAGACTCCAAAAATACAAACGTAACGCTGTAAATGAGTATCACAACTGTAGTGACATTATTTCCAATCGTTACGTCTGTCGCCATCTTTCCAACGGGCATCATTTGAAATGTCATATGGAACATTTAGCGCGATAATTTTGAAACAATCCTACTAATATTATAAATGCGACAATTTGTGAGGATGGATGTTTATTACTCTTTCACGTAAAAACTACTGAACGGATTTGGATGAAATTTAGCACACAGACAGTTTATAGCCTAGATTAATATATAGGATACCTTTTATCCCGGAAGTATGATCCCGTGGGACTATTATCGAACTCCACGTGGACGAAGCTGCGGGCATAAGCTAGTCGCCTATACAAATAAAAAATCCAATAACATTTCACCAGCGTAGTTCCGATGATGACATCGAAACTACGCTGGTGAAATGCTGGTGAAATGAACATCATCTGCCCAGCCTTTTCCTAACTATGTCAGAGTCGGTTTCCAGTCTAACTGGATGCAGCTGAATACCAGTATTTCACATGGAGCGACCGCCTGTCTGACCTATACAACTCAGTCACTGCAGGGTAATCTGATATCCTTTGGTAAGACTGGCGGCAAAGATTTACAATTGATAGCCGGGAACTACGGCTTAACGTGTTTTCCGAGACATGGCTGAAATTCGGTATGTAATGGATGGACCGATTTTGACAAGCACTTCTTAACCTCGTAGATCGATCCGTACGGCTGTTATAATTTAGCCGCGAACTCCTCCGAGCGCCGTTTCGATGCCATCTGACGTATTACTGCTGACGTCATCTGTGACGTAAGAGTCTATATCTGATCGGTTGGGCGGCTGCGAATAGAATGATATTGTTATATGTTGTACTTCCTGAAGTTTTATTTAGAGTTTCGTTTAGAACTAGAAGGTTAATTTGTTATTTAGAAAAGTTATAGAGCAAGATTCCAGGGCCACCAAACCTTACTTTACGACTTTTTTTTGGTGTGAACTCTCATACCATCTCTCACTCAAAACATTCTGCTGATGGATGCATTGTACGTACATACAAGGGTGATGGAGTTATATAAAGTAAAGTTACAACACGTGTCGTCATCATTCTCCTGCCTATATCCCAACTTATTTGGGATCGCCGCAGCATGTCTTCTTCTTCCATACTTCTCTGTTACTCGTCATCTCAGCAGTCACCTCCTTTCTAGCCATATCATTCTTCACTCAGTACATCCATAGTTTCTTTGGTCTTCCTCTACTCTTTCATACTCAACATTTTCCTTATTTCTCCGCATCACCTGTCCATACCACGACAACCGATTGCCACACAACTTTTCAGTCACCGGCGCCACTTTCAGACTTCCTCTAATGTACAATACGTGTATTAAAACTAAAAAATATAAAAAATGTTCGATTTTTGACCTTCAATGTGTCCGTAACTAGAAGGTTCCCATTTGGTATGGCCCAACACAAAAAAAAAATATCGTAATGATGGGAAGAACAAGTCCCTTTCGGCCTTGATATGGCTCTTTTTACCTTTCTTTATTAATTACACCTATTTCATGCTTGATAGCTCGTACCCATCAATTACTTCGTGTATTGTGATGACCAAGACGACGCTTACCTGTAAAATAAAAAAGAAGACATGAATAAATATTCACAAAAGAGAAACGTATTATTTGATCAAATTGAAAATCTACGTCTACGCTACCAAAGACATTCTTATCTTCAAATATAACATCAGTTGAAGTACAGAATATGGTGCTAAATTACAATGATATCCGATACCTCACACTCAAACTATAAACATATTTGTCGGATAGGGCAGGATTTATTCCGTTAGGCTCTTATATCATGTGGGCAGACGATGGGTTTCGTGCTATGAAAACACACTGGGTGCGATACACTGTTTCTAGCAAACTAACAAATTACTTGAGATTACAACTTAACACAATAACACGGGGCACAATGAATCAGATATAGTTCCAAGACGTCTCAACTCCGCCGTGATCAGACATTGAATGTTGCCCTCGCCTCGAATTGAACATCAGGTCTGTGTAGAAGCACGCTGTGTTGTGGGTAGACTGGTAAGGTGGTCGCCTGATGTCTCCATTGCACACAGGCGCGCTTTCCAATTCATTTTATTTCCGTACTAACAGCCAGACCCGACATAAATAACCAAATATAAAGTTAACCAATCAAATAGTTCTCAGACACGTTACAATCTGACGACCACACAGACTAATAACTCTAAATATAATCTACAACGGTCGGGTGCATCGTAAACCGCGATTACACCCGCATTTAGTAATTGTGTCGATCCAATGATATTATGAAGAAAGATACGCTACGTTCGTACTGAGCGGCATTCAAATTTTGTTGCGTTGTTACGACTGCGATAGATAATACGGAACGTATGATACAGAAAGAGATAGCTATTGCGCTTGAAGTACTTAAATTACGACAATTGTCTGAATTTGTCTGCAACAATTGCTCGCTAGTGCGATATCTAAGGACCTCATTTTATTTCTAATATCATTGTGTCGATCTCATTGAAGGCAGCACTTCCAATTTTTCGGATACATATGCGTATTGTATAATTATCACTAGCTTCGGTGAAGGAAAACATCGTGAGGAAACCAAACTAGCATGCTTGATGGATATTTCTTGACGACATGAAAAGCCAAGTCAGAGGGGCCTGTGGACGGTGAGTAATGGGCTAGCTCACCGTCCGGCCGTCTTATGGCGACAGGCCGTGTCGACGCCGCGTTCGTGTTCCACGTGCGCCTCAAAGAGAAGTCAACACACAGAAAGGGCTTATGCCTGCCAGGGCTGCAGGACTATTCGAAAGAGAAACCGCGGCCCTGGAACACAAAGGGCAAAGAAGGAACGTGGATGGGTTTTAGTGAGTAGAAGTCTGACACTCCCTTGAGGGGGGTCATTTGATGATTTCCCATCGGAAAAAAAAGCCAAGTCAGAGGCCCACGGGAAGCACAAAACTTAAACAGGATTTTAGTTCTTAAAATGCGTCATAGAATATGTCGCTAGCGTTTTTTTTATCAATCTGATTATTTTCGATGTAGGGCCATTGCTATGGGGCCACCACTCGTACTATATATAGGGTGCAGTCACCCTATACTTAAACAATAAAACCGCGAACCACGCGGGTCCTCTACCTACCCACTGTTGCACGGTGCGATAGTAATGACACAGAACGACGTCACGCGGTTAACAGCTGATAGGTCAAAGGCGCGGCGGCGTTTCATACGAGTATAAAGAAAAACTTTGGGAAAGTTGTTTGTTACCATGAGTACAATCATGTGTTTAAGTATCGGTCACTAATTACCAGTCACCCTGTATAATGACAACTATGTCAAACTATTTTCTGACCAACACACAGACTAATAAACTCTAAATATAATCTACAACAGTCTGATGCATAGTAAACCGCGATTACATTCGACTTCTAGTAATTGTATCGAAGTCACTGAATTACTGATTTAATTCCACCGGCGAGTAACAAGTTAGGATTAGTGAAACATGGGATTAATCCTATCCTACTTTAATATTATAAATGCAAAAGTTTTTGAGGATGGATGGATGTTTGTTACTCTTTTACGCAAAAACTACTAAGTGGATTTGGATGAAATTTGGCACACATATAGTTTATAACGTGGATATTTGTTATCCCGGTAGAAAGATCCCGTGGGATTAATTACCGAACTCCACGCGGGGGAAGCCGCGGACATAAACTAGTTTACACTGAAGTGCAAATCTCGAGCACACATCACTGCAAACCGTGATTCATAAGTGTTTGTTTCTTTTTGTTCTTAATGGGCACAGTATTCTTTTGTTTTTTTTTGTTGTCGTTTTATAATTAAGAGTCGCAACGTTTTATTTCAGTTGGTACTAGCGACCCGCCCCGGCGTCGCACGGGTTCTCTATATACATATAAACCTTCCTCTTGAATCACTCTATCTATTAAAAAAAACCGCATCAAAATCCGTTGCGGAATTTTAAAGATCTAAGCATACATAAGGACAGACAGCGGGAAGCGACTTTGTTTTATATTATGTAGTGATGTGTGAAAAATATTTTAGACTCTTATACGGCGTGGAAGGGACACCAACGCGAAAACGGTTACCACGTATTCAGTACATCATTTTGAACCCCAGGGCCACATAGAAAATTTTCATCGGTTACAGCTGTTTCCTATAAAAGTGCGATACCTACACGTTCAAAATGTGTTATTGTAATAAAAGTGAATGACTATAAAAAAAAAATGTTTCGTTGGGTTTTTGTTATCATAAGTACATTCACGTGTTTAAGTATCGGTCACTAATTACCAGTCACCCTGTATTTGTGAAATATAATAGGTATCGTGTTTGACTTGACTTAGAACATTTTCGAAAAATAGTGTTACAGCTAAATTAGACCGATTTTAGATTTTCCATAGAAACAGAAATTTCCAATTATCTTTTTTTTTAAAAGACATTTCGAAAAGTTCTCTGTCAAGTTTTTAGACTGATGTATCCTGCTTATGCGTACGAAGTTTCATTAAAATCGGTTCAGTCATTTCGAAAAAAATCACTTGAAAGTTTGTATGAAATGCCGTAAGACGTTAACGCTCTTAACAAGAAAACCTACTTTCACTCACATATTCATTTCCACTAAGCCGAATGAAAAAACATGAACAAACTCATTCCTTATTTAATACTTACCCAACAATTTTTTGTAGAAAAACATCATTATATCCCTATACATCTTAATTACATGTGAGAACTCAATGTAAATATTGATGTATTGCTTGTTTTTATGTTTTTCCTTTATCGAAAGAGATTATGTATTATGTTTTTGGTGTCTGTATGGTGTCCGGACGTAAAGAATAGCACCATCCCATATCTTCCCGTGGGTGTCGTAAGAGGCGACTAAGGGACTTACCAGAGAATGGGCAGCAGCGTTCTCTGTGTTTTATAACAACCAAACTGCGATCGCCAACCCGCCTGCCAAGCGTGGCGATTATGGCAAAACCCCCCTAGACTGGTCAATGTGGCGACACTTGGGGGAGGCCTATGTCCAGCAGTGGACGTCTTTCGGCTGAAATGATGATTATGTTTTTGGTAGGCCATTAATATTATTTTTGGACTAACGAGTTTTACCTGACAAGGAGTTATGGAGCGAAGTATTCTGGGTGTCAAACTTACGGACCACATCAGAAACTCCATACTTCGCTCCAAAACTCAAATAGCTGATGCTGGCCTTACAGCTGCTAGGTTGAAGTGAAACTGGGCTGGTCACGTCTGCCGCATGTCGGAGGAGCAATGGGCAAAAATTACCACTCAGTGGATACCAAATAGCAGGAAACGACAACGTGGTAGGCCCAGAAGGAGATGGCGGGATGAGCTGGACTCTTTCGCAAAGAGGGAAGGGAGGCCTTTGCCCTGCAGTGGTACAATATAGGCTTAGTGAGATTTGAAGAAGTATCGGTCTGGGTGTAGCCTTACTGGCGCTCTGCAGCGAGGACTTTTTTTCAAAATTTTGCGGGTTTTTTTTATATTTTCATCTCATGGATTGCGTGCGACTAGAGCAACAATTTCTTTCCCGATTTTTTTTTCATCTAAGCCATTTCGGAAATATAGAGCGATTTACATAAAATTACACACACACACATGATTACATTTAATTTGTTTTATCTTTTTTATGTTTACTTTTTTATAATTATAATTTTCATATTATTGTAATCTCGTCCATTTTTTTTTGTTTTGTCCTGTGTGAGTCTAATAAATACTTTTTCTTTCGTTCAAAATAAAAATAAAATGAAGGCCCATAATTCGGAAAAGGTGCGTCGGATAAGCATGCGTCTCAGAACGTAAATGGTTTTCATAGTCTAGGTCAATCCGATACTGCAATAAAATTGAGAAATTTCCTAAAAAAAAACTAGAAAGTTATAAGTCCGAAATTTTGGCTCAAATTTTTTTTTTGTTTTTTTTTTTGCTACTCATAGTGACCCTAAGCGTATTCTCCAACTCCTAGAAATCCACCCCTAAGACGACCTACGGACCGAACATTAACAAAATTAGTAGGTAGGTATACCATCTCATCTGATTCGATAACCAGATGAGACTGATGGCATACCTACCTACAAATTTTAACGAAAATGTCTTCGTCAAACATAGACGTGATGATATTATAGTTCAGTTCCATATATAAACCTTTTAATTATAATATTCACTTCAGCTGATCAATTGGTGCCGATCACATGATGAATTGAGAGCAACATATTCATAGCGCAAGTTAAATATAGGTGCCGTCACAGTGCAGGCAAGTGCAGAAGATCAACATGACTGGAATAAGGCTGCCTGTCCATTGAAGCGGAGCGAGGCTGAGGAGCGGAGAAACGGAGAGATATTAACCAATAAGATTGCATAAAATCTCCGCTCCGCTCCAATATGCAACATTATTTTATGACATATCAGTCAATTTAGAAAGTGAAAATGGGGAAGTCTCTTTTTGAAACTTTTAATCAAAGCCTTGTAAATGGAGATTCATAGAAGTCATACTACCTTGTGTTCGCGGCTTCGCCAGTGTGAATTGAAATGCCATTGATCGGTTAAAGATGTTATTAGTTTAGTTAATCCTAATAGCATTTTGTATTGCGTAGTGGCATTTCAATTCACCACTATCACTAGTCAGCCTTTGTTCTGTTGCAAAATTTTTGAGCTAGTTATAGTTAATGTTTAGCGGTTGATGTATCCTTGTTATTGATGGAAAAGTACTTATGAGTAGTTACATAAAAATATAGGTAATATTGTATAAAGGGTATAAATAGACCCTTAACGAATCCGAAAGGCACTTGTTCTCCTCGTCTTTGCGATCATTTTTTTGTTCTAGACCATACCTTCTAGTTACGGAGATGTTGGGTCAAAGCAACTTTTTCACTAGTTTTTTTTTTTTAATTACATCTTTTAATGTAAGATTTTTACTGGGGTTCTTTTGAATGCATCCATCAGTACAATGCTTTGAGTGCGTTCCATCGAGTCCTACCGTAAAACGTGACTTATCACCCCAAAATAAAAATCGTTTCCCAGCAATAATTTTTGCGTAAAGTTACTTAGTTTGATGTACATAATGCTTGGTTGATGGCAAATCTACCAACAAACTGCTTTACAGTCTGGCAGAAATAACATTTTTTGTAATGCTTAGGATGGTACCACAAATAAACGCTTTTTTTCCATAACCGTTTTATTTACTTATTTATTTAAACTTCATGTACAAGAGTGGTACATAGGCGGACTTAATGCCACAAGGCATTCTCTACCAGTCAACCTTTGGGTCAAATAGGACAGCATTGTGATAGAGTACAAAAAAATATATAAGAAAAATACCATTTTGTTAACATAAATTGATATACATAAATAGGTACATACTAATACACATATATGTACAGTAAAATGAAATAAACTAATATATATTATAATACATACAAATACTCCAAAATTCGAGAAACCTTATAATAATTACTATGACTACTAATATCTAGCGTTTTATGATTTAATTCATAATAACTCTTGCGTGGAGTCAAGTTGACCTACTGCTCTTACCTCAACAGCGCCACAATTCTATTTCAGTGAATCTGACTGGTGCGTTCAACCCGGACAAATAAATAGCAAATATTATGATTTTATTGCAATCTCGTAGTTTTATGTCGTACATAATCACAATGTTGTGGGCAGGAAGTCTTGTAATACTATTCGTGGTATTTTTAAGAGAAAAATGCGGTATTCTTTAACACCCGTATCTATAGTCACGTTAAAGTAATGGGGGCTGTCGCGCATGAATTCGCCGCTAGTGGCGTTGGTGTAGAGTAAGGTCATAGAAAGTTCGCGTGTTGCGTGTTTTTTATCACGTATTTTTACTAATATTCACGATTGTGGTCTACATTGAGCCATTCCTAATTAATCATGACTTGAAAATTTTAAGTAGCAACTTAGGATCTTATTTGTTAGTACTTGGAGGTAGAATGATTTTTAAATCTTTCATCTTGCTAATTTTAGAGAGGATATTGTAGATATGTATCTGAAGTTAACACTATGTTGTTATACGAAATAAAATTAACTTTTTATGAAGTTATTGATATTTTAGAACAGCGGTGGCCCAGTGGTGGCAGCCCCGACTTACGAACAGTAAGTCGCGGGTTCGAACCCAGGCAGGCGCATTACTTTGTGTAATTTATTTCATCACCACTGCTCTCAAAACGGTGAACGAAAACATCGTGAGGAAACCGGCATGTCTTAGAACTAAAAAATTCGAAGACATGTGACATCTACCAACCCGCACTGGGCCCGCGTGGTGGATCATAGCCCATTCCCTCTCACAGAGAGGAGGCCTGAGTCCCAGCAGTGGGAACATTATAGGCTGATTATGCTTATGCTTGGTACTTTAAAGTATAAAATAGAATTATTGACAGGACCTTACTCGACAGTGGCGAGTATAACTGGGTAATACTAAATTAAATGCTTCTGAATCATAAAATTACGGGACAATGTACTGTCCCGTATTGGTTTCGCCAAATTACGGGACAACCCGTAAAATACCGGACATCTGGTCACCCTAGCTGTACTCCACCACGCGGGCCAAATGCGGGTGATTGGACGTCATATTTCTTCTGGTTCCAGGACATTTTTTCCCAAAACTCGTTATTATTACAACGTTGCTTTGAAGGCCTCTTCAAAGCAACGTCTAATTGATTTATTTCAGCTTTTTGAAAATATTATGTTACTGATACTCATACTGTTGGCCTGCGTCATCCCACTGCTGGGCAAAACCCCATGACATCCAGTTGCTACGATCCAGGGCTAATGTGGGCCACTGGTCGTTTGTTTTGTCCAGCTCGTCCCGCCATCTTCTAAGAGGAATGTCGTGACGCCTTGTAGCTGTGTCAGGGCTCCAGAAAGTGGTTATTTTGGCCCACAGTTCATTGGGCATGCGGCAGACGTGGCCAGTCCAGTCCCACTTCAGCTTAGCGGCTTTTTAAGCAACGTCAGTAATTTGTGTTTTGGAGCGCAGTGTGGTGTTGCGTACATGGTCAGTTAGTTTGACGCCTAGAATGCTGCGCTCTGCATGTTGGTAGACCTTGAGTTTAGACTTTAGAATGTTTGGCAAAGACCAAGTCTGGGATTCATAGGTCAAAATGGAAAGAATGCACACGTCCATGATTTTTCGCTTTAGTGACAGAGGAAGGTTTCCCTTCATAAGCTCCTTCATGGACCAGTAGCTCTTCCAGGCATTTTGTGTTACACGTACCAACTGCTTTTTAACCGACTTCAAAAACAGAGGAGGTTCTCAATTCGGTTGTTTTTTTTTTAAATATTTGTTACCTCATAACTCTGTCATTTATGCAACGATTTGAAAAACACTGTTTTATTTGAAAGGACATTCTTTCTGATTGGTCTTATAGATATTTCATCAAAATGTATGTCATTACTTTCCAGAATTTGACCCTTATTAACGACACTGTCGAATGGTGTGGTGTGGTGGTGTGTGGTGGTGTTTATACATTGTATGTTTTTTCCGAAATCAAAGGTTCGATTCCTGGTTAAGAAAATTAATTTTTCAAATATCGAATGATGCAGTTTTAGTTTTCATCAAAATCGGGCTCGAGACTCCTTTAAGTATTTTTCGTTATTCCTCATAGTTTCAGATTAGGCCATCCACGCCCACTTGGAAAACTCACCCTGTATAGTATAATTATTATTTATACAACATTATCTTTATTATATGCGAAACCTGAATATAGTTTGTTCAGAATAAGTAACTGAATCGATTCCAATAATTTTTAAACCATGTTATATTTTGTCCCAAAAATATTTAAAAAAGGCTACATGTTGGACACCGAGCGACACTAAGTACCTTTTGCAATCATTCAGGTACCTACTGCCAAATTATTATTATCAATGAGTTCATAACGACTCTGGAGGCGTGCGCGTGGTGACCACGTTTTTGTGCGAACAGTCAGGTAACAGAACAAGCTTATAACTTTGTAAATTTTCATGATACAGTTTTGAAATTTCGTACATAGATTCTTTATACAAAAATACTAGACACGTGTTTCAGGTTTCGCATATACTAAAACTAATGTTGTATAGTCACTAGAGCATAAAATCACAATTGAAATACATTATTATTTAAAATTAAAACTTTACATTACAAATCGTATCATAATACTCGTGATTGTATCCGAACGTCTTTATTTCACCCAGAAAGTGATTTCCATCAAATCTTATTTATAAAACAGTAGCATGATGTAATTATTATACAACGTTCGTACAGTATACTGACGTCATGACGTCATTCATCACGTCAGCTTCATCTACGTCAAGTCTTGACGGCGCCTACAGAAATATATTAGACTAGCTTTTGGCCCCGGCTTCGCTCGTGTTCATTTAGAATTGTTGCTGTTCCTGACAAGCTAGTATTTACAACCTTATCCAAAAAACTTTAAAAGTTCGATATCTCAAAAACAAGCCAGTTTGGACCCCCAGTTATCGTGGCCAAAATAGTTGCAAATTAGGTTTAATATCACCCATTTCAAGGAATGCACCCAATTACCAATCAACTTGTATATCATTGTTATTTATAGAATATATTACATACAATGATCTTATCCTGTAATGTAAAATGTTGTTTGTTAGTTCGATTATCAGGACAAAGTGTTATTGAGTTTTTCCAACAGGAATTTCTTAGTAGCAGCCACGAAGTCCGGATGCACGATTGTTGAAGGTAGGCTCGCCCCCTATAATGGTACAATTCCACCATAAATTGTAACTGGCCAAACGTGGGTGTACTATTATTAAGTACACCTTACCTCGCGAGGATAACATGCATCATGTTATGTTTATTTATTTAGTAAAAGTTTGGGCAGACCTGTACGGACAAATTGTGAACCAGCTGCAGAGAAAGAACTGACATTTACCTACTTTCGGTCATGGCATGAGTTGAAGAGCAGCGGTGGCCCAGTGGTGGCGGCCCGGTTTTTTGTAGGATGGGAAATCATCAAATGACCCCCCCCCCCCCCCCCGCTCTGGGCGGAGCGAAAGGGAGTGTCAGACTTGTACTGACTAAAACCCATCCATGTTCCTTCTTTGCCCTTTGTATTCCAGGGCCGCGGTATCTCTTTCGAACAGTCCCGCAGCCCTGGCAGGCATCGGCCCGTGCGGACCCCTACGTGGTTGCTGACATCTCTTTGAGGCACGCGTGAAACTCGAACGCACCGTCGACACGGCCTGTCGTCATAAGACGGCCGGAAATGGTGGCGGCCCTGACTTACGACCAGTAAGTCGTGGGTTCGAAACCAGGCAGGCGCATTGCTTTGTGTAATTTATTTCATCACCACTGCTCTCAAGACGGTGAAGGAAAACATCGTGAGGAAACCGGCATGTCGTAGAACCAAAAATTCGAAGACATGTGACATCTACCAACCCGCACTGGGCCCGCGTGGTGGATTATAGCCCATTCCCTCTCATAGAGAGGAGGCCTGTGTCCCAGCAGTGGGAACATTATAGGCTGATTATGCTACACAGTTGAATAATATCAGTATTTTACACGGAGCGACTGCCTATCTGACCTCTATAACCCAATTGCTGGGTAAAACGATTCCCTAGTTTAGACTGGTCAGACCATTGTAAAATTCTGATGTATTTTCTTAAGAAAAAATTAACGATTTTTTTTGTATGTAGACACAACGTACTAGTTAACAGGTTGCCTCCAGAAACCCATATTTAAAAGAAAGCTGTTTTATTTCTACTTGTTAAGAAGTATATTATATGGATATATGTATTTTTTGTAAAAAGATGTGTTCACGTTGTCCCACTTAATGTCATCATCATCATTTCAGCCGAAAGACATTCAGGGAGTGTCAGACTAAAACCTATCCATGTTCCTTCTTTGCCCTTTGTGTTCCAGGGCCACGGTATATACAGATAGGCCACCCCTTTTTTTTATTTTTAGGTTGTGAAATCCTCAAATAATCCCCCCGCTCTGGGCGGAGCAGAAGGGAGTGTCAGACTTGTACTGACTAAAATCCATCCATGTTCCTTCTTTGCCCTTTGTGTTCCAGGGCCGCGGTATCTCCTTCGAACAGTCCTACAGCCCTAACAGTTCCGCAGCCCTACCCTCTAAGTGTCGCCACATTGACCGGTCCCGTGCGACTCGCATCCAGCGGATCCCCGCAACCTTCACCAGGTCATCGGTACACCTAGCGGAAGCCCTTCCAACGCATCTAATCCTATTTAATATTATAAATTCGAAAGTTTGTAAGGAAGTATATATGTGTTTAAATTGGGATTTGATGTTTTTGTGAATAAATAAATAATAATTATCTTACTAAATGCGAAAGTTTGTGAGGATTGATGGATGGATGTTTGTTACTCTTTCACGCAAAAACTACTGAACGAATTTGGATGAAATTTTGCTCACAGATAGTTCATAACCTGAATTAACACATAGGACTTTTACTTTGATTGACTTTTTATCCCGGTAGTACCTATGATCCGTGGGACAATTATCGGGCGAAGCCGCAGGCATAAGTTAGTGTAAGTATATTTAAAGGTGTTTTTGTTTGTGTTACCAAAAAAAAGAAGCTTCATATTATACAATAAAAACCGGGTTTTGCCATAGAAACCGGAACTCTAACCGATAAATAATTTCATATTACATATGTATTTCAACCATATTCTTTTCCTCAGCTCACCATCGTATGTAAAATATCACATTAGTCATTATTTATCAAAATAATCTTGGTTCTACGCGTGGAAACATAAAAAACACATAAAACATGTGTCTTAATGTTTTCTTTGATCTTTGTAATTTATTTGCGGATAGTACAAGTTGTGAGCGGTTAGCGATTTGGTGAGAACCGTTTTAAAATAAAATAAACTAGCGATCCACCACGGCTTCGCACGGGTGCAATATATGTATAAACTTTCCTCTTGAACCACTCTATCTATTACTGAAAAACGAACTGTTTTAAAGATCTAAGCTTACATAGGGACAGACAGCGGGAAGCGACTTTGTTTTATACTATGTAGTGATAGTGATAAAATAAAATAATCTTCATTTCGGATAAGTAACATCCATATGGGTTAGTAAACAAAATGGCTGTTGTTCAAAATACATCTTCGAAGAACATCACCTAACAAAGGAGAATCGTAGCTCCCCGCTATAGTCGTCAGGATAGTGTTGGAGCTTTCCCGCACTCTGCAGAGCAAAGACGCAAATTTCTGTATGACGATGGCGTGGAAGCCATCGAGGTGTGCTTGTGCAAACATACCTGATGCACTGCAGAAACGGGGCAGCGTAATCAACATCCTGAACCCGTTATTTTAGTTTTAGGTGGCGATTTGTTTTAAGTGATTTAAACCATAGGATTTTTTACCAATTATTTTCGTTCTACTTCTGTGCCATCATCATCATCAACTACGTAATCAAAACTAGTTAAATCACTTTCAATTTCAATCTAACAAAATTTTTGATATTATCTGGAATAGAATTTCCTATAGAATTCGAATGGCCTTTTAAGTCCTAATTTTTAATATTTTAGCTTTCAAAATATTAAATCACTGTGTCAATGAATATATTACTTGAGTTATTATGTAAGTATTCACAGCAACAACTAGAACTGTTCAAATTAAAAATTAAAAAAGAACTCGCTTCTTCTTAGCGTGTCGATGGTAATCTGAATTGTGTCGGCCCAGAACTTAACCACTAGTTTGGAGCCTTTGGTGGGTTTTTCTGTAGTCGGGTTTTTAGTTGTAGTATACCACACAAATTCTTGTTTCTAATTGGTAGGCTGCGGTGTATTTAAGCACATTTAGCCAATTTCGACTACATATGGTACTACATTACAGATGGTATCAATCTCGATTTGCCAACTACACAAAATACCATGACAAAAGTGCCGTTTCGTAACTATTTTGATCTTCATTCATTGAGTCTCTTTTTGTCAGCAATTTCCCAGTAGCATTCCAAAGTTTAGATGTGTACTGTGTTGATAGCAATACGCTCTCCCCCAATTTCATAACATAACTGGCGAAATGTATATAGATTACATTTCCGTATCATCAGAATCAGAATCAGAACTTTATTTTTATTTGCTATGAAAGTAGGTACAGGAATCATCATCATCTGCCTAGCCTTTTCCCAATTATGTTGGGGTCGGCTTCTAACCGGATGCAAGTGAATACCAGTATTTTACTTGGAGCGACAGCCTATCTGACCTCCACAGCCCAGTACTGGGTAATACGATACCCCAATCAACGTCCACGAACGTCGTCGTCGTCGTCGTACGTCCATCAATTCCTTATGGGACAAAATAAAAAACAGGACACACAGGAGCACAATATTAAGTGCCACATTTACACTTCCGGACAGTCACTTGACCAGGTTTTCCTTGCTGCGGTCAACCTGGGTCCGGAGTCTATTCAAAGACTTCCAGGTCAGCCATGGCAACTCATGTCCATGTGGGAGATTTTCAGCAAGTGGAACGAATGGGTTAGGTAAGGATGCACTACCTCGCCACAGCTTTAGTCTTTCCGTAGACCGGTCGCCAGTGAATGGGGGACACAGCTCAGAAAGCTGTTTTGGCTTTTGCGATCCGAGGGTATTTAGGTGCAAAGGATGTCGTGTATCTGAAGCCATTTTGGTTGTTTCGCTAAAGCTTGCCACAGTTCTGCGAACTTCTTAACTCGCTATCAACTCAGGACTTGCACTACAATTATCTTGATAGTCTTCAAGCGAGTAGGTTCAAATGCCGTTATATCGAATCAATTTCACACCGTCCATCCATCGTTTGTTTGGCCTTCTCTTACTCTTATAGCAATCCACATTCATACACAAAACTTTCCTCACGACATTTTCCTCGTTCCTCCACGTCACATGCCCATACCGTGACAATCAATTACAACACAACCTTTCAGTCACCCGTACCCTCGCATCCAGCGGATCCCCGCAACTTTCAGAAGGTCTACCTAGTGGGAGGCCTTCCAACGCAACCTCTCCGGTTTGCGGTCGCCCCCCACTTTTCAGCCCCTTTGGTCATTCCCTCTGCGAGCAATATGCCCTGCCCACTGCCTCTTAAGTTTGGCAAATCTTTCTAATGGAAAAATCCAGTAACACTTGAATACGACCCAAATGTATGCATAACCGCTATCCTCTTCTCACTTGCACCACAAATAATCTCAATAGTCCTCCCGAGAGTTGAATACCGTTATATCGAAACAATTCCCGAGCGCCATTTATTGGAATCAATTCGATTGCTCGCTTTTTAACTGAAAGAAAACATTTTGCAGTCACTTTCATCGCTTTATGAGTTATTATGGATGAGGTTATGAAATTGGCGAAATTGGCTCAATTATTCGGTTGGAATACGGTCTTTTGATATTGTTGGAATACAGGTTTAATGCAGACATTTATCGGTTTTCAATTATATTTTATTGAAAACTTGCTTGTACCTACGGCTTCGCCTACGCCGAAATCGATAATTGTCCCACGGGATTGTACTACTGGCATAAAAAGTATCATAAGTGTTAATCCAGGTTATAAACTATCAGTGTGCTAAATTTCATCCAAATCCGGTTAGTAGTTTTTTCGTGAAAGACTTACTTCCTGTCATAGCCAGGACCCCAAAAGTCAGTCAGGAGCCGGGTTATCCAGTAACTTGGCTATAGAGGTCAGATAGGCAGTCTCTCCATGTAAAATACTGGTGATATCTACTGATGACGATATCTGACGACTGGCAGCATATGGCAGAACCAAAAAGAGCTTGTCTGCAAAGATCACATCATATTCTGCAGCTTCTACTAGAAAATATGTGGGCAACAAAGATAGACGATAAGATGGCAGCATCTTTTAATGTTCTACATATTCATCATTAAGTTTATAACTTAAGCCGCGGATGAACTCAAGTGATTTGGGTCTAAGTATCTTTTCGAAGTGTCTTGAAAATCTAGAACAGGCAATCCAATAATCGTTCAATGAGGCTTGGTGAGGTTCTTTATATATTTAGATTAAAGCTAAAATGAGCTGAGATTTTGTAAATTTTTGTTTGAAAGTCCTTGTGGCGATGAGGTTTTTTTAAGGTTATTCGTGCCAAAAGATGTCTTCTATACAAATAAATAAAATAGAAGTGTCTGTTTGTAATTTCAAAATAACGGCTTTTTACTGAATGCATATGAAAACATATGTATACGGCACTCATCATTCATCATCATTTCAGCCGAAAGACGTCCACTGCTGGACATAGGCCTCCCCAAGAGGGGGTTTTGCCATAATCGCCACGCTTGGCAGGCGGGTTGGCGATCGCAGTATGTTTGTTATAAAAAATCACAGAGAACGCTGCTGCCCACTCACTGGTAAGTCCCTTAGTCGCCTCTTACGACACCCACGGGAAGATATGGGATGGTGCTATTCTTTACGTCCGGACACCGTACAGAACGGCACTGATAACAAACAAATATTTCTTTGATTTTTTGTCTGTCTATCTGTCTATTTGTTCGGGCTATTCTCCGAAACGGCTGGATCGATTTTAACGAAACTTTTGGTGACTGGCAGATAGCTGATGTTATAAGGAGTAACTTAGGCTAGTTTTATATTAGAAAAAGAATTAGGGTTCCGTGCAAAAAAATTAAAACATTTTTTTTTTTAATTACATAATGGGCCTGCTCTTGACCTCGATCACGCCTGATGGAAAGCGATAGATGAGGTCTATGATGGGACGAGCGTGCCCAGAAGTTGCCTGTTCACTCTTGCTTTGAAGGCTGCCGGGTTAAATGTGGGAGGGAACACAGATGGCGGCAGAGAGTTCCACACTTTGGCTGTGCGCATTATAAACGTGGATGAGAAGCGCTGAGTCCGACTCGTCGGGATATCAACCAAGTGTGCATGGTACGCCGCAGTGCGTCTGCCAGTCCGGTGGTAAAAAGGTGATGGTGGGATCAGGTCGTGGAGCTCCTGCGCACACTCTCCGAAGAACAGTCTGTAGAAGACCGACAGGCAGCTTGAAATTCTTAACAACATCCGATTTAAAAACTCGTACTTTTTATAATAATTTCACGTGAACGAAGGTCACGCATAACAGAAAGTTTAAAACAAAATTGTGCTAACTAATGGAGTTACTGTGAAAGAAATCATCTTGAGGAAACCTGAACTTAATGGTCTGAAATCACCAAACTTAGTGAACAAACGAGATGATCACTGACCTTATCATGAGTAGGTATTGAACTTGACATTTGAAGCTACTTGAACTTTGGCTAGCCCAGCTCATCACAAGTGACTTATACTCGACTATGGCGAAGCCAAAACGAAGAGTTATGATTTTAGCAGTTTAAGTATGTATAAACTTATACTGTCACTTCCGGAATACCTTCCGTGATTGTTCATTAATTTGAGCTCCCGATATTTCGACGCTGTTGCAAGCGCCATGATCGCGGGTTGACTGGAGAATGCGGGTGGATGAAAAATAAATTGTTAAGAGCAGACAAATCAATCTACCCTCTTTCTTTGTCTTTTGCTACGCGCACTACTGGAACTCGACACTAAGTCAAAATCGGGAGCTCAAAATAATGAACAATCACGTAAGTGACAGTATAAGTTTATTTATGTATGTTCGTATTTACGTATGTTCCTCCGTAGCGCCTAAAATGTTTATCCGATTTTAATGAATAAGGTGTCAATCGATTCGTTATTATAGCCCGGGTATTATAGACTATATTTTAACCGACTTCAACGATAGGAGGAGTCGATTTTACCTTGTAAACCCCGAATTTAGTTAGACCGTGATTTTGCAGTAGTCGGGTTTTTAATTGTACACACAAATTCTTGTTTCTGATGGGTAAGCTGCGGTGTTTTTAGCTACATTTAGCCAATTGCGGCTACATCCCATATCTTCGGGGATAGTGCAAATCCGCGAATCTACCATACGTAAAGTGCGCGTATCTGCACTACGTGTAGGTTTACAGGGGATGGTTATAAATTTATATATTTTTTATTTCAACGATTTTTTACGTCATTTTTACATGAATAGTAACAATTCGTGTGTTCTATGTATTGTTAACAGTAGAAATCAATTAAATTCATTAATTTAGTCGCTACGACAATGCGTAATTGAAATTGGCTACATTTGTCAGATACGCGGAATTATCCAATGCTAGTTCCGCGGATTTGCACTATCCCCGACGATATGGTAATTTTCCCGATTCGCCAACTAAACAAAAAAGTGCAGTTTCGTAACTATTTTAATCTTCATACATTGAGTCTCGTTTCGTCAACAATTTCAGAATTTAGATGTACTGTGTTGATGGCAATACGTTCTCCCTCAATTTCATAACATAACTATAAAAATTGACGTTGTTTTTGAAAATTTTAAAATCGCTTCCGCTCATGACTTAGGTCTATAACCATCGCAGATAGACCAACCATGATCCAATAAACACTAAGCTCACTACATACCCTTTGTACTCCTACACAATAGATAGTACGAACTAAATGAGCGAAGTTTTAATCTGTAGCTGTTTTAGAATCAAATTAAATGTTTGTAAGTACATTTGTTTGGGTGTACCTACAAACCAGTAAGGACAAATTGTGGACCTGCTTACCGGACAATGACGGATATATTTATAAATAACGGCGCGCGATGATTTAGTTGATTTATTGCAACACTTTTCATCAAGTTGTAATTGATTATTTTTATTCTGTGGTTTAAAATTTATTTTAGAGCGGTTAACACCGAATGGAGTTGTGAGTGTCCTGGCTGCGATGACAGCGCTTTTTGATGTGACTGTCACCCGGTGGTCATGCATTGTCACGCACAAATCCATTGGCTCTAAACTCAAGTCTAATATAATTATTATAATATGGATTTAATCAGTAATTATTTTGATTAAGTTTCGTTGAAAACTTTTTAATGGGAAATTATTAATCTGGCGAATAAAAATTTTCTTGGCGACCAATATACTGAATGGGCGGCTATTGTACCAAGGAAGTAACTATTTATCAGGTCATTGCGGCAAGGAGAATATGGGTAGGAAGAGCGAGCGAAGGTTGAGAGAGACTTATGGCACCCCTACAGGTTATTATACAACATTAGTTTTAGTATATGCGAAACCTGATACACGTGTCGAGTATTTTATATAAAGAATCTATTTACAAAATTTCAAAACTGTGTCATGAAAAATCACAAAGTTATAAGCTTGTTCTGTTATCTATTAGTCCGCACAAAATCGTGGTAACCACGCAGCGCGCGCCTCCAACGTCGTCTTGAGCTCATTGATAATAATAATTTGGCAGTAGGTACCTAAATTATTGCGATAGGTACTTAAAGTCGCTCGGTGTCCAACTTTTAACTTTTTTTAATATTTTTGGGAGAAAATATAACATGGTTTAAAAATGATTGGAATCGATTCAGTTACTTATTCTGAAAAAACTTTATTCAGGTTTCGCATATACTAAAAATAATGTTGTATAACTAGAAACGGGATATTTACCATGTTTACTGTTTTTATTGAGTTCCCGATATTTCGGCGCTGTTGCAAGCTCCATGATCACGGATAACTGGCTTGCAACAGCGCCGAAATATCGGGAACTCAATAAAAACAGTGAACATGGTAAATATCCCGTTTCTAGTCTATATAATAATGTTAGTGACCATGATAGTTTAAAACCCTACAGGTTAGTTTCGAAGGGGTTTCCGGGGTCTAGTGAGCGAGCGAAGTGAGCGAACTAAGACCCCGCAATCCCCTTCGTGTTAGGTTACTTTAAACCTTGCAAATAGAAGTAGGAGCCTCACGCAGCGGGGCTACGTCGACCACAGCTTATCTACAATCTAGTGCTATTATTTTTGCTACCCATTTTAATTATTTAATTAATTAAAACCCTATTTCAAGTGAATTATCCTGGAGATTATTTTTCAACCACCTGCTCGTACACGCCCGTAATAGAGGACCAACAACAAATAACGGATAAACAGCGACACGTGTTGCCTCGGTCGCTCGAAAATCCAATATATAGATTAACTTATGCTTTTTTTCTATGGGGGTAGACTAAAACTACAGAATTTGATACATTCCAGTACATCCTCTGCGAGGCCCTAGCACGAGCGCGCGGTGTAAACGTAACGTAATAATTATAAAATTAAAAATACTCGTTTCACATATCACATTTTCATAATTTAAAAAAAATATTCATATTTACGGATGATACTGGTTGTGTTTGTTGACAAACAATGTTAAAAAATGATAAAGTATCGGTAATTTTATTTTCGATTAAAAAAAAGGTAAATATTTGTCGAAATTGTATTTGAAATAAGAATTTGTGTTTCTACAACTGAATAAAATGTAACCTTTGTTACCCGGGTCATAATAACGAATCGATTGACACCTTATTCATCAAAATCTGATGAATAGTTTAGGCGGTCCGGAGAAACACACATATATACATAGACTGCTAAAATCATAACCCTTCCTTTTGGCTTCGCCGTAGTCGGGTAAAAATAGCATATGTCTTAAACTGATGTATAAGCTTATATTACTGTAAAATCCGTTCTCCAACCTCGCCATCGACGACCACGTTCAGGTCCCCCCGACCCTCGCTGGAGCCAGCCCTCGATGCTGAGCCAATAGTTTTAAACCAGCCTCTAAATCATCTCACTCAGATCCAGCCTGTCCCTTTGCTGCCCTCCCCAGCGACGCCCGAAGCCGAGGCTCATACCCCACAGGAGGTGCCCTTAGCGCGCTGTCGCTTAGTTCATAAGGTTTATGCCCCTGGCTGGAGGCCTAACACTCAAAGCATCACCACAGGGTAGTTCGGTTATACAGAAGCCAGAAAATGCGAAAAAAAAATTGTAACCTCTCGCTTGCTTTCGATTGCAAAAAAACCGTCGAACTTGGCTCATGAAAAGGAAAATTCATCCACGGATCAGATTATATTGGACACTATCTGTAACTGCTCACACAATTTATCAAAAAGCCGAAACATTCTAATTTACGGGCAGCCATATTTTACAAAATATATCAAAAGAAAAGTAAAAGATACAAAACATAAATCTCCGATTAAGTGCCAGAGAACTTTTTTGTCATTTTTACAAATTGTTTTTTGAGATAAATTTCGGTCAGTGTTGAGCTTTAAAGTTTAAAATGGTTCTGTAACAATCTACAACATTAGTTTTAGTTATAGCATAGTAAGCATAATCAGCCTATAATGTTCCCACTGCTGGGACACAGGCTTTCTCTCTATGAGAGGGAATGGGCTATAATCCACCACGCGGGCCCAGTGCGGGTTGGTAGATGTCACATGTCTTCGAATTTTTGGTTCTAGGACATGCCGGTTTCCTCACGATGTTTTCCTTCACCGTTTTGAGAGCAGTGGTGATGAAATAAATTACACAAAGTAATGCGCCTGCCTGGGTTCGAACCCACGACTTACTGTTCGTAAGTCGGGGCCGCCACCACTGGGCCGCTGCTCTCATAGATCATTGTAGATCATTGACTAAATCTTAAATTACACACTTACGTCAATTTGCCATCAAATCGATAGATCAGAGAGAAATATCATTCCCTCTTCCAATACATCTATACATAATCATCATCATTTCAGCCGAAAGACGTCCACTACTGGACTTAGGCCTCCCCAAAGAGTCGCCACATTGACCGGCCCCGTGCGTCTCGCATCCATCGGAAAATCTATACAAATGTTATGTTTATATATATACAAATAAATAAAATTGTTCAAGATATCATCATCATCATCATCATTTCAGCCGAAAGACATCCACTGCTGGACATAGGCCTCCCTCAAGTATCGCCACATTGTTCAAGGGTCTGTTTGTAATTCCAAAATAACAGCTTTTCACTGAATGCATATGAAAGTATACGGTACGGTTATACAACATTAGTTTTAGTATATGCGAAACCTGATACACGTGTTTAGTATTTTTATGTAAAGAATCTATGTACAAAATTTCAAAACTAAAATAATAAAATAATAATAAAATCTTTATTAGCAAGTGGTTGTTCAAACATCAGTGTAGCCCTGGCTCTTGTACTAGGATTCCCTGTATCACAAGAGCCATAAAACTGTATCATGAAAAACCACAAAGTTATAAGCTTGTTCTGTATGGTGTCCGGACGTAAAGAATAGCACCATCCCATATCTTCCCGTGGGTGTCGTAAGAGGCGACTAAGGGACTTACCAGAGAGTGGGCAGCAGCGTTCTCTGTGTTTTATAACAACCATACTGCGATCGCCAACCCGCCTGCCAAGCGTGGCGATTATGGCAAAACCCCCCTTCTTGGGGGAGGCCTATGTCCAGCAGTGGACGTCTTTCGGCTGAAATGATGATGATGATAAGCTTGTTCTGTTACCTAACCAGGTAACAAAACGTCCGCACAAAGACGTGGTCACCACGAGGCTCCGCCGAGCGCGCGCCTCCAGCGTCGTAATAATAATTTGGCAGTAGGTACCTAAATGATTGCGATAGGTAATTAGTGTTGCTCGGTGTCCAACTTTTAACGTTTTAAATATTTTTGGAAAAAAATATAACATGGTTTAAAAATTATTGGAATCGATTCAGTTACTTATTCTGAACAAACTATATTCAGGTTTCGATTATCTTAAAAATAATGTTGTATAATACAGTAAGAAACAGACTGGCTGACTGATTCACTGACTAATCGATCAACGCACAGCCGAAACCGCTGGGTGAAATTTTGCACAAACGTTCCTTAAATGTCGTAAGTTTGCACTAAGAAGAGATTTTTGAAAATTCATCATCTGAGGGGTTAAAATGAGGGTTGTAAGTTTGTATGAAACTTGGTCAATTATGCGAACGAAGTCGAGGGCAACAGCTAGTAAATAAATAATTTTCTCTTCTCTTAAAATTTGCACAGAAGGCAGACAAAATAAACATTCCATTCTCGTGCACTGGGTATAAATGTAAGTATATGTATATCATAGATATAAGGTAGGTTAGGTAAGCACTCAACTTAATTGTTCCCTTTAAAATATTTAAAAGAAAGTAAATAAAATAATTTAACCTTTAAAAAATCATCTTTTAATCATCATACAACCTAACACTGACCTGCAAATTGCAAAAAATGTAAGAAAGGGCTTGTATGAATTTTGTAGGAAGCCTGGCCAGGTAACTTCCGCCATTTTGTTTTTTTTTTCATAGTAGCGACCAGACATACAACTTATATCAATCGATAGCTGACATCAATACAATCAAGTTTTGTTTGACACACAATGTTCTAAAGTGTCACGTTTCCGAGATATAAGCTATCAAAGTTGAACTCATTCACTTATGTCATCTTCAGGATAACTTTGATTTGACCACGCATAAAATCCGTATCAATCGATAGCTGGCATCAATACAAACAAGTTTTGTATGAGATAAATTGTTCTAAAATGTCATGTTTCCGAGATTTAAGTTGTGCTGGTAGCGACTACAGCGACTAAAAATAAAAAAAGCGAATCGTGTATCGTGTGAAATAAAAAAATGGCGGGATTTAGGCCGGCCATTAAATTCGAACCCCTTTGAATTCCGCCGGTACCCTGGCGCTTCCACCTTAACCCTGCCCTGCCCATTCACGTGGTGATCATCGTTGTAGGGCCACAAAAACAGCGAGTTTTTGACGTAATAAATAATAATATTTTTCATCTATTTTGATAAAAGTTTTTCCGAGTTCGTTGTTGATGCCAGATTCACTCGTGCGTGAAATTTGTCGATGTTATTTTGTTTTTTTTTATATATTTTAGATTGGCAAACAAATAGTCCAACGAAGACTGATGGTGAGTGGTTAGTAAGTGGACAGGTTTTCGAATGTGATGTCAACTTTAAAGTACAAGAATTGACAGTTAAGTCCATGCTTAGATAATCGCTTCATCATACGCTTCACACTCGATCGCTCGCTCGCTTCTTGTACGTCATACAAGAAGGCTGCATCGGCAGACTTAGTTGTCGTCGTTCACAAAACATCCAAAGCAGCCTGGACTTCAGATGTGTGCCCGTTTGTTGGTAGCATTGCCGTATGTGTCGCCTCTTTGTACATGGGACTTAAATACGTGGTGGAAGGGACACCGACGTGAAAACGGTTACCACGTATTCAGTACATCATTCTAACCATGGAAATTTTTCATCGGTTATTAAAAAAACAGCGGTTTCCTACAATAGTGCAAACTACACGGTCAAAATGTATGGAACAGCTGAGTTTTTTTAATAAACGATGAAAAACTGCCGAGATGTTGCTATGTAAACTGTATTGTTTATTGTGTTGACTTTATAATTCTGATTAATTGTTAATTTTTGATAATTTACAATTCCCTTCTCAGTCACTTAATCAACCGTATACAACATTATTTTTAGTATATGCGAAACCTGAATATAGTTTGTTCATAATAAGTAACTGAATCGATTCCAATAATTTTTAAACCATGTTATATTTTGTCCCAAAAATATTTAAAAGGCTACAAGTTGGGCACTCAGCGACACTAAGTACCTATCGCAATAATTTAGGTACCTACTGCCAAATTATTATTATTAATGAGCTAAAGACGACGCCGCGTGTTGACGACGTTTTAGTTCGGACAACCAGGTAACAGAACATGCTTATAACTTTGTGATTTTTCATGATACAGTTTTCAAATTTTGTACATAGAAAATTTACATAAAAATACTAAACACCTGTTTCAGGTTTCGTATATACTAAAACTAATGTTGTACATATAACCGTACCGTATACTTTCATATGCATTCAGTAAAAAGCTGTTATTTTGGAATTACAAACAGACCCTTGAACAATGTGGCGACACTTAAGGGAGGCCTATGTCCAGCAGTGGATGTCTTTCGGCTGAAATGATGATGATGATAACTTGAACAATTTTATTTATTTGTTTAGATATAAACATAACACTTGTGTAGATTTTCCGCTGGATACGAGACGCACGGGACCGGTCAATGTGGCGACACTTGGGGGAGGCCTAAGTCCAGTAGTGGATGTCTTTCGGCTGAAATGATGATGATTATGTATAGATGTATTGGAATAGCGAATGATGTTTCTCTGATCTTTCGATTTGATGTCAAATCGACGTAAGTGTCTAATTAAAGATTTAGTCAATGATCTACAATGATCTATGAGAGCAGCGGCCCAGTGGTGGCGGCCTCGACTTACGAGCAGTAAGTCGTGGGTTCGAACCCAATTTATTTCATCACCACTGCTCTCAAAACGGTGAAGGAAAACATCGTGAGGAAACCGGCATGTCGTAGAACCAAAAATTCGAAGACATATGACATCTACCAACCCGCACTGGGCCCGCGTGGTGGATTATAGACCATTCCCTCTCATAGAGAGGCCTGTGTCCCAGCAGTTACATTAGAACTGGAACATTATAGGCTGATTATGCTTATTAAGCAATGATCTACGGCACTTTGCTTCTTACAACTTATTTATTCGCCATTGCTCTGAAAACTGTGAAGAAAAACATTGTGAGGAAACCGGCATTTTCTAGAACTAATAATACTAAGATTGTATCCGTCAGTCGTCCAAGGCTCATTTTAAAATCGGCGTCAGATAGCATCCATCTGCAGAAATGGACCTTTTTGGCACAGCTGTGAGGCGCATATTATTCTTAATGTTTTATAAAAAAAATATTTTAAAATGTGTTCCTTGTATATGGTACTTGTGCTAAATAAACATTTTTCATTATTTCTTGTTTTTAACCGATTACGACGAAGCTAAAATGAAGGGTTATGATTTTAGCAGTCTATGTATGTGTTTATGTTTGTATTTACGTATGTTTCTCTGTAGCGCCTAAACTATTCATCCGATTTTGATGAATAAGGTGTCAATTGATTCGTTATTATAGCCCGGGTAACATAGGCTACATTTTAACCTACTTCAACAATAGGAGGAGTCGATTTTACCTTGTAAACCCAGAATTTAATTAAAGCGTGATTTTTCAGTAGTCGGGTTTTTTAGTTGCAGGTTGTATACTTCACAAATTCTTGTTTGATTACAGCTGACAGCTGTGGATCACAGCCCACTCTGTCTCATGGAGAGGAGACATGTGTCCCAGCTGTGGAACGATAATAGGCTGGATTAAACTAGATAGCTTGTGGCCATCTATATCCACAAATAAATAAAATTGAAGTGTCTGTTTGTAATATCAAAATAACAGCTTTTTCTATGAAAGTAGAAGTATTGTATCACCGAGTACTAACTGGGTTGTGGAGGTCAGATAGGCAGTCGCTCCATGTGAAATACTGGTATTCAGCTGCATCCGGTTAGACTGGAAGCCGACCCTATCATAGTTGGGAAAAGGCTAGGCAGATGATATGAAAAATATACGGCACTTAACAAAACGCATTCTGTCTGTTTGTTCTTTCTAATCTCCGAAACGGCTGGACCGATTTCGACGGGATTTTTACTGGCAGATAGCTGATGTTATAAAGTCTACTAGGCTACTTTTATTTTAGAAAAATAATTAAGGTTCCATTAAAAAAAAAAACCCCTTGAAATTGTTAACAAAATCCGATTAAAAAAGAAGTTTTTTTTTTTTTTATAATTTCACGCGATCGAAGGTCGCGGGCAACAGCTAGCTATTTACATAAAGTAGGGATCGAGATTACTATCCAGATAGAATATTAATTTCGGGCGTGAATCATTTAAATTTATAATGTATTGCGGTTGTCCTTATCTACAACTATTACAGAAATACAGAGATATCCTTGCATTAGATATTCTGTAACAGAACCGAACGCCATTACGTAGAACTGTGTTAGCATATTAATTTCCTCTTCCACAAACACGTGACATGCGACATGTCTTGCGACGTTACTTGTGGCGCGCCTGTGACTTGCAACGCGACTTTTGACGTGTATTACGACGCGACTACGCTATCTGCGTTAGCGATACGCGCGTGTCACTTGTTGAGCATCGTCGCGTCGCGGTGTCTCGTGGCATGCGCTAATATGAGCAATTTCTTTTATTCATTTTCCGCGCAGTCGCTATCGCCATTGAATATCTAACTCTCAATTTAACGTCGAGAGTTGAAATTCCAACGGTGCAATAATAATATTTTTGTTAAAATGAGCGTAGTTCAAAAAGATAGGGCGGTTAATATTAGATATGGATTTCAACAGATTAATCGGGAAGATTGATTTAGAATTTTGACAGTCGTTACAGGTAGTCAGTGGCCCGAAGGTCTGACAACCAGTCTTACCAAGGGGTATTGTATTACTCAGTACTAACTGGATTGTGGAGGTCAGATAGGCAGTCGCTCCATGTAAAATACTAGTATTCAGCTGCATCCAGATAGCCTGAAAGCCGACCCCAACATAGTTGGGAAAAGGCTAGGCAGATGATGAATTTTCAAATGTAATTATTGCCTAGTAACTTCACTAGGCCTAAGTGGTATTTTCCTTAGCAAGCTGACGTCTATATTTGCATGAATGATGGCCATAGAATGACTCCATATAACATGGAGCATTATTATGTGCCCTGCCAACGAGTAAGGAGTAAGTCTGTGGTTACATGTTTACTTTAAACTGCCCCCGTAGCATGACCACCGTAGACAAGGATTTCTTTGACGGAAGAATTGACAAGATGACAGATTGTGTCGACACAATGACAGATTTCTTTGCACTATCTGTCATTTTATCGATTCTTCCGTCAAAGAAATCCTGGTCTACGGTGGTCATGCTACGGGGGCTGGACTAGTATATGACTGAGTTTCAATAGAAAACGAAGCCAGCTTTTAATTGGTTTTGGTACTGCTGACTTGCGGTCGACTGTACTGAACGACTCAACCAAACGCTGTAAGAAATACATTCGCATTAATTCCTTTCTCAAATCCTAAAGAGCTCTATAGACCGACCGCTTTAATGAGTCCCCGCGAAGGTATCAATTTAAATGGAATATTCCGAAGGTTGATCACGGCTCAATTAGTATCGTAATATCTACGTGGATTATGGTTATTTTAAAGCAAATAACCTGTGGGATATTGTTAGGACTTTGTGGACGCTTGATGTGCCTTTGATCAAGGCGGAGGACTCATTTAAGCGGTCTGTCTATAGTTGAACCTCATTTAGGTTAATTTTATTTTCATGCTTGTCGGATATGTCAGGATTTACTCCGCTCGTACATCATGTGGGCAGACGATGGGTTTTGTGCTACGAAAACACAATACACTGTTTCTAGCAAAACTAACGAATTACTTGAGATTACAACTTAACACAATAACACGGGGCACAACGAATCGGGTACAGTTCCAAGACTCGGCCACAATCAGACATTGACTGTCACCCTCGTCTCGAACTGAACATCAGGGCTCTATAGAAACACGCTGTGGTGTGGGTAGACTGTTAAGTAGGTCGCGTCATGTCACAAGTGCCCACTAGCGCGTTTGCCGATTCATTTTATGTCTGTACTAACGACCGGATCCGACATGCTCATACGCAACCAAAATATCCTTCTTTATACTCCAAACATCAACCTTTCGTCCAATGGCCTTTCAAATTTTCTCATTTTGTCAGTCTGTTATAAAGTTATAAGATTTGAAAACTTTGCATTCAATTTATAAAGTTGAATTAAATTCTTTGGTTACAAGAATTTGATTCCCGAATGGCATCGTTCGGAAGGACTCGAATCTAAATTCAGGTTTCCTTAGTGAATTTGATTATTTTAAACGATTAACCACAGGTTAAAATTTACAGAATTTTTTAATCGACTCAAAAGCTCCTTTTGAATCGATTGAATGATTTTTTTTCTGTGTGTATGTTCAGCGATATCTTCACCAATTGTGAACCGATTTCGATCTTATTTTGTTTGTTTGGATGAGTATTATTTCGCGGTGGTTCCATTTAAATTAGGTGAAGATCTGATGCTGATCTTCGGAGATATGCAACGGAACCTCTCAATACGGCAGCACTGTTGGCGCAGCGCTGCGTGTCGCGGGTTTGATCTCCGCACGGAACAAATATTTGTATGATCTACAGGTAGTTGTTCCGGGTCTGGCTGTTTGTGTATGTGAGTTTAAATGTTTGTAAGCGTACCCACGATACAGGAGAAATTCCTAGAGTGGGGCAAAGTTAGAAAAAAAAACGAAAAAAAAAGGAGACAGCAAATCTGTCGTGATTTCATGCCGATAGTAATATTTTGATACTAGCTTATGCCCGCGTCTTCGCCCGCGTGAAGTTCGATAATTGTACCACGAAATCACACTACCGGGATAAAAAGTATCCTATAAATGTTAAATATCTAAATCCATCCAGTAATTTTTACGTGAAAGAGTAACAAACATCCATTCATCCATCCATCACTCACAAACTTTCGCATTTATTATATTGGTAAAATGTAGTGAAGAGTAGTAAATCTATTAATCCAGGACTAATTCGGCCTCGTAACCGATGGGTAAACAGCCAACCAGTAATTCTTGACTATTAACTAGCTTATGACCGTGGCTTCGCTCGCGGGGAGTTCGGGAATTGCCCACGGCATCACACCTCCGGGATAAAAACCTATGCGCTATTCCAGACTATAATGTATCTCTGTGCCAAATTTCATCAAGATCCTTTCAGCCGTTCCAGCGTGATTGCGTTACAAACATCCATCCATCTAAACTTTCACATTTAAGATGATGATCAAGTATTACTTATTACAAAGCGATCACTGAATTTGACAGCTCCATCTTACCCTCTTCCGTCCCGTATTTAGTCGAGTTTATTTAATAAAGTCCGCATAATACCCAAAACAATTTGGTTATCAAGAACATTTATGATCTTGGCACGGCTCCAGGGAATTAGATCCAAATCGTTATTATAAGTGTGTTGCACACACTCAGCTGGGAGCCAGCTGTTGGGCTGGTTTTGTTGTCGTTGTATCCACATCTGTGTACACTTCAACCAACTTATCTAAAGGGTGTACATAGACCCTTAACGAAGCCGAAAGGCTATTATTCTCCCCGTCTTTGTGATACTTTTTGGCTCTAGACCATACCTGGGAACCTTCTAGTTACGAAGATATCGGAGGTCAAAGTTCCAACTTTTTACATGTTTTTAATGAATATTTTTACTTTAAACACCTCCGCGACCCCGGTACTATTCAATCCATCTATTCAGCACAATGCTTTGAGTGCGTTCCATCGAGTCCTACCGTAAAACGTGATTTTACACCCCAAAAAAAAAGTCGTTTCCCAGCAAAAAATTTTGCGTAAAGTCACTTAGTACTTTGATGTATAGGATGCTTGGTTGACGGCTTCGTGAAGGGTCCGTTTGCACCTTGTATACAGGCGAGAAAACGTAGAACTTAAATAAATGTAGCAAGTTCGACATTTCGATGCAAATTTTGTTGACAAGCAACGTCACCTTGAACTGCACTATTAAAGTGGTCATACTATACTTTTCATTTTTTGGTTGAAGCTCGTAATTTATGGTGTTTCTTGCCCATTCTCTTCATAGTGATCTACGCTATGGAATAGGAAGCTACAGTTTTTGTTATGCCATGTGAGTTGATAACTAAGAGTTAGGCAGAGGTGTACGTAATAGTACACCCACATTTCGCCAGTTTTGTTAAAGTCTAGTTACTAGGGGCGAGCCTATTGCCATCAACCGGGCACAGATCCAGACTCCGTGGCTGCTACTGAGAAATTCCTGACGGTAAAACCTAATAACATTTTGCCCGACCCCGGAATCGAACACAGGACCTCTTACTCAGCGGTCGCCCTAGCGACCACTGCACCCCCGAGGCGGACGCCATCTTTTTGTTTTTGACAATAATTCAAAACTGACTGAGTTTGAGTTTAAATACAACCCATGCAGGGACCGCCTCCTGTGATACATTTCATCACCACTGCTCTCAAAACAATGAAGAAAGACATCACAAGGAAACTGATGACATGTGACATCTACCATCCCGCACTAGGCACACGTGATCTCTCATAGAGAGGAGGCCTGTGTCCCAGCTGTAGGAACCATATATTCATTTATTTATTTAATTATAAAGAAAGTTTACAGACTAAATATCGTGCTTAAGTAGGGACATTTGAAATAAAGAAAGAAAGAAAAATTGCTAATTACAAGCTTTCACATGTATACAACATTAATTTTTATATATGCGAAACCTGATACACGTGTCTAGTATTTTTATGTAAAGAATCTATGTACAAAATTTCAAAACTGTATCATGAAGAATCACAAAGTTATAAGCTTGTTCTGTTACCTAGTTGTCCGCACAAAAACCACGCTGCGCGCGCCTCCAGTGTCGTCTTGAGCTCATTGATAATAATAATTTGCCAGTAGGTACCTAAATGATTGCGAATGGTACTCATAGTCGCTCGGTATCCAACTTTTAACTTTTTTAAATATTTTTGGGAAAATATAGAACATGATATAAAAATTATTGGGATCGATTTAGTTACTTATTCTGAACAAAGTATATTCAGGTTTCGCATATACTAAAAATAATGTTGTATATGTACTTAGTCACGCGTTATTTGGGTTGACCAGTTACAGCGATTTGAGTAGTAAACAGATGTACAATGTAGACATTTATGTACTAGGTATATAGAGATAATAATATTAGGTATGTCAAGTCGTGTAATATCAAAATCAAAATAAAAAGGTATTTATGGTTGTCACCAAAATACTCCTTGTTTAAAATATTTCTAATTCTGTGTGCGCAAAATAGATTTCCAAGTGTGATTTATTTTTATTTATTTATTTATTGGTTTACGAACAATTGTTTACATAGGTTTTATGCTAAAAGTAACATGCAAAAATGTAACTGCAACAGTGCAACAACCACTTTTAGGTAAACTCCGCATGCATAAAGAAGTTGTACAATTTATAATATTAATCTAGTTTTAAATAATTACTTAATTACTTATCTAAATGTCTAAATAAATTAATTTATATAACAACACTAGCTGACCCGCGCAACTTCGTCTGCGTTTGGATTTTCCCCGTCTTTGCAATCTTTTTTCATAAATGCTCCGCTCCTATTGGTCGTAGCGTGATGTTATGTAGCCTATAGACTTCCTCGATAAATGGGCTATCAAACACTAAAATATTTTTTCAATTCGGACCAGTAGTTTCTGAGATTAGCGCGTTCAAGCAAACAAACAAACAAACAAACTCTTCAGCTTTATAATATTAAGTATAGATAAGATACATAAACACATTTCCTCTCAATCGAGATTATGAAAATGAAAGCTACATAGTCTGATTATGCTCGTTATCGTTACTAGAAGTACGCTTGCACAGCTGGATAGCAGTTGATGACCCAATTCAATCCTCTATTACATCCAATTGCAGGTATCCATCCATACTCCGTACATAATATTATAAATGCGAAAGTAAGTTTGTTTGTTACCTTTTCACGCCTAAACCACTGAACCAATCATCCTGAAATTTTGCATATACGTTGTCAGGTGTACAGAAACGGACATAGGGTACCTTTCATGCCGAAAATAAGTACTGTTTCCGAGGAAAACCACAATAACGTTCTTATGATAATAGATGCCGGATTCCGAAAAGGCTTTAGCACCGTAGACCACATACATACGCTGCGGCAGGTTATACAGAAGACTGAAGAGTATAACCTGCCTCTCTGCTTAGCGTTTGTGGACTACGAGAAAGCCTTCGATTCGATCGAGACTTGGGCTGTACTGCAGTCTCTCCAACGGTGCCAAATCGACTATCGGTACATCGAGGTGCTGAAGTGTTTGTACAAAAACGCCACCATGTCAGTCCGACTTCAGGACCGGACCTCGGAACCTATTCTTCTGCAGCGAGGTGTGAGACAGGGAGACGTCATATCTCCGAAACTGTTCACCGCTGCACTGGAGGATATCTTCAAGGTTCTGGACTGGAGAGGGCTAGGCATCAACGTCAATGGCGAGTACATCTCTCACCTTCGATTTGCCGACGATATAGTGGTCATGGCTGAGACCATGGAGGACCTCAGTACAATGCTCGATGACCTTAGTAGAGCTTCCGAAGGAGTGGGTCTTAAAATGAACATGGACAAAACCAAAATCATGTTGAATAACCATGTAACACCCACTCCTATCAAGATCGGAGACTCTACACTCGAAGTTGTAGACGATTATGTCTACCTTGGACAAACGATCCAGTTAGGTAGGTCTAACTTCGAGAAAGAGGTCAATCGTCGAATCCGACTCGGCTGGGCAGCGTTCGGGAAGTTGCGTGGTATCTTCTCGTCCAACTTACCGCAGTGTCTCAAGACGAAAGTCTATGACCAGTGTGTGTTGCCAGTGATTACTTACGGGACCGAAACATGGTCGCTCACAATGGGCCTTATCAGAAGGCTTAAAGTCACCCAAAGGGCAGTGGAGAGGGCTATGCTCGGAGTTTCTTTGCGTGATAAAATCAGAAATGAGGACATCCGCAAGAGAACCAAGGTAACCGACGTAGCCCGAAGAATAGCCAAACTGAAGTGGCAGTGGGCAGGGCACATTGCTCGCAGAACGGATGGCCGATGGGGCCGAAAAGTTCTGGAGTGGCGACCGCGAACCGGAAGACGCTGCGTTGGAAGGCCTCCCACTAGGTGGACCGATGACCTGGTGAAGGCTGCAGGGATCCGCTGGATGCGAGTCGCACGGGACCGGTCAATGTGGCGACACTTGGGGGAGGCCTATGTCCAGCAGTGGACGTCTTTCGGCTGAAATGATGATGATGATGATGATGATAATAGATGGCACCACGTATTATATTAACGAATTATATTATTACAAAAACATTAGTAGTGTGTTAAGAGTTTAAGTGTCAAATTCTAAATTAACGCGAGCGAAGCCGCGGCCGAAAGCTAGTGTGAAATAACTGTCACCAATTAACCACTTTCTATCATCATAAAACACGAAAAAGAAAATATTCACAAAGTAAATTCACCGCAAAAAAATTACAGGAGGCCAATTTAAAAGTTAAAAAGGGAGACTTGAGTTAAGGGTGGCAATACCGCTCCTTCTTTATATGCATGGCAACACTCGCAGGGCTCGTCTTGGACTTAAGGGGCTCAATTTACCATTTCTTTCTTTTAAAAAGGTTTTGCCTTGAGGTTAACACTCCTTGCCACTTTCAGTTTTTTTTTTTATTTAGGTTGACTTTTATGATGTTACGTCATACCAAATACTAAGTATTTATGGCAAATATAGCAGTCGCCCGCAGGGGGGTTCGGTTAAAAAATGACAACCGTTTTTAGGGTTCCGTGGCCGAATGGAAAAAAATAGAACCCTTATCGATTCATCTCTGTCTATCTGTCTGTCTGCCTGTCCGTCTATATGTCACAGCCACTTTATTCCGAAACTATTAGGACTACACAGTTGAAACTTGGTAGGTAGATGTATTCTGTGAACCGGTTTACGATTTTTATACAAAAATAAAAAAATAAAAGATTAAGGGGGGGCTCCCCATACATGGAACTGAAACTAAACAATTTTTTTTCATCAAACCTATATGTGCGCCTCTATATAAGGTCCTAACTATTCATACACGAAATATTTTCAGGGAATCATCTAACGGCTATAACGAAGCTATTTCAAGGGATTTTTTTTTTAACTGAGTATATTATATTAAAAATTAATAATTTAAAATTACTTGACCCACAAAATAAATACTAGCTCCTTATTTTTGAACATCCATTACGCTAGTTAATTACGTCGTATTTACCTACAGTCATTGTTAGAATATGGGAGTAAAGGTTTTATGTAAAAAGTCTCAAAAAATATTAGAATTATAATAATTTCGTAAAAAAAAACACACTCAGATATTTTTTTTTTTCGTTGCTATAGCGACTTTACGACTTATAGAAGTTACTCTTAAAATATTTCGTGTATGAAAAGATAGACCTTATATAAGTCTTTAAAAATGACATTGACGTTCCTAAAAACATTTTTCTCAAAGCCAATGTGTGCGTGTGAGTACGATTCACACTTGGCCGGTTATTAAGGTTAAGCAACGGTTGCCGAGGTTGGTCCGTGGATGGGTGACCATCCAATATACACCGTGACCCCTTTCTGCCTCGGAAAGCAAGTTTAAGCAGTTGATTTCGGCTGTAATTTGTAGGTCTTTGACAGTAGTTTTGGATAGTTAGAAGCTCGAAATTCCGACAACTGTAGTCTTACAGAGGGGTGTCATGTTACTTAGTTAAAGGGTTGTGGAGATGAGATAGGCAGCAGTGGCGAAGGTTCCATACAACTCGATTCCTATCGGCTTCCCTTTGAAAACTGGCACAGTCAGTATTATAGAAGATATTTTGAAACCTGAATATAGTTTGTTCAGAATAAGTAACTGAATCGATTAAAATAATTTTTAAACCATGTTATATTTTTTCCCCAAAAACATTTAAAAAAGTTAAAAGTTGGATACCGAGTGACTTTGAGTACTAACCGCAATAATTTAGGTACCTACTGCCAATTATTATTATCAATGAGCTCAAGACGAAGCTGGAGGCGCGCACTGCGTGGTGACAACGTTTTTGTGCGGACAACTAGGTAACAGAACAAGCTTATAACTTTGAAATTTTTCATGATACAGTTTTAAAATTTTGTACATAGACTCTTTACATAAAAAAAAACTAGACACGTATATCAGGTTTCGCATATACTAAAACTAATGTTGTATAGACAATTAATAAAATCACATTAAAGATATCTACTCCGGCTTACCGCTTACAAAAATTGACCCTTCGCTACTGATAGGCAGTCACTCCGCGTATATGGTGTGACTCAGTTATTTTCAAGATTGAAAGGATCATCATCTGCCTAGCCTTTTCCCAACTATATCGGGGTCGGCTTCCAGTCTAATCGCATGCAGCTAAATACCAGTATTTTACATGGAGTGACTGCCTATCTGACCTCCACAACCCAGTTAGCACCGGGTAATACGATACCCCTTGATAAGAGAGACTTTTTGCATAAAACCTTTACTCCCATATTCTAACAATGACAGTAGGTAAATACGACGTAGTAAACTAGGGTAATGGATCTTCAAAAATAAGGAGCTAGTATTAATTTTGTGACTCAAGTTATTTAAAATTATTTATTTTTTATAAAAAATTACTCAGATAAAAAAAAAATCCCTTGAAATGGCTTCGTTATAGCCGTTAGATGATTCCCTGAAAATATTTCGTGTATGAATAGTTAGACCTTATATTTTTTTATCAACTAAGAGTAATATTACAAAATGCGGCCCGTGTGAACTTGTCCGATTCAAATCCATGACCTTACCAAAATCAAAGGTTACTATAGGTTGTCAACCTTTTAACCTCCCCGACTTAAGTTTACGCATCGAAATCATAAAAATCTTTAAGCAAACACAATGTAAGGAAAACAATAAACCGTGTTTATATTCCTTTGTGTCGAAAACAAAACAAAATCATAACGCTGGAAATGACTACTATGTCAGAGTATTTTGACGTACGTTCTACAAGAACTGCTAAAGAGAAATATGGAGTCTACTTTTTTTAGGATGGGAAATCATCAAATGACCCCCCCGCTCTGGGCGGAGCGAAGGGGGTGTCAGACTTGTACTGACTAAAACCCATCCATGTTCCTTCTTTGCCCTTTGTGTTCCAGGGCCGCGGTATCTCTTTCGAACAGTCCCGCAGCCCTGGCAGGCATCGGCCCGTGCGGACCCCTGCGTGGTTGCTGACATCTCTTTGTGGCGCGCGTGGAACACGAACGCGCCGTCGACACGGCCTGTCGTCATAAGACGGCCGGACGGCGAGCTAGCCCATAACTCGCCGTCCACAGGCCCGCGAGCATTATCAGCCTATGGAAGGGGTTCCCAAACTATGAGCTATAGAGAGTAAAGAGGGGTGCCGCGCCGTGATGCGCTCCTGTTTACTATTCTCCAGAAACTATACTTAGATATTCGATAAGAATCTAATGAGCGTAAAAAGTGACATTAACTCTTGTGGCACAACAAGTCTCACAAGAATTCATATGCTCTAAGAATTATCATTCCCTGTTCAACATCTTACTTATGTGACGCCGGATTTTCAAATGTATCCACATGTGTCAACATAATATTATAAAAACTATATTTTTCGCCTAGCTAGGGCGCCGAGACGAAATACTAAACCTGTGTGTGCGCCGCAAACAGAAAAAGTTTGAGAACCCCTGGCCTATAGAGTTCCCACAGTTGCAGGTCTTCACTCTGGAGAGAGATGAAGTGCGATGTCCTGTACAAAGGAGGCAGACCAAATAAAACTTTTTTGCAAAAAATAAAACCGACTTCCAAAAAACACCAAAAAGTGAAAAATAACTTTAGCTTCAGAAGTCGGTGGCAAAAAAAAACAAACAAACAAAAGTCACCGGACTTTTATTGTTTGTTTTTTTTCGTTAAAGGTAGTCAGTGGCCCGAAAGTCTGACAACCAGTCTTACCAAGGGGTATGGTATTACCTTCTAACTTGGTTGTGGAGGTCAGATAGGCAGTCGCTCCATGTAAAATTCTGGTATTCAGCTGCATCCAGTTGTAAAAAAAAACAAACAAACAAAAGGTACATAGGCGGACTATTGTACATGAAGTTTAAATAAATAAATATAATCAGGAAGACAAAACGTGGCAGACTGGGAGCGCAACCAGACTCGCCAGTCGTTCTTTTCTTTTCTCACAATAAGATTACCAGTGAATTAACAAGTGGTTTACATCATAACACATTTGCGAATCATCTGTTTTGCATTACCTCTCATTTGATGTTTAATTAAACTAAATGTATCTGCAATACGTCATTTTGTGAAATAAAACACTCGTGAAATGTGTGAGATAGATAGATTGACGTAGATATGTTAGAGGGAGATGGAAATAGTCTAAGGTCTTTGACAGACAGAGCGGTTATTAGGCTGCGTTTATAACAGATATGTGCGAGGTAGCTGGGCGGTGCGAGGATGTGTAGCGAGGCTGTGGAACGGTTTGAGCGTTTCCATCAGAGATATCTATTGAGTTTTGGGGCAACAGCTATAAGTACAATATCCACTCGGCATAATTCAAAAAAGAGCCTAAGGACAATGCTCCGCTTAAAACAGACGGATTCGTGCAGAGAGCATTTTATTAGAATTAACATTTTGACAGTACCATGCCTTTATATGACCAACCTGCACTGGGCCCGCGTGGTGGATTATAGCCCATTCCCTCTCATAGAGAGGAGGACTGTGTCCCAGCAGTGGGAACATTATAGGCTGATTATGATTATGATATATACTGGTGCTGCTTACCAGTTTGGTTAAGAACTTGCACGAATGTGAAACTGATGACCAACGACAAGTTAGAGTTAATACACGTAGGAAAGACTTGCCTAACACAATTCAACCGAAAATAAACGTGGTTCATCACAGTCCTAGGTACCAATCGGTATTTCTATACAACAAGCTATCCTTAGAATTTAAAAGTATAAATAGCGCAAACATATTGAAGTCATATTTATACCGCAGATGAGCGGTGCGAGGATATGTAGCGGACTCGTTTCAGTTGCGAGCAGTAACTAGACCGTCTAGTGACTGCAATTTTTTTTCGCTCGCGTCCGTTCCTAGCACACATCCCTCGCACACATCTTTCCCTTGTTTTGTATGTACAAAAGCTCCGCTGAGCGAGGCTAGGTAAATGAAGTGATTCTATTGGTTCTTAACAAACAAATCCCTCGCAACGCTCTCTCGTGGGAACCCACCCTTACTCGCGTCAACTACTCCAAGATTTGATATTGAACAGAATAATATTATGATGATGAATTTGGCTCAGCCTTTCGCTTTCAGACATCGTAGTTCATTGTGTCACCGTCATTTTTTATCTTAATTTTAGGTCTCAATTTGGCTCTCAGTTTCACTCACTATTTTTATTCTGTTTTGTTTAACTGTAAGTATTCCATAGTTCATAAATAAATTAATAATAGCATGGTTCAGGACATATCCGCCGCTAAAAGCGGCATACGAATATTTACATCAAATTGGTTACACTACTAACACTTTGGTAGGTATATTGTATTGTATTGTATGTGTATATGGGCTGCTGTCCGCAACTCCACGTCCAAAGCGCGTAAAATAAAATACAATACAATAGGTAACGCTTACATTAATATCACTCATTTATATAAAGGGCACATATATCGGCACTTGTTCTCGCCGTCTTTGCGATAATTTTTTTGTTATAGACCATACCTGGGAACCTTCTAGTTACGGAGATATTGAGTCAAAGTTCCAACTTTTACAAAAGTTTTTTTTTTGAATACTTGTTTTTAATGTAAGATTTTTACTTTACACACCTCCACGACCCCCGTACTATTCAATTCATCCATCAGCACAATGCTTTGAGTGCTTTCCATCGAGTCCTTTCCATCGAGTCCTATGGTAAAACGTGATTTTTCACCCCAAAAAAAAAGGCAATTCCCAGCAATAATTTTTGCGTAAAGTTACTTAGTTTGATGTACAGAATGCTTGGTACAGAATGCTGGCTTCGTTTGGGGACCTGTTAGGGTCTGTTTACACCCTGTATAGGTACCTAGCGAACTAACACTCTAATAAAACAAGACATCATTAAGCTAAAAGGTGCAAACTCTATTAAATAATATAAAACACACATTAACAACTTAAGATTACATAGGTTTTTAAAAATATATATAAAAATGTCTAGTAACTATATTTATTATCTTCAAAAAAACGTCGCCGTTGGTCCCGGGTGTCATTTGTAGATCTTTGACAGTCGTTAGGTAGTCAGTGGCCCAAAAGACAACTCTGACAACCAGTCTTACCTAGGGGTATCGTATTACCCAGTACTAACTGGGTTGTGGAGATCAGATAGGCAGTCACTCCATGTAAAATACTGGTATTCAGCTGCATCCGGTTAGACTGGAAGCCGACCCAAACATAGTTGAGAAAAGGCTTGACATAAATGATGATATCTTCAAAAAAATAAGCGACGATTGACAGATTGGATTCAAGATAGGAAGAAAAAAACGTGTTACACCGATCCCAAGTAACATGGGACAAGGTCAGGAAGAAGATGATCTTAAAAAAAAAAAATAATTAAGCAAAAATTATTTTTGATTTTATATTGTTTTTGAAAAATGCAGTGGTGACTCTCTTATTGATTTCGGAATGTGATTCCATAACTTCAATATCATCTTCAGCCAGAAGGCGAAGCGGTAGACCTCGCAGAAGATGGCTGGACGAGCTGGACAAAACTAACTACCAGTGGTCCACATTGGCCCTGGATCGAGTTTGGAAGTCATGGGGCCTTTGCTCAGCAACGGGATGACGCAGGCTAACAGTATCAGTTTCTTCAATATAACCATCTTTCATCTTGCGCTGCATGCCCTAACACCTGCGCACTTGACGATCTTATGACTGCTACAGCGAGCGGAGTTCGTATAGTTGAATTTTGGGCAAAATATATTTAATTAAAATTTTCCATCGACACGCTAAGAAGAAGAATATCAACCAGTAAAAGAAATCTATCGTTTCAGCATCCGCAATATTAACAGAACAAGAAATCGTTACACAGAAGCCAGATTCTAAACAAACGAAAACGCCAATTGACTATCAAGAAACTCGACACTTACTAAAATAAACGCTAAGAAAACGCGGCGTGTCACCCGCCAAACACACCCAAAACCTTAACACATTGCCCTCTAAGAATATAATAGACATGAAACTAAAAATACAACGAAACACAAACATCTTTTATAGCATTATAATCACGAAAGCAAAGACATCGATACGATTCAGCCTAATACCGAACGAACAATAAAAATATTTTTTATGTCAGACTCGTGTGAGCTTTTCAAAGAAATTTTAAAGTAAAGATGTCTGTAGACAAGATAAATAAACAGATGTGGGATTTTAATGGATGAGATGTATGACGTAATGGTGAATACGAGTTTATAATGTTGGTAGATTAGGTTGAGTTCTTAATACATGTTTTTTTGTGTTGTGTTCACAAAAAAAAATATTTAAAATAAATTAAAACCTGGTTAGCGCGACTGCTGAGCATGAGGTTCCGGGTTCGATTCCCGGGTCGGGCAAATTGTTATTGGAATTTTCCATCAGGAATTTCAGTCAGCCAGTCTGGATTTGGGCCCGGATGAAGGCATTAGACTCGCCCCCTATTACATTGGACGTAAACATAACGTGCAAAAGTGGGTGTACTATTTGGTACACTCACGAGCACCAATATGTTTAAAATAAATATGTTTTTCAATAGTTTCCTAAATTTAAAAGCAATTTTAGCGATAAATAACGATTGTAACTTGAAGATAGGATCTTTTTCATAAAAATATAGGTTCCAGAATACTATGTTCGTAACAACATGAAATTTTAATCAGAACAGTAGAAGAAACACACTTTTAAAAGTTGTTAAGTGTTTACATATTGGTGCTCGTGACTGTACACTTCTGGCTAACCCTTCGGGGATTACAGGCGTCATGTTATGTTATGTTATACCACATTAGTTTTAGTATATGCGAAACCTGATACACGTGTCTAGTATTTTTATGTAAGGAATCTATGAACAAAATTTCAAAACTGTATCATGAAAAATCGCAAAATTATAAGCTTGTTCTGTTACCTAGTTGTCCGCACAAAATCATGGTCACCACGCAGCGCGTATAATACCTAAATTATTGCGAAAGTCGCTCGGTGTTCAACTTTTAACTTTTTTTAATATTTTTGGGAAAAAATATAATATGGTTTAAAAATTATTGGAATCGATTCAGTTTTTTATTCTGAACAAACTATATTCAAGTTTTGCATATACTAATAATAATGTTGTATTATTTTGCCGCCCGGCAAAAGAATCATGCCGACCCGAACGAATATGCAACTAGTACTCCTAATGCTTGAAAAAAAACCAAATAGGTACCCATCAAAAGCATTCAAACAATCTCGAATATTCGACTATTCACCTTTCATGACAAAAATAAACACACAACTGGTGTTTCACTCAGCAATGTTTATTATTTAGAAAATAAAATTATTAATACGAGTAGGCGTTTTATTAATTTTATTATATACAGAGAAGATGGGACGCAGTATGAGAGCGTTAGTCATGTAATTTATAAATATATTTATGTAAATAAATAATTATAACTAGTTCCGCGCGGCGCGTAAATTTTTCAGGATAAAAATAATAGGGCTGTAACTATGAAATTGCCGTTTTTTTCTCACATTTTGTTCTGTTTGTAACTTAGACGTATATAAGGTCTAACTATAATTACACGATTTTTTTTCAGGGAATCATCTAACGGCAATAACGAAGCCATTTCAAGGGATTATTTTTTTTTCTGAATATATTTTTATAAAAAAATCAATAATTTAAAATTAATTGACCCACAAAATAAATACTAGCTCCTTATTTTTGAACATCCATTACGCTAGTTTACTACGTCGTATTTACCTACTGTCATTGTTAGAATATGGGAGTAAAGGTTTTATGCAAAAAGTCTCAAAAAAATTTAGAATTATAATAATTTCGTAAAAAAAAACACTCAGATAATTTTTTTTTTCTCTTTCCTATGGCGACTTTACGACTTATAGAAGTTACTCTTAAAATATTTCGTGTATGAAAAGATAGATAAGATAGATATCATTTTTATTGAATTAATTATTAAATTACGTACCTTTTAGAGTTTAAAAACCGTACTAGTAGTTGCATATTACCTCATAGGGTAGTGTGTCAAAACACCTGTTTCAATGTACCGTCGGTTTCACTACTTCAAGTAGGTATATTTTTGTCATAGTCTGTGTTTTGAGAATTTAAGATACTTTTTTTGTCATACTATAGTCTGCCATTGCATTATACATAATCGGTTCAGACGTTTCAAAGAAAAAAAATGTTTGTATGAAAATATTACGTTTCACGAAATCGTCCATACAAATCGGCAATCATCAAATGACACCCCCCCCCCCCCCACTCTCTGGGCGGCGGGGAATAGAGTGTCAGACTTGTACTGACTAAAACCCATCCACGTTCCTTCTTTGCCCTTTGTGTTCCAGGGCCGCGGTATCTCTTTCGAACAATCTTGCAGCCCTGGCAGGCATCGGCCCGTGCGGACCCCTACGTGGTTTCTGACATCTCTTTGAGGCGCGCGTGGAAGCCTGACGTCATAAGACGACCGGACGGCGAGCTAGCCCATAACTCGCCGTCCACAGGCCCGCGCCTACGGTGGCGCCCAGGGCGTCTCCCGCGGCGGCTGGGACGTGAGGCTCTTTCCCTCTCACGTCCCGCCACCTCCTTCACCTCCTTCACTAGCATGACTGCTTCGCAGAAGGATACTTTAACCACTAATATTATGTACCTCGTTGGTGGTCGCAAGCGCGACTGCTGGGCTTGATTGCCTAATCTGATAACTTTTTAGAACCGTATATCCTGCTTATGCGTATGGAGTTTCATTAAAATCATTTCGAAAAAAAGGACTTGAAAGTTTGTATGAAATGCCGTAAGTCATAAACGCTCGTCATAAACGCATAACTGAAAAAGGCTTGGGATCTGGCATATGCCGGCATCGGCTATTGCAAGCAACAATTGATGGGCTGGTATCGTGGATGAACTCTCTTACAAGTGGATCTCGACTCGTTTGTACTCATCATCTTCCTGTCTTTAAATATGTTATCTGTGGCTGGCGCAACACGTTTTTTTTTCTTTGATCACTGTCAACCCTCACGCTATCATTTTTGACATTTTTGACGACACGGTTGGCGCAGTGGCTGAGCGATTGGCTGCTGCGCTGCGTGTTGCGGGTTCGATCCCCGCACGGAACAAATATTTGTATGATCTACAGGTAGTTGTTCCGGGTCTGGCTGTTTTGTATGTGACTTTAAATCCAATGGACAACAGTGCTCTCCGCGTTCAGTATAATAACGCGTTTAGGTTGCTGGTGGGGCTGCCCCGCTTCTGTAGTGCGTCGGGGATGTTCGCAGATGCTCATGTGGATTGTTTTTACGCAACAATGCGTAATAGATGCGCTTCACTGGTGCGCAAGCTGTGGGGCAGCACCAACAGTATCTTAAGCGTCATTGCTAGTCGCCTGGACTGTGTGTATGTGGGTCGCTGTTGTGCTATCACTCATGGGTTGCCGCAGCAGTGATCCATCGTTATTTCTTGGGTTGTTTTGTTTTTTTTTAAGTGGTTACTAACATAGTCGTAAGTTTTACTAACAGTTTTTTTTGAGTCTTTGATACTCGAAGACGAGAAATTATATTCTATTCTATTCTAATGGAGCATCATCAGACAGCAGTGATAGCCTAGTGGTGTGACCGTCGGACTGCCAAGTCATAGGTCTCGAGTTTGAACCCAAGACACGCACCTCTGATTTTTCGGATTCATGTGCGTATTGTATAATTATCACTTTCTTCGGTGAAGGAAAACATCCTGAGGAAACCAGCATGCCTGAGAGATATTTCTTGACGGCATGTAAAGCCAAGTCAGAGGCCCTTGGGCGGCATAAAAACTCTGACACCAGGTTAGGCACTAACCACACGATAAAGAAGAAGATCAGGCAGACGTGAGCATACAACCAAGAGTGAAGCGAAGATGAAGACGACTCACTAATCACCAGCATTAAACAACAGCTTATAATTATGTAACCAAATTTTATACAGATATACAACATTATTTTTAGTATATGCGAAACCTGAATATAGTTTGTTCAGAATAAGTAACTGAATCGATTCCAATCATTTTTAAACCATGTTATATTTTTCCCAAAAATATTTAAAAAAGTTAAAAGTTGGATACCGAGCGACTTTGAGTACCTATCGCAATAATTTAGGTACCTACTGCCAAATTATTAATATCAATGAGCTCAAGACGACGCTGGAGGCGCACGCTGCGTGGTGCCCGCGTTTTTGTGCGGACAACTAGGTAACAGAAGAAGCTTATAACTTTGTGATTTTTCATGATACAGTTTTGAAATTTTGTACATAGATTCTTTACATAAAAATACTAGACACGTGTATCAGGTTTCGCATATACTAAAACTAATGTTGTAGTCATTAATGACAAAGTTATCCATACAATATATCAACATAGTTACCTAGGGATAGTCGATATAGTATGTATCCATCAGTACCATCACCTAATGTTTACTGGTCCACGATTTACGAGACTCCATGTGCTACAATGATTTGGAGCTGTAGCTCTAACGTCATACAACGTTGGTTTTAGTATATGCGAAACCTGATACACGGGTCTAGTATTTTTATGTAAAAAATCTATGTACAAAATTTCAAAACTGTATCATGAAAAATCACAAATTTATAAGCTTGTTCTGTTACCTAGTTGTCCACACAAAAACGCGGTCACCACGCAGCGCGCTCCTCCAGCGTCGTCTTGAGCTCATTGATAATAGGTAATAATTTGGCAGTAGGTACCTAAATTATTGCGATAGGTACTCAAAGTCGCACGGTATCCAACTTTTAACTTCTTTAAATATTTTTGGGAAAAAATATAACATGGTTTAAAAATTATTGGAATCGATTCAGTTACTTATTCTGAACAAACTATATTCAGGTTTCGCATATACTAAAACTTATGTTGTAGTCCATAATGACAAAGTTATGAATAAAACATATCAACATAGTTACCTAGGGACAGTCGATATAATATGTATCCATCAGTACCATCACCTAATGTTTACTCGTCCACGATTTACGAGACTCCATATGCTACAATGATTTGGAGCAGTACCACTAACGTCATTTAACACTGTTTATAAACATTCATCGGCCATCGTAGAAAAATTGAATTATTTCGTCTGCCACTGCTGTGGTTTTCCGGGAGTAAAGTGAAAATAGAATTTATAGGACTTATCCTAGTCCTTGAATTATTCTTGTCTCGGTAGTACCGACCTCGACGAGAGGATGATTTCCACCAAACGCATCGGATCGGAACGTATTTGTTTTTTTTTTTGTTTGCCATGGCTTATTTGAATTAATTATTTTATTCTTGAATTATTTTTACTATGGACACTTTTAACGTACACATCTTGCTACATCGTTCTCACATAATGTACCATCTCAACATAAATGATGTAACCAAGTTATTGTAAAAGTATTCTGATTTAAAAGAGTGTCCATGGAGTTTCTTACCCGTTCTTCTCCATAGAGATCTACGTTAGGGAATGAGCAACTCCAGTACTTTCACAGTTTTTATGCCTTGTGACTGGGACTGTAGCTACTTTTCATTGTTGTCTTTGTTTCGACAATTCAAAAGTGCCTGTAACGGCCTATTTGAAATAAATGCTTTGATTTTGATTTTGATTCTGATCGGAACGATATTAAATCGTGTATACACAGTATTTAAAGTCTACATTACCAAGCCGCGCACAGCAGCTTGACCGCGGGTGTCTTCCGCGACACGCAATCGTAACCGAAAGTATGCTGCGAAGCGTGTTCGGCTCCGTTCGGCCTGTTTTCGTATCCTACACGGTAGGAATAAAACTATTTGACAAGGCGCAGAAACGGATACGTTCGCAAAACACGGTTCGGAGCTTACCGTATGCTCGACTACGACCGGCTACCGCCGCATCCGTTCGTATCCTGTCCGATGCGAGCCGTTTGTTGGAAATCATCCTTTACGATTATGTCGTGGATTCGAACTCAGACAGGCGCATTATTTTGTGTAATTCTGTTAATTCACCACTGATCTCAAAACGGTGAAGAAAAACGTCGTGAAGCACCAAATGTACTGATAATTGACGGCACGGTTAGTGCAGTGGCTGAGCGATTGACTGCTGCACTTCGTGTCGCGGGTTCGATTTCCGCACGGAAAAAAATATTTGTATGGCCTACAGGTAGTTGTTAGGGGTCGGGCTGTTTGTGTATGTGAATTTAAATGTTTGTAAACGCACCCACGATACAGGAGAAATTCCTAGTGTGAGGCAACGTTTTTTTAACCAAAAAAAAAAAAAATTAAAAGACATGTTGAAATATGCAACAAAATTGAAGATGTGCAACACTTGCTGATCCGAGTGTGTTAGGGGCAAGAATAAAAGGGAATCATTGATTAGAGAGTTTTAATTAAACATTCTGTACGGTGAGCTAATCCAAATGATTTTAGCAAATACATCAACGATTGCAAAGAGGTTGTGTGGCTTGGTGAAGATATCTAATCAATGATTCTCCTTCTAATAAGTACATACTGAGTAAATATTCCACATTTGTAAATCGCTACATAGTATAAAACAAAGTCGCTTCCCGCTGTCTGTCCCTATGTATGCTTAGATCTTTAAAACTACGCAACGGCTTTTGATGCGGTTTTTTTAATAGATAGAGTGATTCAAGAGGAAAGTTTATATGTATACAACATTATTTTTAGTATATGCGAAACCTGAATATAGTTTGTTCAGAATAAGTAACTGAATCGATTCCAATTATTTTTAAACTATGTTATATTTTGTCCCAAAAATATTTAAAAAAAGTTACAAGTTGGACACCGAGCGGCATTAAGTACCTATCGCAATAATACAGATACCTCCTGACAAATTATGTTTATCAATGAGCTCAAGACGACGTTAGAGGTCAGCGCGCGGGCGCGCTGCGTGGTGACCACGATTTTGTGCGGACAACCAGGTAACAGAACAAGCTTATAACTTTGTGATTTTTCATGATACAGTTTTGAAATTTTGTACAAAGATTCTTTACATATAAAAATACTAGACACGTGTATCAGGTTTCGCATATACTAAAACTAATGTTGTATATTGCACCCGTGCGAAGCTGGGGCGGGTCGCTAATAGTTTATAAGGTACGATGGGGTTGGCATATTGGCATAATAAAAAACCCCTTTTTGATAACAAAGGTTTAAAAAAAGACATGTTGGTCGTAATACCACATGGTCAGTGTCCTAGAGCGGATGCTTATATTCCGGGAAGCCTGTCTCAGGAAGCAATCTCTTTATTTTGGAGTGATATTCGTAGACTGTCAAAGAATAATCTTTAATTAGTTAATAATTTGAGAGTTACAATAGTGTTAGATTTTTGTTTTTTTTTTTGTTGAGAGTTTTCAATTAAATATACAGCCTTATTTTTAGTACATGCGAAACCTGAATATAGTTTGTTCAGAATAAGTAACTGAATCGATTCCAATAATTTTTAAACCATGTTATATTTTTTCCCAAAAATATTTTTAAAAAAGTTACAAGGGTTACACCGAGCGACACTAAGAACCTACCGCAATAATTTAGGTACCTACTGCCAAATTATTATTATCAATGAGCTCAAGACGAAGCTAGGGGCGCGCGCGCAGCTGTGCCGCGTGGTGACCACGTTTTAGTGCGGACAACCAAAAATTTTGTACATAGATTCATTACATAAAAATACTAGACACGTGTTTCAGGTTTCGCATATACTAAAAATAATGTTGTATATTTAGTGAGTAACTTATGCAATAAGGAACTAATATGTTTTTGTATTTATCTGTGGAGGCTTGTTATTAGCAATTTAGTTATATATTCGTTATTATAATATAATTAGAATGTAAGCTTTCATAAAACGTAAAAAAAAAAAAAAAAAAGTCCAAAACTAAAAGCATAGTTACATTTTGGGCTCTTGTGTATAACCAAATTAAGTCTTTATTTAATTTAGTTTTTGTGCGAAATTACATGATTTTCCCGTGTTTGTACAAGAGTAATGCGACCATTTTCCTAGGCATGCGGAGCGATTAAGAATGTTAATGATCTCCGTAACTTAATTACAAAACAGATAATTTCAGTTGAAACCATTTATCTTAGGCCAGGCGTGGAATAGACGAAACTATCCTATAATCTGGTGACCTGGTGAAGGTTGCGAGGATCCGCTGGATGCGAGTTGCACGGGACCGGTCAATGCTGCGACACTTGGGGGAGGCCTATGTCCAGCATTGGACATCTTTCGGCTGAAATGACGATGATGAATGATGATCCTATAATCTACATGTTGGATTGTCAGGATTTATTCCGTTAGGCTCGTACATCATGTGGGCAGAAGATGGGTTTCGTGCAATGAAAATACACTGTTTCTATTAAACTAACAAATTACTCGAAATTACAATTTAACACAATAACACGGGGCACAATGAATCGGGTACAGTTCCGGGACGTCTCCACTCCACTACGATCGAACACGCAATGTCGGCCTCGCCTCGAGCTGTAAACATCAGGGCTCTGTAGAAGCACACTGTGTTGTGGGTACACTTGTAAGTAGGTCGCGTGATGTCACCACAGGCGTACTTGCGATTTATTCTAATTCCGTACTAATGACCGGATCCGACATACATAACACCAACACGCCTATTCCTCGATGGGTTAGGCAGAGGTGTACTTATCTTGTGTTTTTTTTTGTGATGATCAAGACGTGGAGAATGGTGCTTACCTGCAATCGAAAATAGAAAACATTAATAAAGATTCACAAATCAAATATCTTCCAAGATTTTTTGTGAAAAATTCTGAGTTTTGTATATTTACTACAGAACCCATATAAACTCAGACCACTCAATCCATAATAATGCCTACTTTTATAATAAGCCACGTGCGTTGACTGATACATCATTCTACTAAGGCATCGTACAGGGTGAGAAGCGTTCGCGGATGACAAGACGGCTGTGAAGTTTTAAAATATTTAAAACCGCCCTTTACGTCCATGCTGATTAGGTGCACCCGACGATGATTCTGCGTCAAGCAACCACTTCTTTAATTTTTATTCTCCTCAGTTTCTGTAGCATGGCCCAGCGCAACGCCAAGGCAGAATCAAGCGATCACTGTAAAGCCAGCGATCGTCTGTTGTTTTACCTTGTGGAAACTCCACCACAGTTATTTCATCTCTGGGAGCAACCTTATCGCATTGAAAATAAAGATCATTCAGTGTATGTAGGTATGGTGACAAAATAACTTGAAAAGTCTGCAACGATCGTCTGTTCATTTATCGTTTTTTAAGACTTTTAGAGCGAATTTCACTACAACTATGATGACTGGCAGATCTTGAACGCAGTTTACATTTGCTGATCACGTTCATTTGTTGGTGAAATTCGCCCATAGCCTCGCAACAGCTAGCTATGCTCTATAGTCTATTTATTCACTAAATCGCGCCCACGCCCGCTACCGCTCCAGTCACCGCGTGCTCACCCTGAACGAGACCTAATGAGTTTGCGGACAGAATACTAAGCGATTGGCCTGTTTACATGACAGCCTGGCGAGATAGCTTTTTATTATATTTGTATACTGTTAATAAGATGAAAGATGGCGGGTTACTACGTCGAAATTGTTGTTAGTTCATCAGTCAATGCGAGTATGCGTAGCGAGGGATGTGTGTGGAACTAACCAATAGTCAGAGCTGGGCAAATACATGCTTTGCTTTAATTAAATTACAAAATACTATATCGTTTGTATTTAAAATACAAAATATTTTTAAGTCGTGTATTTGAAATATAAAATACAAAATACAGTATTTTAACTATTTTTATTTAAAATACAAATTACAAAATTAGGTTATGTAAATAGAATAGATTAATTCATCTTGAAATTCGCACTTCTCTTTTCTTCTTCATTCTCGTGTGGTTAGTGCCTAACCTGGTGTCAGAGTTTATATGTCGCCTAAAACATATAACGACATATGTCGTACCTACTAATAAACTTAAGTAATACACAGAAGTTTCGTGAAAATAACCGTTTAAGAATGAATATGACAATTGACAAGATACTTGACAATTTGACGTACGGTAAAGGTCCAGTATTGCCAACTTTAAAACTTGACATATTTAGTCGCCATTTTGCTTACGAAAGCTTTCGAGCGCTATTTTCTGCAGAGCGCACTCATTTATAAAATCGCTAAATGTATTTGAAATACTAACTACAAAATACCTCAGCGTCGGGTATTTGAAATACCAATTACGTATTTGTCTTTCAATTCCGTCATAAACCCGTCCATACAAACACTACACACACAACTCAAAAACACACACCCACACCCACAACACAACACAACACAAGACAACACAACACAACACAACACAACACAACACAACACAAGACAACACAACACAACACAACTCAACACAACACAACACAACACTCACAAACACAACACACATCAAACCAACTTTCTAAAATTTCATTTTTTTAAAACTAATTTGATCTGATTTATTATTTCTGGATAATAAAAGCGATAAACTGAAATTTCCAACCACTGTTAATACAGCTCACAAATCTGGGAAGATAACTGTGACCTGAAATACAGGCTCAGCCTAGCTCAGGCGCAGTTGCTCATATTATTATTTGTACATCATCCTAACTGCATTTAAATACTGTCCAATATGTTATATTTTTAAGGAGCAATAAATAAACTTATTATTATTATTAATTAATTCAAATACTGCCCAACCCTGCCAATAGTAAAGCTTTTTTTTCACATTTTGAGCTAAGCTAGCTATGTGATTGGTGAGTTTTATGCACATCTCTCGCTGCACATCCTCGCACATGTCTGGTGGGAACACTGCCTTATCCAACAGTCTATGATATATCACACTCAATTATCATTCTTGCAACTAAATAGACCAACAAGACACGAGATTATCTCAAACTAGATTTTACCTGTGGCTACGCTCGCGTTAATTTAGAATTTGACGATCAATTCGGGTTGTACTCTGCTTGCAATAATAAAATTCAATCATGATTTGAAAGACACGTGGCGCCATCTATTATCATAAGAACGTTATTGTTGTTTTCCTCGGAAACAGTATTTTTTTTCGGGATGAAAGGTACCCTATGTCCGTTTCTGTACACCTGACAACGTATATGCAAAAAATCAGGATGGTCGGTGCAGTGGTTTAGGCGTGAAAAAGTAACAAACAAACTTACTTTCGCAAATCACATTTGTAATATTAGTTAGGATTAGGATATCTTTATCATCATGATCATCAACCCAACCTGTTCCCAACTATGTTAGGGTCGGCTTCAGTATAACCAAATTATTATTAAAATAAAAATAAAATGTACCTGAATATCAGTATTTTATAAGGCGCGAGTCTTTCTATACATACAAATAAATCAAATTGAAGTGTCTGTTTGTAATTTCAAAATAACAGGTTTTTACTGAATGCATATGAAAGTTATATTATACGGTAATTATAATAAAAACAATATTTTTTTTTATTGTCTTTCTGTCCGTCTGTCTCTTTATTCCGGCTCTAACCTCCGAAACGGCTGGACCGATTAACGGGACTTTTACTGGCTGATATTACAAGTAACTTAGGAGTGTGAGTAGTTACTAACTTATTTTTAATTTAGAAAAAAAGGATTAGGGATCCGATAAAAAAAAAAAAAAAACTCTTGTCATTGTAAAAAAAAAAATCCGATTCAATTAAAGAACTAATATTTTTATAATAATTTCACGCAGACGAAAGTTCTCCGGGCAACTAGCTGTTGCCCGGAGAACTTTCGTCTATCTTTGTCGTCAACATTTTCTCCCAATCATAATTATACGGTGTAACAAGACCCTTAAAGAAGCCGTGAGGCACTTGTTTTCCTCATCATTGCGATCATTTTTTTATTTAAGACTATACCTGGGAACCTTCGAGTTACGGAGATATTGGGGGTCAAAGTTGCCACTTTTACACAAGTTTTTTTTTTAATAAATGTTTTTAATGTAAGATTTTCGCTTTAAACACCTCCACGACCCCCATTCTATTCAATCCATGCATCAGCACAATGCTTTGTTAGCGTTACATTGAGTCCTAGCGTAAAATGTGATATTTCACCCTAAAAAAAAGTCATTTTCCAGCAATCATTTTTGCGTAAAGTGACTTAGTTTATACATAATGCTTGGTTGACGGCTTCGTGAAGGGTCTTATGACACCTTGTATGATGAGCAACTCAAACAAACTGAGCAAACTCATAAATACTCAATAAGCCCACCCTTTCAATATCTTATGCTACTAATACATCTTCAAATCCTCATCATCTATTGGATATCGCGCCGACAGCCGTAAGCACTAGTTAAGCTAAACACACACGTAGGTGAATGAGTCAGTGAATGAATGACTGTAGTGTTGTTCCAGTCAATCATATTTAGATCAGACGTAAGATGGTTACACTGACGATCAATGGAATCGACTTGGATCACAAACGCCTCTACAATTACATCGAGTACATATTGTTACGACTTCGGCTTTTTTACGAGAACATTCTAGATTACGTTCGAGTCTAGAATTTTCTTCTATGGAACTACAACATTAGTTTTAGTATATGCGAAAACTGATACACGTGTCTAGTATTTTTATGTAAAGAATCTATGTACAAAATTTCAATACTGTATCAAGAAAAATCACAAAGTTATAAGCTTGTTCTGTTACCTAGTTGTCGGCACAAAAACGTGGCCACCTCACAGCGCGCGCCTCCAGCTTCGTCTTGAGCTCATTGATAATAATAATTTGGCAGTAGGTACCTAAATTATTGCGATAGGTACTCAAAGTCGCTCGGTATCCAAATTATAACTTTTTTAAATATTTTTGGGAAAAAATATAACATGGTTTAAAAATTATTGGAATCGATTCAGTTACTTATTCTGAACAAACTATATTCAGGTTTCGCATTTACTAAAAATAATGTTGTATACATATATGAAAAAAAGTTTAAAGTAAAAAGTGAAAAAGTTTCAAGAAAGTTCTACAACTGTAGAACTTTCTCGAATAATCGGTCAGCATATAAATGTACCCCGTCTATAGAATATCGCTTTGTCTATTAACAAAACTCTAAACTCCAATTTCAAGTTATTTCCAAATACCGACGCTCATCACGTCTATTGAGTTCCGCAAGCTAATTTAATTTAACCCCGAAATAGTTAATCTTGCTACTCACATCTTCAAATGCTCTTAAACCGAGCTTCGAGTGGGTACCGTGTCCACAATGGTAAGCTACACTTAAGTACACTTATGAAATATAAGCCCCGTTTCATAAGCGCCGATCAACGGATAAGGACTTGACTGGTGAAGATTTTATAGGTAAGTTGAATAGAATGGGTGTGGAAACTCAACTCTTTGAAATCAAATTAAATCAAATCATTTATTTGCATGAATATGGGTAGGTACATGAGGTGATACAGACAACAAAAGTTCTTTAAGCCATGTCCTACCATAACAGGTGTGCAAATATCTATTACAATAAAAAAAATCTTACATTAATCGTTACATAAAAAGTGTAAACAGACCCTTCACATAGCCGTCAACCAAGCATTCTGTACATCAAACTAAGTAACTTTACGCAAAAATTATTGCTGGGAATCGACTTTTTTTTTGGGTGAAAAATCACGTTTTAAGGTCGTTTATTCCCACTAGTTCGATCGTCGAACTAGTGAGATTTTTTTCCTCTTCTTTCCGAAGCACGGAAGAAACTCGGTATGTAATGGGCGCTCGCCATCCACAGACCAACCTAGGCAAGCACGGCTTAACCTAAAGATTGACCCGAGCGGCTGTTATTATTTAGCCACGAGCTCCTCAATCCGGCAATTTCATACTTTAACCCCTAATATTAACAACAGGTCGAACTTCAAGGTTTAGCCTCGCTTGCCAAACTCCATCCATTACATACCGTACGAATCTTGTCAACATCTGCTTAGCCTTTTCCCAACTATGTTTCGGTCGACTTCCAGCCTAACCGCATGCAACTGAATACCAGTATTTTACCTGGAACAACTGGACGACCTCCATCTACAGTCGAATCTTGTAAAAGCGACTTAATGAACGAAAATGAACTATAGCTGCAGCCACTCAATAATATTGACTGAATGATTGACGCATTGGCTGAACGTTTAGGTAGTTTATGATAAATAATAAAAAAAACACAAATAAACACACAAAACAAACACAACAAAAAAAAAAAACAAAAATGTAAATTTAATATTTCCGACAGATCTGGGATTCGAATGCACAACCATATGCTTACCAGATCAACAAACCCAGCCCAATATCGGATTCATGTGCGTATTGTATAATTATCATTTGCTCCGGTGAAGGAAAACATCGTGAGGAAACCAGCATACCTGAGAGATATTTCTTGACGGCTTGTAAAGCCAAGTCAGGTGCCCATGGGTGGCATAAAAACTCGCCAGGCACTAATTACACGATAAAGAAAGAAAGAATCACTGCAACAAAAAGTCAATCAAAATCAAAGCATTTATTTCAAGTAGGCCAGTTACAGGCACTTTTGAATTGTCGAAACAAAGACAACAATGAAAAGTAGCTAAGTCCCAGTCACAAGGCATAAAAACTGTGAAAGTACTGTAGTTGCCCATTCCCTAACGTAGATCTCTATGGAGAAGAACGGGCAAGAAACTCCATGGACACTCTTTTAAATCAGAATACTTTTACAATAACTTGGTTACATCATTTATGTTGAGATGGTACATTATGTGAGATCGATGTAGCAAGATGTGTACGTTAAAAGTGTCCATAGTAAAAATAATTCAAGAATAAAATATCATCATCTGCCTAGCCTTTTCCCAACTATGTTGGGGTCAGCTTCCAGTCTAACCGGAAACAGCTGAATACCAATATTTTACATGGAGCGACTGCCTATCTGACCTCCACAACCCAGTTAGTACTGGGTAATACGATACCCCTTAGTAAGACTGGTTGTCAGACTTTTTGGGCCACTGACTAACTAACGACTGTCAAAGATCTACAAATGACACCCGGGACCAACGGCTTAACGTGCTTAATAAGAATAAAATAATTCATTCAAATAAGCCGTGGCAATTGGTCTCGTATATTCATTTTTTTAAAACTACCCACAGCTGCGTGTGACCACAATCCACATGACCGTATCTTTTCCGTCTTCATACTCAAACCTTAGGCTACCGGTAGGTAACATTATGATTCATCGCCAATGTTTACCTGCAAGATCTCGGTCATACGTATCTCCATCTATTTCCGTACGTAATGCGTACGACGGACTATTTTTCTCACTAAAGTTCAATTTACATTGCCGCGGCACGGAATGGAAGAGAAATTTTGTAACGAAATTGTACTATCAGGTAGTACAAAAAAAAGTTTTATAGCAATTCGTTTCATATAAAAATTTTCTCATATTATCATTTCATAGAATACTCAATACGCGGAATACTTACTTCGAAAAATTTTAATCGTAGATTTTTGTTACAAATAAAATTTAATGTTCGATATTCATATCATAGAATACAAAAATAATAAATCAAATATACTTTATACTCATATTATTATTTATTTGCATCAGACACAACGATCCATACTTGAGTTAGTAAGTACACTTAAAAAATAATGTTAGTGATAGAAGTTTCAAAATAATCAGAGATAATAATACACACGACACAATAATATTATAACTAAGAAAGTAAGTAGTCATTGTTTAGTTAATATAAAACTTATTACCAAGAACAACGTTTTATCGAGTGACAGTTTCTAAATGTTTCAATTCATATCTTTGACAATCACTTTGTGTCAATTGTGTAACATGCAGTGGTTGTATAATAACAGCCGCATTGGTCGTCCTTCCTAGGTTGGTCTGAGGATGGGTGACCACCTTACCTACATACCGAGTTTCCTCCGTGCCTCGAAAAGCACAGTAAGCCGTTGGTCATTTGTAGATGTTTGACAGTCGTTACAGGTAGTCACTGGCCCGATAGTCTGCCAACCAGTCTTACCAAGGGGTATCGTATTACCCAGTACTATCTGGATTGTGGAGGTCAGATAGGCAGGTACTTACTGATAGTTTGGTGGTTTAAACCCTAACTAGTATTTCTTGTGAACACCACAACGGCGTAGGTACAGGCGCGTACGCACAACGACCATACAAACCAAATTAAGCTGATCTCTCATTGCAAGGGAAGCTCATACAACGTGAGGTCAGGTTATACTGGATTAATAAAGCTTGATGTTTCACCGTGTGTGCGTAATATAAACGACTTAAGCTTTTAATTCTACGTATTTCTGAACTTTTAAACTCGGCACTTAGCTGTTTTATACCCCTTTTAGTGTTAGACTTTAATGCCTAGTACATGAGTAGCTACTTCAGAAGATTTATAACCTAAATTAGTTTTAGTACTAAAACGTTTTAGCTTCAAGAATTTAAGGTGAATCAATCACAGCTCTCTTAACTGTAACGCCCGGATTTTGAATTGAGAACTTGAAAATTCAAAACTTGTCCTAGTGGCCTGTTTTATTTTTTTCGGATGGGAAATCATCATATGATCCTCCCACTCTGGGCGGAGCGGAAGGGAGTGTCAGACTTGTACTGACTGAAACCCATCCATGTTCCTTATTTGCCTTTGTGTTCCAGGGCCGCGGTATCTCTTTCGAACAGTCCTGCAGCCCCGGCAGGTGGCCTGGTAGTCCAGATGGCCAACCACGTCTTAAAGCAGGAGTAATTCCAGTGTAGGAAAGAGATGGCGCTAGACGCTCTGTCTCTCTGTGTCACCACCAGGTCTAGTTTAGCATTAACATAACCATCATGCCTGTAATCTTCGAAAGGTGTTGAAGTGTACAGGACACCCATACAGGGTGTAAACGGACCCTTCACGAAGCCGTCAACCAAGCATTCTGTACATCAAACTAAGTATCTTTACGCAAAAATTATTGCTGGGATACGACTTTTTTTTGGAGTGAAAAATCACGTTTTACGGTAAAACTCAATGCAGCACACTCAAAACTTGGTGCTGATGGATGCTTTGAATAGTAAACAGGTCATGGAGGTAATTAAAGTAAATTATTTCCTTTTTTTATTTTTTTACAAACTATTTACATTTTTACAAATATTCCTCAAAAAACAATATAAAAAACATTTAAAATATAAAAAGTTGTAGCCCACCGGTATCGGGAACAGGACTCCAGAGAGAGGAACCTCCTAACTATACGAGCCGTGTCCAGAAGTACCGCTTTCTGAATCAAGCTCTTGATCCAGCTGCCTAACGAGAGCCTCCTCAGGTATTGGTCGAGGCTCTTGGCAATTAAGCCATGGGCTGATACGACTATCGGCACAATGATCGCTGAGTCCACATCCCACATATCGACAACCTCGCGAGCCAAGTCAAGATACATGATTTTCTTAAAAAAAACGGAAAAGTAAAGTAAATTTATTATTACCTTAAAAACTAAAAGGAACTTTGACCTCCCATATCTCCGTAACTAGACGGTTCCCAAGTACGATCGAGTACAAAAAACATATCGCAATGACGGGGAGAAGAAGTGCCATTCGACTGCGTTAAGGGCATTTTTACACCCTTTATATCGTAAACTAGCTGTTGCCTGCGACCTTCGTCCGCGTAAAATTTATATTTTTTAGCCTATAACCTTCCTCGATAAATGGGCTATCCAACGCTAAAAGAATTTTTCAAATCGAACCAGTAGTTCCTGAGATTAGCGTGTTCAAGCAAACAAACAAACTCTTCAGCTTTATAATATTAGTATAGATTATGTTTTAGTTTAGCCATCGACCCGGGACAGGTCGATGCTGGCTGTTTACTAGAAAAAACTTTGTTAGAAATCCCAAATATCACTTTACATAACCTGAGAACGGAACGTAACCCGTCATGCTCATCAATTATCCTTGTCACCACTAGAATATCATCTGCCTAGCCTTTTACCAACTATGTTAGGGTCGGCTTCCAGTCTAACCGGATGCAGCTGAATACCAGTATTTTAAATGGAGCGACTGCCTATCCGATCTCCACAACCCAGTTAGTACTAGGTAATACGATACCCCTTGGTAAGACTGGTTGTCAGACTTTTTGGGCCACTGACTACCTAACGACTGTCAAAGATCTACAAATGACACCCGGGACTAATGGCTTAACTTGCTTTCCGAGGCACGGAGGAATCTCGGTATGTAATTGGTGAAAACCCATCCACAGACCAACCCAGGCAAGCACGGCTTAACCTAAAGATCGACCCGAGCGTCTGTTATTATTTAACCACGAGCGCCTCTTTAAACCGAATATATGTATACCAGTATAAATATATAAAAAAAAATTACCTTGTTTTATCTGCCAAACTCGTAATACTTACTACAAATTTTGGAGCGCTTGGCAAGTACCCATGTCTATCGACTGGTATAAACTTAGGATACCGGGGCACCACAACAAAAAAAAACATTAAAAAACCCGAAATCTCCATAGCAACAGATCCTAAAAGCTTCATCCCATAACCTTTTGAAACGAGACAAAAATAAATAATATTCAATTAGGGGCTAAAATTGCGAGCCGACGTAATTACTCTCATACGGGCATTGAGAGGACAATAAAGAAAGCTTTCATGGAATTTTGATCTCTATTGTCGGTAACACAAAGGAAATTATTGCGAAAACATGCCAAGGACAAAGGAAGCCCTTATAAAGGAAGATCGTGGCAAATAAAAATGAATGCCCAGAAAGATCATTTGAAAAAACCGGTCAAACGCGAGACCTCGCGTATGGATGGCTCCAAACCATCGTAGCAGGGGAGCGCCCTTTATATTTAATTTATTTTTATTATTTGTGTATTAATATGTAATTTGTGTTTGTGTACACTGTTTTAAGCTTTCACGGTTTACAACTAAACTTGTACTGTCACTTACGGGATATCTTCCGTGTTTGTTCATTATTTTGAGCTCCCGATATTTCGGCGCTGTTGCAAGCGCCATGATCGCGGGTTGACTAGAGAATGCGGGTGGATGGAAAATAAATTGTTAAGAGCCGACAAATCTATCTACCCTCTTTCTATGTCTTTTGCTACGCGCACTACTAGAACTCGACACTAAGTCACGGCAAAACACACTCACAGTATCACCAGGTTTTTTGGAGTCCTTATTGCGATGCCGGCTGCTACTTCTGAGCTTACTCAAAACTGGATTCCACGTACTTGACAATTTGAAGCCATCCTCCCGATTGAAATTTTTGTGTTTTCTTATTTCAATTGCTTCTCTTGTCAGCCTTGGTTAGTAATGCATGCCCGCGATATCGGGAGCTCAAAACAATGAACAATCACGGAAGATATCCCGTAAGTGACAGTACAAGTTTTGTGTTTGTGTATTATTACATGTATTTCGCTAAACGAAGAAGAAAAAAAAATTACAAAAAGTATTTCTTAGACTCACTCAGGACAAAAAAAAAAATGGTTGAATTCACAATAAAACAAAAAGTGGTACCTAATATAATTTACTGGGCTAGGCATGCGCGAGTCCGTCTCGCCAAAAATCCGGCCAAGTGGATTTTTACCACTGTAAAAAAAACCGGCCAAGGAAGAGCTCCGTACCATCGTAGTAGGGGAGCCCCCTTTAATTTTTATTTTATTTTTTATTATTTGTTGTTATAGCGGCAACAGAAATACACAATCTGTGAAAATTTCAATTGTCTACCTGTTACTAATCATAAGATACAGCCCGCTGACAGACAGACGGACGGACAGCGGAGGCTTAGTAATAGGGTCCCGTTGGTGACCAACGAAGTGAAGTTAATGCAGGTGGGTGTTTATGAGCAGACAAATCGGTCTACCCTCTTTCTTGTTCGTTTTTACCCACCCGCAATAACTTCAGTTTATCCGTGATCATGGTGCTTGCAACAGCGCCGAAATATCGGGAACTCAATGAAAACAGTAAACATGGTAAATATCCCGTTTCTAGTGTAAATAATAATGTTAGTGACCATGATACTTTAAAATCTAATATTGTCTTTAAAATGGTTTTTCAGAATATAATAAGTTTAGAATTAAGATATTATAAAGAAGCTATTAGGTCTGCCTCGTTAATCTAGTAGTCGCAAGCGATGCTGCATAAGAGGTCCTAAGTTCGATTCCGAGGTCGGTCAAAGTGATATAAGTCCATTATTACATTGGACTTAAACATAACTGGCGAAATGTGGGTGTACTGTTAGATACACAGCTTACGGGGACTACAAACATGATGCTGTTTCGTTATCATAATAATAATTTCAGGTAAGAAGAGCAGCTGGATCAAGGGCTTCATTCAGAAAGCGGTACTCCTGCCCCCGTAGCATGACCACCGTAGACAAGGGTTTTCTTTGACTGTAGAATCGACAAAATGAGACAGAGAGAGAGAAAGACATAGAAATGACAGATAGTGCAAAGAAATTTGTCATTCTGTCGACACAATCTATCATTTTGTCGATTCTTCCGTCAAATAAATCCTTGTCTACGGTGGTCATGCTACCGGGGCAGGACACGGCTCGTATTGTTAGGAGGTTCCTCTCTCTGGAGCCCTGACCGCCGGTAGCTTGGACCCTGTTCCCGATACCGGTGGGATACAATTTTTTATATTTATAAATGTTTTATAAGATTGAAATATTTAAAAATGTAATTTATATGTATAGATATGAATAAAGGATTAATTTCAGGTAACACAGACCCATAGTAAAAATAACTAAACAACTCACAACTGACTCACTCACTCTTAAACCAACAACTCACAACTGACTCACTAACTCTTAAACCAACAACTCACACCTGACTCACTAACTCTCAAACCAACAACTCACACCTGACTCACTAACTCTCAAACCAACAACTCACACCTGACTCACTAACTCTCAAACCAACAACTCACAACTGACTCACTAACTCTTAAACCAACAACTCACAACTGACTCACTAACTCCCAAACCAACAACTCACAACTGACTCACTAACTCTTAAACCAACAACTCACAACTGACTCACTAACTCCCAAACCAACAACTCACAACTCACTCACTAACTCTTAAAGCAACAACTCACAACTGACACACTAACTCTAAAACCAACCACTCACAACTGACTCACTAACTCTTAAAACAACAACTCACAACTGACTCACTAACTCTTAAAGCAACAACTCACAACTGACTCACTAACTCTTAAAGCAACAACTCACTACTAACTCTCAAACCAACAACTCACAACTGACTCACTAACTCTTAAAGCAACAACTCACAACTAACTCTCAAACCAACAACTCATACAACTCCCACTTCACTCTCTTAACTCTTATGAACTCTCTGCCTCTGGTCATTTACATAGACCACTCCTCCTCCTGTTCCTTCCTACAGTACTGCTGAAGCTGACCTTCTGACTTTATTTCTTTACGACGATATAATGGAAAGCCGTTTCAAAATATGTTGTGTTAAGTAAAGGATGATGGCGCGTCGGTTTAGTCAATGAGGCTTGCTTTAATAAAGAGCATTATTAAGCGTTCCGTCTTAATAATGTGTTATAATATTTCTAAAAAGGTCTACAGAAATATTGCTTACTAGCTGTGGCCCGCGGTTTCACCCGCCGCTTCTGACTTGTTTGCGTAGCGTGATGTTATATAGCATATAGCCTTCCTCGATAAATGGGCTATCCAACACTAAATGAATTTTTCAATTCGAACCAGTAGTTCTTGAGATTAGCGCGTTCAGTTAAACAAACAAACTCTTCAGCTTTAGAATATTAGTCTAGATTAACCAACTACGTATACTGTTAAGTATTCCACCAAAATCTTTTTTTTATGTTTATGTTACGGCTAATAGCCGAAGTGCGGCTACACCTAGTTTTAGCCGGGTACCACTAGATGCAGCCGGTTAAACTTAGATGTATCCTACTTATCTTCGGTTAGAACATGCAACCAATTTCGATGTAACGCTCGCTCGGCTAGTGCGCGTTTTGTCATAGTTCTAACCTAACCTAATCCATTTGGTCGGTGTGTTCTAGCAATAAAAAGGATACAAAACTGTTACCGGCCGCACCTAGGTATAGCCGGCTAGAACTAGGTGTAACCCTACTTTGTCTTTTAGCCGTAACATATGTACACCGATTTCTCTGTGATTACAGGTCTAATTTCGTGATTCGTTTTGGCGGTCCCAGCATCATCATTCTCTTGCCCTTATCCCAATTCATTTGGGGTTGGCGCAGCATGTCTTCTTCTTCCATACTTCTCTATTACTCGTCATCTCATCAGACATCTCCTTTCGTGCCATATCATCATTCTCATAGTCCATCCATCTTTTCTGTGTTCTACCTTTCCGGCGCGCGCGAAGTGCTAGTATTATATAAAATACATGTCGGATCCGGTCGTTAGTATGGACATAAAATGAATTGGAAAGCGTGCCTGTGTGCAGTGGTGACATCACGTGACCACCTTACCAGTCTACCTACAACACAGCGTGCTTCTACAGAGCCCTGATATCCAGCTTGAGGCAGGGTCGACAGTCAATGTCCGATCGCGGCGGAGTTGAAACGTCTTGGAGCTGTATCCGATTCATTGTCCCCCGTGTTATTGTGTTAAGTTGTAATCTTAAGTAACTCGTTAGTTTTGCTAGAAACAGTGTATCGCACCCAGTGTGTTTTCATAGCACGAAACCCATCGTCTGCCCACATGATGTACGAGTCTAACGGAGTAACTCCGGACATACCCGTACATTGCCGTCACCCAAGCATTCTGTACATCAAACTAAGTAACTTTACGCAAAAATTATTGCTGGGAATCTACTTTTTTTTTTGGGGTGAAAAATCACGTTTTAAGGTAGGACTCGATGGAAAACATTCAAAGCATTGTGCTGATGGATAGATGGAATAGTACGGGGGTCGTGGAGGTGTGTAAAGTAAAAATCTTACAATAAAAACATGTATTTAAAAAAAAACTTGTGAAAAAGTTGGAACTTTAACCCCCAATATCTCCGTAACTACAAGGTTCCCAGGTATGGTTTAGAACAAAAAAATGATCACAAAGAAGGGGAGAACAAGTGCCTTTCGTTTATGTTAAGGGTCTATTTACACCCTTTATAATAGCACACTTCCTAAACATGATTTTCCACGGTTCACTTAAGTGCTCACAACATAATCTAACACCCCTATATCTTACGATATAAACGCCGCTACCCAGCTATAACATAACATTTTTATCGCAGTACAGTATGTATTTATTATAATATTATTACATATGAGCGTTTTGATAGACCATTGGGCGCAGGTGACTCTTATATTGAAGGTATTAAAGCTGAATTTAGTGCGTCACAGGTTTGTTGGGTTTTACCTGCAACGGGAACGGCATTTTTGTGTGTAATAAGGAAAAATGGATGGGTGTATTAGAATGTGTTGAGACTCGTCTCTCAAATTACAGTTACTGCTAATTATGACATGGGCATGTACAGTCATGATCAATGAAAAGTACCTATTTTTTCTTTAGCCTGTACTGTCCCACTGCTGGGCAAAGACCTCCCCCAATTCCTTTTTCGCGTGCCTCCTCGAACCAGCCCTCGCGATACGCTTCCAGATCGTCTCGCCACTTCTTACAAAAATTTAGAAGTCAATGTAAACAAAGAAATTATTCAAAGGTTTTGACAATTTAAAATCTACTCAAAATCCGGCATTAAATAAAAAATAATAATAACAATACAGGGTCAAGGGACAGCCCTCCACAAACTGATGGGGTGAATTCAGTATATCATACTAAGATGACTGGTACAAGAAATGTTATGGGAATCCAATAAATTTGATTTGTTTTATTTCCTCATACGCAACGTATCGTTACCGTGGCAAACCGCACGTAGCGAACGGCAAGCGCAACGACGAGTTCGATGAACTCTGTAGCTAGGCAGGAAGTGAACAGCTGATTTCACGCGTCGTTTGTTAGAGTATGTCAACATCCATTGTTGGATTTTTGATTTTAGCCTTATTATTTACATAAATGGAGTGTTGCGTACGGGGAATGTAATTTTATATTGAAATAAAGGAATAGTAACTAAAAAAACAAAAAAAAAAAATCTGGAGAAAAATTCCGGAGGAATAGGATTCAAAATAAGGAGCTGAATGCACCCTGTCAGTTTGTGGAGATCTGTCCCTTACACCCTGTATATCATTGGAACTTTGTTTGGTATTAATATAAGTAGTATATTAAGTAGGTTGGTTCCGCTGACCCACCCAACACAAACAGTCAACATTGACCTCTATACACATTATTTACGTAATCTTGGCAATACCAACAACAGATAATAACAAACAAATACATGGTATATTGTATACCTAGAAACTTATACATAATAATGTAATAATAACGCCCAGAAAACAGATTAGCCCGCGGCGAGAGAACGCCAACTTTTCACGTTGTTTTAATAAAGATTTTGAAGATAAACAAACTACTCACACACAAAGTACTGGGAAACGATCAAAATACACAAAATGTTAGTTATTTATCGAAAGTTATTTTATCGCTTTCAAAGTATGCTCCTTTAGAAACGATACACTTGCGCCAACGAATAATCCAATAATCAAAACATTTTTTAAACGCCTTTTCCGGAATTGGGTTCAGTTCTCGCCCTGAATTCAAAATCAAAATCAATCAAAGCATTTATTTCAAATAGGCCAGTTACAGGCACTTTTGAATTGTCGAAACAAAGACAACAATGAAAAATAGCTACAGTCCCAGTCACAAGGCATAAAAACTGTGAAAGTACTGTAATTGCCCTTTCCCTAACGTAGATCTCTATGGAGAAGAACGGGCAAGAAACTCCATGGACACTCTTTAAAATCAGAATACTTTTACAATAACTTGGTTACATCATTTATGTTGAGATGGTTCTCCTCTAGGTCTTCTACCGAATGAAAACGGGTGCCACGAAGTGGTAATTTGAGTTTAGGAAAAAGATAGAAGTCGGCTGGAGCCATATCTGGTGAATAAGGTGGCTGATCGATGATATTTGTTGAGTTTTTCGTCAAAAATTCGTTCACTATGGATGACCTTGTGCGAAGGCGCATTTTCGTGGAACAAAATCCAAAAATTTTCTTTCCACAAATCTGGCCTTTTTCGTCGAATTTGCTCTTTTAAACGCCATATAACGCTCAAATAATATTCTGTATTTACGGTTTGACCTTCCGGCAAGAATTACGAGTGCACAACACCACCATAGTCAAAGAAAACGGTCAACATGACTTTGACTTTCGATTTTCGCGTGGTTTTTCGCGTAGGGTCATTTCGCCGGTTAGCGGCCAGTTAGCTGAGTTGCCCACTTAAGATGAGGAAAAAAAAATGTTGTCTACGCGCAAAATAGTATATGTTAATGTGAATTTGTCCCAAATATAGTCTAGTTTGGATTCAAAACATAAAATAAAATACATTAATACAAAAATATTTATAAAATGCTGAAAAAGTGAAAATATAGCGAAAACGCCGGTATGCGACCATTTTTATCAGTTTACGACCACCAGTGAGCTAGTTTGCGACCGCTATTTTAATATGAAAAATATGTCATTAAAACAATTATAATCGCTTTAAAAATATTTTAATATTTGCCTCTTAATAAAAACAAATATGGTAATCCTTTGGTGTAATGTTTTCTTATAATTAAAAAATAACAATCTTAGATTTCGTAGGAACTTGTCATAGTTGTAATAGAATTAACAATCATTAGTCAATTTAAAATTATTTTAGGAAATATATTCCGCGTTTCAATAAGTTGTTGCTGCAAGAAGCCATACCTGACGAGTAGTGCAACAGTTCGCTGGTGCCCCCCATCTTGAAAAATAAAGGCGATGTGCTGGAGTGCAATAACTATTGAGGAATAAAGCTAATGGCGCACAGTATGAAAGTTTGGGAGAAAGTTATTGAAAGACGACTGAAAGAGAAGAGAGACTGAGAAGAGAGTGAAATTTCACCAAACCAATTCGGTTTTATGCCTGGTCGGGGAAAGATGGATGCCATTTTTGCCATCCGCCAGCTGTGGGAGAAATACAGAAGTGCGCACAAAAACTTGTACAAGGTGTTCATCGACCTCGAAAAGGCATACGACCGGGTACCTCGTGAGGTTTTGTGGTGGGCCCTGAAAGAGAAAGGTATGCCTGGGAAGTATGTGCAGTTGGTCCGAGCGATGTACAGTCGATGTAATACCCAAGTCCGGTCTACAGCGGGCACTACCGGCAGCTTCAATGTGGCTGTCGGCTTGCACCAAGGGCTGGCTCTAAGCCCGTACCTCTTCCTTGTGATAATGGACGCACTTACGTCGGACATCCAGGAAGAGGCTCCCTCCCTGGTGTATGCTGTTTGTCGACGACATTGTGTTGGTTGCCGAGAGTGGCCTAGAGGTCCAGAGCAGATTGCAAAGACAATTGGCAAAGACTGGAGAATATTGACCTGAAAGTCAGTAGGACCAAAACAGAATACTTATTCTGTGATTTCGGCGGTCTCTCCAGTCCTGTGCCCATAACACTTGCTGGAACGCCCATATCGATCTGTTGCGATTTTCGGTACCTCGGGTCGCTTGTCCAAGGGGATTGAAGTAGACCGAGACGTAAAGCAGCGGATCAACTCAGGATGAATGAAATGGCGACAGGTCACTGGAACAACTTGTGATCCACGGATGCCCCTCAAGTTAAAGGGGAAAATATACAAATCCATGATTAGACCTGTCGTACTGTATGGATCGGAATGCTGGGCTGTGAAGAAGATGGATGAAATAAGATTGCATGTAGCGGAGATGAGAATGTTGAGGTGGATGTGTGGTGTGACAAGAATGGATAAGGTAAGGAACGAGAATATTAGAGGAAGTTTAAAAGTTGCGCCAGTTACGGAAATGTTGAAAGGGAATCGACTGTCTTGGTATGGACGTTTGATGAGGACGAATCGCATGTGACTAAAAGAGTGATGAATATAAACGTTGATGGATGGAGAGGGAGAGGAAGGCCAAAGAAACGATGGATGGATTGTGTGAGGAACGATATGAAAGCTAAAGGAGTAAATGATAGCGTGACGGTTGACAGAGGAGATTGGAAGAAAAAAAAGTGTTGCGCCGACCCCAAGTAACATGGGACAAGGGCAGGAAGACGATGATGATATTCCGCGTTTCTTATTCATAATTAAGCCGATCTGATATCGTGGTCCTTGGGATCTGAAACAGTCTACATGTTTCTCTTTTTTTTTATTTCCTTCCCTTCTTTTCGGATATCATCGAGAGCTTTTTCAGGGCTTCTTCAGTGTACTGGACAGACTTTTTTTTGGTCGCATACTCAATGAACTTTCATACTTATTTCTGTTAGCGGCCGTTATTTCTCTCATACTAAATTGTGGTGGCCGGAAACCAATGTCTTTATTTCGATTATTTTGGTTTACGACCACCTGTTTAGCATCCAATTTTGTACGTAAATTAAACAAAGTTCTTTCAAAGAAACTGGTGGTCGCTTACTAAAGAACTACAAAGAAAAACCTTTACAATGCTACATTCAAAATTGTAACAGTCCTTTATGAAGCATTAGGATCATATTAATCAAAATAGAATAACGCGGTTCTCGTCGGTTTGCGACCATGTGGTCGCTATCTAACGTTTTTGATAAATAAGCATTTCGATTACCGACCACTTGATTTTATCTTAATAATAAGTTTAAAAATAGCAAAATACAACAAGATAATGACCAAAACTTATCGATTGTTCAATTTAACATCTAACTTGTGTGTAAAACATGAAATAAGTAATAAAACTTAGCTTTGAGCGCCACGCGCCGTGCTATTTTTTTTCTAACTCGCGGTACTTCCACTCACCACTGAATCAAGACGCGCACTGAGCAATTTTTTTTCGGCTCTGAGTTAACCCATTTGTTTTAAACTGTGTAAATTCTTATTTCATAATTATTTCTGAAGCACGTAAGATTTTTTCTTTATTTATATTACCTCTACAAATATTATTATCTTGATTTAAAGAAACTTAGTCCGTCAAATGGTCGCCTACTGAAGGTGGTCGCGATACCGGCGAAACGCCTAGTTTTTATTTGTTGGATGTTTTTGTCCATTATGAAATTTGCAATAAACACTAGATATGATCTAACTAAAAACAGCATTGTATTTAATCTAAATAACAGATGCAACTCAAACTCCGCGCCAAAATGGAAAACAGTTGTGCCAATCTAACAAAAAAAAAATTGAATTTGGAACCGTAAACAAATCATCCATTCCCAATACTTTTTTTACTGAATGTACTATCATGCCTGTTTCCATGTAAAGGGTAAATAGAAGTTTCTATTATTGATTTGTTGTCTATATTGATTAGACCAGATGCAGAAGGTGTCAGATGTCTGACAGTTAGTTGTGCACACCTTGTACAAGGTCGTCCAGCTGTGAACTGTGATTGGTCGAGTTAATTTACAGTACACCAACATTTTGCTACAGTACTTATGTTCAAGATAAAAATAATTTATTGTTTTTGCCAAGATTTTCTTACAAACTATACTACACTAGCGACACGGAACCCAACCGAATTAATACACAAACGTATAACAAAAGCCACTGTGATGTGTTTTTAAATGACACGTCACGCGCAGAACTGTCAGATATCGTCAAAACGCGACGCAGAAAATCATTTTTAACCGACTACCAAAAGAAGGAGTACTTCATACGGCTGTTGTTTTATTGCGATAAAAGTGAATGAGAATAAAAAAAAATCTTTGGGAAAGTTGTTTGTTATCATGAGTACAATCACGTGTTTAAGTATCGGTCACTAATTACCAGTCACTCTATATAAATCTGTACTCACGGCCGTACCTAAGTAATAAAATAGCTTTAAAACATGAACTTAAGCACTAAAAGCCGTTTCATTACATGCCAATAACTAGAGCTTAAGGGATTTAAAACATGCTACCAACTTAACGACAAGAACATGAGTATTTATTTATTTTCGTGGAAATATTTTTTTTTTCCATTTTTCTTACCATTTTTGCAATTTTCCGGCTAGTGTCTGGCTTTGTGATGAATAAAATATGATTAATGATTTGTAGCCGTAATACGTATGTATTTACAAATCAAATCAAATCAAATATGTTTATTTGTTAGAATATGGTACAAATAGATGTTACAATATTGGTTCCAGCATATCCTGCCATAATATGGCGTACAAATATTTTTTTTTTTACAAAAATAAAATAATACAAGCTTACATTACTAACCTCTTAATAATTACCAATTAGAGAATACATTTGAAAAATATATTAATAAAGATTGAGTTTGAATTGTAGTAGTAATAATAATTAATAATAATAATTTGTTGATAAAATAAAATATTTAAGAAAGAAATTAGAAAAAAAAAATAATGTCATTAGTAAGTCAGAAAAATTAATAAACGAAATAATTAATAATGACTATGTAATTTTCATGTGACTTAAGGTTATTTTCATTATTTAGCTGTACTTGTCAGTAACGACTTATCCTCTAAGTATTCTTGAACACTGTAATAGTTTTTTCCTAATAGTATTCGGGACCCCCTTTTGAATAACGGCAATGGCAAATCTTGAATACTATTTGGCAAATGGATGAATGGATCATATATACAGAATTATAAATATCATCAACACTGCCCTTTTTGTACCCTTTTTGTTATGCGTTTTATGTTTATTGTTATTATTTTGTCATTTTGTGTGATGCACGTGATGTCTCTGCAACAAATAAATATTTTTCTTTCTTTTTTAAGTTCATTTAATTCCATCGAGTGACTTTTTCACGATGTAGTCATTCAATGTGATTGAATGAACTTAAAGAGGTTGTATTGATGATTTAAATGGTTATAACTCTACAACATTAGTTTTAGTATATGCGAAACCTGAAACATGTGTCTAGTATTTTTATGTAAAAGAATCTATGCACACAATTAAAAACTGTATCATGAAAAATCACAAAGTTATTAGCTTGTTCTGTTACCAAGTTGTCCTCACAAAAACGTGGTTACCGCGCAGCGCCCGCCTCCAGCGTCGTCTTGAGCTCATTGATAATAATAATATGGCAGTAGGTACCTAAATTATACTACTTAAAGTCGCTCGGTGTCCAACTTTTAACTTTTTTAAATATTTTTGGGAAAAAATATAACATGGTTTAAAAATTATTGGAATCGATCCAGTTAAGTATTCTGAACAAACTATATTCAGGTTTCGCATATACTAAAATAATGTTGTATAAGTTGTATGTGTTACGGCCGTGAATCACATTTAAATCAACATAGAACCTGACACTGACCTGCTAATTGCAAAAAACGTAAGATAATTTGAATATCGCGGGCTACCTTGACGCTTCCCCCTTAAGAAGGCTAACAAATTTTGCTTATGTTGGTAACAGGTGCTCCCATTGGAAACTCTTCAGAGTTTTCAAATGAGTTGCCAACCTGAGTAATGAAATGGAAGAATCTCTTATGCCTGTTAGTAAACCTTCTTGACCGTTATTTGTTTCTTTTTCCCTGTATTTATTTATGGGAACTGTCATTTGTTTAAGGGAGAAGCGCTAGTGTAGCCCGCGAAATTTAAATTGTTCTTTTTTGCAATTGGCCGTTAATATCAGGCTGTATGTCAAAAAAATATGATTTGCGACCTTAACAAACATAGCTTTACTGAGTTGTGATCATTGTAATCATCAAAACAGGGTTGTATTGATGATTCAGGTTCCATTGAATGACTATTCCATAAAAAAACATTCAAAGTATTTGAAGAAAATTAGAGGGTTTTTTTTTTGTTTTTATATCAGCCTGCTCGGTCCCACTGCTGGGAAAAGGCCTTCATATATATAATGGTTGAGATTTTTTAGAATACGAATAGATCGAATTTTTAAGCCCTGATGCAAAAAGAAGGGTGTTATAAGTATGACCGCAATGTGTGTGTGTGTCTGTCTCTAGCATCGTAGCTCTTAAACGAGTGAACCGATTTGGATGCAGTTTTTTTTATTTGAAAGCTAGTTTCTTGGCAATGGTTCTTAGATACGTTTTATCAAAATCAGTGCAGCCATTTACTAGATATGGGGAATGAAAGTGGTGATGAATAATCGAATATTTTCAAATATACCCAAGTTGGGTATCAAATGAAAGGGAAATGTGTATATTACAATTAGACATGTTTTATCAAAACTGGCTCAGCCATTTTATTACCTTTTCAAATGTTTGTTCGCTTTTCTTTGTTACAATGAATTTTTATATAATTCTTTTATATTTCATTTACTTTGCTGAAATAAATAAAATAAAAGAATTATAAAATTCTATCGATTCGAATTCTAAAGAATCTCAACCATTTTCTCAAAGCTAATGGCTATAACTCACTGTATACAACATTAATTTTAGTATATGCGAAACGTAATACACGTCTCTAGTATTTTTATGTAAAGAATCTATGTACAAAATTTCAAAACTGTATCATGAAAAATCACAAAGTTATAAGCTTGTTCTGTTACCTAGTTGTCCGCACAAAAACGTTGTCACCAAGCAGCGCGTGCCTCCAGCGTCGTCTTGAGCTCATTGATAATAATAATTTGGCAGTAGGTACCTAAATTATTGCGATAGGTACTCAAAGTCGCTCGGTGTCCAACTTTTAACTTTATAAATAACATGGTTTAAAAATTATTGGAATCCATTCTGTTACTTAATCTGAACAAACTATATTCAGGTTCCGCATATACTAAAAATAATGCTGTATATGTCAATATTAATTTTATTACTTTTTCTTTCTTCCTTTTCATAACCTCCATTTGACACTTGTATGAAAAATGATTTAAATTAATATCCGATTCAACCTTTTACACAATGTCCTACGGCTCCACATATGGGCCAGGGCGAGGTAAATACGCATGAATGTTGATCCTACTCTCGGGGCCAATCGTTCAATATTGATTTAGGCGCGAAACAATACGATACATGTAAGGGTTATGTTTGATTGGAAACAAAATGGCGGGACCGCGGGTATTGGTGGTATATTTTATTTAAACCTGCTATTATGGTTTTAGGAGACTGGAAGGTAAGTTTAGTATATGTGTAGGGGAATATACTTTTTAATAATTAATTGAAGTGTATGAAATAGTATTTGAGGGACGGGGGTATTTGGTGGAGGAGCTCGTGGCTAAATATTAACAGGCGCTCGGGTCGATCTTAAGGTTAAGCCGCGCTTGCATAGGTTGGTCCGTGGATGGATGACCGCCCATTACATACCGAGTTTCCTCCGTGCCTCGGAAAGCACGTTAAGCCGTTGGGCCCGGCTGTCATTTGTAGATCTTTGACAAACGCTACAGGTAGTCTGTGGCCCGAAAGTCTGACAACCAGTCTTCCCAAGGGGTATCGTAATCCAAGGACTAACTGGGTTGTGCAGGTCAGATAGGCAGTCGCTCCATGTAAAATACTGGTATTCAGCTGCATACGGTTATACTGGAAGCCGACCCCAACATAGTTGGGAAAACAAAAGCGCGGCGAGTCAACGTATCGGAGCTGCTCATCCGCTTGCTTACGTTAGGTTGACGCCTGTTTGACGGCGAGGCTAGAGTGTCCATGGAGTTTCTTGCCCGTTCTTCTCCATAGAGATCTACGTTAGGGAATGGGCAACTCCAGTACTTTCACAGTTTTTATGCCTTGCGACTGGCCTACTTGAGACAAATGCTTTGATTTTGAGGCAAAAGGCGATACAGTACCGATCCCTTTCCGAGTTTATATGAGTGTCGTGACCTTAAACAACCTCTTTGAAAAGTCCTTGAAAATAAGAAGTATTTACATGATTATTAAAAGTTATTTACTGTGTATTTGTAATGTTTACAGTTTAATCAGCACTACATAGTATAAAACAAAGTCGCTTCCCGCTGTCTGTCCCTATGTATGCTTAGATCTTTAAAACTACGCAACGGATTTTGATGCGGTTTTCAATAATAGATAGAGTGATTCAAGAGGAAGGTATAAATACAACATTATTTTTAGTATATGCGAAACCTGAATATAGTTTGTTCAGAATAAGTAACTGAATCGATTCCAACAATTTTTAAACCATGTTATATTTTTTCCCAAAAATATTTTAAAAAGTTAAAAGTTGGACACCGAGCGACTTTAAGTAGGTACCTATTGCAATAATTTAGGTACCTACTGCCAAATTATTATTATCAATGAGCTCAAGACGACGCTGGAGGCGCGCGCTGCGTGGTGACCACGATTTTGTGCGGACAACCAGGTAACAGAACAAGCTTATAACTTTGTGATTTTTCATGATACGGTTTTGAAATTTTGTACATAGATTCTTTACATAAAAATACTCGACACGTGTTTCAGGTTGCGCATATACTAAAACTATTGTTGTATATATTGCAACCGTGCGAAGCCGGGGCGAGTCGCTAGTAATATTACAAATGCGAAAGTTTGTGAAGATGTATGGATGGATGAATGGATGTTTGTTACCCTTTCACGCAAAAAGTAATGACCGGATTCCCGTGGTACATTACCGAACCCCACGCGGGCGAAGCCATGGGCATAAGCTAGTTTCGTCATAATTGTTATCAGACTTTGTTGGAATGTCTAGTGGAGATAACATGTACATAACTGTATTACTTTTATCTCGTTTTATTTACAGAAGGATAGTAACTGCAAGCAAATCCTCAAGGATTCTCTTCAAACTATGTCGTATGAAGATAAAGAGAAGTTATTTCTTAGCATAAACAGCCTGTTCCCACTGCTGGGACACATTATGCTTTGCCAGTTATGTTTTAAGCCCTATGTAATAGGGGGCGAGTCTATTACTATCATCCGGGCACAAATCCAGACTCCATGGCTGTGTGTGTGTGTGATGTGTAAGAATTGTGTGCTCACGTCTGTCTGCTGATGCTCCATTCGAGCCACCTGATGACGTTTGTGCTATTACAACCGAGTTTTTTGGGTAACTCTTCCCCATCTTTGAAATATTTTACTATTATTAAGCATAAGCATAATCAGCCTATAATATTCCCACTGCTGGGACACAGGCCTAAAGCTCGTGTTCACCAACACTAAGTGACATATAACTCATTGCCTAAAGCCCGTTTTCACCAACACTAAGTGACATCTAACTCAATGCCTAAAGCCCGTTATCACTAACACTAAGTGACATATAACTCATTGCCTAAAGCCCGTTTTCACCAACACTAAGTGACATCTAACTCAATGCCTAAAGCCCGTTATCACTAACACTAAGTGACATATAACTCATTGCCTAAAGCCCGTTTTCCCCAACACTAAGTGACATATAACTCAATTCCTAAAGCTCGTTTTCACCAACACTAAGTGACATATAACTCTTTTGAACTATTTTCCTTTATTTATTTTCTTAAACACTAATTTCATTTTTAAATATTTCTTAACAAAAACCATATAAAAAACATATAAAAATAGTAGCCACCGGTATCGGGAACAGGGTCCAAGCTACCGGCGGCGGTCAGGGCTCCAGAGAGAGGAACCTCCTAACAATACGAGCCGTGTCCAGAAGTACCGCTTTCTGAATCAAGCCCTTGATCCCGCTGCCTAACGAGAGCCTCCTCAGGTATTGGTCGAGGCTCTTGTCAATTAAGCCATGGGCTGAGACGACTATCGGCACAATGATCGCTGAGTCCACATCCCACATGTCGACAACCTCGCGAGCCAAGTCAAGATACTTGATTTTCTTATCTTTTCTTTGAACTATTTTATTATTATTATTATATGTGTGTAATTATCTCCCACTGCAAGGTATCGGCTCGTCTTATACAGAGCAAGAGCGTTGATCACGAATTCAAAGAAATAAGATCCTCACTGAAAGTAAGCAACGGTACCGTTCCAAATAGCTAACAAATATCTATTTGACTGTTCCTAATATTATAAATGTGAAAGTAAGTTTGTTTGTTACCTTTTCACGCCTAATCCATTTGTTAGCATATAGACAGATTTGCCTTACGCCAGATTCGCGTTAGGCCAGATTCGCTTAAAGACAGTCGGATGAAAAGTAATTTTATTCATTAATGTGAAACATCAGAGAAAATAACAAAAAAACCTTACGAACTTTTTTTTATTTTTTTTATATATTTTTTTTTTTTGTTAATATTGAATAAAATTAGGATTAAAAAAATAAAACCGACTTCAAAAGTGTTTTTGAAGTCGGTTTTATTTTTTGCAATCAAACAAGTAAAAATTCCCCGACTTCTGAAGCTAAAGTTATTTTTCACTTTTCTGTGTTAGTTTTTAATCCTAATTTTATTCCATATTAACCAAATACAACAACAACGACATACCTTACAAGGATAAATTTCAATATAAGATTTTAAACTATCATGGTCAGTAACAAAACTAAACTAACAACCAACAACTAACTTCGGGAACTCAAAAGAAACAGTAAACATGGTAAATATCCCGTTTCCTGTCTAAGTAATAAATTTCAATGTTGACAATTTTTTCAATCTTTTATCCTTTTTAAATCTTCAGGCCTTCGCCTTTTCTCTTGACTGTAAAAATTTGTTTAGCAACTGCAGAAAATAATATAAGGCTGGTTTGGGCGGTATTTTTGAATTCAGTCTGCGATGGTGTCTCCGCGTCACAAAAGGTACGTCGATTGGCTCGTTACTGAAATTTTGCTTATACGTTGTCAGGTATACAGACACGGACATCCCGATAAAAAGTACTGTTACAGAGGAAAACAACAATAACGTTCTTATGATGATAGTTAGCGCCACGTGTCATTCGAAACATGATTGAATTATATTATTACAGCAGAGTGCAACCCGAATTGATTGCTAAATTCTAAATTAGCGCTAGTGAAGCCGCGGGCACAATCTAGTTTGTCAATACTACTGAAATACCTACATTATCAAAAATAGTTCTAAGGAGCTCCTTAGAACTATTATCGTGGCAAAATAATAACAGCCGGTCGGATCAATCGCCTGCTTAGGTTGGTCTGTGGATGTGTGACCACCCATTACATACCGAGTTTCCTCCGTACCTCGGAAAGCACGGTCCCGGCTGTCATTTGTAGATCTTAGACAGTCGTTACATGAAGTCAGTGGCCCGAAAGTCTGACAACCAGTCTTACCAAGGGGTATCGTATTACCCAGTACTGTCTGGGTTGTGGAGGTCAGATAGGCAGTCGCTCCATGTTATTTTTCAATAATCTTGTTAATATTTTACTTTCCATTCCAACGCCAGTAATCGGCAAGCATGTCCAATTCGACGAAATTCACACTTTTATGAAGTCGATATTTTATTTTAAATTCGTGAAATGCAATGATTTGTTTATTTATTTGAATAAACAATTGTTCAACTAATTGATAAATTATAGCAAGTAGATAGCCACTCAAGATGTCGGCCTGTCGACTTTATAATACACTGGCAACCTACCTCTGCTTCACACGGCGCCACCTATACTTCGGGTCCAAAACTACTGCCTGTGCCAACAATAGATCACGTGATTTTTATATTTTAAGATATGTACTGTCATTCGCATTTCATCAGACACGTGGACCACCTCCACCAGCTACCTAGATACCATCATCACTAATCTACATTCCCTACTAGTTACATTCAAAACATCAAAGGGAAATATGTCACGAATGCGGGATTGCGGGCCAATCCCGCTTGTGTGAGCCAAACTGCATGAGATCAAAGCACACCGCACATTTTGGCGGGACCGATGCATTGCTAAAAATCCTCCTAAATCACTTTTCGGGTTATGTGTATGCTGTTCCGGAGAAGCTCGTGGCTAAATAATAACAGCCGCCCGGGTCGATCTTTAGGTTGAGCCGTGCTTGCCTAGGTTGGTCTGTGGATGGGTGACCACCCATTATATACCGAGTTTCCTCCGTAAGCCGTTGGTCCCGGGTGTCATTTGTAGATCTATGACAGTCGTCAGGTGATCAGTGGCCTAAAATGTCTGACAACCAGTCTTACCAAGGAGTATCGTATTACCCAGTGCTAACTGGGTTGTGGAGGTCGGATAGGCAGTCACTCCATGTAAAATACTGGTATTCAGCTGCATCCGGTTAGACTGGAAGCCGACCCCAACATAGTTGGGAAAAGGCTAGGCAGATGATGATGTGTATGCTGTTCCGTCGGAATCGTGGTCGCCAGCCCCACTGCTGAACGCGGGGTCCTTAGTTTCGTTCTCAGGTTGAGCAAAGAGTTTTCCATAAGGAATTTCTCAATAGTCCGGAGTTCAGACTGGAGGTTTAAGAGCCTCTCGGAAAGCACGTAAACCCGTTGGCCCCTTTTTTTTTTAGGATGGGATGGATTTTATAGAAGGGAGTGTCAGACTTGTACTGACTAAAACCCATCCATGTTCCTTCTTTGCCCTTTGTGTTCCAGGGCCGCGGTATCTCTTTCGAACAGTCCCGCAGCCCTAACAGGCATAGGCCCATGCGGACCCCTACGTGGTTGCTGACGTCTCATTGAGGCGCGCGTGGAACACGAACGTGCCGTCGACACGTCCTGTCGTCATAAGATGGCCGGACGGCGAGCTAGCCCATAACTCGCCGTCCACAGGCCCGCGCCTACGGTAGCCGGGGGCCACCACGTGACCCCCGACGCCCAGGGCGTCTCCCGCGGCGACTGGGACGTGAGGCTCTTTCCCTCAAACCCGTTGGCCCTGTCCCTGACCTCTCACTGGTCGTGTGATTGCCATGAGACTGTGGGGGTGACAGAAGACGAGAGGAGAAAGTGTACCTGTAAACACAGGTATGGTCTCTTCTCTCTGCTCTCCGTTGTCTTCACCACTGTGAGACCTTGTATATCTCAGACGTGGGTGGATAGTCCCGGCTGAGATTTGTCGCCACTGTACCGTGACCGAAATTCACCCCTATAAGCCACGTTGATGTAATGCATCCACTCTTTCTTTGGCTTTCATCATCATCTGCCTAGCCATTTCCCAACTATGTCCAGTCTAACCGGAATCAGCTGAATACTAGTATTCTACATGGAGCGATTGCCTATCTGGCCTCCACAACCCAGTTAGTACTGGGTAAAACGATACCCCTTGGTAAGACTGGTTGTCACTTTCGGGCCACTGACTCCCTGTAACGACTGTCAAAGATTTACAAATAACACCCAGGACCAACGGCTTGACGTGCTTTCCGAGGCACGGAGAAAACTCAGTATGTAACGGGCGGTCAGCCATCCACAGACCCACATAGGTAAGCGCGGCTTAACCTTAAAATCGACCCGAGTGGCTGTTATTATTTAGCCACGAGCTTTTTCTTTGGCTGTCCTTTAATCTTATAATCATCGACTGACATTTAACTTTAATCACCCAACTTCTGAAGTTGTCTTATTCCTTACAGACAAGACAATGGACTCCGTTCCCGACCCACTTCCTCTATAACGAGTTACTAACAAGCTACCCGCCATTTATCTTTGTTGTGGACCAAAATTAATATACAGCGGTCAGAAACAATTAGGAGGCATTGTTTAATTAAATTTGACAAGTTTCAGGGTCCTTTGAAGATGATTTACGATTGAGGTTTGATAGTGCGGGTAGATAGATGGTTGGTATGCAGAAGTGGTAGGAAGATTATCATTAACACTTTTTTTTTTATACCTTTTGACATATTTTTACCTTATATTTCATTCTATTCTCATGATAATTGGACAATTTGTATTTTTATTTGTATTTGTAATAAGAGAATAATATGCCAACATTAGTTATTATAAATATATAGTTACCTAGAAAAAAATGACTAAAATAGAGATGTTTTAATTTGTATAATTGTAAAAAAAAAAACAAATTTGTACACCTCACAGTCATGGTAAAACATGTACGGACCTACCCTACCCTACTCACTAAGATCTTGCATGGTCAATTTGTGTGTAAATGCATGTTTTTAACAAATAAATTATCTTTATCTTTATCACTAGAAACGGGAACGGGGGTTTACCATATTTACTGATTTGTTTGAGTTCCCGATATTTTGAAGAGAGAGAGAGAGAGAGATAGAGATAGAGAGAGAGAGAGTAGAGATGTTTGGTATCCATCATCATCTGCCTTGCTTTTTCTCAACTATGTTGGAGTCTGCTTCCAGTCTAACCGGATGCAGCTGAATACCAATACAGGGTGTAAGGGACAGCCCACCACAAACTGACAGGGTGCATTCAGCTCCTTATTTTGAATCATATTCCACCGGAATTTTTCTCCGGTTTTTTTTTCAGTTACTATTCTTTTATTTACATGTAAAATTACATTCTCTGTACGCAGCACTCTATTTATGTAAATAATACGGCTAAAATCAAAACCCCAAAAAATGGATGTTGAAATAATCTAACCTACGATGAGTGAAACAGGTGTTCACTCCCTACCTAGGTACAGAGTTCATCGAATTCGTCGTTGCGCTTGCCGTCCGCTTCATGTGTTTTGCCACGGTAACGATACATTGCGTATGAGGAAATAAAACATTCCTGAAATAATTTCTTGTACCGATTATCTTAGTATGATATACTGAATTCACCCCATCAGCTTGTGGAGGGCTGTCCCTTACACCCTGTATTTTACATGGAGCAACTGCCAATCTGACCTCCACAACCTAGCAACCTAGTATTGTATTTAGCCTTTTTTTTTTTTTTTTTTTTTTTTTTTTTTTTTTTTTTTTTTTTTTTTTTTTTTTTTTTTTTTTTTGCGATGTGGAAATCCTCTATGGATGTCCTCCGCCCTGGGGAGAGCGGAGGGGTCTGTCAGACTCGTACTGACTAAAACCACACCGGTGTTCCCTCGCACACTTGCGTCGGGGGGCAACGGGATCTGATGCGACTTCCGCTGCCCCGGACTAGTGCCGGCCCGCCTCACCTGCGGGCCTCGTCCCGGGGGGGAGTGAGGTGTAAAACTCCCCCCGTTACGTCTGAGAGAGGCGCGCGTGGAACACTACGCGCCGCCGTCTCGGGTCCAGTGTGATCGGGGGCGACGGATGTCCCCGAATCCGTCGCCCCTGGACCAATTTAGGGGGGCCGGAAGAGGGCGTTGTCCGCCCTCTGCCGACGCCCGGTGCGTCTGCTGCGGGATGGGCGGGAGCTCGTAATCTCCCTCTCCCTTTCCGCAGCCTCCTTCTGCGACATGACGGTTTCGCAGAAGGACACCACCGCGTCCCAGGACTCTGCGCTGCCGACCATCGAGCGAACGACGGTCGGCAGCGACAGGTCTCCTCCTACCTCCGTAACGAGCGCACGGCGCGGCTCATCCCACGCGGCGCACTCGGCCAGCGTATGCCGCGCCGTGTCCTCCAGACAGTGGACGCAGTGATGGCACCGGGCATCCGGCTCCCTGCTTATGCGACACAGGTACTTCCCGAAGCAGCCGTGCCCCGAGAGCACCTGCGTCGCCCGAAACGTCAGGGAGCCGTGCTTCCTCCCGAGCCAGTCGTCGAGTACTGGCCGGATCGCCTCGACCGTGTCGAGGCCGGCGGTGGGGAGCTCTAGCCTCCCCCGCCATTCCGCCACCATGACCTGTCGGAGCTGAGACCGGTACAGCGTGATCTGTCGCTGCACCAGCCTCTCGCCCCGATCATTGGCCTCCTCGCGCCACTGGTGCAGTGTCGCGAGGGTCTTCGCCTCCAGGTCCCACGGCGGGGATCCGGCCAGTACACAAGCCGCCTCGTAGGAGATCGTGCGATATCCCCATATGACCCTGACGGCCATCGCTCTCTGCGGTCTGCGCAGAACGGCGATAGTGCGGGCCGTCAGGTCTGTCGCCCAAATCGGGGCCCCGTAAAGGGCCATCGATCGCACGATCCCCACGTACAACCGCCTACAGGCGGTGCTCGGGCCCCCCAGATTGGGAAGCAGCGTTGACAGCGCGCCCGCCGCGCCCATCAACTTGGGCACCAGCCGCTGAAAGTGGGGGCCGAAGTCCCAACGGCTGTCGAGCACCAATCCTAAGTACTTCATGGTTGACTCGACAGCGATCCGGACCCCACCGACCACAATGTGTGATCCCAACGGCGGCGCCCGTCGGGGGCCATGAAAAGCAATGGCCTCCGACTTGTTGAGGGCCACTTCAAGCCCCAGGCGTCGTATGCGGCTCACCACCTGTGAGACCGCAGCCGTAGCCAGCAACGCTGCCTCCCTGTACGAGCTCCCCCGAGCAGTGACCAGCGTGTCGTCCGCATAACACGTCAGGTCCACTCCCGATTGTATTTAGCCTGTACTAACCCCAACTAGTACTGTGAAATACAATACCCGTTAGACTGATTGTCAGACTTTGGGCCACTGAGTACCTCTATGTAAAGACTGTTAAAAATCTTCAAATGACAGCGGAACTCAAATCAAATCAAAGTGACTTTAACTTATAATATGTATTAATGATGACAATTATGTGGCAATAAATATAGATGGGATTGCGTTTATACATATACCTGTCCTAAGTACGATGCCCGACGTGCTGCGTTTCGATGCGGACGTATTGCTGAAGCGTATTAATTATCGTAGCGCGTTTGCTTGTACTTTTGGTGTATTCCCGTTGGTCCCACCGCCCGTGGCCCCAACTGGTGGGGCCACTCGTTTTGGCTCCAGGGAGTGATATACCGTCGCTTCCACGGGCAAGTGCCATAGTAGTGACATAGTGCACAAATGAAGTGTTAGTAACATAGTTTTAAGGTTATATTTACTAACACAATTTGTATTTTATTATATGTGTCATAATATATGTCAGTCTGTAAGGTATACAACATTATTTTTAGTATATGCGAAACCTGAATATAGTTTGTTCAGAATAAGTAACTGAATCGATTAAAATACTTTTTAAACCATGTTATATTTTATCCCAAAAATATTTTAAAAAGTTACAAGTTAAACACCGAGAGATATTAAGTACCTATTGCAATAATTAGTTACCTACTGCCAAATTATGTTTATCAATGAGCTCAAGACGACGCTAGAGGCCCGCGCACGGGCGCGTTGCGTGCTGACCACGTTTTTGTGCGGACACTCAGGTAAGAATAAGCTTATAACTTTGTGATTTTTCATGATACAGTTTTGAAATTTTGTACATATATTCTTTACATAAAAATACTCGACACGTGTACACACACGTGGCATATACTAAAACTAATGTTGTATATGTATGGGCCAAAGTAGCCTGAAAATAAATGGATGTTGTTGTTGAAAGTAAGGCGCCAAACCTATGTCATAGACAAGAATAAATAACCCCAGCCTCCCATGTACATCACGCTATACATAATATATGCTAAGGTACATAAATAAAGTACTAGAACAAATAAATATTTTAAATACATGACACGTACACTTGAAATCAACCTGCTGTCTGATGTGATTGTACTTGAAATTAATTTTTGAGCCACAAGTTATAAGCGAAAGCGGATATCGATGTTTATGAAACGTAAGCTTCTTCTTTTACGCTAAAATAGAAGGAAGTGGCGAAAGGATGCGTTTTGAAGGCGTTTTGGGTGCTGATCAGACTTAAAGATGACTCTCCATTTTGATTTTGAGACAAAAACATTTGGGACATTTTTTCACACGGATTACCTATCGGATCAGTGGTGAGAGACCAAGTACAACTTCCCGACCTCCAGTCTTAAGGACTACCTTTTCAGGAAGCCTCAAGAATGGCGTAGTGACCATCGGTATACTTGGCGTGAAGCCAGGATAAGACAGCAACAAGATAGATTTCAACCCCGAGCATGAGAGTAAGAGAATGATCAGCCGTTTAATGGACGAGGTCTTTGAAAGGGAATTACTACGCTTTACGCCGAGTGCATCAAAGTCAATACTAAAACGAATGTATAAAATTCAAATATAATTAGCTTTTTTTTGGAGTCATTGGGTTTTACCATCAGGAGTTTCTCATGTAGTGGTGTCATTAAGTAAAGGCAGTCATTAAATGTCTCTAGAAGTGACTACACGTCTTTTCATTTATCGCTCCGTTCCCACCACATTACATGGCGACCCTGCCATGCCCGGCGCGGTAGGTTTTGCAACGTTTCAGTAGTTCCTACATACTGGTACAAGGCATCGGAAATTTTGGAAAAACCAATAATAGTGAGAGCAGCGGTGGCCCAGTGGTGGCGGCCCCGACTTACGAAGAGTAAGTAGTGGGTTCAAACCCAGGTAGGCGCATTACTTTGTGTAATTTATTTCATCACCATTGCTCTCAAAACGGTGAAGGAAAACATCATGAGGAAACCGGCATGTCCTAGAACCAAAAATTCGAAGACATGTGACATCTACCAACCCGCACTGGGCCCGCGTGGTGGATTATAGCCCATTCCCTCTCATAGAGAGGAGGCCTGTGTCCCAGCACTGGGAACATTATAGGCTGATTATGCTTAATAATAGTAAAATATTTCAAAGATGGGGAAGAGTTACCCTAAAAACTAGACTGTAATCGCACAAACGTCATCAGGTGGCTCGAATGGAGCATCAACAGACAGACGTGAGCACACAATTCTTACACATCACACACACACACACAGAGCCACGGAGTCTGGATTTGTGCCCGGATGATGGTAATAGGCCTCTATTACATGGGACTTAAAACATAACTGGCGAAATGTGGGTGTACTATTAGGTACACCTCTGCCTAACCCTTCGGGGATTACAGGTGTGATGTAATGTTTATGTTAGCTTTACGAAGGAGTGAAACAAAATATTCGCACATAAAATGAAATAAAAAACAAAAGACCCATGCAAATCGCTTTCGCTTTTACTCTGGGCCACAACAAGCGGTTTTCGATTATAAAATATCGTAGACTACTCACGAATGCTTGAAACTGTAATAAATCAATTTTGCACTATTTAAATATATTTCTTTTGTGATTGATTTTATTTTTAGCTCCCGTGTCTCACGGCTGCGCAAAATAGGCGCAGTTCAGTTAACTGTCGAGCAGCAGCTAGTGCCCCACGCTGGTTTTCAACAGGACTATCTCTATAAAGGGTGTAACAAGACCCTTAACGAAGCCGAAAGGCACTTGTTCTCCCCATCATTGCGAACATTTTTTGTTCTAGACCATACCTTCGGAAACGGAACCTTCTAGTTACGGAGATATTAGGGGTCAAAGTTCCAACATTTTCACAAGTTTTTTTTTAATATAAGTTTTTAATGTAAGATTTTTACTTTAAATACCTCCATGACCTTCGTACTTTTCAATCCGTCCATCAGCACATTGTTTTGAGTACGTTACATTGAGTCCTACCGTGAAACGTGATTTATCACCCCAAAATAAATGTCGTTTCCCAACAATATTTTTTGCGTAAAGTTACTTACTTTGATGTACATAATGTTTGGTTGACGGCATCGTGAAGGGCCCGTTTACACCCTGTATATGCTACATAACACAACGTCTATTTACCATCACAAACAGCTTTTAACGCAATAAGCCACATTTAACATAAACTTCAAAGGTACTACCCTTATAACTAATGTAAGACTTAATGCAACACCATCTCATTTGCCATTCCTCTCATTAGTGTGTGGTTCCGTCTATTAGTAATTCAGTATTTTGTATGTCTGTGTAAACCACTGATATGGATATACCTAGATAACAAGCAAGAGTACCAACTTCGCGTGCCCGGCTTAAGAGCGCTTGTACAGAAAGTGGGCAACGTCGCAAATAGCTGTCAAATATTTCGCTGTTTTGATAAGTATGGCAATATTACTGTATGGAAATAAGAAATATGGCTAACTAGTGAACTAAAGTATTGATTATGAAATTAATGCAATAATTAATATCGTAACACCGAATATTTAGTTTTAGATGTAAAAAAAGTATTTGGAAACTTTCCAAATGCCTTGTTTACATAGGTGTAAACGGTTATAACATAAAATTCAGTGTTTTAATTCCAATCATTGTTAAAATTCTAGTTCACTAGTTAGCCATATTTCTTATTTTTATACAGTAATATTGCCAGATCAATTACAACAGGTAAATATTTGACAGCTATTTGCGACGTTGCCAACTTTCTGTACAAGCGCTCTTAAGTATTTTATACTAAACTTAACCCTTAGTCGGTCGCGTGGGGTGTAACACACCCCAGTGCATCCTTAAAGATTTGTAACATTTTAAATTCTGAATTTTGATATTATTATTATATAATTTATTGCGATAGGTACTTAACGTCGCTCGGTGTCCAACATGTAACTTTTTTTAATATTTTTTGGGCCAAAATATAACATGGATTGAAAATTATTGGAATCGATTCAGTTACTTATTCTGAACAAACTATATTCAGGTTTCTCATATACTAAAAATAATGTTGTATATCTGATTCTACTCCACAAAATATTCAATGGAGTCATAGACTGTAGGGAATTACTACGCAAGTTACATAAATATAAACACGCCATCTCGCCTGCCGCGGAAAATCAGCTACAATTTGTTTTATGTCTCAGTTTCCAAAACTAATCTAGGACATTTCGCCGCTCTCCTAGACTCTTTAGGCAATACAATGAATTGTCAAAGCAATCTGACTTAGACATAACCCTCCCATCTCTAAATACAAAAAAATACCACTGCAATAAATGTAGAATAATAATTATAATTTTTTTGTGAAACAATTTTACTATTTTTAATATTTTCTTGTCACCAAATGTTTTTTTTTTATTGTAGGTATAGTGTAACTGCACAGATAATAATATGCTGGGTTATCGATACCAAAATAAAAAAAGGTTAGATTTTTTGGACCACGATAACGGACTTCCTACTTACGGGACTGCTCGAAAGAGATACCGCGGCCCTGGAACACAAAGGGCAAAGAAGGAACATGGATGGCTTTTAGTCAGTAACAAGTGTAACACTCCCTTCCACTCCGCCCAGAACGGGAGGAGTCATGATAATTTCCCATCCAAAAAAAAAGCATAAAATACTACCCAATTATCCAACCCAAGTTATGATCTGACTGTATGCAAAATTTCATCGAAATTCGTTCAGCCGTTAATGCGTTTAAATGCCTTTACGGCAATAAACCGCATTTAGTACTAACATCTAAGGTTAGGCCACTATAACTAATGGGGACACCTACATAACGCCAAAACCATCTAATTTGCCTTCCCTCTCGTTACAATGAGGTTCCGTCTATTAGTAATTCAGTATTTTGTATCTCTCTCGTCAAGCCTGCCCTCGTAGAGTGCGATAGGGACAGCAGATTATATCACGAAAATTTTGACGAGATCGACGATTCGTATTCTCCTTTTTTGTCCTCGAAAACTGAGCCGATTCAATTATTTTTGATATTAAAATTTAAAGAAAGAGTACGTCTAGGTTCCTATCAATTTCTGTTATGTTAAAAACTTTTCGAATTTGTCTGGTAGTCCTATAATCACGGCCATAAAAATGGCATGGCATTTTTGTCATTTTTGGAGGCTCATAAATTTTCTTTACTTATTAGTTGCTGAAAAAAAGGAAATAACAGGGACGTGTCTACAGTAGACCGTGTTTTATTAAAAAAAAATTGCTCTAGAGGTATTATTATTCAGAAGTTAAAAGGGGAATGTATTTACTTAGAATCAGAATTTTATTTGCTATGAAAGTAGGTACAGGTTAGGTGTTTTACATAAATTAATGAGATCGGCTACAGTCTTCCTTACGGCGTGCAAATTATTACATAAGTTAAAATATTAACACAAACAAAATAATGTCAAAAAAAACAAAATAAAAATTAAAGTCATTTGTATGGAGAATCGCAGCCCCTGTTCCCTCTTAACCTTTTGCACACCAGAGCATAAATACACGCGCGTGCCCTCCACGCCAAGTCACAATTTCACCTACCATTTTGTCACATATTTGTGTCGTTGGCGTCAGGGCACGCGCTTGCTTGTCACGTATATGTGACAATGGCGTTCAAAAGGTTAATCAGACAATGCTTACTACAACTACACTTATTTTCAACGCGCAGAACGCACTCTCTTGTTGACTACACATTAAACAAGGCCGCGTTATCAGTAAGTGAGCCGGCAAACTTAACTCTGTAGATATGTTATGACGTACACAGATGCGGCTTGCGGCCGATAACGATAGCAGGGTGTAAACAAATGAGGATGCTGATTGAAATTCAAATGTGATAATGTTGCAAGCAACAGTGGTCTTACTGATAGATTTATAATTATAATGGGTGTATGTACCCGAAGCCGAAAGGTACTTGTTCTCCACGTCATTGCGATATTTTTTTTGTTCTAGACCATACCTGGGAACCTTCTAGTTACTGAGATATTGGGGGTCAAAGTTCCAACTCTTTAAAAAGTTTTTTTTTAATGCAAGTTTTTAATGTTATAAATTTTCTTTAAACGTACTCGTACGTACGACTCCCGTACTATTCAATCCATCCATCAGCACAATGTTTTGAGTACGTTACAATGAATCCTACCGTAAAATGTGATTTTTCACCCCAAAACAAAGTCGTTAACCAGCAATATTTTTTGCGTAGAGTTATTTAGTTTGATGTACAAAATACTTAGTTGACGGCTTCGTGAAGGGTTTGTTCGCACACTCTATATTTAGTTTGAGTTCCATTTTAATCTGCGGGGAATATAGGTACTCATCTTATAACATTACATCACGCATATACAATGTGTCCATTCATGGACTATCGATATTCCAGTTCCTTATATAACAACGATTTTAATACACAAATACACTACATACTTGGGTTCAATCCACTTCCCGCTATTTGGCAGCTTTTTATCAAGTAACAATTCATTATGAAAATAGTAATTAAAATCATTTAGAAATCAAAAATAAAATCATAATAACAATCAATAAAAAGATATAAAAAAAATATAAACAAAATAAAAACATAGAAAAGATCAACATGCGTAAGTAATTAAAAACCTCAGTAAACATGATGGCATTATTAATTGGAAGGGTGGAAGAGTGTAGTGTGTGTGCGCCTGTGTGCGTTTGTGTGATCAATGTGTTGTTATATAAGCAGGGTTAGGAAGTATTTAAATTACTTGAAATTAAAATACGTAATTGAAATACAAATACGTATTTGGTATTTGAAAAATATTCAATTGCTTCTTAAAAATGTAATTTGTAATTGGTATTTCAAATACCCGACGCTGAGGTATTTTGTAGTCAGTATTTCAAATACTTATGGCTTCAAAATACATTTGAACATAAATAAATTTAGCGATCTTATTAATGTGTGCGTTCTGAAGAAAATAGCGCTCGATAGCTTTCGTAAGCAAAATGGCGACCGTTAAATATGACAACTTTTAACATTGGCAACACTGCACCTGTACCGTACGTCAAAATGTCTTGTCAATTGTCATTTTCATTCTTAATTTTCACGAAACTTCTGTGTATTACTTAAGTTTATTATTACGTACGAATAGGGGGCATAAAAACTCTGACACCAAGTTAGGCACTAACCACACGATAAAGTAAAAGAAAAAAGAAATAAGTGCCACGTTGCGATGAATAATTCTATTCTATTCATTTATCCGAACACCTGACTGTATTTTGTAATTTTTGTTTTGTATTTTAAATAAAAATACGTAAAATACTGTATTTTGTATTTCAAATACAAGACATAAAAATATTTTGTATTTCGTATTTTAAATACATACGAGACAGTATTTTGTAATTTGTATTTTAATTAAAGTATGTATTTTGCCCAGCTCTGTATATAAGTACCTAGAATATCGCTAGTCCATGACCATTGACATAGTATAAGTAAGAGTTAGGTTGTGGTGTGGATAGTACACCCACATTTTGCCTGTCTATTTAATAGCAGGGGAAGCAATTGCCATCAAACGGCACGATACGGGCTTCTGAGAAATGCCAGATGGAAAAAAAATGCTGGGGATTACATAACCTCCCTTTTTTAGAACTCGGTTAAAAACCCAATTACGAGGATGGGCAAAGTGCCCATCCTCGGAATCGAACCGTGTACGACATCTTCGGCAGTAGCAAATGCGACCACTGGACTTAAGAGGCAGTTCTCATAAGTAACGAGAACTGATGGCCACGCTTGATAACTGCGTACAAGCTTTGCCTTACTCGTGTTGGAATCAGTGGTGATGAACAAAATTACACACAGCATAAGACCTGATTCAAACTCACGACCTAGAACTCAAAAACCGACCCGACATCACTGAACCACGATCAGCTATTCTGAATTCAAGCTAACACGTAAGAAGTGCGTAATCAAAGCCAATAAAAAGACATAAGACTCGTCATAAACACTGAATAACACTAAATTTTCCGACGAATCGAAGATTCGAAATAAAACCCGAAAAAAAAATAAACACATTCTTTTTTTAATTCTCTCTTTGTACTAGAAGAAGACATTAAATCTGACGTAGATTTTATTTCGTTGTATACGCTTCGCTTTAAACTATTAACTGGCAACACTTATTTTTATTGGGCAAGGAAATGAGAATCGTAAATTCTTCTTCTTGATGTCGAAATGATAATAAAAGTTTTTACCCGACTGCGGCGGAGCCAAAAGTAAGGGTTATGTTTTTGGCAGTCTATGTATGTTTGTTTGTATATACGTATGTTCCTCAGTAGCGCTTAAAATATTCATCCGATTTTGATGAAAGGTGTCAATCGATTTGTTATTATGGCCCGGGTAACATAGGCTACATTTTAACCGACTTCAACAATAGGAGGAGTCGGTTTTACCTTGTAAACCCTGAATTTAATTAGACTGTGATTTTTCAGTAGTCGGGTTTTGTAATTATAGTATACCACACAAATTCTTGTCGAACTAAAAGTGAAATCCCGTGTCATAGTAAGATCGTAGATTCTGATTTAATAAAAAAAAATTCGCAAAATTATTTACATAAACTCATACTGTCACTTACGGGATATCTTCCGTGATTGTTCATTATTTTGAGCTCCCGATATTTCGACGCTGTTGCAAGCGCCATGCCAAAGATCTAGAAAAGTACGTAATGGCAAGCGCTAGGCTGTAATTATTTAGACACGAGCTCCTCGTTGCATTATGAATGCATTAATAACTGTTTATGATATTCCTACTTCTGGGAACCAGGACTCCACTCTGTGAGAGGCAGCTTGCCATCCACCAAGCGGGCCCCGTGCGTACTGGTGGATATCACATGACACATCAACATGTTTAGTTTTAAACCGTGAAAGCTTAAAACAGTATTTCTTTACATATTGTATTCTTTAAAGGTCAGAACTGTAAGAACATTTTGCTGGTACTACCGCGCTCTCTGACGGTCCACCACCTTTCACCCTTATGCCCAGTCATAAGGTTGAAAAGTGCTCAACCGTCAGTAAGCGCGGTAGTACCAGGCACAGACTCCAGGTTGCTTCTGAGACTGCCCAATGAATAAACCCAATAGCATTTTGCAAGACCTGAGAATCGAATCCACGACCTTATTGTCAACAGTTGCGCTTGTGAGCACTTGACCAACGAGGCGCTAACGCTTAACCCAACCGGAGAATCAAACTTTGCGCTCAGCATTTCCGCTTGCCATTACTAAGGCAGTTGTCCTTAAGAATCTAATCTAGTTTTCATTTGAAACCCCGACAAATAACCGTGTTCAAAGACGTCAAAAAATCGCAAGAACAATATCACCGCAAGATTTAGACGTTCGTCTATATCCACCCTTATCCATTCTCTTGTCAATGTCACCTGTCAAAGTGACAGCCTGACATCGTCTTCTAATTTATGCTGCCGTGGTACTTGGTCCCTGCATGAATTATTATTAGTCCTAATTGTAATATTATGTTATATGTCTGTCAATATTATATAAATGGACTGCTTTGCTGTACCTGATTGTGAAATTATGTTGTTAATATCAAAAATCTTATCTCAATTTTTATTTACATTGAGTTGATCGGCTGTATTATAAATCGGCCAATTTTTCAAATCGAATGTGTTGTACCTAGGTAGGTAGGTATTTCCAGAATAAGTGACTTACACAATTACGTTTTGAATCCACATTATCCACTAGTTCCAAAAGCGGACCTCTGAACGTATGGGCCGCAGACGTGGTGGCTCAGTGGTAATGACCACGACTTACGTGTGGTCACGATGGTCGAGTGTGTGTGTGTCGAAGGTAGTGAGTTTGAACCCAGGCAGGCCTATTACTTTTTACTCGACTGAGGCGAAGCCCAAAAGGAGGCTTATTATAATATCACCATTGCTCTCAAGACGGTTATAGAAAACGTGAGATGAAGTATAAACATCGTGAGCAATTTCCTAGAACCAAAAATTCGAAGTCAATGTGACATTCAAAATTCTGCGCTATCGTGGTGGATTAAAACCCAGTCTCTCTCACAGACAGGAGGCCTGCAGTGTCCCAGTGGAAACGTTATAGTCTGTAGACTTCTTACCCCATAGAAAATGGAGCATCCTCCGACCAGACAGGTGCTGTGTCTGGTGGGTTACTAACTGCCTGACTGATATTTTTTTTTTTTTTGAACTGGCATCTCGCAGTTCAACCTAGGAGACTGTAGACTGCTTAACCGGACTATCCTGTGGGTGCCTTGAGTGTAAGGCCTCCAGCAAAGGCAAAAAACTTACACAATAAGCGACTACACGCTAAGGGCACCCCTGTGGGCCTCGGTTTAGGGCGTCGTTGGGGGAGGACAGCAAGGGGACAGGCTGGTTCTGAGTGGTGTCATTATTTGGAGTCTGATTTTGGACTAAAGACTCAGCGACGCGCGCTGGCTAGAGCAAGGGTCGGGGTCTGACAGTTATTGTCGTGTTTTTTTTATTTATAGTCTTATGTCGCGGATAACTTTAATAGCGCGATGCAGAATTTTGATGGTAGTTCTTCATTTGTGTCATAGATGGCGCTGTAATACTTTTTGTACTATGTTGCTGTAGTGCCGGTAGAGCTAAAATTACACGCCATACAACTAAGCCTGAAAATAAATTAATATTGTTGTTGTTTATTCTTTTGCTTTCCAGTTTAAAACACTTTGCAAGTGCCGTAGGGAGTTCCGGGAGGCATTCGAAGGTATTTTTAACGTTCAAAAAGTACTGATTTTCAGCGGGGCTCGGAAACCGGTAAAAATTCTTAACCGGTTATTGACCCCAAACAGAAATCGATTTAGGTTAAAGGTTGCACTTTACCGGCAAAAATTAACCGGATAGTACCAAGTTTGATAATCCCCGGCCCCCGCCACCCTCGCTCGAACGGTCTAGACGTTGCGATGTCATTTAGTAACATAATTTTAGTCGCATGCAAGTTCCTCAGATCAAACATTTCTTTTTCATAATTATTTTCTGGGGTAATGTCACTATAACTTGTTAGAAGTGTTAAAAAAGTAGACGAAATAAATTTACAAATTACGGAATTAACCGGTTAATTTGGGTGTCAAAACCGTGTGTGCTTATGAAACCGGTAACTTTTATCATTTGAGTTACATAAAAACAGTTCGCTTGTATAAACGGTAAATGAAAAAACTATATATTTACCGGTTGTATATTAACCGCTCTTTTTAAACCGGTTCCGAGCCCTGATTTTCAGCGTTAAACTTGATTTGATGTAGCAACTAAATGAGAATGTTCTCGATACACGAGATTTGCGTAAACGCCATACAAGCGTGACCGCAAAGGTATTTGTATTCGTTCTAAGTCAATTTTACGGTTTGTGCCGCACGATAAGCAAGTCGTATCGTGTCGCCAGTCTTATTTTGCTGTTCTAAGATTAGCCATGAAATGTGGAAACTGATTATTATTATGCTGAGAACACTGGTCAGGTTCAGGTACATTCCATTATGGGTTTTCATATAGCCTGCGCGCTCTGCTGAATGTAAAGACAGTATGCATCAGTGGCAAAGGTTCCATAGAACTAGATTTCTACCGGTTTCCCTTTAAAAATGGCACATTCAGTATTCTATAGACAAATAATATAATCTCATTAAAGATATGTAATCCAGCGTACCTCTTACAAAAATCGGCCCTTCGCTACTGGTATGCATTGAGGAATGAAATCCGTTTAAGTCCCAATTGTATAATCTACGCCATATGTCTTTCGCGCAAGTGTCCTGATACCCTAACTAGACCGGAGCAGAAATAAGTGTAGAGGCTACACACGGCAGTTTAGAGACCATTGCACACCGCACTTTCGTCTCCGCTGTGCGCTGCTGCCGTGTACGGAGGCTGGCCTAAACAAATATGAGACATGTCCTATACTCTCTGATGAATCGTTTCCGCTAAAATTTACTATCAGCCCTTATAAACGTGCAGCCTGTGGGGTCAACTTCACTCAGTGGACATACAGCGTTCATTATAATAATGCACTGGAGAGTACAGCTACCGTGGCGTTTAGTGCGTCAGGGATGATTGCAGGTCACAATATTGATGGTTTTACCGCCATTATTAGGAATAGATGTGCATCCCTGATGACTCGTGTTCGCGGCAGTACCAACAGTATTCTCAGTGTATTTGCAGAGCGGTGGGATTCCCCGTTATTGTGGAGGTGGATGCGGCTGCACGCTAAATTTTAATTGTATATTTTCATCTGTGTCTGTAACCTACTAACACTAGAAGTTAATTAAAACCTATGGACTTCAGTCTGAAATAAAAACTTTCTATTCTATTCTGAAGCTAAGCGGAGATGAGAAGTGTAAATAACGAAATTCCATTGGTACTTTACACACCTCTTCTTTCCTCTCTCAGCTCCGCTTCGGTGGAGTCCGGGTATAACACGTGGCTCAGCGATCATTGGTGTTCTACTCTTTAGTGTTAGCACTGTGTATCATCTATCAGCCAGATCCTCAGTCGCTGCTATATTTAAAATAAACCCCAATTCTGCCTCAATATCAAACACGCGTGATTTAATTCATGTAATCATACATTTTAACAGTTCTACAGACTGGGTTCTTACATACGTAAATAACATTATTTCAGCCTCGACTGTGTGTTTAGTGATAACAATCTGAAGTGATTCGAATGCTTTGTTTATCTTTTGTTATTCCGTAAGCGTTTTAACATCTCATTCTGTTGCTGGGAAATATTCATTTGGGAGAGAATCGAGGTGCGGTTTTTAGTGTAGATATTGCTCTGTTTTTTATGGGAGCTTTCAACTATGACCGATATTTTTATTTATTTATTTAAACTTCATGTACAAGAGTGGTACATAGGCGGACTTAATGCCACAAGGCATTCTCTACCAGTCAACCAGGATCAGGATATCAATCGATCAGGTCAATAGGATATCAATCGATCTATCACCACAATGTCAGGCTTATTTGCAACAATAGCACTGTGATAGAGTAAAAAAAAAAATAAGAAAAAATCCAATTTGTTAACATAGATTGATATACATAAATAGGTACATACCAATACACATATATACAGTAAAATGAAATAAACTAATATATATTATAATACATACAAATAGTCCAAATACGAGAAACCTTATAATAATTACTATGACTACTAACTAATATCTCGCTTGTGAGCAATTTAGTCTGATTTCAAATAGTACTTCCGAACTGTTCTTTTGAAAGCCATTTTGCTTTCAGCTTTTTTAATGCCGAGGGGTAGCGCGTTTCAGAGCTTAAATATATATAGAGCCTATATATTGAGTTATAATGCCTATATATTACGCCCGCAACGCGAGAGCGAACGGTCGTGTGATCGGTTGAGCGTAATTTAATTATATAGCAAAAAACTAAAGTGTGTTTCTCAAATAAATGGGAACAAAGTGTAACGGCTGCGATGCCGTAATAAACGACATTTCGTATATGAAATGTGGTAGAAATGAATGCAGAAAAGTGTACCATCTTAAGTGTTTGGCTCTTACGAAGGATAAATTTGAAGCATTAACCGAAGAGCATAAGGGCAATTGGAGATGCCCGGAATGTGTTTGCAGTGCGCCGAAGCAGGATAATTCGGACACACCAGTTCGAGGTAACCAGAATATAATGAAAAAAACTGTTACTCCTTGCTATGTAAACACAGACCGAGGCAGTAGGAGGATTCCAAAAGAAGTGAGAGAAGTGGATATCAGTAGTATAATACTGCAAGAATTGCAAGAATTTCGGGGTGAGATGAACCTCAAAATAGATGAGCAAATAAGGGAGTATAATCTGCTCAAGGGCAGATTTGTAGACACAGAAAAAGAACTGCATGAATTACGAAATATGATGAAGGTAGTTCTGAAAAAGGCGAGTAAAGTCGATGAGTTAGAAACACAGATAAAAACATTAGAGCAAAAAAATGAGGAATTACAGAATTGTCTGAACAAAAATCAGCCTACAAAAGAAATAAATGAGACACCAAAGGAAATCAGAAAGGAGACTACATCATTTGCAAAGGTACTCACACAAAACGAAAAACAGGTAGTCAGTAAAAATCAATTAGTAAACAGAGATAAGAATGTAGTGGCATGTGTGGCCACGAAACCGGCAGGTATTATAGAAACCACTACAGAGTGTATGGATAAAGAACAGTTATCGACAGATAATGCAGAGCTGCAGATGGAAACTAGCAAAAGGGAAGAATCATGGATTACTGTACAGAAAAAGAAAAAGAATTATCCTGGCAAGCAAGTAATAAGAGGAGGAAATACTAGTGCAGTAAATATTCAAGGTACTGAAAGGAAAAAGTTTTTACATGTTTGGCGTCTTAAAAAGGATACCACAATAGAAAACTTAGAAATGCATGTAAAGAACATATGTGGAAAAGAGACGGAAATAACAGTGGAAAAAATTAAACATAAAATAGAAAGAGACTATGCGTCATTTATAATAGGAGTTCCAGAAAGTTCATACGAGATAGTATGTAAACCAGAGTGTTGGGCAGTTAACATTGAATTTTGCGAATGGGTGTGGTTTCGTAAACCACCCAACAAACAATGAGAAAACATTAAATTCTGTAGAGATATACTATCAAAACGTGAGAGGATTGAGAACAAAATTACACGATTTTTATGTGGGAATTTCTTCCTTTAGTTGTGATCTTTTTGCTATAACGGAAACAGGATGCAACGAATCAATATATGATTCCGAACTAATACCACCTGGATACAAGATACTCAGGTGTGATCGTGCGGACGGGCGCAAGCAAGGGGGCGCGTGTTTAGTGGCCACACCGCGGTACGAGCTACGGCAACTAAGTACACCGAACAATGTACGTATTCAAGATCATGCATTTGAATTGGTTAGCGCTGCGGTTTATTTACATAATAAGTTTATGTTTGTGTTGTGTGTAGTATACATTCCACCGAGTAGTAGTGATACCGAATATATGTGTTTGTTTAGTATAATAGAAAGTTATCGTGAGGACTACAATAAGTTAATAGTGATAGGCGATTTTAACTTATACTCATGCTCAACAAATATACTAAATTATTTTGAGTACTTTAGCACGTATTGTGAATTCACCCAGTACAACAAAATAGGAAATTGCAATGAACGCCAATTAGATCTTGTTTTGAGTTCGCGTTCAGTGGGAGATGGGTTGGAGGTGCGCGCGGCGGATCCGATCGTACCGCCCGATCCATACCACCCGCCGCTCGCTGCGTTTGTGCCGCGGCGGGGGCGAGCGCGCCGCGCCGAGCTGCCCGCGCCCGCGCCGTCGCCCCTAGCGGAGTATGAGGACCATCCAGCGTGCACTCAGGGGCACGCTGGATGGAACTTTTACAAAGCAAACTTTCCGTTAATGTATTCTTTAATAGCAGCTATAGACTGGACGCCAATATATAGCTTAGATTTAAATAGTAGTTTAGATTATTTTTATGAGGTTTTAAACAAGGTTATGGATGACTGCGTTCCAAGAAAACAGCGAAGACGTGTAAACTCGGAGTACAGTTACCCCGAGTGGTACACGACAGATATCATTCGCAACATACAATTAAAGGCTAGGCTCCATAGGCAGTATAAGTGTAGCAAATCAGGGCCCGATTATGAGGTGTTTGCTAAATGTAGGGCGCAAGTAAAATATCTACTAAACTCTGCGTATAAAAATTATAAAATTCGGATGCAGAGTGAGTTCCAGGAAAATCCAAAGGCCTTTTGGGCTTACGTTAACTCACAAAAATGCAGCAGAAGTCCACGCAAGATTTTAAGGGGTGATAAGGTACTAACGAAGGAGGAGTGTGCCACGGAATTTGCCCAGTATTTTTGTTCTGTTTTTAGCCCTAAGATACCCAAGCTGGATGTGGACGCGGCAGTGAAACAGGCTGGTGGTGAAAATGGGGCGGCTAGGATACACTTAGAACAACTAAAGGTTGATGAAGTACTTTACGCTCTGCAAAAGCTCAAGCCAAAAAAGTCAACGGGACCCGATGGCCTACCGCCCTATATTTTCAAAGACTGTCGATTAGTAATTTGTGGGCCACTTCTCTATATCTTCAATCAGTGCTTGACGAAGGCCGTATTTCCAGAAAGGTGGAAAACAACTAAGGTCGTTCCGGTGCCTAAAGGAAGGGCAGCATTGAACATAGACCAATACAGGCCGGTGGCTGTGCTTTCAACACCAGCTAAAGTACTAGAGGCTGCAGTACACAACAACATTCTCTCACAGGTTAATGCACAGCTTTCAGAAGCGCAACACGGTTTTAGACCCGCCAGAAGCACCACCAGTAACCTGATTAACTACATGAGTTATATTGTACCAGAAGTGGATGCAGGAGGGCAGGCAGATGTAGCTTTCTTTGACTACAAAAAAGCTTTTGACCTGGTGGACAATGACATTCTGCTCACAAAAATGGCAGGTGTAGGGTTTACTCCACATTTACTAAACTTTTTTGCTAATTACATGAGGGACAGACAACAATATGTAGAATATGCGGGGGGTAGGTCAGAAAATTATTTTACAAGGACCGGAGTAAGTCAGGGTAGCAACCTCGGTCCGTTGGAATTCATTTTAATGATAAATGACCTTCCGAAGGTTGTCAAAGATGCTCATTGCACGTTATTTGCAGACGACCTGAAACTGTATCTGGCTGTTAGGAACAAAGAAGATTGCCAAAAGCTACAGCAAGATATAGATAGGGTGGTCACCTGGAGCAAACATAACAGTTTGCAATTTAACGTTTCGAAGTGCATGACTATGACTTTCAGCCGGGCACGCTCTCCAGTTACGTACCAATATCAAATAAACGGGGTACCAATAGCGAAAGTATCAGAAGTCAGAGATCTAGGGGTCAACTTCTCCTCTAAACTAGAATTTCGAGAATTTATAAATAATATTTGTAAGAAAGCCTACAGAAATTTAGGATTCGTGCTTCGGGTAGCTAGGGACTTTACTAATATCGACGCAATTATGGCGTTGTATAATTCTTTAGTGAGGAGCCAATTAGAGTTCAATGCAGTCATCTGGTCTCCACATGAAACTAAATATAGTATCATGTTGGAGAGAGTGCAGAATAAATTTATTAGATATTTGTATAAAAAAATTTACGGAGTTTACCCATTTTACCCAAATAAGTATCCTACCTTATTCACCTTAGGTATGGTAGGATATAATGAATTAAAAGTGAGAAGGAATTTAGCGCTAGTCTCATATATCTTCAAGGTTATGCGAGGGAAAATTCATAATTCGGTCGTTTTGCAGCAACTATATATGTGTGTTCCGGACAGATACGTGTGGCGGAGGCGACGACCGCAACTGCTAGCAGTGCCGCGCGGCCGCACTAAGCTGATGAATGAGGCGCCGATAACGCGCGCACTTCGTATCCTCAACCGTATAGCGGAAGATATAGATATTTTTTGTTGTACTCTGGGTGGGTTCACAGTGCGGGCTCTATTTGAAATAAGTTATGGTCCTACTGTGACATAGTTATGTTGTCTGTAGTAGCAATAAGTATATGTGATTATAATAGCTGTATACATTATCGCATTAGGTGTTAAACCTGTAAAGATGATTGTATGGTGGTAAATAAATAAATAAATAAATAAATAATATATTTAGAGTATCGTCCAAGGTCTCGGCATCAAATTGTGGACAGCTAAACTCAAAGCATTTATTTCAATTACACCATTAAAGGCTCTTTAGAATTACCAAAAAAGAATAAGCTATAATCCCAGTCACAAGGCATAATAACTTGTAAAAGCTTGATTCTGTTTCTCCATAGAGGCGGTATCCGTTGGTTGTACCAGACGGCTGACAGTTCGTGCGAATCTTTTGGCGGCGATCATGTTTCGCTTCCATCGTTCAGTATAGAAGTACTCAGGTTTATTTTTGCTTCTTGGAGTTTCTTCAGTCGGGGTCACCACTGTTGGGATACGCAGGGTATGAAAATTAGACTCGTGGTGAGGTTGAGTAGAGAATGAATTTATTTTCAAAAGATTCCAAACGGTTCCTTTTATACAAAATCTGTTCTAAATATTAATAAATGCAGAAAGTGAGTATACAATATTATTTTTAGTATATGCGAAACCGGAATATAGTTTACTCAGAATAAGTAACTGAATCGATTGCAATAATTTTTAAACCATGTTATAATTATGTAGTCCCAAAAATATTTAAAAAAAGGTTACAAGTTGGACACCGAGCGACACTAAGTACCTATCGCAATCATTTAGGTACCTACTGCAAAATTATTATTATCAATGAGCTCTAGATGACGCTGGAGGCGGGCACTCGTACGCGCTGCGTGGTAACCACGTTTTTGTGCGGACAACCAGGTAACAGAACAAGCTTATAACTCTGTGATTTATCATGATTCAGTTTTGAAATTTTGACTACACACGTGTTTCAGGTTTCGCATATACTAAAACTAATGTTTTATATAAAAAGTTAATTACAACACAATATTGTCAATATACCCTAGGTGCTGTATTATATCTGTGCGGAATATTCCGCTACAGAACTATTAATAGTTGCCTATTCCATAGCGTAGATCTCAATGGAGAAGATTGGGCAAGAAACTCCATAGAAACTAAAGAATTTAGAAAAAAATCGCGGAAACGGTTGCTCGGAGGTGTTCTCTTGAAACTCTTTAAAAAGTTTTTCCTTCTCTTTCAACCTCCTTTATGGTTTTACGACTAGAATTCCGGTATCAACCTTTAATTTTATGACATTTTCGAGATCATTCGCGCTTTCCCACTACTGCCAATTGTTTTTCCTATTAAGTTTAGGCATGTATTTAACACGGCGACAAACTAATCTGATTTAGGGTTTTAAAAATAATTAAAATGGGTAGCAAAAATAATAGGTTGGCAGCTACAATTAACCACTAGATTGTAGATAAGGCGTAGTCGACGTAGCCCTGCTGCGCGGGGCTCCGATTTCTGTTTGCAGGGTTTAAAGTAACCTAACCTAGCTCTTGCTTCCTACATTCACCTTGCCGCAATGACCGGATAAATAGTTACTTACTTGGTACAATAGTCGCCCATTCAGTATATTGGTCGCCAATTAAATTTTTATTCGCCCGATTAATTATTTCGTTTTGTTGTATCACATAGCATTTTGGAGGAGCTCGAGGCTAAAAAATAACAGGCACTCGGGTCGATCTTTAGGTTAAGCCGTGCTTACCTAGGTTCGTCCGTGGATGGATGACCACCCATTACGTACCGAGTTTCCTCCGTGCCTCGGAAAGCACGTTAAGCCGTTGATCCCGACTGTCATTTGTAGATCTTTGACAGTCATTAGGTAGTCACTAGCCCAAAAAGTCTGACAACCAGTCGTACCAAGGGGTATCGTTTTACCCAGTACTAACTAGGCTGTGGAGGTCAGATAGGCAGTCGCTTCATGTAAAATACTGAAATTCAGCTGCATCCGTTTAGACTGGAAGCCGACCCCAACATAGTTGGGAAAAGGCTAGGCAGATGAGATGATGATTATAGCAGTTTGGACGGCTGGATCTTTTCAAGGCCCATGAAGGTTCTCCAAAATAAGCCGTCTCTTAATTGACATTGGGTCTACAAACAATGCTTAATAACGATTCCATAACTAGTGCTGCGCGGTGGGTGTCCTGGTACATACAAATTACATTCATAAATATTCGAACTGTAGATCATACAATTGGTGATTACGACTATTTCTGATCAAGACCCTATTGAACCAATTAGAGGGGGTCATGTTTTTAACATTTGTCTATGTACAGTATGGTAATTGCATTATAGACTGTTATTTATTTTCGACTAACCTTTGCTCGCGGCTTCGCCTGTTTGAAGTTCGAAAATTATCCCACAGGAACGTAGAACTGGGATAAAAATTACCCTATTTCTTAACCCAGGTTATGCTCTACGTGGTGCACACATACATGTTTAGTTTGGAAGACAATGCATGTCTCAGTGACGTCCTTCTAAATCCAACATGGCGGACTCCAAAAACTTTACTAGTTATTTTTTTATGCATTTCCATGATATAGGTATCAAATGAAAGGGCTTGCTAAGAAGATTTGAATTTTTTTTTATTTCCTTTATTCATTTCTATACTTATAAATTACATTTTAAATATGTATATCAATCTCAGAAAACAAAAACATTTAAAAATAGTAGCCCACCGGTATCGGGAACAGGGTCCGAGCTACCGGTGGTCAGGGCTCTTGAGAGAATCTCCTAACGATACGCGCCGTGTCCAGGAGTACGCTCTCTGAATCAAGCCCTTGATCCAGCTGACAACCGAGAGCCTCCTCAGATTTTGGTCGAGGCTATTGGCTATTAAGCCTTTGGCCGACATATCGGCACAATGACTGCTGTACTCGCGTCCCACATGTCGACAACCTCGCGAGCCAGATCGAGGTAATTGAATTGTTTATCTTTCTCTGCTTTCACGAGGTTCTCGTCATGCGGAACCGTTATATCAACAAACATTGCGCGACGCTCCAATCGATCTATCACCACAATGTCAGGTTTATTGGCAATAATAGTCCTGTCAGTGACGATAGATCGATCCCAATACAACGTGATATTACCATCATCGAGAACAGGGTCGGGCGCATACTTATAAACTATAATAGCATAACCATAAGCATAATCAGCCTATAATGTTCCCACTGCTGGGACACCCGGCCTCCTTTCTATGAGAGGGAATAGTCTATAATCCACCACGCGGGCCAAGTGCGGGTTGGTAGATGTCACATGTCTTCGAATTTTTGGTTCTAGGACATGCCGGTTTCCTCACAATGTTTTCCTTCACCGTTCTGAGAGCTATGGTGATGAAATAAATTACACAAAGTAATGCGCCTGCCTGGGTTCGAACCCATGACTTACTGTCGTAAGTCGGGACCGCCACCACTGGGTCACCGCTGCTCTCTAAACTATAATATTATTATTAAATTTCTCGTCATCGTTACCGCTAATAGAAGGTGTGTGGCAAGCAGAAATGGTGCTAAGAACACACACATCTAAAAATGTCTTAAGTCATCAAGATAATGGCACACACAAAAACCTGAGAGCGTTAGGTGTAATGTAACGGAAGTAACTATCGGATATGACGCGGCAGTTGGCAGCCCTCCCCGTTTCTCTTATCTATTGTTTTTCATACCATCCCTTAGTAGGCAGAAATAGCAGATAATATGGTTGATTGGTAAACGTTGTACCTTTTTTTTTTTTTTTGGTGAGATCCGTTATCAGTAAACCGGGCTTAGCGTGAAACCCGGTTTACGGTTTACTGCTCCCGTGATGTACATTTTTTTTTGTTGACTGTACATTTAAAGTACTTGTAATTTGGGACGAAGCACAACTTCAGTAGTGATATGGGAGAAACTAAGAATTTTTTTGGAATATAGGACAAAACTTTAGGACGAACGAAGAATAAATCAAAATAAATGCTGATTTACATTGATTAAATATTTAAATCCAGCAGGATAGGACAATTAGTGGCTTCCAAATAAAAAAATTAAAATTACAAATTCAAAACTGCGGTGTAACTGATATTCTATTCTATGCAAAAATTGAAGTGTCTGTTTGTAATATCAAAAGAACTGCTTTTTACTGAATGCATATGAAAATATATACGGCACTAATAACAAAAACACATTTTTTTTTCTGTGTATTTGTTCCGTCTAATCTCCGAAACGGCTGGTCCGTTTTGACGAAACTTTTACTGGCAGATAGATAATTTTATAAAGTCTAACATAGGCTACTTTACTTTTATTTTACAAAAAGAATTAGGGTTCAGTGAAAAAAAAATTAAAACCTTGAAAAAGGTAACAAAATTCGATTAAAAAATTGAAGTATTATTTTTTATAACAATTTCACGCGAACGAAGGTCGCGGGCAACAGCTAGTAATGAATAATAAATTATAATAATATTATATTAATATACAATGTCTACCAAAAAGGTGTTGCCATATTTTAGGGTGTGATTCAGACCATCAAACTGAACAACTTTCTTCATAGAACCACCATCGAAATATCGAAAAAAAATCTGCTGTCCCATACATTTGAGTCGACTATTGAAGTTTTGTACTGAATAGCAGATTTTTGTTTTTGCGTATTATTATAATAATTATATAAGTATGTATTATTATTATAAATATGTATTATTATAATAATAATACATATTTATTTGCTTAAAACACGGTATAAAAAGGTCTTACATAAAAATGAGATCATACATGTTTAGCTTAAAAATAAAGCATGCAAAATTGTTAAGCACAAGCAAGTGCAAGATGCAAGCGTTGCATGTTGTTAATATTAGTGTTCTAAGAAATCCTTAATACTATAAAAATTATTTTCATTCAACCAATTGTACAATTTAAATTTAAATAGTCTACAATTTAATTCTTTCAGTGTCTTTGGTAACTTATTAAATACACGTACACACATAGCTACACAGTTTTTATTATATTTAGTACACCTAGGCAGTTCGTCAAGTACAAGTGTGTATTGGTCACTTAAATTAAGAGCGTTCCATTAACTCATTTATGGAAGGTTTAGACAAATCAATTATTTTGATTTGCGGATGCCATAGCTAAAAATAGATGTACTTACACATAGCATGGCATAATCAGCCTAAATGTTCCCACTGCTGGGACACATGGCTTCCTGTCTATGAGAGTAAATGCCACAGGGTTGGTAGATCTCACATGTCTTCGAATTTTTGGTTCTAGGACATGCCGGTTTCCACGAGATGTTTTACTTCACCGTTTTGAGAGCAGTAGTGATGAAATAAATTACACAAAGTAATGCGCCTCTCATAGAGAGGAGGCCTGTGTCCCAGCAGTGGGAACATTATAGGCTGATTATGATATGATGATGAATGCGCCTGCCGACTTACACACAAGTTAATTTGTTAGTAGGTTTTAGGTACAGTTACTTCAACACCAAAACACGCACGTTCTTCCAACAGCTTCATACCAAACGCAATCAAAGAAATAATCCCATACTTAACCAACCAATCAGAACGGACCAATACACATCACTGGCTCAATATTTCACCAAAGGTTTCCAATCACTCCTAAGGATTCCTAGTACGTGATTTGGTTTCCAATCGAACTGCAGTTTCTATACAACATTATTTTTAGTATATGCGAAACCTGAATATAGTTTGTTCAGAATAAGTAACTGAATCGATTCTAATAATATTTAAACCATGTTATATTTTGTCCCAAAAATATTTAAAAAAGGCTACAAGTTGGACACCGAGCGACACTAAGTACCTATCGCAATCATTTAGGTACCTACTGCCAAATTATTATTATCAATGAGCTCAAGACGACGGTGGTGACCGCGTTTTTGTGCGGACAACTATGTAACAGAATAAGCTTATAACTTTGTGATTTTTCATGATACAGTTTTGAAATTTTGTACATAGATTCTTTACATAAAAACACTAGACACGTATTTCAGGTTTCGCATATACCTACTAAAACTAATGCTGTACTGTGTTGAAACCAATTGACAGCACTCCTAATCTCACTCAGATTGCTAGCCTAATAAAGTGTCTTAATTTTAGTGTGTTATTGTAGCTTAGGGTAAGTGCATTTTTGTTATTGTTTATGGTAAAAAATAATAAATAATTTGAAATTTGCATTTAGGTAGCTTTGGTTTGAACCAGCTTGGAGACGTCTCGGCCACTGCTAGAACTCAAACTCGTAGCAACACACATCAACATCTGATTCTGCTTAGCCTTTTCCCAACTATAGGATCGCTTCCAGTCCAACTGGATGCAGCTGAATACCAGTATTTTATTTGGAGCGACTGCCTATCTGACCTCAACAACACGTAGAATGTGCACGAACAAGTTAGCTGCCTGGTTGGTTTCTTTGCCAGGGCATTCGTGCCTGGCTTGACTGTGGGTCGCTGTGGACGATCCAGCTTAAACTTGCATAACGATGCTATAAGCACGCAGACCAAACAGCTGGAAGCCAATACATAACATAGTTTTCAGACTTACATAAACATAAGTTTTCACCATATTTATCTCTCCCTCACACACATATAAGGTCTAACTATTCATACACGAAATATTTTCCGAAAATCATCCAACGGCTATAACGAAGCCAATTCAAGGGTTTTTTTTTATCTAAGTATATTTTTATAAAATATTAATGATTTAAAATTAGTTAACCCACAAAATAAATACTGGCTCCTTATTTTTGAACATACATTACGCTAGTTTACTACGTCGTGTATTTATTGGTTTTATGCAAAAAGACGCAAAAAATTTTAGAATTATAATAATTTCGTAAAAAAAAACACTCCGATAATATTTTTTTTTCGTTGCTACGGCGACTTTACGACTTATAGAAGTTACTCTTAAAATATTTCGTGTATGAAATGATAGACCTTATATACACAGCCACACAGAGGTATGTAAATAGGCCACATCTTAGTTGCATTAGCTAGTTATTTAATGATGATATACTCGTCTTACAACTAATGTTACATGCTCAAACCATAGGCGAGGATGCTGGCACCCTAAACACAAGTTAAATCTTACATTGGGTGCCAGATCCCATCGAAAACACTCTGTTCCCTAGTTGTAACGCTGCATAGTGCTTAATTATGTGTTTCTTGTACAATTAGTTAAGTTAATCTATACTAATATTATAAAGCTGAAGAGTTTGTTTGTTTGCTTGAACGCGCTAATCTCAGGAACTACTGGTTCGATTTGAAAAATTATTTTAGTGTTGGATAGCCCATTTATCGAGGAAGGTTATAGGCTATAAAATTTTACGCGGACGAAGGTCGCGGGCAACAGCTAGTATAATATATTTGGCTTTTACCTTGGTCAAAGGCTTAGCGTTGCCATACAACGTGGCAACGCCGCCAGTCTTTTGGGTACATTACCAGTTGACAGCGTTGAGGAGGAGTTTTTGACGCCATTTTTTAAGTTTATTTTTAAGTTAATTAGTTAATATAGGTTATTTTAATTTATTAATGTATTCAACATTAGTTTTAGTATTTGCGAAACCTGATACATGTGTCTAGTATTTTTATGTAAAGAATGTATGTACAAAATTTCAAAACTGTATCATTAAAAATCACAAAGTTATAAGCTTGTTCTGTTATCTAGTTATTCGCACAAAATCGTGGTCACCATGTAGCGCGCGTCTCCAGCGTCGTCTTGAGCTCATTGATAATAATAATTTGGCAGTAGGTACTTAAATTATTACGAAAGGTACTTAGTGTCGCCCGGTGCCTAACGTTTTTTAAATATTTTTGGGAAAAAATATAACATGGTTTAAAAATTATTGGAATCTACTCAGTTATTTATTCTAAACAAACTATAAATAACAATAACATAGTTGGGAAAAGGCTAAGCAAATGATGACAGTTTTAATTGTAATTCTAATAATCGTTTACACGCAACTAAGACAAAGCCTAACTAACTGTGGACAGGTGTTCACAATCCCAATGCAGTGTGATTTAGGAACCGTCTATTTCCGAGCTCATAACCCAATGTTTACGTCTTGCATTAATTAGGTGTTAAGTTAGTACGAACGGGGTATAAACACCTCAGTTACGGTTCATTAAAATTGTGGAGAAATCTGGAGACCGCAGAAACAAAGAGAGAAGTAACCAAATACCCGCTAAAATATTCTATTTGTAGTCAAGAATAGGAAGAATAGGTATTTTTTTTAAGATAAAAGCATAATCCCCGATGGATTAGGCAGAGGTGTATCTAATATTACACCTACATTTCGCCAGTTATGTTTTAAGTCCCATGTAATAGAGGCATAATGCCATCATCCGGACACAAATCCAGACTCCATGGCTGTGTGTGTGTGTGTGTGATGTGTAAGAATTGTGTGCTCACGTCTGTCTACTGCTGCTCCATTCGAGCCACCTGATGCCGTTTGTGCGATTACAATTAGTAGTTTTTCGGGTAAATCTTCCCCATCTTTGAAATATTTTACTATTATTAAGCATAAGCATAATCAGCCTATAATGCTCCCACTGCTAGGACACAGGCCTCTTCTCCGTGAGAGGGAATGGGCTATAATCCACTACGCGGGCCCAGTGCGGATTGGTAGAAGTCACATGACTTCGAATTTTTGGTTCTACGATATGCCGGTTTCCTCACGATGTTTTTGATCACCGTATTGAGATCAGTGGTGATGAAATAAATTATACAAAGTGATGTGCCTGCCTGGGTTCGAACCCACGACTTACTGGTCGGGGCCGCCACCACTGGGCCACCGCTGCTCTCGAAGATAAAAAAAGATAAAGATATATTTATTTTGTAAAACATGAGTGGGTATGGTGTGCACTATGCAGGTCTTATAAATAAAAATAAAGTTGCGACATGTTTTGCCATATAGGAATGGCACAGAAAAAGAAATTTAAATATAGGATAAACTTAGTTTCTTTTTGAGATATTTCTAAAAATTGTCTAGAAATAATGTGTTCACTTAGGATGCCTGTCCATTAGAGTGGAGAGGACTGGAAAGTTTCGTACAAGCATTTGTGTGGTATACTACAACTAAAAAACCTGACTACTGAAAAATCACGCTCTAATTAAATTCGGAGTTTACAAAGTAAAATCGAATCCTCCTATTGTTGAAGTCGGTTAAAATGTAGTCTATGTTTCCCGGGCATAATAACTAATCGATTGACACCTTATTCATCAAAATCGGATGAATAGTTTAGGCGCTACGGAGGAACATACGTAAATACAAAAATATATACATAGACTGTTAAAATCATAACCCTTGGCTTCGGTGTAGTCGGGTAAAAGAAAGAGAAAGTAAAGTTATACAATGTTTTGTGAACTTATTGGAATTCTGATGTCGACTGGTTTAGTTAATAGTAATTCCAGGAGAACGTTTAAGCGGCCCGGATTAAGCCTTAAACTACTTGAATTTACACATTTTCTAATTTACACCTTCTATTTACACATCTTCGAAATTACACACTTTCAAATTTACACACCTTCAAATTTACATCCTATATTCAAACGACTTGAATTTACACAACTTCTAATTTACCAACTTCGAGTTTACACACTTTCAAATTTACACACCTTCGAATAAACACCCCTACTTTTCTGGATTTGTCCACGTTCAAACATCTGATTATTACGCACGATGGTTATGAGTACTACGCAGTACTACGCCTTTATAGAATAACGCGATTTTTTCAAAGATTTTCATTGGAGGTTCATAATTCTTATACCACTGCTTATTGTGGTACGCAAGTCGTTAAAATCAGTTAAGAATACATTGCATTGTTAGTACGACGTCATTCGGGGAATGTTTTAGAAACTCTGGTGATTAAACGCAATGGAATGCTCAACAAATGGGAAACCTCATTTTATCGCGAAAATGTTATCATAATATGCACTTTAGAGGTTTATATTTTGGATTTATTAAATTTAATTTCTTCATTTCGTCATCCGGTTAGACTAGAAGCAAACCCCAACATAGTTGGGCTTGGGAAAAGGCTAGGCAGATGGTAAGGTATGATATAAATTCTTAAATCCTGCTCGCCAGTTCTGTTAGCTTGAACTTGGCTTGACACGCTACCGCGTGTACCAATTAAACTAGATTATTAATTGTTTTACGAATGGCTCACACCACTAACTCCAACTGTTACTGGCCAGTACTGAAACAAGATTTGAAACTGGCATGGTCCTGTACATTATCATTAACACTAAAAATGGGATTTTTGGCATGTTTACTATTTGTTCTCGATATTTCGGCGCTGTTGCAAGCACCATGATCACGGATAAACTGAAGTTATTGCGGGTGGGTGTTTATGAGCAGACAATACCAAATCAAAGTTGAAAATCTAGAAAGGACATTGGGACCTTTCTGACCCGCTTTGCAAACATTATTAAAACATATGGTAGTTTTAGATATCATTACGTACATCCTAAATGTTTTGTTTTTTTTTTTTTTATATCTAATGGGAATGTTGAGAAATGAGCATCGCTATCACATTTTTTAAAAATGAATCGTTTTCATCAAAACGAAAAATGTTATCTGTGGTCCGATCGTTGACGCGTTGTCATATATTACGATAATTAATAAATAATGATTTATCTACTCATATACAAATAATTTTCTTTTTTTTTCTTTTATCAAACTATCTAGGTTAAAGGACAAATAATTCTTATAAAAATAAATAAAGGCAACGTAATCTACTTAAGGACTAATAAAAAGTAATAAAAACTATAAGCAATAAGCATATTAAGATCCTAAAACTTAAAAAATATATTCTAATATGTTATAAAATATTTTCCTGGATATCTCAATATTCTCATTACTCACAATAATGCGCCTCACGATGTTATATCTACATATCTCAGGCTTTAAAATAAGATATAATTCGTTAATGTACGCCGCGGGTAATTTTTCCATACTTAAGGTCCCAATGTCATTTGTAGTAGCTTGATGTGCTGGCGTCTGTACCGCTAAAATGACAGGAATTCATGATACGCGTGTGACAATTCATGTTATCGGTGACTGCCGACGCAGTGACACATAGGCCACTTCACAAATTCCACTTTAATTGCTCCATACCGTTCCATTTCATCATATTTTTGCTCCAAATAATTTATGGGCTCTCTATTGAATGTGACCAGCTTTTAATACGACGATGTTTTTATCTTGACGTGTTCCTGGCGATTTCGCTAGCTTAGTCGCGGGCATAACAGCTCCCGCTGGGAAACCCGTGCCTGAAGAGGCAGGGGCTGTTGATAGTTCTGTGACGGTGTTGAGGAGAAAGCGCCGTCAAAGTGCCTATAAGGATCCCCGCACACGGGCCGCCGGCCACAACCACATAACGACGCCACCGGCATATTTACTGTAGTTTCCATACATTTTATAAGGACTCGCCGCACACGGCAGACGCCGGTTGCCGCCACACGCTACGTCGCGCGCTTCAGCTATCTTTGTAGCCGCTTCTAGCTTCTCGTGGCGGCGTTTGTGGCTGTGGCCGGTGGCCCGTGACCCTAAGAACCGCTGCGGTACGGCCCCATCGGAGTCCAACGTGCCGATTCGTGCCGTGAAGACTAACACTCCGGTGTATATCTCCCGCTTATACAACACCACTACGGCGGCGGACATCGTGGAGTACGTGCGTCAGAAGACCAAATACGTGGCGAGAGAGCAGCTACTTGGGTCGCGCCGCAACGTGGTGGGAATACCAATGTGTTATCTGCACCTCGTCTTCTAATTTACACCTTTTATTTACACATTTTCGAGTTTACACACTCCGGTGTACATCTCCCGCCTACACAACACCACTACGGCGGAGGACATCATGGAGTACGTGCGTCAGAAGACCAAATACGTAGCGAGAGTGCAGCTATTTGAGTCGCGCCGCAACGTGGTGGGAATACCAATGTGTTATCTGCATCTCGTCTTGGAGGAGGACTTTTGGCCACAGGAAGTGGTGTTCCGTCGCTTCCACGGGCAAGTGGCACATGAACGCACATTGACATAGTGCACAAGTGAAGTGTGTTCAGGTACTAACATAGTTTTAAGGTTCTATTTGCTAACACACGTCATGTCCTTGCGACCTTGACGCAAAAAGAGGGGTGTTATAAGTTTGACCGCAATGTGTGTGTGTGTCTGTCTCTGGCACCGTAGCTCTTAAACGAGCGAACCGATTGGGATGCAGTTTTTTATGTGAAAGCTAGTTTCTTGGCGATGGTTCTTAGATCGTTTTTATCAAAATTGGTGAAGCCATTTACTAGTTATGGGGGATAAAAGTGGGTATAAAAATTGAATATTTTCAAATATACCCAAGTGGGGTATCAAATGAAAGGGCATGATGTGTATATTACAATTAGACATGCTTTATCAAACCCAGCTCAGCCATTTTATTGACTTTTCAAATGTTTGTTCGCTTTTCTTTATTGCGAGGGGGTTTTTTAAATATTAAATTTAATTTTTCATTATTCTTTCTTGACTTTCTATTAACCCTATCGTAGTAAGTAGAATGTTATGTACGGATCCCACGAGTAAAAGCTTATCGGGTTGATAACAGAAGTATTAGTGGGATTGCAATTGACTTGATGGTGTAGTGGTTGTGAACAGAGCTGGTGGGGAAAACCTGACTACAACGTAATTGAGAAAAAGCTAGGAAAAAGCTGCTAGAGAACTTTGTAGAGCAATAGTTTATGTTTGTTATTAGTTAACCTCTGCCTGCCTGACACAACATCACGGCCACGTGTGCCAGTGATAAGATTAGCTATTTATTGTACCGCCACGTGGGGAGACCCCCAAGGGTTTAGTAACGTTAGAAGATAATTTTGTTTTGATAGATACTAGGTTTTAATGGCGAATTTGTATGTAGGGGCACATGCAAGCAATGGAAATCGATTTTCTGAAACTATTAGGCTATAGTTCCATTCGGCTTTCCGGTCCAAATACAGACTTTGAGCTGTTCTTTAAAAAATCTTTTTGTAAAAACTTTACCCGACCAAGGAATTGAACCCAGGACCAAAGAGGCAGCGATACCTAACCTAGCGATATTTTGATATATATTTACAGTATTTGATATATATTTAAAGTATTTTATATATCCTTGTAGCTAATCTTAGTATTAATTAAAAATATTTTCAGATATACACGTACCACTGCTTGTCTCTGCATCACCCAAAGGTTGACTGATAGAAAATGCCTATGGCATTAAGTCCGCGTCTGTACTTTTGTGCTTGAAGTGTTAAATAAATAAATAAATACCTAGATTATATTTCCTGAAACAACCTTGAATATCCGTTGCACTCTTGTTATGTATGATTTCTGAGAAATCTTTTCACTGTGCTCCCCCCTCCCGCCCCTTCCCACACCCTCCGACTTTGATCTAACAACGTATATTTGCAATTTTTTTTCCAGTGGTGATGGCTACCCCAAGTTTCATTTGCATCTTCATTTGAAGTATTTTCTTTATATTTGTACTGGGTATATTAAGAAAGATATTATTATATATTTACTATGCAAATTAAAATCTATACTAATATTAAAAAGCTGAAGAGTTTGTTTGTTTGGTTGAACGCGTTAATCTCAGAAACTCCTGGTTCGAATTGAAAAATTCTTTTAGTGTTGGATAGTTCAAGTATCGAAGAAGACTATAGGCTATATAACATCACACTACGATCAATAAGCGGCGGGTGAAACTGCGGGGCACACCTAGTATTTCTTATAAATAATGATTTAGTGCTTTTCCTTCGTGGCTAAATGATAACAGCCGCTCGGGTCGATCTTTAGGTTAAACCGCGTTTGCCTAGGTTGGTCCCGAAACTATAAAATTTTCCCAATCAACCTTGAACCTAATGCTATAAATCTTTGACAGATCTTAGTAGCTTGATGTGCTGGGCGTCTGTGTATCAAGTTACATCCGTGCCTCGGAAAGCACGTTAAGCCGATGGTAAAGAAGGAACATGGATGGATTTTAGTCAGTACAAGTCTGACACTCCCTTCCGCTCCGCCCTGAGCGGGAGGGGTCATTTGATGATTTCCCATCCTTAAAAAATAAAATAAAAAGCCGATGGTACCGGCTATGATTTGTAGATCTTTGACAGTCGTTACAGGTAGTCAGGGGCCAAAGACTGACAACCATTCCTAAAAAGGTGTACTGTATTACCCAATACTAACTGGTATAAGGTGGTCAGATAGGCAGTCGTAAGGCTAAGCAGATGATTATCACATTTCTCGTTTCCGTTTTGTGTTTTAATTAAAAGTGAAGAAATAGATATTTGATACTAAGAGATTTTGTCAAAAATGTTTACTGACATTATAATTATCGCTAAAATGAAAGTTCAAAAAGATAATAACGGAATCTCCAAGATCTCTCTCTCTCTAAAGAAATTAGTAGACAGACACTGCTGCTCATCCCCTTGAAGTAATCCCATAGTTCCGATTTAGGACTCCCACAGGTAAATTACTGCCTTGTGTTATAGAACCTTATTTTTAGTATATGCGAAACCTGAATATAGTTTGTTCAGAATAAGTAACTGAATCGATTCCAATAATTTTTAAACCATGATTTATTTTGTCCCAAAACTATTTAAAAAAAGTTACAAGTTGGACACTAAACGACCTAAGTACCTATAACAATCATGTAGGTGCCTACTGCCAAATTATAATTATTAATGAGCTCAACACGACGCTGGAGGCGCACACGCGGTGCCGCGGCGTGGTGACCACGTTTTTGCGCGGACAACCATGTAACAGAACAAGCTTATAACTTTGTGAATTTTAATGATACAGTTTTGAAATTTTGTACATAGATTCTTTATATAAAAATACTAGACACGTGTTTCAGGTTTCGCATATACTAAAACTATTGTTGTATACATAAAATAACTTCATCCCTTTTTATTCCTGAATTATATATATTCCGTATATAATATTCCGTAGTCAAATTAAAGTGTACCTTTAGTCCAAACACATTTCGCCAGTTAAGAGCGTTAACGTCTTACGGCATTTCATACAAACTTTCAAGTGAATTTTTTTTTCGAAATGACTGAACCGATTTCAATGAAACTTCGTACGCATAAGAAGGATACATAAGTCTAAAAACTTGACAGAGAACATTAGACGAACGGAGATTTTAGATTTTCCATAGAAACAGAAATTTCCAATTATCTTTTTTTTTAAAAGGCTTGTCGAAAAGTTCTCTGTAATAATTGGGCGAGCCTAGTCACAAATCCAGACCATAGACTGCTACTGAAAAAATACTGATGGAAAAACCCAATAGCGCTTTACCCGACGTGGGAATCGAACCCAGGACCTCATACTTAAGGTGGAAGCGCCAGGGTAGCCCGCGAAATTCAAATTTTCTTAGATTTTTTGCAATTTGCTGGTCAGTTTCAGGCTATATGTGAAACAAAATATGATTCACAACCGTAACACGTATGTAGTTACAGAATTATAATCATTAAAATCATCAATACAACCCTCTAAGTTAATTTAATCCAATTTAATGACTATTTCATGAAAAAGTCATTAAATGGGATTATATGAACTTAGAGGGTTGTATTGACGAGTTTAATGACTATAACTCTGTAAAGCCATATTTGTGACAGTGGCGAATCATATCTTAATCAACATACAACCTGACATTGACCTGTAAATTGCAAAAAAAATAAGAAAAAATTAAATTTCGCGGGTGCCCCTAGGGCCACCTTAACAGTAGCTGCAGTAGAAAAGCAGAGGACACTACTGCATAGCCCCAATTCCCCATGTCCTGATTTATAATTCCCATAAGTGTAAAACATTGCTCCATACTTTGAAAAAAAATCACAAATAACATCATAGGGTATAATAAATCCTCATTGCTACGTCTAAACTAACAATATTGCCCGCGATCGGAGATAATGTTCGAACGTAGGTATTTAATCTAGCATCGATTAGTTCTAAACAAGCTTCGAAACTATTATGAAATCGATAACTTTGGCTTATGAGATCGGTTGTGAATAACAATTTTATGTTAATTTATGTATTACAGGGATTTGTAATTAAGATTTATGGTAAAGCAGCGGGAAAAAATCCTGTTAAATGAGAAAACTGTACGCTAACAAGAATTTGTGTAGTATACTGTAACAAAAAAAACCGACTTCTGAATAAAATGTAGCCTATGTTACCCGGGCCATAATAACGAAACGATTGACACCTTAATCATCAAAATCGGATGAATAGTTTAGGTGCTACGGAGGAACATACGTAAATACAAACATACATGCATACATACATACATAGACTGCTAAAATCATAACCCTTTCTTTTGGCTGCGCCGTAGTCGGGTAAAACAGTAAATAATATGAAAAAAACAGTTGCTATTAAAACGTATAGGAGACTTTAAAAAAAATGTTGAACACTCACCAGTATTCAATATTCCAAGTTCAAAATTAAAATCCTCCAAACAAACACATCACACACATGCACTTTGTTTTTTTTTTATTTATTAATAACGTTTCACTCAAGCAAAGATATCAATTAAATACGACTCAAATATTTACAATAAATACATACGCACAAAATTCCGACAAATCAAACGTTCCGACTTTGTTTTGATATCCGAACGCGTTTTTTTTACACAGTTTAACCATTATAACGAGACCGGACCCTCATTACGTGCCTATCTGTCCTAAAATCATCCTCCGGGGACATGACTAGTTTTTTTTTTATAAATCACATGTATTAAATTGCGAAATTCCCGCACAAACACAAACGCGACAACGTCTCTCGCGAAACGATCTCGGAAAACTGAACGTACGTCCCTATCGCAGCTTTCAACAAATCTATATGAGAAAGTACACAATACCTCCGTCCCTCTCCAACCGCAAACGTATCGTATCGCCTGTCGCACTCACTTATTATCCTGGCCACTGAAACCGAAAAACGTCGGACAAAAATATCGAATTATGCTCTCATTATTTGAAAATTGGAACGCGCTTAATTTCTCATGTTTTTGTTTTTTAATTAGACGGAACGCGGCGAAAGTGACGTTTGTTTTGGCGCGAAGGGTTATCAATCTTTATGGTTTGACAGATAACATGGACATTATTGGGGCAGAGGAAAATTATTTATAATTCCTATTTCATGATCGAGGTTTCATGTAGATTATTTTAGTTATTCGTTATTTATGATAACAACACGTTCGGTAAACGGATGTAACTGTCTAATATAGTGAGATGTTTACATTAGAACATTGGCAGAGCGAAAATGAGTTCAATATCGATTTAATTATATCATGAAACTTTTATTAAAGCTTCTTATTTGCATGTCTGGGAGTACTGTAGTAATATTTAATGATAAATGGCTGCATAGTTGAGATGTTAATTTGCATTTTTCTCTCACTATCCGTTTAATGAAGAATTTTTTATTTTATTAGGTAACGCTTTTGGTATTTTCATTAGTAGAAGAATAAGCGTTTAGGACCGGATTAGATATCCAAGTAGGGTGGCCAGCTTTTTGGTTTTACCATTAAATAACCTATTAGAGATTTTTTTCATTCTGGTGTCCGAATTTTGTTCTTATTTGAGTTAACTTAAAAATATCTGGCAAAATGTGGGTGTAGCTAGATTCAGGCGTCATGTAGTCAACTATGACTGCCTCGTTGGTCGAGTGGTCGCAAGCGCGACTGCTGAGTATGAGGTCCTGGGTCGATTCCCGGGTCGGGCAAAGTGTTATTGGGTTTTTCATCAGGAATTTCTCAGTAGCAGCCACGGAGGCTGGATTTTGCCCGGTTGATTCAGTTTTTCACTTTTACGTGGTTTGATCAATAAGTACTGTGAATGAAGAGTTTATGTTATGAATGAAGATGCAAATATTTTTACAAATCAGTTTCTTTATATTTCAACGTTATGTTCTTCCTGAATATAGTTTGTTCAGAATAAGTAACTGAATCGATCCAATAGTCTTTAAACCATGTTATATTTTGTCCCAATTTTTTTTTAAAATTACTTGTCGGACACCGAGCGATATTGAGTACCTATCGCAATCATTTAGGTATCTACTGCCAAATTATTATTATCAATGAGCTCAAGACGACGCTGGAGGGGCGCTCTGCGTGGTGACCACGTTTTTTAGCGGACAACCAGGTAACAGAACAAGCTTAAACTTAAGCTTACTTTGTAATTTTTCATGATACAGTTTTGAAATTTTGTACACAGATTCTTTACAGGCTCTATTTTAATACCTACTGTTCATAACAAACTATTGTGATCTATTTTTAAGTCTATTGTTTATGACACGTATGGTTATTATTTTCCTTATTAGGTACAAAAATAATACATATAAAACGTTAAATTATGATTTTTCCTTAATGCACTCACATTAACCGCAGACATAATGTTATCGTTGGGAAAGAGAGAGGTCGTCTAGCGCCATCTCTTTCCCACACTGGAATAACTCCTGCTTTAAGACGTGGTCAAAGAAAATCGAGCCCAAATTGGCTTGAAGAAACATTTGGTCACGATATTATGACGTTATACGGAATACCCTGTTAAATACGTCAACAAATACTGCGGAGCGTGCCCGTCTGCTGGCCGTAGGGGAATGATAGTCGAGCTTATGGCTTCAGGCACTCCTGTCTTCCACCATTAGCACCATGATGGATGACGTGTAATTTCGGCTCGCTAGAAGTCTTCCCTTAGGCGCACCTTTGGTTGCTCCAGATCGATGTCACTGCGGTGAAGCTGACGACAAAATCGGGCCCCATGGCCTGTCCTGCTACAGAAGTAGGTCGCATAACTCGCATAGCACGGCACGCCAGCTTCAACGACATTATTCGTCGAGCTCTTGCCAGCGCCGGCTTACCAGCGGTTTTAGAACGTAACGATTTGGTACGTGACGATGGGAAGAGACCAGACAGCATGACGCTGATGCATTGGAAGGTGAGCGGCACGCTAGCATTAATGATCTCATCCGTCGTGATCTTGCCACCGCCGGGGTGCCAGCTGTCTTAGAACCCAATGGCTTGGCACGCGTCGATGGGAAAAGACCAGATGTTATGACCATAATGCCATGGAAGTTGGGTAGGCCTTTGGTGTGGGACGCAACCTGCGTCGATACCCTTGCGCTATCTCATGTTCCAAGCACGGCAGACTGTGCTGGCGCTGCTGCTGCAGCTGCTGAGAGCCTCAAACGGCGTAAATACTGTAACCTAATTAGTAGTTACAGTTTTGATTCATTTATCTTATCCGTTAGTCCGTCTGTCTGTCAGCGGACTGAATCTCATATCGTTATAGGTAGACAGTTGAAATTTTCACAGATTGTGTACTTCTGTTGCCGCTATAACTATAAATAATAAAAATAAATTAATAATGAAAGACGGCTCCCCTACTACGATGGTACAGAATTCCTTCATGCGCGAGTACGACTCGCACTTAGCCGGTTTTTAATTACCAAGACGAACATTAAAACTTTTTGGAGTGCGGAGTTGATGGAGAAATAATGATAAATACACTTTGATTTAAAAGCAAGCTCATCATCGTCAAAAAGTCAATAACGATACCTAAAAAGTTAAGTATTAAAGCAATCCGGCCGTTTTATGACGACAGGCCGTGTCGACGGCGCGTTCGTGTTCCGCGCGCGCCTTAAAGAGATGTCAGCAACCACGTCCGCACGGGCCGATGCCTGCCAGGGCTGCGGGACTGTTCGAAAGAGATACCGCGGCCCTGGAACACAAAGGGCAAAGAAGGAACATGGATAGGTTTTAGTCAGCACAAGTCTGACACTCCCTTCCGCTCCGCCCAGGGCGGGGGGGGGGGGGGGCATTTGATGATTTCCCATCCTAAAAAGCAACAATTGAAATCGTTAGACGGGCCGTACATAGGTCGTCTGAGAAAGTGTGAACTGAATCGAGTGAGCTCACGTGTCCTGCGATAGATATACGATAATCAGTGAAAGTGAACGAGACAACGCCATTAAACTATCATTATTAACGAAATCATTGTCATGTGTTATCCACCAGTACGCACGGGGCCCGCTTGGTGGATGGCAACCTGCCTCTCATATAGTGAAGTCTTGGTTCCCAGAAGTTGGAATATCATAAACCGTTATTAATGCATTCATAATGCAATGAGGAGCTAGTGGCTAAATAATAACAGCCTAGCGCTTGCCAGGGTTAGTCCGTGGATGGGTGACTAGCCATTACGTACTTTTCTAGATCTTTGTTAGTAGTTACAGGTTATCAGTGGCCTGAAAGTCTGACAACCAGTCTTACCAAGGGCTGTCGTATTATCCAGTACTAAATGGTTTATAACTATTTCATGAAAAAGTCATTCAATGGGGTTAAATTAACTTAGAGGGTTTTATTGATGATTTTAATGATTGTAGTTCTGTAACTGCATACGTGTTACTTGCGTGACTCATTTGCCATCAACATACAACCTGACACAGACCTGCAAATTGCAAAAAACGTAAGAAAATATGAATTTCGCGGGCTACCCTGACGTATCCACCTTAAGTCTCATGTAATAATAAGGGGCAAGCTTATTGGCATCAACCGGGCTCAAATGCAGACTTCGTGATACTGAAAATTCCTAACGGAAAAAGGGTAGCCGACAGATGAGATGAAAAACTAAGGTATTTTTCATCTCATCCATCGGCTACCCTTTCCCAAATATTGGGGTCTACCTAAATGACATGCACAGTACCTATATCAATACACACTATCCTGTACTAGTATTATAAATGCGAAAGTGACTCTATTTCCCTGGTACTTTTTTATTTTTTTATTGAAAAATGGGCCTGTTCTTGACCTTGATCTCGCCTGATAGAAAGCGATGGATGAGGTCTTTGATGGAAGGAGCGTGCCCAGAAGATGCCTGTTCACTCTTGCTTTGTAGGTAGACGGATTAAATATGGGAGGATAAATACTAATCGTAGTGCGATAAGAACCAGTTTTCAAAAAAGTGTATTGAAATATTTCATTATTAATTTTGTTTGTGTTATTATTATTTTTATTAATTAGCCCTATGAAATTATAATTAGAATATTTGTACGCCGTTGAGGGCAAGACATAGCGCTCATTTTATTAATATTGGCATCTGTACTTTTGTTTATCTGTGTTCTACAAGTAAAAATATTTGAATTTGAATTTGGATTTGAGGGAACACAAACAGTTTTGGGCCCGCGTGGTGGATCCACAAAAAGTAACCCTGTGCATTTGGAACGTTAAAAAACTGAACAAAACAAAATAGGGTCTACCCTAAGTTAATTTAGAATTTTGTCTAAGTTACGAAGAGCTTGAAAACTGATGAAAATAATTAAGGTTTTGTCTTGAAAATTCACTCCTGTAACACAACAAAATACACTCGTGTACATATTTAGAGGCACGCAAAAAAAGGACTTTGAAAAAAAAACGCTTTAATTATTGTGGCTATTAAGTAATTTATTCAAATTAATAAATAAAACTATCATTGTTGAACAAAACGAAATTTTGCGTTTTTGAAAAAAAACATAAATTAGAGAAAAACATCTTTTTATCGTATTTATATGGAAAATTATCACTTTTGTCCTTTCATAGAAAAAATTGAATATTGTTCAAACCTTGATTTTTTCCTAATGTTTGGTTGTTTGTTTGTTTGTTTATTTTTTTATATATTTGGCTTATCTCTACGCCTTGGAATGTGCAACTACAGTACTTTCTCAAGTTATTATGCCTTGTGACTGTGACTGTAGTTTCGCTTTCTTTGTTTATCTGACATTCAAAAGTGCCTGTAATGGTGTAATTGAAATAAATGAGTTGAGTTGTCAAAACTGCCTGCATCCGTCTAGGCATGGCATACTTTTTATTAAATCATCAATAAAACTTTGTGGCATTGGATTCCATCCTTCTACCCACCCTGTATATTTTCATATGAATTCAGTAAAAAGCTGTTATTTTGAGATCACAAACATACATTTCAATTTTAGTAATATGTGTAGATATTCGCGTAGTTCACACCTGACAGCGTGTGCCGTGACGTGTACTGCGATAGTCGCGTCAGCCAGTGGAGCCTGAAATCATGTGGAACATTTCGTGTAAAATAGTGTAGGTACTTCTGTGGGGTTACCATGTGTCCCAATCAGCAAAGTCTTGTCGTAAAGCAGTCCATAGAACGTTTTTCAAGAACTTATTGGTGTTAGTGAGCGTGGATTTATTTGTTTTACAACCTGAGTCTACATTTCCACTGCAGTACACACTACACACCCACAACTATGTACAACTGTAGCGTGCGTGGCCCACCGCGGCATAATAATAATAATAATAATAATAAGCTGCCTACCGACGCGCACGCCTACCACCTCCGGACCCGTCGCTCAGCTCCGCCTCGCCGCCGCCGGAATCCAGCCCCATCGTGAGTGCTGTGACACCGGCAGTGGCAGTTGCGTCGAGCTCGAGCGACGAGTATTTCTCTCCGCCGACGTCGCCAACATCTGTACGTCGGCAGGGGAGAGGCCGGCCACCGAGAAGCTTGGGACTTAGGGGCCATCCGGCCCCGAGCCGGGTCCCCGCTGCCGGTGGTTGTGTGCAGCGCATGAGATGGACTCATTCCATTAACGAGAACGTCATGCGCGCATACTACGGGTCTACAGAGGGGGGAACTAACCTCACTGCGTACCGTGTTGGGATGCTGTCTCTGTTCCAGGTACTTGAACCAACCGTCAACGTTTCGGCCCAACGACTGTCGGATCAGGTGCGGGTCATCCAACGCAATCACATGTTGGACGACGCCGTACTTGATAGGCTGCGCTCAGAGGTACTGAGCAACCGTATCGTTTTAACTCCGGCACAAACCGCGGTGCAAGCGTCAGTTATTGACGCAACCCCGCCGCGGTTCAACCCAGCTGTTGTAGAGGAAGATGATAGGGTTGCTGTGGTAAGTAGCCAGTGCAACGACCGATTGAGGAGCGCTCTGGAAGATGCGCTTCGTGAATATCGATCCACTCCTACCGAACTTAGGCCCCGATTACCACGGTTACCCATGCATAATAAAAATAGGGCGCTGGTGTGTGCCTTGGACTCGCAACTCGAGAATATATTCGAGAGTAGCGAGAACCTCGTTGATACACACTCGATCCTGTACTGTGGGGCTGTTGCGGCATGTCGTTTAGCTAACGTCAAGTTCCCAAATTTTGACGTAGCTACTCGACCAAAACCAGCCGTACCAGCCTGGCAGCGCAGGATCGAGCGCCGCATCGACGAGGCCAGGGTACTCATCGGCAAACTACACTGCTTCAGGGAGGGCAATACACGACCACGTGTGATGCGCTTTGTGAGGCGGGCATTCTCGGGGACTGGAATCAGTCCTCAAGAATACATGTCCCGTGTCACAGAGCGCATCGACTTCCTGAAGCAGAAAGTTTATGCATGGGCGAACCGTATTCGGAGGTATAAGCGGCGGGTTGATCGGTACTCACAGAATCGCATGTTCCAGAGCGATGAGAGGTGGGTATACAGAGCTTGGGAGCGACCCGAGCTAAATATGACAGACGTGTGCCGCCCGGATGATGCTGCTACGAGTTCTTTCTGGCGCAGCATCTGGTCGGTGCCCGTCTGTCATACTGAGGCTGACTGGATGCGTGATGTCGAACGAGTGTGTGAACCTATCCCAGAAATGGAGCCAATTTTGATTACACGTTTAGATATAGCCAGAGCAGTTCGTCCGTTACCGAACTGGAAGTCACCGGGACCGGACGGACTGCACAACTTCTGGCTCAAATGGCTTAGTAGTTCACACACTTGCCTGGCATCCCAATTCCAGTCATCCTTAGAGTCTGGGTCCTTACCGCAGTTTTTAACAACAGGCGTTACCCACCTGCTCCATAAGTCAGGTAGTCCCGCGGAACTCAAAAATTATAGACCGATCACGTGTTTGTCTACGGTCTATAAACTTCTTACATCCATTTTGAGAGCTAAAATTAATACACACATTGACAAAAACTCCATTATGTCTGCCTCTCAAAATGGATGTAGGAGTGGGTCCCGCGGCACTAAGGAGCTACTCCTCATCGACATGGCCATTAGCCAACAGGTTCGTAGATCCCGCAAGGATCTGTCTACATGCTGGATAGATTATAAGAAGGCCTACGACTCGGTGCCACATACATGGCTCATGAGGGTGCTGGAGTTGTACAAAATAGATGCAACTCTACGCGCCTTCCTTGAGTCGTGTATGGGGCAATGGAGGACGGTCCTTCGATATCCAGGATGTGGACAGATCCAGGGGAACGATGAACCTGTATGGATTAAACGGGGAATATTCCAGGGAGACAGTCTGAGCCCACTATGGTTCTGTCTAGCCCTGAATCCTCTGAGCACATTGCTGGAGGATTCAGGTCTAGGCTACCGGTTGAGGAGAGGTGGTCAGGTCATATCTCACCTTCTTTACATGGATGATCTGAAACTCTTTGCCCCCAACAAATTGCAACTGATGGAGCTACTGAAAGTAACTGAAACTTTCAGTAGCGCCATCAGGATGGAATTTGGTGTGGACAAATGTGCAGTCATGTATGTAAAGCAAGGGGAGATTATGGAATCCGAGGGAATTCAGCTCTCGGATTCCATACACCTGAGAACTCTTTCCTCAACCGAAAGCTATAAGTATTTGGGTATGTCGGAAGCGTTAGGCATTAACGTAACTGACATGAAGCAATCGTTGAAGGAGCGCTTCTTTGGACGCCTGAACAAGGTATTACATAGCCTTCTTTCAGGCGGAAACAAGGTACGCGCCTTCAACGGTTGGGTCATGCCGGTTTTAATGTACTCTTTCGGCGTACTCAAATGGACTCAGACCGAACTCGATGCCCTGGATAGGAGAGTTCGTACACTGCTTACCGCAAACCGGATGCATCACCCACGATCATCGGTGATGAGGCTGTACATACCGCGGAAGTGCGGGGGTCGAGGGTTTTTAAACGCGAAGTCCCTTCACAACCGCGAGATGTGCAGTCTCAGAGAATATTTTTTAAAAGTCGAGGTGGGTATGCACCGAGATGTGGTGGCAGTGGACAAGGGACTCACCCCACTGTCCATGGCTAAAGAGAACTGGCGCAAACCTGAAGTACTTACTACCGATGACCGCAAGGAAGTATGGCAAGGCAAGGAGCTTCACGGGCGCTTCTACCGAGCTCTTCATGGGCCCGATGTAGATTTTCTAGCGTCCGTGTCCTGGTTACGTTTCGGCGATCTCTTTGGAGAAACTGAAGGTTTTGTCTGTGCGATTATGGACGAAGTTATGTTGACGAACAACTACCGGAAATATATTATGAAGGACGGGACGGTTGACGTGTGTCGGGCATGCCACCGTCCGGGTGAGTCCATCAGACATATTATTTCTGGTTGTTCTCGTCTGGCTAACGGCGAGTACTTGCACAGGCACAACCAAGTAGCCAGGATTATTCACCAGCAACTTGCCTTGAAATATAAACTTGTGGAATCTGAGGTACCGTACTACAAGTATGTGCCCGACCCAGTTCTCGAGAAAGACCATGTCACGCTGTACTGGGATCAGTCTATCATTACTGACAGGACTATTGTCGCCAATAAGCCTGACATAGTAGTGATAGACCGATCAGCGCGCCGCGTAATGATAGTCGATGTTACCATCCCGCATGACGAGAACCTCGTGAAAGCTGAGAAAGAGAAACAAATAAAATATCTCGACTTGACCCACGAGGTTGTCGACATGTGGAATGTGAACTCGGCTATCATTGTGCCGATCGTCGTGACGGCCAATGGCCTTATAGCCAAGAGCCTCGACGACCATCTTTCGAAGCTCTCCTTAGGCGGTTGGATCAAGGGCCTGATTCAGAAGGCAGTACTCCTCGATACGGCTCGTATTGTGAGGAGGTTCCTGTCTCTGGAGCCCTAACCACCGGTAGCTTGGACCCTGCTCCCGCTACCGGCGGACCACTATTTTTTATATTTTTAAATGTTTTTTTTATATGGTTTTTTTAAGAAATGTTTAAAAATGTAACTAATGTGTAAAAAAATAAATAAAGGACATAATAATAATAATCTGGCAACACTAACGTCAAATAAACGTCTTCGTAACCAATTTATCAAATTTTCTTAAATTTATACAGTAAAACAATATACCGCAGATTTTAAACCATATCACACTTTTAAAATAGCAGTTTTATCACTAAAATATTAGAATATACTCCAAAATGAGAAATATAACCGCTAAGAATACTTATAAAAAAAATACCCAATTCATCTTACATAATTTGACAGCCATGTCACAAGAAAATTTTGAAAATAAAGCATGAAGACTTAAAATGTTGACCAGAGCAGCAGCCAGACGCGCACGCCTACCACCTCCGGACCCGTCGCTCAGCTCCGCCTCGCCGCCGCCGGAATCCAGCCACATCGTGAGTGCTGTGACACCGGCAGTGGCAGTTGCGTCGAGCTCGAGCGACGAGTATTTCTCTCCGCCGACGTCGCCAACACCTGTACGTCGGCAGGGGAGAGGCCGGCCACCGAGAAGCTTGGGACTTAGGGGCCATCCGGCCCCGAGCCGGGTCCCCGCTGCCGGTGGTTGTGTGCAGCGCATGAGATGGACTCATTCCATTAACGAGAACGTCATGCGCGCATACTACGGGTCTACAGAGGGGGGAACTAACCTCACTGCGTACCGTGTTGGGATGCTGTCTCTGTTCCAGGTACTTGAACCAACCATCAACGTCTCGGCCCAACGACTGTCGGATCAGGTGCGGGTCATCCAACGCAATCACATGTTGGACGACGCCGTACTTGATAGGCTGCGCTCAGAGGTACTGAGCAACCGTATTGTCTTTACTCCGGCACAAACCGCGGTGCAAGCGTCAGTTATTGACGCAACCCCGCCGCGGTTCAACCCAGCTGTTGTAGAGGAAGATGATAGGGTTGCTGTGGTAAGTAGCCAGTGCAACGACCGATTGAGGAGCGCTTTGGAAGATGCGCTTCGCGAGTATCGTTCTTCTCCTACCGAACTTAGACCCCGATTACCACGGTTACCCATGCATAATAAAAATAGGGCGCTGGTGTGTGCCTTGGACTCGCAACTCAAGAATTTATTCGAGAGCAGCGAGAACCTCGTTGATACACACTCGATCCTGTACTGTGGGGCTGTTGCGGCATGTCGTTTAGCTAATGTCAAGTTTCCAAATTGTGACGTAGCTACTCGACCAAAACCAGCCGTACCAGCCTGGCAGCGCAGAATCGAGCGCCGCATCGACGGGGCCAGGGTACTCATCGGCAAACTACACTGCTTCAGGGAGGGCAATACACGACCACGGGTGATGCGTTTTGTGAGGCGGGCATTCTCGGGGACTGGAATCAGTCCTCAAGAATACATGTCCCGTGTCACAGAGCGCATCGACTTCCTGAAGCAGAAAGTTTATGCATGGGCGAACCGTATTCGGAGGTATAAGCGGCGGGTTGATCGATACTCACAGAATCGCATATTCCAGAGCGATGAGAGGTGGGTATACAGAGCTTGGGAGCGACCTGACCAGAATATGACAGACGTGTGCCGCCCGGATGATGCTGCTACGAGTTCTTTCTGGCGCAGCATCTGGTCGGTACCCGTCTGTCATACTGAGGCTGACTGGATGCGTGATGTCGAGCAAGTGTGTGAACCTATCCCAGAAATGGAGCCAATTTTGATAACACCTTTAGATGTAGCCAGAGCAGTTCGTCCGTTACCAAATTGGAAATCACCGGGACCGGACGGACTGCACAACTTCTGGCTCAAATGGCTTAGTAGTTCACACACTTGCCTGGCATCCCAATTCCAGTCATCCTTAGAGTCTGGGTCCCTACCGCAGTTTTTAACAACAGGCGTTACCCACCTGCTCCATAAGTCAGGTAGTCCCGCGGAACCCAAAAATTATAGACCGATCACGTGTTTGTCTACGGTCTATAAACTTCTTACATCCATTTTGAGAGCTAAAATTAATACACACATTGACAAAAACTCCATTATGTCTGCCTCTCAAAATGGATGTAGGAATGGGTCCCGCGGCACTAAGGAGCTACTCCTCATCGACATGGCCATTAGCCAACAGGTTCGTCGATCCCGTAAGGATCTGTCTACATGCTGGATAGATTATAAGAAGGCCTACGACTCGGTGCCACATACATGGCTCATGAGGGTGCTGGAGTTGTACAAGATAGATGCAACTCTACGCGCCTTCCTCGAGTCGTGTATGGGGCAATGGAGGACGGTCCTTCGATATCCAGGATGTCGGCAGATCCAGGGGAACGATGAGCCTGTATGGATTAAACGGGGAATATTCCAGGGCGACAGTTTGAGCCCCCTTTGGTTCTGTCTAGCCCTGAATCCTCTGAGCACATTGCTGGAGGATTCAGGTCTAGGCTACCGGTTGAGGAGAGGTGGTCAGGTCATATCTCACCTTCTTTACATGGATGATCTGAAACTCTTTGCCCCCAACAAATTGCGACTGATGGAGCTACTGAAAATAACTGAAACTTTCAGTAGCGCCATCAGGATGGAATTTGGTGTGGACAAATGTGCAGTCATGTATGTAAAGCAAGGGGAAATTATGGAATCCGAGGGAATTCAGCTCTCCGATTCCATACACCTGAGAACCCTTTCCTCAACCGAAAGCTATAAGTATTTGGGTATGTCGGAAGCGTTAGGCATTAACGTAACTGACATGAAGCAATCGTTGAAGGAGCGCTTCTTTGGACGCCTGAACAAGGTATTACATAGCCTTCTTTCAGGCGGAAACAAGGTGCGCGCCTTCAACGGTTGGGTCATGCCGGTTTTAATGTACTCTTTCGGCGTACTCAAATGGACTCAGACCGAACTCGATGCCCTGGATAGGAGAGTTCGTACACTGCTTACCGCAAACCGGATGCATCACCCACGATCATCAGTGATGAGGCTGTACATCCCGCGGAAGTGCGGGGGTCGAGGGTTTTTAAACGCGAAGTCCCTTCACAACCGCGAGATGTGCAATCTCAGAGAATATTTTTTAAAAGTCGATTTGGGTATGCACCGAGATGTGGTCGCAGTGGACAAGGGACTCACCCCGCTGTCCATGGCTAAAGAGAACTGGCGCAAACCTGAAGTACTTACTACCGATGACCGCAAGGAAGTATGGCAAGGCAAGGAGCTTCACGGGCGCTTCTACCGAGCTCTTCATGGGCCCGATGTAGATTTTCTAGCGTCCGTATCCTGGTTACGTTTTGCCGACCTCTTTGGAGAAACTGAAGGTTTTGTCTGTGCGATTATGGACGAAGTTATGTTGACGAACAACTACCGGAAATATATTATGAAGGACGGGACGGTTGACGTGTGTCGGGCATGCCACCGTCCGGGTGAGTCCATCAGACATATTATTTCTGGTTGTTCTCGTCTGGCTAACGGCGAGTACTTGCACAGGCACAACCAAGTAGCCAGGATAATTCACCAGCAACTTGCCTTGAAATATAAACTTGTGGAATCTGAGGTACCGTACTACAAGTATGTGCCCGACCCAGTTCTCGAGAAAGACCATGTCACGCTGTACTGGGATCAGTCTATCATTACTGACAGGACTATTGTCGCCAATAAGCCTGACATAGTAGTGATAGACCGATCAGCGCGCCGCGTAATGATAGTCGATGTTACCATCCCGCATGACGAGAACCTCGTGAAAGCTGAGAAAGAGAAACAAATAAAATATCTTGACTTGGCACACGAGGTTGTCGACATGTGGAATGTGAACTCGGCTATCATTGTGCCGATCGTCGTGACGGCCAATGGCCTTATAGCCAAGAGCCTCGATGACCATCTTTCGAAGCTCTCCTTAGGCGGTTGGATCAAGGGCCTGATTCAGAAGGCAGTACTCCTCGATACGGCTCGTATTGTGAGGAGGTTCTTGTCTCTGGAGTCCTAACCACCGGTAGCTTGGACCCTGCTCCCGCTACCGGCGGACCACTATTTTTTATATTTTTAAATGTTTTTTATATAGTTTTTGTTAAGAAATATTTAAAAATGTAATAAGTGTGTTATAAAATAAATAAAGGAAATAATAATAATAAAGCTTTATTCATTCCACACAATCAAACAATAATCAAATCATAATGAAATAATAACAGTAAATATTAATAATAATCAAACAAAAATTAAAAAATAGCCTTAATTATAAAATCAACAAATAAATTACATTAGATTAACAAAACATTAATTATCATTTCGCTTTAAAATTATATTATAAATTCAGATATAATGATATTTCAGGTATATAATTATCATAATTTATGTGATCACGACTAACAATCAAACAACAACAATTAATATTTACAATAATCAAATAAAAAATAAAAATAGACTTAATTATAAAAACAATATTTAAAATTTCAAATAATAAAAATTGATCATGATTAAAAAAAAATATATAAAATAACATTATTGTGTGGACCCCTTCGGGTAAAAGCCTCCTCCAAAGAATTCCACTTTTCTCTGTTCGAGGCGGTGGTTATCCAGTCTCGTCCGGCATTCGCTATGATCTCGTCCTGCCAACGGGCGCAGGGCCGGCCTCTATTTCTGGTGCACCGCGGCATAGTCGTGGGTTAATATTCGTGTATAGCGTGTACCGCGTGCACAGCGTGCATGGCGTTAACAGCGTTGAGCTATATGAGCGCCTTATTCGAGCAAACCACGCGTGTACTAACGACGTCAATTGATGCATAGCGTGTCCGTGGTTTGCAGTGGATACAACCACATATATTTTCTTGCAAAGCGAAGTCACACGTGGTTATGCACTTAAATTCACACCTGACAGCGTGTGTCGAGCCTGAACTAGAGTCCGGATCATGTCGTGTAAAATTGTGTACCTACCTCCAGCTGATGCATAGTTGAGAGGAGGGTACACTTGCGTTTTAATAGAAATGAAATAGTTGGCCAGACTAAAAAAATGAAGTAAAATATTCCGTAAACGCCTTACAGTTTTTCAAACACATTTGAGGCGACCAAATTAATTCGTACTCAGAGTTTTTTTTAGGTAGAACATTTTTTCAACGAATTTCCTAAAAAAAGGGTCTTGACAGACAGACAGGTTCACAGACAGACGGACACCGAAGTAATCCTATAAGTGTTCCGTTTTTTTTTTCTTAAGAACCCTGTAAGAACAAGAACTGTCATGCACGAACAGCTTATTTCCAAGCTATTTAAAGTTTAGTCATTAATGGTAATCTGTGAACAGCGCTGAGGGCTACATTATTATTTAAGTTATTTATGTTATCATGTTGCATTTAAATGGTTTTAGGAAGCTGAATGTCATTTTTAAAGACCTATCTATAGACACCCCGCACGTATAGGTTTGATGAAAAAGTTTTTTTTTAGTTTCAGTTCCATGTATGGGGAACCCCACCTTATTTTTTTTTATTTTTGTATGATATTGTAAAGCGGTTCACAGAATACATCTACCGACCAAATTTTAACTGTGTAGTCTTAATAGTTTCGGAATAAAGTGGCTGTGACATACAGACGGACAGACAGACAGACATGACGGATCTATAAAGGTTCCGTTTTTCGCCATTCGGCTACGGAACCCTAAAAAGACCGAAGCAGTGCCGACTTAAATCTTAACTCCACCTAATAGAGTCCAATTATCATAATTAGGAAATCAAAACGGGATTTGGACTGCAGCCAGTGTGGCAGTTAGTGGGACTGATTGCTTTGGCTGCACAAGAAAAAAACAAATACGAGTACGCACGGCGGCTATTTAAGCTATGCAAAACCAAATTAAGCTGATCTCTCATCGCACGGGAAGCTCATAAAAAGTGAAGTCAGGTTATACTGGTTATGTATAGCTTGATGTGCCGCCCTGTGTACAATAAAAATAATATAACAAGCTATACATTTCCAGTATAACATGGCCTTGCTTTATATAGATTTCCCGTACAATGAGAGATCCGCATAAAGTGGTTTTGAATAGCTTGACTAGCTGTCGTGTGTACCAAGTCTTATAGTTGTTAAATCAGCGATGTGTACACGAGCTGCGAATGTACCGTACCAGACTAGTGGGTGAATTCGGGCTATGGATGATGATGATGAATGTTTTAATGGTATTTTTTTATTTTACATTTATTTTTTACTAAATTTCTATACAATGAATGTTGTTCTGAAACAAATGACTTATGACTTGTCGAGCTGTTTTCATGGAATTGAAGACCCACCCCACTGGATATATTCAAACCGGCGCCTATGTATTCACCTGAAACTGAATATCTTAAATGTGGCTTTAGAATATCTTGCTACTGATCTTACGCTAAATTGTAATACCTGGTTTTCAAGGAGTAAGTAATCAGTGGCTCGAAAGTCTGACAAACAGTCTTACCAAGGTATCGTATTAACCAGTACTAACTGGGTTGTGGAGGGCACATAGGCAGACGTTCCATGTAAAAAACTGGTATACAGGTGCATCTGGTTAGGCAGGAAGCCGACCCCAACGTAGTTGAAAAACAGGCAGGTGATGACATAGTTATCCAGCCATACGGAAACCAGAGAGAGACATTGGTCTCTCTCTGGTTTCCGTAGACAACGCACTAGCATTGGCTAGTGCGTTGTCTTCAGAGAGGAACTGCTGTAAGAGAACCTAACAAAATGCAAGCGCTTATTTGCTTGAAAAGGGTTTTAGTAGTCTTCTACTGCCTACATACCTAAAGGGTGTAAAAAGACCCTTAACGAAGCCGAAAGATACATACTTGTTCTCCCCGTCATTGCAATATTTTTTTTGTACTATACCATACCTGGGAACCTTCTAGTTACGGAGATATTGGGGGTCAAAGTTCTGACTTTTTCACAACTTTAAAAAAAAAAACTTGTTTTTTTTTGTAAGATTTTTTTTTTACTTTAAACACCTCCACGACCCCCGTACTATTTAATCCATCCATCAGCACAATGTTTTGAGTGCGTCACATTGAGTCTTACCGTTAAACGAGATTTTTCACCCCAAAAACAAAGTCGTTTCCCAACAATAATTTTTGCGTAAAATTACTTAGTTTGATGTACATAATGCTTGGTTGACGGCTTCGTGAAGGGTCCGTTTACACCCTCTATGTTTTGGCGACGTGATAGCTTACACCAGTCGTGTGTCATTTTGTTACTATAATACAACATTCATTACAATTATTGAGCGAGCGCAATTTTTGCTATGCGTTGACTATTATTAGAGAAAGTAATCGTCAACAGTTTAACAAGTTCATTGCCAAGCCAAAATGCTAGATGGCCAGCAGAACCAAATACGCTGCGCTCGCTATTTTATGGCTCGTACATAATTATAAGGCCGCGTCATGTGACGTCGCGTGATGTAGCAATGAACGAGTTATTTTGTAACTATGTAATTAAACTTAACGTGAACGAAGTTTTACGCACTTCTACCCTAAGCTAACCTTGTTTAGACAGGGTGTAAACGGACCCTTCACAAAGCCTTCAACCAAGCATTCTGTACATCAAACTAAGTAACTCTACGCAAAAATTATGGCTGGGAAACGACATTTTTTTTGGGATGAAAAATCACGTTTTACGGTAGGACTCGATGGCATGCACTCAAAGCATTGTGCTGGTGGAGCGATTGAATAGTACGGGGGTCGTGGAGGTGTTTAAAGTAAAAATCTTACATTAAAAACATGTATTAATAAAAAAAACTTTTGAAAAAGTTGAAACTTTGACCCCCAATATCTCCGTAACTAGAAGGTTCCCAGGTATGGTCTAGAACAAAAAAAATGACCACAAAGTCGGGGAGAACAAGTGCCTTTCGGCTTCGTTAAGAGTCTATTTACACAAGTTCAAATTGTTTTAAACAAGTGTTTTTTTTTGTTCTTTCTAATTTAGGGCATTATTTCAAATAAATTCGACCTATAATGCTTCATTTCTAAACTAGTACTTTTCAAATTCGCCATAGTAAATTAAATATTTACAAAAAAAAGGTTATAAATCTGTCTGTGTTTATATAAATCCTGGTACTTAGATCTTAGTTTTATTAAATAAATTACTTATCACAAAAATAATGTTTTATTTAATTACAATGCCAATAAAAGTTCAAAAATATAACATAGCAATAGCATTGACTCAACTTGGTTTTTATGTCAAACTATTTAGACTCCTAAATAATAATTTATTTTCATTTTATATCCATTCATTTGCCTTGAAAAGTAGTTTTAAAGCTTGTTTTTTTCTTATTGTTTTATACAATGCTTAAAACTTGTTTTACCCTGTGCGTAAACACCGTTTGAAAACAAACTGTTTTAAACACTGTTATAAACATGTGTTTTAAAACAACTTGTTTTAATCATGCCAACCCTGATTTACACCCTTTATACTATCTTAAATAAATAAAGAACTGCAAGAGTACGAACCGTACAGATATTTTTATTAGTAAGTTCCTAATTGCTAAGTTCCTGATCCTCAGAACCTCACAATTAACGCTACAAGTGAGCATGAGGACCTAGGTTCCCGGTTCTGGCTAAGTGTTATTGAGTTTTTCCATCAGGATTGTTTCAGTAGCAGCCACGGTGTTTGTGCCCAGTTCATTACAAATAACTGGCGAAGCGTTTGTGTAGTGTAGGTACACCTCTATCTAACTTTTCGGAAATTAGGCGAGATCTTATGTTTTTGTGAATAGTTACACAATACGATTAGTTGATCGGATCAGAAGAAGGGCTTCCATGTTTCTCTCCCTACCACAAGCGAACAACAATCTTTCTGCATAAAAAAAAACTTGCCGAATCATTGACTCGCGATCGCGTTGTTATGAAAAAAAAAGAAAAGAATGAAAACACTGAGCAATGCAAACTCCGCAATAAGGCGGGAAAATGCCATGATGAAAAAGATTAATGGTTCGAATTTCGAATGTTTGAGGCTGAGTGCTTTCCAGCCATTATCTAAATAGGTTTCAATGAAAAGACGATAGAGGTTTTTATGTAATAACGTGGCTGACTTAATTTCACGCACAAAATTAGATGTTTGATGATTAATTATATAAGGTAATAAATATATGTGTTAATAATGGGTGTAAAAATACTCAGCTGAAAGGCACTTGTTCTCCCCGTCATTGGGATATTATAGTCCATTCTCTGGAAGAGAGAAGCCCTGTGGCCCAGCAGTGGGAAAGTTGGCCGTTTATGCTTAAGCTTATACTCACCTATTCATATTTGATCGCACCTATACTAGATATAAATATTTTCCTCGAAAACTACACAAAGATAAATATCGTAACTACGCATTGCTAATTTATTGCATCTGCAGTCAATTTACGTTGTTTATAATTATAGTAACGTAAGATATTTCCACGGCCGTATCGTAAACACTGACTCAGACTTGCGTATGACTATCACACTGTTTCATAAGGTTACAGAAAGGTCGTGATCATCATCAATATCGTGATGACCTCTGTCCTCTATACACGGTATAAGTGACGTTGCTACAAAAACTTTGACTGTAACAAGAATTTGTGTGGTATACTACAACTAAAAAACCCGACTACTGAAAAATCACGCTCTAATTATATTTGAGGTTTACAAGGTAAAATTAATCCTATTGTTGAAGTCGGTTAAAATGTAGCCTATGTTACCCGGGCCATAATAACGAATCAATTGACACCTCATTCATCAAAATCGGATGAATAGTTTAGGCGCTACAGAGGAACATACGTAAATACAAACAAACATACATAGACTGCTAAAATCATAACCCTTGCTTTTGGTTTCACCGTAGTCGGGTAAAAATCAGCTGCCGCAACATTTTGACAGTTTCTTTTTAAATATCCGACGAATAATTTTAAATCTGGATAGCCTAGAATCATGTTCTGTTAACTGTCTGATACCTTGGTAAAAGTGTCTGATACTAAATTCGCCTACAATGGGGATGGCAGCTATGAAACTGATGGCGCTAGCATCGCTGGTTACAAGCATCTTCATTGGTTGTTATTGTCAATAATCATTCAACCGGTTTGGCATGAAAAGGTAAAAGGCTGAAAATGTTGCGTTCTCAATTATTTAAGAGAAAGCCCAATTAAAATTTTAAAAAAAAATTGGTATCCATACTAGATTTCTTTGGTCTATGCCATCATCATCTGCCTAGCCTTTTCCAAACAATATGTTACATGGAACGACTACCTATCTGACCTCCACAGCCCAGTAAATGGGTAATACGATACCCTTTGGTAAAACTGGTAATCAGACTTTCAGGTTTCTGAACCCGGTACGTAATGATAGTCACATCCATTGAAGCAATATTAATATACAATTGGCTGTTAATATTTAGCCTTGAGCCCTCAGCCCCCGTAGCATGACCACCGTAGACAAGGATTTCTTTGACGGAAGAATCGACAAAATGACAGATTGAGTCGACAAAATCTTGTCTACGGTGGTCATGCTACGGGGGCTGGAGTGACGTTCTATGTCAAATATGATTTATTCAGTGGTACCATGACGGATTAAAACTAAATTATCCGTACTATATTATTGCCTGATACAATATAATCTATACTAATGTTATAATGCTGAAAGGTTTGTTTGTTTGGTTGAACGCGCTAATCTCAGAAACTACTGGTTACATTTGAAAAACTCTTTTAGTTTTGGATAGCCCATTTATTGAGGAAGCCTATAGGCTATATAACATCACGCTACTACCAATAGGAGCGGAGCATCATTGAAAAATGTTGGTAAAACGAGTAAAATTGTATTTTTATAATAAATTTCACGCGTACGAAAGTCGCGGGCAACAGCTAGTGTCTTATAATTGCCAAGAATGCTGAACTTTGACACTAAAGAGCAAAGGTTATCAATTATATTATAATTAATTAACTATTTGCCATTTACGTGTATTAATAGGCATAGCTTGCGCGCCACGCTGTCTTACCGGGCTCATAAGTAAGAATGTCTTTATTATCTTATTTAATAGATCAAAATGACTGATCGTTTACGACTTAAGACATTTCATACAAAATTTCAAGTCTTTTTTTTTTCGAAATAACGGAACCGATTTTAATGAAACTTCATACGCATACGCAGGATACATAGGTCTAAAAATAATGATAGCACAGGCTCTTAAAATTTTTGAAAAAAAGAAAGAAAGAATAAAGTTTATTTGATGTCAGTTCATCAAGCCACCAGAAAAAAAAAAAAATATTAAAAATAAAAAAAGACTCATTTTGGCCATCTCCTTTAATTTTATTATAATTATTATACATTATATTGCTGTGCCCTAACTATTTATACTCAGCTTAGATGATGGTTATTAATAACCAGAGGTCGGAATTAGGTAGAGTTATTTATGTACTTTCATCGAAATGTTGATATTAATATGCATCTTCCTGGGATTTCCCGGGATTTAAATACAATCCCGTGTGGCCAACAATATTACAAATAAATAATAATAAACGGTTTCTTTGGTTCTCACAAGCTATGTTGTGCGAACTACAAATGTGGCAACATCGTGCGTGTGCGCATTGGAATTTTGAAGCTTCGGACATCCGATGTCGGATGGTTTAAATTGTGTAAAAGTAAATAACTTTTTTATTTAATAAATCTCGGGATTTTTCTGCTCTTTAAAATTAATTTCGGGATTTGAGGCATATCCAATTTATTCTTTCGCTGTATGAAATCAGTGTAAGTACATAAATAATTCTACCTAATTCCGACCTCTGTTAATAACGAGTATATTACCAGCCGAAGGACCTCCACCGCTGACAAGGGCATGTGGAACCCGGTTTTGGTCCCATGGTAAAACCCGGGAAAAGCCGGGTTTTACTGCTGAACAAACGAACATTGACCTATCCGTCGTATCTACAGGGTGAAATTGAATTCATGGGCATCCTTTTAAGGGGTCATTGTACTCATCATTATGAACAACTTTTACTATGGGACCAAACCTGAAGTCGCGAAAAAAAAATCAGCCGTTCCATACATTTTGACGAGTTAAGCGAACATAAATGTAGGGAACAGCTGACCGACTTCAGGTTTGGTCCCATAATAAAAGTTGCTCATAATGATGAGTACAATGACCCCTTAAAAGGATGCCCATGAATTCAATTTCACCCTGTATAGTCATATCGACCGATGCTGTGCTTCTCATTCCACATCCAGCGGACACTCGTGATGTCGTGACCTTCCAAGTGTTCAATAAAATCAAAATAATTGCAGTTACTAGAAGACCTTGTCAGAATCCAAGTTAGGTTGGTTCATCGATAACTAGAAGCAATATCGATAACCCCCGTAGCATGACCATCGTAGACAAGGATTTCTTTGACGGAAGAATCGACAAAATGACAGATAGTGCAAAGAAATCTGTCATTGTGTCGACACAATCTGTCATTTTGTCGATTCCTACGTCAATGAAATCCTTGTCTACGGTCGTCATGCTACAGGGGCAGAGTTCTTGTTTCAAAAAGACGTTTCTCTGCCCTGAGATTTGAGATACAGACATTAAAACTTAAAAGCAGGGATTTAAGGCTATTTTATCGTCCAATACTGATGTAATAAATAAAGATTTTATTACACTATCTGTAGCCTTAAACACGCAGTTAAGACCAGTTAGGATCTGTAACGACACTTTTAACGTGTTACTTGCTGCCACAGGGTCGATTTGCTATTGATTGTTGAAGAAAAATAATAACAGACGCTCGGGTCGATCTTTAGGTTAAGCCATGCTTGCCTAGGTTGGTCTGTGGATGGGTGACCACCCATTACATACAGAGTTTCCTCCGTGCCTCGGAAAGCACGTTAAGCCATGGGTCCCGGGTGTCAATTGTAGATCTTTGACAGTCGTAAGGTAGTCAGTGGCCCGAAAGTCTGACAACCAGTCTTACCAAGGGGTATCGTATTACCCAGTACTAACTGGGTTGTGGAGGTCGGACAGGCTCCATGTAAAATACTGGTATTCTGCATCCGGTTCGACTGGAAGCCGACCCTAACATAGTTGGGAAAAGGCTAGAAGCAGATGATGTTGATGAAAAAGTCAACAGATTTATAGAAAAATTAAGGTATTTATGGTTAAGTGCCACGGCATTGATTTAAAGTTTCAAACGTAAAGTTAATTGCTGCGTATAATGAAATCTTTAGCGGCATACCGTCGGACGTCGGTCGGTGCGTCACTGTAACAGGCATGATGAAGATAGAAATCATTTATTTACCATGCCTACGTGTTTTAGTCTCTAAGAATCCAACACACCTCTAACATGAAGAGATAAGGTATACATTTAAGTATCTACGTATACTATAAGGTCTAACTATTCATACACGAAATATTTTCAGGGAATCATCTAACGGCTATAACGAAGCCATTTCAAGGGATTATTTTTTTTTTATCTGAGTATATTTTATAAAAAATAAATAATTTAAAATTATTTGACCCACAAAATAAATACTAGCTCTTTATTTTTGAACATCCATTACGCTAATTTACTACGTCGTATTTACCTACTGTCATTGTTAGAATATGGGAGTAAAGGTTTTATGCATAATTTCGTAAAAATAAACACTCAGATATTTTTTTTTCGTTGCTATGGCGACTTTACGACATAAAGAAATTACTCTTAAAATATTTCGTGTATGAAAAGATAGACCTTATATACCTACCCACCGTTGAGATCGATGTGTACAAGTTATGGTGTAAGCGCTAAGGTAGCCCAGAAAATTACATTTTTCTTACGTTTTTTGCAAATTGCAGGTCAATGTCAAGTTGTATATTGATTAAAAATGAGTCGCCCAATTATCACTTATGTAGTTACAGAATAATAATCATTAAAATCGTCAATACAATCCTCTAAGTTCATTTATTTTAACCCCACCAAATATAAGGTCTATCTTTTCATACACGATATATTTTAAGAGTAATTTCTATAAGTCGTAAAGTCGCCAGAGCAACGAAAAAAAAAAATTATCCGAGTGTTTTTTTTTACGAAATTATTGTAATTCTAAATTTTTTTTGAGACTTTTTGCATAAAACCTTTACTCCCATATTCTAGCAATGACAGTAGTTAAATACGACGTAGTAAACTAGCGTAATGGATGTTCCAAAATAAAGAGCTAGTATTTATTTTGTAGGTCAAATAATTTTTAATTATTTATTTTTTATAAAATGGACCGATTTATGCAAAAATGATCCAACCCACAATCTCGACAATTTCGAGTTTTTGTGACTTATGTACTCTAAATAAGGTATATTTTAACATATCAAAGACTCGGAACTCTATGTTAATAATTGACGAAAATCCGTATGGTCCAAACCACAACTGTCATAGCGAACATCATTTTTTCATAATGCATAAATGTTTCAAGCTATTAGAATCATTTTTGCATTTTCTTGGTTGCCCTGATATAGGTTTTTTGTTTTTTGCTATAATGATTCAAACTACTTGGAACAATAATGCTTTTTATACAATATGGAAAATATTATAAAAATCATTCTGCTTAAATGTTCCAATAACCTTGAATCATTTTAACTCAATTCCAAATAACATTCGACTACAGAAGTATACTGATTCAGACCACATGACTATTCTATTTAATTAAAGAAAAACGAAAAATTCAATTCTTAAAAAACGATTCACGGTTAAATATAAAATTATCATTAATATCTCGGCTAAAAAGTAAACAAAATATTATTTTTATACCGAAAACTTTAATGAAATACGTATATAACTATTTAAACCTTCTATCTTTTATTGCATTTTTTTGTACCTGCAATAAAATTGTATGTTTTGCATGAAATTTATTCTATTTTTTTAGAATAATGTGGTCATGTAGACAAACTTATTGAAGATCATTTTTGCATATTTCTAAACCAACCATTTCAAATGCGCTAAAGTTTTGCAAAAAAGATTCAAGTGAGGTGGATCGTTTTTGTAAAACTTTAAGCGCAGTGAAAAATTACTGTTAAAGTTTTACAAAAACGATCCACCTCACTTGAATCTTTTTTGCAAATAATGCTGCTGCGTGTTTTCTTCATTTAAATTTTAACACAAAATGAACTTCAGAGCTTGAAACGTTTTTGCAATTTTGAAATGAAAACTATATTATACTTTAATTGAATAAACAAAAAGGATCCACTTTGCAATTTATGGCAAATTTGTTTATTAAGTAATTGTTGAGTAAATACTATTGCTGCGTAGTAAAAATAAAGAAAAGTGCATGAGTAACATCTCATTGTAATTGAATTTGTTAAATTGTGTTTTGTAAAGTTGGTGATTCGAGTTTTTATCAAAAGTTTAGTCTTAAACCTAGAAATGAATAGAAAAGATTCAATATTAAAAAGTGTACGTAAAAGAACAGATGCAGGGCAAAAAGATGATGGTAAGTAATTTTATTATTGTAGATAGCTACTGGTAATAATTATTAATATGTCTCGTAGATATTTTACGATCGCGTTGTGTTTATGTACCTACTCATATTCTTTTAAATTGTTTTCATTGCAGTAACTTCTGTGGTTTATGTATTTTATAATCATATTTTGTTACAATAATTACTATTACGTGCAGGTGACATTATCTACTTAATCTACGGATGAACTTTTAGGTATATTTAGCCGCTAAATAACCTTTATGCCCGGCTTGCTACCTATACATTTTACTCAGAATAAGTTGGTAGGTACCTAGAAACACAGCTATAGGTGAGCTCCAAATTATTTGGAACTAACCTACCTACTATCTAACTACAGCCGACCGTACGTACCTACTTACTTATTATTTACCTATTTGCATTTTTTTTGTTTTGCCGTAGAAGGTGGCGGTTCGCTTCTTAATTATTCACATCTCTCAAAGAAATGTAAGAGGAGTGATAACATTATAAGGATGGTTCAGAAAGACTATTGCAATAAAAACTCTCGTCAAACCGCTCAAAGTAAGCTAGGTAAGAACACATAATACTAGGTATCTACTTATTTCCACATTGTTTTTAAAGTGTTTTTTAGAAAAAAAAACAGCTGATTTATACAAAATGTTTATACCTACTTAACCAAAATGTGTGAAACAGCTGATTTGCTTTTTCGCGCTTTGTTTGAGACCCTATATTGAACGTGGCCCGACGTAATTTTAAATAGGTGGAACGTAAAGAGTTAAAGTACTTATCAGGGATACAAAAATATACACGACGGCTCCATATTGTTTCAGATGACGAAAATCAACAATCTTGTACGTCATCGCCAATCAGAGAAATGTCTCCAGAAACGGAAAAAATTTTCAACATTTTGACAAATGAGATGCTTGAAGAACCTTGTGAAGACTCTTTTGTTGAACGGTGCTCTGAAAATCCACTTCAGGGGATTGTTAGTATTAAAGATAGTTCACATTTTAATGAAAGGCAAACATATGTAGAAGCAAGCGACAGTAATGATGAGGAAACGGTATGCCCTTTTAAGCCAAAAGATGTCATAAACTCTATGTCGGGGTCAGAATGCACAGTAGTTCAGCGCATTGACAATACTCAAAGTCGACAAGAAACATATATCGAGGCAAGTGATGACGAGGAATTAGCCTCTTGTTTACAGCGAGATTGCACGAATGAAGTACGTAACTTGAAAGATCGGGAAAGATCTTTTATTTTAGAGAATGCTATTGAAGAAACCGAAGTTAACAAATCGCCAATCAATGTTAGCCAAATGGCTTCTGGTGAAGTTTTCCAAAAACGAATATCTGAAGGTAAGGTACTATTTAATACCAAGACAGTAAAATGTTCGTTAGACTAAAGTTCAAAATACAATAATCAACATCTTAATTTTATTGCAATTAATCTTTCAGATAATGATGATGTCAGTAGTCCAACGCTACTATCCAATTTGTCAATTCCTCCGCCGTCATATTCACCTCTGACTCCACATATAACAAAGAGTGTTCCTAATGATGCGCACATTGCATTTGACCAAATAGTTGAAGAACCAACATCACCGAGATTAGAAGGTACTATTATTTACATTAAAATTCCTAAATGATGACTGTTTTATGTATGTATGTATGTATGTAAAATTATTATTATAAAAACAAAAAACCCGACTGCTTAAAAATAATGAACTGAAAAGGGAAAAACAAGTCTCACAATGTATATTCAAATTAGTTAAACTAAATACTTTAAGGCGCTGCAGGCGGGGACAAACAATACTTTGTTACCTACTGGCACAGAAGGATCTAGCAAAACTACGTTTAAAGCAATCCCGATTAATATCATATTATTGTTAAGAAAATTAAATTGGATTGTCAGAACCACTTATTTTTCATGTTTCAGATAATGATGGCGTTACTAGTCCAACGCTACTTTCCAATTTGTCAATTCCTCCGCCGTCATATTCACCTCTGACTCCTTATATAATGAAGAGTGTTCCTAATGATACGCACATTGCATTAGACCAAATAGTTGAAGAACCAACATCACTAAGATTAGAAGATAATGATAACCTAACATATAACAGTGACGATAGCGTAAGAGATCCAGATTTTATAGCACAAGATACCACAGATTCAGAAAGTGACACTGATTGTGATGAAGTAAGAATCAAAACCACACAGGCATTAATCCATTCTCCGAGTACGGCAACTGAAAAAAGAAAATCAACGGAGAGACTTAATGTTGAAGATGTTATGGAAGAAATAGAACGTGAAACAGAAAATAACACCGAAGGAAGTGAAGAAGCGGAAAAACAAATTAATTACCGACAAGAAATTGCTAACGATATCGTATGCAGTTTAGAGAATGCACCAGAAAACGAAAATGAAGGTCGTAAAAAAAGAGGAAGGAAACTCAAACAAAAATACAGTCGTCAGGAAATTAAAGAAAGGAAATACAAAAATTTACCTTACCAAACTAAAAAGAAGGAAGTATCATCTAAAAAATTCATAGATTTTAAATGTTCATGCAAAAAAGATTGTGCTAATTTAGTTTCAAAAGAAGATAGGGAACGAGAATTTCATAGATTCGTACATCTTGAATCGTACGCAGCTCAAGTTTTGTACATAACATCTAACATTACAGAAAGCAAAAAGAAACGAAGTTACGTTACATTATGCTCCCCGTCGAAGAGGAAACCTCGCGAATTTATTCGCACGTATACACTTGGCAATATACCTGTTTGTCGAGACATGTTTTGTAGAACTCTGCAAATAACACCTCAAAAAGTTACTGTCAGTCTTCGAAAAAAACGCAATGACAGAGAAATAAAAGATAAAAGAGGAGAAACAGCAGGCGGATGGAATAAAACGCCACAAAGACATATTGAGCTTATTATCGATGTTATCAAAAGGTTGCCAAAATACGAGTCACATTATCGTAGAGAAAAGAACAGCGATGCTTTATATCTGCAGCCAGGAATGACGGTACCAAAAATCTACGAATTGTTCAAAATAGAATTCGAAAAAGAATTTGGAAAAGATGAAAAATGTCCATCCTTCAATGTTGTTAGACATATTTTTGTACAAAAATTCAATTTGAGGTGCAAGAGCCTAAAGAAAGACACGTGTAACAAATGTGATCTTTATGAAATGACATTGAAAAATTCTACTACCTCAGCTGAAAGAGCAAATGCCCAAAGAGAAAAAGAAGAACACCAAAAAATTGCCGAAGATTTAAGGAAGAAGCTGAAGGAAGATTTTGAACAGGCTAAAACTTGTGAAGAAACTGAATGTCTGACTTACGATTTGGAGAAAACCTTGCCTTTACCTAGAATACCGACCAATATAGTTTTCTACAAAAGGCAGTTATGGGTATACAACTGCGGTATACACTCGGCTTCCAACGGTGTTGGGAATTGTTTTGTTTGGGCTGAAGGCGAGGCAGGCAGAGGGGCCCAAGAAGTGGGTTCATGTTTGAGGAAATATATTAAGTGCGTGCTACCTCCTACAGTAAAAAAATTGATTTTGTGGAGTGACTGTTGCGGAGGGCAAAACAGGAATATCAAAATCGTTTTGATTTTAAAGGCTTTATTAAATAGACACCCCACTCTCGAGACAATCAGCTTCCGTTACCTAGAATCAGGACACACTTTCCTACCAAATGACAACGACTTCGCTAAAATTGAGACTCGACTCAAGCAATATGAAAGGATATACTCCGTGGATGATTATATTGCCATTATGAAACAATGCAAAAACAAAAATCCTTTACAGGTCCATAAAATGGAAAGTTGTGATTTTGTTGGATCTCAAATTCTAGAAAAGAAAATAGTTAATAGAAAAATATTTAATGATAAGAGCAAAGTAAACTGGCTCAAAACAAAAGAAATTTTAATCACAAAAAAGACTCAACATTCTTTGTTCATGAGAACTTCCTTTAATGAGGACTACAAAGAACTGAATATTAAAAAGAAATTAAAAGGTGTTGATTTGGGTGTCATAGAAGAAGATTTGCAAGAATTATGGCCTTCAGGAAAACTGATTAACAAAAAGAAGTTAAACGATTTGAAATCGTTATTCCATCTCATACCAAATGATTGCATTGGTTATTATAAAAAACTGAAGGGAGACGATGCAATAATAGACGATATAGATGGTTATTGTGATGAACCCGACTTTGATTTGGATGAGGAGTAGGGTAACATTTGTGTTTTTTTAAATAAAATAAAAATAATAAACATTTTTAAGCTTTTATTTTTGTCATAGTTTGGAACATTTTTGCATTTTTCTTTCCGCAGCCTACACAGCTAATTCCATACAAAATGTATTATGTAATAATGATCCACGCGCAAGTTTTCTTGAATATCTACGAAACTATTAAAATTTATTTACTAAATACATGCATGTAAATTAGTTTAGAACACTTAGAATAACATAAAATTAAAAACATAACATTTAGAACTACAAAGCCAGAGAAATACCGAAATAAACTTTAAACTCTATTATCTCGAAATGAGGTTAGTGTGGACTGAATCATTTTTGCTTAAATCGGTCCAAATATACTCATATAAAAAAAAAAATCGTTTGAAATGGCTTCGTTATAGCCGTTAGATGATTCCCTGAAAATATTTCGTGTATGAATAGTTAGACCTTATATACCTACAACATGACACTGACCTGAAAATTGAAAAAAACGTAAGAAAATTTGAATTTAGCGGGCTACCCTGGCGCTTTCACCTTAACTAGATGTTTTTACGACATTAGGTACAAAAGTAGTAATGTAAAATGCTCGAACAAGGTCATAGTTTCATAGGTGAATAAAATACCTAACTTTGTAAAAATCTCAATGCACTCATGTTCAACTATATTGTTTATTTTAAAGTTCGAATGTCTAATCTCTTTCCATAAAAATAATGACAAGCTTGTTTTCACTTTAGGTAATAAAAACAAGATGTCAATTTTAGTTCCGAATATGACCACACTCTTGAGCGTTACGTTTGTTTGGCAAAAGCGTTCCAGCACGCAACTAATTTAAGATCGAGCATTTATTTTAATAAAAACTCAATAGAAACCTCTTTCAAATGCTTCCGGATTATTTACTTTTTCGCCACATTTTATGAAAACGTCAACTCTGATTGGTCAAACACCGCCTCTAATCAAAAAAACATACAGCTACACGAACGCTTCAACAACTGAATTGTCAAGAATACGGCTTCGATGAAAAGTAATACTAGGTTATGCCCGCGGCTTCGCCCGCGTGGAGTTCCGTAATTGTCTCACGGGATCGTACTACCGGGTTATAAAGATAAAAATCTGTATTGTGTGCCAAATTTCATCCATTCCGTTCCTTAAGTTTACATAATAGAGTAACAAGCATCGATCAATCCATCCTCACAAACTTTCGCATTTATAATATTAGTAGGAAAGTAGGATTATTCTATGCACGATTCAACATCGACAAATAACACAAAACATGTCAAAGTTTCAAATACCTATGAGTTTTCGAGAAAAACAATTTTATTTGCACAGTTTGTTTTCTCATAAATTATAATTTCACTATTTTAAGGAACCGTTGATATGTTAACCGAAACAAAATACCTCTTTCAGAACGACGTTTCATAATTGTTAAAAACGTGTTTGGCCACCTTATAAAAGAGATAACAGCCTCTGTTTCAGATATTATCTCTCTCGTCACATTTTTCTGCTAGAGTGCTCAGCCGAGTTTGTATACAAGGTAAGGCTCGACCGAGATCTCGGTCTCGGTCTCGGCATTCTCGGCTACAAATCCAACCGAGTAATCTGTCTCGATTCTCAGCTAATAATAGCCGAGATTCTCGGTCATGGCCGAGATTGTAACTTTGTTCGGAACGGCATTTAAATTTTACCGCGTGCAGCCACACGCCCCCAGTGCGAAGTTAATTGGTGTAAGTGCATGAGAGAGCTGTATTGTGATTGGTTGAAGTCACGGATGGCGAACTGCGGCCGGCCGCCTTCGCTCCGTTCGTGCACTATTTGTAATTGTTTAGTTTATGTTTACAATAGTAATTGTTGTCTAATGGATGAAAGTTTATTTAAATTTCCCAGTAAATTAAAATAAGTTCTTTTAAGTGTTGTGTTGCTACTAATATAATGTTATTCAACTTTGATTATTAGTTTTGTTAAACAGTAAGTACTGTATTAAAAATTTAACAACATTACATTTTTTTTTTCACGCTTTGTCTATTCTCGGTCTCGGCCGAGATATTATTTTATTCTCGGTCTTGGTCTCAGTCTCGGCCGAGAACGAAAAACCCACTCGGTCGAGCCTTAATACAAGGCTATGCTTATTTCTATAGCTGTAGTTTTTTTTTTAAGTTTTTAATAAAGCTAAGGCTTATTAGTATTGTACTCGTACATGTATCCAACTACAATTTTAATTAATAGTTGTTAATTGCACCCTGACGTAGTCTCATACAATTCTTTGTTTAGTGTGCTATTGTTTGTTTTCCCTAATAAATAACATAAAACATTATGGTGAAATAGTGGATTCTAACAATCTGTTCCTAACACTATCGATTATAATGTTCCAGTTCCAGGTCCCTTAATTGCCCAAATTGCATAAAGCTCTTTAGACATATCTTGCTGTCAAAATCAAGACATTGACATTTCAAAAGCGCGGTAATTTGTGCTTGTTTTTCAGCCTTATTTAATAAGAGCAAATAATTGATGTTCCTTTCATAACGAGAAAAATAAAACAATACGGTGACCTTTACTAATCACCTATATTTTTATCTAACTTATTTCATGCAGAAATAAGTATTTTTTGTGGCTTATTTTACCAAAGACACGATGTCGAAAGTGAAGTTGAATTTAATCGCAGCTGCCTGTGAAAACATGGGTATTGGCGTTAATGGAGCATTGCCATGGCGTTTGAAGTAAGTCTACACATCTTCCTTAACGTATTAAATCCTAAAAATAATGACTGAATGTTTATTATAAATAATCGCATGTCTTGCATAAGTTAGGTTAACTTATTCGTTTACGGGGCATTGACCCGCGTCGATAACTATATCTAGGCATAAAAAGTATCCTATGGCTTAATCTAGATACTGACCACACACTTTTTTGATAATGAAACATCACACCTGTTGTCTTTGAAGGTGTACATCCACATTTTTCTTCAGTGACATTTAAGTTCCTTTTAATAGGGGCAAAGGCTATCAGTTCCAGCTGATTGCCTGTTGCTATGGAGAATTCCAACATCCTGTTTCTGTAAAGCAAGCAGGAGTCCCTGCTTTGTTACGGCTTATCCTAAATTCCTAATCAATTATCTATCCATCTCATCTATACTTATTAATTGTTTGAATATTTATTTGTACTCACTAATCACTGCAACTGCCAGTCGGATTTGAGGATTTGAGAAATTCTATTTGCATTTGATAGCCAAATTTTTGAGGAAGTTTATAATAATGGGCTATGAACATTAGTAGCCCAGCATTGGCTGAAACCATGGGCCACAGCTAGTTATTTTATAATGCTCCCACTGCTGTCACGCAGACCTGTCCCTGTGAGAGGGAATGGGCTACATTCTAACATGGGGACCCAGTGCAGGATGCTGGGTGTCAAGAAGACATGCCTAAAGCCTCAAGTGAATGAGAACTTCTGTTTTAAAACAGTGGTGATATAATAAATTGTTTTTAAACTATCATGGTCACTAACATTATCATTAACACTAGAAACGGGAAACATGTAAAACAAACAATAACAGCATCAACAACATAACAACAAACAATAAACACACAAACCAACAAAAACACCCGTTTCTAGTGTTAAAGTTAAATAAATTGTGCTGCGATGTGGGGATGAGGAGGGGTTAAGTAAACAACATGACGTGTATTACTTTGAGAGTCAATTGTGAGCTGAGACTCAACTGTACTCAACTACAGTCCTCAACTGCCCTCTCTCCTTTAATAGGTGGTTTAAATATACATAGATAGTACGTGACTACCTGCTAACACTAAGCCTAAGGAGAACAGTATATTTACCTTAACTTAACCCTGGACAGTACGTGACATGCTGATGTACAACATACGTGACATGATGATCAACAATATACGTGACTTCTCAGCACAGTGCTTCTAAATTTAAATTTTTCAGAAAAGAAATGGCCTACTTCTCTACAATGACAACCAGAGTGTTGGATCTGTCTAAAGTGAATGCTGTCATCATGGGTCGTAGGACATGGGACTGTATACCGAACAAGTACCGGCCGTTGAAGGATAGGGTCAATATTGTGCTGACACATCACGTTGACAGTGTGAAGGAAAAGGTAATACTCCACTCTTTCTTAACTTGAAAACATTTATTTTAATTAGTCCATTACAGGCACTTTTGAATGTCAAAAAAACAAAAACAAGCGAAGCTACAGTCACAGTCACAAGGCATAATAACTTGTGAAAGTACAGTAGTTGTACATTCCAAGGCGTAGATCTGTATGGAGAAGAATGGGCATGAAACTCTACGGACACTCTTTTAAAACAAAATATTGTTACAAAATCTTGGTTACATCACACACATATATGTATAATCTCAATGAGAATGATTATTTACACACACACACACACACACATACAATCTTTACAGGATGACCCCAATACAATAGTGGTGTGTTTGTGGTTTGTGGTTTGATCGTGTTTGGTGTTTTGGTTTGATGATGTAGAAAGACGTGCACATTAAGAGCGTCCAGAGTAAAAGATTAAATCAACTATTTAAAATTAAAGTAATTAAAATAAACCGTGGCAGCTAAGCGTTGACCTGTCCCAACTGACAGCGCCTGTTCATGAACATGACACATGGATCAGCGACATTCAACTCAACCTTATTGAAGGGAATTAAATGACCATCAGCAAGATATTTTAGTGAGCATGACATTCTCTCAGCAACCAGGGTGTTCTCATATACAGCCTATAATCATTTAATTTTGGTGTCCAATGACGTAAATGATAATTATAAATGAAATAACGTAATGTGAAATATATAAATATAATAATATGAAATAACGTAATGTGAAAGGTCCTAATGATATCTGTAAGTCATAATTATTAGATAAATAATAATAGATACTCTGCTCTGGATGGACTGTATAAAGAATGATATGGCAAGAAAGGAGGTGTCGGATGAGATGACGAGTAATAGAGAAGTATGGAAGAAGAAGACATGCTGCGCCGACCCCAAATGAATTGGGATAAGGGCAAGAGAATGATGATGATGAATAATAGATACTCTGCAATATTAGTTTTAAGTTATCTTGCTGCGCCCTAACAGGGTCATGTACCTACTCACTAGTTTAAGCTTAGCATGTAAAATTGGTTGTGTACATTGTGCATTAAATAAATAAATTTATACAGATATCCCATTGTTGGGAAAGTGGCCTTCTCTGTAACAGGAAGTGAGCTACAATCCATTATGCAGGGTCCGTGGGATTCATTTATAAATAGCAGTGATAGCTGTGTGGTGTGACCGCCCGACTGCCAATTCATAGGTCTAGAGTTCAAACCCAAGGCACGCACCTATGATTTTTCTGATTCATGTGCGTATTGTATAAAAATATCACTTGCTTCGGTGAAGGAAAACATCGTGAGGAAACCAGCATGCCTGAGAGATATTTCTCGACGGCATGTAAACCCAAGTCAGAGGCCCATGGGTGGTATAAAACTCTGACACCAGGTTAGGCACTAACCACACGATAAAGAAAGTAAGAAGGAAATGATTTACAAACAGGCCCACTTGATAAAAAAATTGCATTTTTGATATTGGTGACCACCATAAACCAAAATTACCAAAATTAACGCGAACCGGAAGACGTTGCGTTGGAAGGCCTCCCACTAGGTGGACCGATGACCTGGTGAAGGTTGCAGGGATCCGCTGGATGCGAGTCGCACGGGACCGGTCAATGTGGCGACACTTGAGGGAGGCCTATGTCCAGCAGTGGACGTCTTTCGGCTGAAATGATGATGATGACGCAATAAATGAAAGACTTCCTAGTCTGATCAATGGCTTTATCATCTTGGTATGAGAAGAGGTCTTTACCCAGCTGTGCTGCCGCACTGCGCTTTTAACACTTGTGCGTGAAGAAATTTAATAGCTCACAATAGAATGACCGCCTCGTTGGTCTACTGGTCGCAATCGTGACTGCCGAGCATGGGGTCCTGGGTTCCACTTTTGGTGCAAATAGATTGGTAGTTCATCTGGTCATTACAGTAATTTGTCAAAACTTTCCAGGTCCCTGAAGGAGTGGTGGTGGTCTCAGGGCTGGATGAAGCAGTTGAATATATCGAGAGTCGAGAGGATATAGAGTCCACCTGGGTTATTGGAGGATCTTCAATATATGCGGTGAGTCAGGAGCCGACACCTCCACACTATGGTTCAAAAGGCCGATCTAGTTGGACAAAAATAATCAAATAATTGAATTAATTTTTGCTACATTTTACAGTAAAATCCCAAAAACCAGTATAAGTTGACCCTTGGTTAAGAAGATTTCACTGCGATCATTTTTTTGTTCTGGACCGTACCTGGGTACCTTCTAATTACGGAGATATTTGGGGTCAAAGTTCCAACTTTTTCAAAAGGTTTTTTTTTAATGTTAGTTTTTAATGTTATTTACATATAAACTTTGGGTACGTATTTGAATTTCGAAGATTAAAATACCTACTGTTAAAATATCGATGTTCAAAACATCGAAAATGGAAATATCGAACGACCATAAAACCGAAAAATAAAATAACGAAAGTTTATATTATCGAATGGTTAAATATCCTACGTCCAATATATTTAAAATCTAAATATCTACAAAAGTTACATCGAAAGATCCAAATATCGAAATACAGATTATCGAATATCCTAAATATCGAAGTACAAACTATCGAACGTCCTAAATATCAATGGGTACATATATTATTTGAACATCGAAAATTAATATACCTACGTGCAAAAATGGGTTAATTTTCAACATTTAATACATTCATTAATTCACCCTAAAAATACGTACAAGTTAAAATATCGAACAAATTTTGATATAAGTAGTATGAGTGGAAAAAGGTTGCTTCTGCGACGTCTCCGGCGCTACGGGAAGTGCAACCCCTTCGCCCTTGCGTAACAAAGGATAGGCACCCATGTTCACCTCCGCAGCTTCGGCTTGCTGCAGCCTCAGCCGCTACGGCTTGCTGCAGCCTCAGCCGCTACGGCTTGCTGCAGCCTCAGCCGCTACGGCTTGCTGCAGCCTCAGCCGCTACGGCTTGCTGCAGCCTCAGCCGCTACGGCTTGCTGCAGCCTCAGCCGCTACGGCTTGCTGCAGCCTCAGCCGCTACGGCTTGCTGCAGCCTCAGCCGCTACGGCTTGCTGCAGCCTCAGCCGCTACGGCTTGCTGCAGCCTCAGCCGCTACGGCTCCCACGGGTGGGTGCCTATGCTTTGTTACAGCGGGCGGGGGTTGCCCTCCCTTCGCGCCTCCGGATTTTTATATACACTCTAGGGATAACAGCCAAAAGACTACGTAAATTCGGGGTGCCCCAATTCGGTTTTGGAACAATTTCGACCTATTTAACCATGAAAATCAGTGTATAAGCATAGGTCAATCGTGAAGGTATTTAGGTCTTTAAATTAATTTTCTTGAAAGTCAATATGTTGTGCTACTAAAGTTAGTGACAGAAACGTATCGCTGCAAAACCGACTCCACGTAGTCTTGTCTGCCCTACCCCTAGAGTGTAATTTAGAATCGCGTAGGCGCGGAGGGGCGAGGCAGCCCGCGAGCTGAGGAGCAGGTGGTTTTAACACCCGCCGCCGCAGCTGAGGCTGGCCGGCGCGGCCAGCCAACAAGCCGAATCAATTCAATCAATCAATCATTCAATTTCACATCTAACTACATTTATGAATACACTAATACTGCCTATATAATTTTTTTCGGTATTTTTAACGTAGCTTAGATATTATGAACTTAGATGTACTAAATGTTGATATTTTGAACTTAGGCTGTCATTCGATATTTTGAATCATTCGAAATTTTAATCACTCGGCATTTCAATCTTTGACATTTTAAGCGTAGTGTAACAATTTCCGACATTTTGATATAATCGATATTTAAATTTTCGATGTTTTGAACATTGGTATTTTAAGCGTAGGTATTTTAATCTTCGATATTCAAATACGTACCCATAAATTTTACTTTATTTTAAATATCTCAAATACTTTACTTTAAATACCTCCACGACCCCCGTACTTGTCAATCCATCCATCAGCACAAAGTTTTGAGTGCGTTACATTGAGTCCTACCGTAAAACGTGATGTTTCAACTCAAAAAAAAAGTCGTTTCCCAGCAATAATTTTTGCGTAAAGTTACTTAGTTTGATGTACAGAATGCTTGGTTGACGGCTTCGTGAAGGGTCTGTTTACACCATCCATCACATCAGACTGCAATTTTTTCGGCAACCGTGAACGTATTTGCAATATGAATAATTAAAAGTACTTACCATTAACTTCACGATCCATCACTAAATATATAACAACTAATCTTATACCCACTTAGAAATATCGACACATCAAGTGCAGACACTTGCAGAAAATTATCTCCAGGACCTCGGGAGTATCTGTTATCGCTTTCGCTAGTATTATTATAGAATTTCAGCACGCGTACCACCGAAGGAACAGGTTTTGTCGACGGAAGAATCGACAAAATGACAGATTTCTTTTGTTCATCTGTTTTTTTTTTTAAACTTGTGAAAATGTTACAAATTTGACCCCCAATATCTCTGTAACTAGGAAGGTTCCCAGGTATGGTCCAGAACAAAAAAAATGATCGCAATGACGTGGAGAACAAGTGCCTTTCGGCTTCGTTAAGGGTCTTGTTACACCAATTATGTACTAAATAAAGTCAAAAAGTAGAGGGAAAGCTCCAAACCCACTATAATGACTCATTCTGTAAAGACGGTTATCATCAACATCATAATTTCAGCCGAAAGACGTCAAATATCAAAAAAAAAAAAACATGCATTTATTTCAAGTAGGCCAGTTACAGGCACTTTTGAATTTTCGAAACAAAGACAACAATGAAATGTAGCTACAGTCCCAGTCACAAGGCATAAAAATTGTGAAAGTACTGTAGTTGCCCATTCCCTAACGTAGATCTCTATGGAGAAGAATGGGCAAGAAACTCCATGGACACTCTTTTAAATCAGAATACTTTTACAAAAACTTGGTTACATCATTCATTTTGAGATATCATCATCATGTCTACTGCTGGACATAGGCCTCCCCCAAGTGTCGCCACATTGACCGGTCCCGTGCGTCTCGCATCCAGCGGATCCCCGCAACCTTCACAAGGTCATCGGTCCACCTAGTGACAGGCCTTCTTGGCCGCCACGCCAGAATGTTCACCATAAATGATTACAGAAAATTACATAGTCAGTCGTAGATTTTTATAAAACTCTTTTTCAACTTGACTTCCTTGTTACAGGCCGCGATGACCCACCGCAACTGCGGCAAGATATACCTCACAGAGATACAGAAATCCTTCGACTGCGACACCTTCTTCCCCAACATCGACAGGCAAAAATTCCACCTGGTCAATGAGGAGGAGATCCCAGGAGAAAGGCAGCTGGAAGGTGACATCAGCTACTACTATAGAGTTTATAGAAAGCTGTAAGAAAGGGAGAAGAAATCTTAATGAAGTATTTGAGAGGCTAATGGACAAAAAATGAGGGTATTTGAAGAAATAAACGCGATTTTTGACAGGTAAAAAATGATTGAAGGAAAACTCTTTTTTGGTTAAGATGGAAGCACGGAAGTCCGCGAAATTCTAATTTTCTTAAGTTTTTTGCAATTTGCAGGTCAGTGTCAGGTTGTATGTTGATGAAGATATATCGTTTCCCAGCAATAATTTTTACGTAAAGTTACTTAGTTTGATGTACAGAATGCTTGGTTGAAGGCTTTGTGAAGGGTCCGTTTACACCCTGTATAAATAGTTACATAGAACTCAATCGTGTGATCTGTAATAGCGATTGAGCGGCTTCATAACTGCGCTTGCGGTTCTATTTGGCTTTGGGATCGTATCTTTAGGTGGAAGCGCCGGGGTAGCTCGCGAATTTCAACTTTTCTTAAGTTTTTTGCAATTTGCAGGTCAGTGGCAGGTTGTATGTTGATGAAGATATGAATCGCGCCAGTAACATGTATGTAGTTACAGAATTATAATCACTAAAATCATCAATTCCACTCACACACCTCATTTAATCCCATTGAATGACTATTTCATGAAAAAGTCATTCAATGATGTCTAATTTATTTATTTATGATCTCCAACAAAGGATGTACACAAACACGAAATAAATAACCGACGACAAAGTATCACGTAGGTGTACTCCTTCACTTACAGGAGACCACAGCATGCTTAATAAAATGTATAAATAAGCTAACAAAGATATAGTAGCATTTAAAAATTAAAATCAAAACATAATAAGGTAATAAAATTAAATTGGAAAAATAAAATTATAAATAACAATGTCATATTAGCAATTAAAAATCAAAACAATTGGTAATAAAAATAAAAAATAAAAAAAAACAGTTTTTCAATGCGGTTCCATTGAATGACTGAACTTACAGGGTTATATAAGGTCTAACTATTCATACACGAAATATTTTCAGGGAATCATCTAACGGCTATAACGAAGCTATTTCAAGGGATTTTTTTTTATCTGAGTATATTTTTATAAAAAATAAATAATTTAAAGTTACTTGACCCACAAAATAAATACTTGCTCCTTATTTTTGAACATCCATTACGCTAGTTTAATACGTCGTATTTACCTAGTGTCATTGTTAGAATATGGGAGTAAAGATCTTATGCAAAAAGTCTCAAAAATTTTTAGAATTATAATAATTTCGTAAAAAAAAAAAAAACACTCAGTTAGACCTTATATTGATGATGATTTTAATTCTGTAACTACATACGTGTTACTGGCGCGATTCATATTTCCATCAACATACAACCTGACACTGACTATTGCAAAAAACTTAAGAAAATTTGAAATTCATGCATGGGCTACCCTGACGTATCCACCTTAAGATACAATCCCAAAGCCTAATAGAACCGCAAGCGCAGTTATGAAGCCGCCCAATCGCTCTTACAGATCACACGATTGAGTTCTATGTAACTTTTTATACAGGGTGTAAACAGACCCTTCACGAAGCCTTCAACCAAGCATTCTGTACATCAAACTAAGTAACTCTACGCTAAAATTATTGCTGGGAAACGATTTTTTTTTTGTGAAAAATTCCCGATCTACGGTACTGTAGGTAGCTTATTTTTACCCGACTACGGCAAAGCCAAAAGGAAGGGTAATGATTTTAGCAGTCTATGTATGTAAGTTTGTATTTACGTATGTTCCTCCGTAGCGCCTAAACTATACATCCGATGATGATGAATAAGGTATCAATCGTCTCAAAGATCTACAAATGACAGCCGGGACCAACGGCTTCACGTGCTTTCCGAGGCACGGAGGAAACTCGGTATGTAATGATGGTCACCCATCCACAGACCGACCTTGGCAAGCGTAGCTTAACCTTGAACATCGACCCGTGCGGCTGTTCTTATTGAGTAAATCTACGTTAATATTAATATTATACAAGGTTACTAAACTCATATGTAATACCTTTTGCATTCATTTGAATTGTGTTCAGAATTATGATTTTAACAAAAACGCTTAACGCTTTTTTCTTCAAACAACTAGTTTTGTAACCTTCGGCGAAGGTTCCATACAACTCGATTCCTACCGGCTTCCCTTTGAAAAATGGCACAGTCATTATTTTATAGACAAATAATATAATCACATTAAAGATATGTACTGCGGCTTACCTCTTACAAAAATTGACTCTTCGCTACTGGTAGGCTGGTTACAAGGTTACAAAACTCGCTGTATGAGCATTTTTAATACCTTTTTCTTTTATTTGAATTGTGTTCAGAATTAATATATATTGTTCGCTTTTTTGAAGCAATAATGTTTAACATTTAGTTTAGTAAGAACATTCCTTTATTAGCCTTTATAACTTATAGCAAGTATTATTATATTTTTGTAACGTTATAGGAACTTATTTTTTTAAAAACAGTTTGCTGCCAAAACTCAACGTTGTATTTACAATTTTTTTATTGAGTGCTTATAGACTCAATACTTTTATGTAAAGATCATTTCATTGTGCCGGAAGGAAAACAATCTGGGTAGCTGAAAACCGTCAAATTTTATTAAATATACATTACTTATTGTATTACAAATTGTATGAAAAAACTTAGAACTATTTTTTTCTTTCGATGCAATGAAATGATTGTTACATAAAACAGAATCGAACGGCATTTTAAAAAAGAAAAACATCAATTTCACTCATGGACAACTCACACTTGACCGAAAAAATATTAGTACGCCAAAATGATTTTCGTAAATACAGAGCTAGTGTTTCCTAAGAAAATATCCTGGTATGGTATGGTATACAGGGTGAAATGGATGTGTTGAACACAGTATGTTTTTTTTTACCCAAATCAAAAATCAATGGGTTCGATTCCTGGCAAGGAATATTGATTTTTCAAATATCTAATGATGCAGTTATAGTTTTCATCAGAATCGGGCTCGAGACTCCTTTGAGTATTTTTAGCTATTCCTCATAGTTTCCGATTTGGCCATCCACACCCACTTGAAAAAATCAACCTGTATATGGATTTCAGATTTCCCCATATTGTCCCACTTAAAAGAAACACCCTGTATAACAATGCGTAAAGATATAGGATTTTAATTGTATGATACCCAACTTTCCCGCTTATTACGCTTATCTTAATATTTGATCAAAAATTTGATCCAGCTCATATATAAAAATATACTCAGATAAAAAAAATAATCCCTTGAAATGGCTTCGTTATAGCCGTTAGATGATTCCCTGAAAATATTTCGTGTATGAATAGTTAGGACTTTATATCTGTGTACGTAGCTTTATAAGGCTAACTTTAAATTACTTCACTTTGCGTGCGACTGTTGCGGTTAAGTCCATTAATTTTACGATTCTGAGGATAGTTATGTACACTCCCTAATTTAAAAAGATAGCATAGCTTTTAAAATAATTAAATATCTAATTGTCGCATATCGTGCCATTGGCTCAGCCTTTGTTATTGTGTTCAAGTCTATTACATTAGTTTTAGTATATGCGAAACCTGATACACGTGTCTAGTATTTTTATGTAAAGAATCTATGTACAAAATTTCAAAACTGTATCACGAAAAATCACAAAGTTATAAGCTTGTTCTGTTACCTGGTTGTCTGCACAAAAACGTGGTAAACACGCGGCGCCGCCGCGAGCGCGCTTCCAGCGTCGTCTTGCGCCCATTGGTAATAATAATTTAGCAGTAGGTACCTAAATGATTACGATAGGTAGTTAGTGTCGCTCGGTGTCCAACTTGTAACCTTATTAAAATATTTTTGGGACAAAATATAACATGGTTTAAAAATGATTGGAATCGATTCAGTTACTTATTCTGAACAAAATATATTCAGGTTTCGCATATAAAAATAATGTTGTTTAATAGATTAAAAATCACCATTCGTTGGTGCAAATGTCGTCAAGGACATTCTGTGCCGCTGAATTTTCAACTTACGGCTCTAAGCCGCACATTAAAAAATAACTTGTTCTATGGTAACAAGATGTATGGTTTTATATGCGACCATCTGGATGATAATCTCATTATTCAACTATGTATTTTATGAAATATATTCAAATTAGATTAAGCCAGGAATATGGACATCAGAAGCTTGCACAAAAGTGTGGCATTATACCTACCAAATGTACTAATGTAATGTGGGTAATGTACCAAAATATCTGATGAAAGTAATAAGACATGTTTAGATTATTTTTTCTTTGAAATCACTTACTTAAGGGAAAAAAACAGTATGCGTTATCTCTCTTTAGAAGGTTTTAATTGTATATTTCACCACTTTTTGCCCGACGGGGAGGGTGATGTGATTTTTATATCAATTTTGCAAAAATGATGTAAAATACTATAATAAGCTTGTAATTTTTGTAATTGTTCTTTTACAAATACATGGCGTTGTTATAAATCTTGGTTTTTATTGTATTTACTTTATGATTCCCTTGTATTCATCACTACATGCGTTTAGCAAAACCTTATGACTCGTGTCATCTTCTAAAAATTAATCTAAACGAATTTAGGCGATTCTCACACGAAACGGCGCCGCGCGGATGCAAGAACGAGAGAAGAGAGCTTCAAAATTAAATTCTTTTTGTTATTTATACAAGGATGAGAATAAAAGTAACCCCCAAAAGGATACATTAGCGAGCTTGAAAATTTTAGCATTCTGCCTCGGAAAGATTAGTTTCTCTCGTTGAACGATTAAGCAGGAAGTTTATAATTTATATCCGAAAAAAGTTATTTAAGGTTGCTCAATTTGGCGTGCATGATTTTGGGGGTTCAAGACCCTGTGGCCCCCACGCCTGCCTTAACATTTAAATGTAAAAAAAACCTTTTCAAGTTTCGTCTCGACTCACCCCTGTGGTCCTATTCACCCCGTTTGACAGTACTGGTTCGAATTGAAAAATTCTGCGTTAGAAAGCTCATTTACCCGAGGAAGGCTATATAACATCACGCTCCGACATGTCATCTATCTTTTGACTCACTATAACCCTTTTAATTTTTTAATGGTAATCTAATGCGATACCATATTTTGTTCAATGGTTCTCAAGTGGCTCGTAGATAAAACAAAGAGTTTCAGCTCCTGTAGAATTGTATTATAGGTGCCTACGAATCGACTCTCTAGGGGAGGGTCAGCGCAGACAGAGAGGAATAATCCCCGCGCGGTCTCGGGCATTTTCTTTACGGATCGCGTATGATTCCCGCGTATCTTCGAGGACGTGCGAGCATTTTTTGTCAGGTTCAAGCATTTATTCACTTTATTGTAATAATTTTAAAGTTTATTTTCAAGTGCGTTAATAAAATCCTCTCCGCTGCGCTCTGTTCTGTCTGCGCTGACCCTAACCCTCTGTCTTATGTGACGCAGACGAAGTTGCGCGGGTATCTAGTTTAAAATAAAACCACAGAAATGATTATTATTAACTTTAATTGTTTATCAATTAATACAAGAGACTTATAATTAAATCTACGTACAACGCGTCCCTCAAACGAAACTTATGTGGAAAGGGTGACATGCAAAATACTGAAAATTTTGGGACTTGTCGTTGTAAAAGTAGGCTAGGGTGACATACAAGTTGAAATTATTCCCTTTTTTCATCAAGTTTACCTTTTCTTACGACTTTATAGACCGAACGCTTTAATAAGTCCTCGCGAAGGTATCAATCCGGTCGGGATTAAGATAATGCCAGCCAAGTAGGCCTATTATTATTTTTTGTCAAACAAGATGGTTCTTTAATATTTTCATTTCTCAAATACGTTTTTCATTATCTGGTCGTAATTTATTTAGGATTGCCCTTACATACAAGATGGTCACTGTAACATTTTGTCTAAAGAGAATAATTCCTACAGTACATTAAGATTTTTTATTCAGAATATGTCAAATATTAATACTAAAATTTTAACATAAAACCACTTATTTACTAAACTATACTTACTACTAAGATGCAACGCGCACTAACGATTTAGACCTCTCACGAAAAAGTCGCAAGAGCGCGTACGATTGAAAGAAAAAAATATTTCGAACGTCAAAAGTTGCTTCTAGCAACTAAAAATTTAATTAAAAAGTTCAAGTCTTGCTGTGATAGGTGTTAAAATAATAAAAAATATGTGTTAATTAGACTTGTGAAATAAAGGTGTAAATATCCGAAATATTTTTAAAAATCTTTTTTTTTATTATAATTACTTAATTTTTTTTTTGCATTTTTTGTTTTTAATTTTTTTTTTTGCTCTACCCCCGGAGCGGGTGAATATGATTAAACACGACGACAATACATATTATTAAGTTTTACAATAATAATATATAGGTAATAATAACATTGTTAAAGAAATTACTTAATTAATAATAAGAAAGTATATTTCTACAATAGTCAGTTTTGCATGGAAAAATAAAACACGTAAAATTAGCGTTATTTTCAAAGCTGAAATCGTAGAAATAAAAGAATTAATTTAATTCGAATTTCTTTTGACTCATTTTTAGATATTATATCTTCTAATAATTAAGATGTTAGGCAAAAAATAATTTTAAAGCAAAATAGAATCCTACTTTTCGAGTAGATCTACATCCAATTTTCAACTCTCGGAAAGTCCGAGCTTTTTATACGCGATTTTACAACATTCGATGAAAAGAAATTCGTATTAATACGTCATACAAGAATACGCTAAATATCTAATACTATAGACTTGTTGATGCCTTACTATAGCAAGCCCTGGTGATATATTCATTAATATGAGAAAACGTGCAACTTTCAAAATACTGTTTCTAGATTAAACGAAGCTACATGGTGCACATCCAACTCGAAATTTTCGAGTTTTCGCGTAAGTCGGAAATTTTGAAAACGAGACGTCGATTTTGGAGTTTACCACTCGAAATATACCGACACCTACAGATCTTAAAATCACTTTCGCACTCGAAATTTTCAAGCTCGAGGTTTTACTAAGATTACAAGACAAGTTTTTAGAACTCTAAATTTTAGCTTAAAATTTCCAACTTGGCGAAAAACTCGAAATTTCCGAGTGTTACTGCATGTTGTAGTGCAGGAATATGTACTCGGGGTTAGTGATCTCCTGAGGCATGAGGGGCGAGGTGGGCGCTAGGAGCTGGAAGCCCATAAACATGAAGGTGCGCAGGACAGTCGCGCGGTCCGGACGGCTCTTCAGCACGCAGATGATACAGCTGGAAGGAGAACATACGACATTAATGTACATCCAGTCTGTAAGTACACATTTTCGAGGGTTAGGCGATTTTAAGAGGCTTTCCTTTACCGCGACAGTTTATTTAATAGCGGTCAACCCTGACTTTATATTAAGGGGGCCTACCATGACTTCTTAAAGCAGGAGTAATTCCAGTGTGGGAAAGAGATGGCGCTAGACGACCTGTATAGATCTGTCTCTTTCCCACACTGGAATTACTTCTACTTTAAGACGTCATGGTAACCCCTCTGATCGGATGAGTCTGAGTCGAAATTGAACGATCCCTACAGGTGCCACAAGAAGATTTATGGGTTGTGCTACTTATACAACATTATTTTATTATATGCGAAACCTAAATATAGTTTGTTCAGAATAAGTAACTGAATCGATTCCAATAATTTTTAAACCATGTTATATTTTGTCCCTAAAATATTAAAAAAAAAAGCTACAAGTTGGGCACTGAGCGACATTAAGTACCTATCGCAATAATTTAGGTAACTACTGCCAAAATTATCAATGAGCTGGAATTACTCCTGGTTTATGACGTCATAGTAACCCCCCAAATCTCCTCGGTCTTGTAGGATTGCAGTCACGCTATGAGAGTAAAGGAGAGATCTGTGTTAGCAAACACACTTTTTCACTATAGAGCTTATTCTTGGCAAGTCTCTGCTGAGATTCCTCTTTTCTTTTGTGTCGATACACACAACAACCAATCCATCTATACAAAACCAGTATAAGCGGATCTCTCATTAAACAGGAAATCTATACAAAGCGAGGCCACGTTATACTGGATATGTATAGCTCGATGTGTACTCTTATCAAATTACTTGGGTACATTAGGTGGCCACGTTAACCGGCTTCAGTAACATTTTAGGTCCTCGTGATAGAGACACTTAGGTAGCTCCAGTCATAGTTTGTTCATGATCTGCTGAGACTGCCTCCGAGATGGCAATTCAGACAAGGTGTAAACGGACCCTTCACGAAGCCGTCAACCAAACATTCTGTACATCAAACTCAGTAACTCTACGCAAAAATTATTGCTGGGAAACGACTTTTTTTTGGGGTTCATCAATCACGTTTCATGAACTTAATGAAACATACTCAAAACATGGTGCTGATGTACGGATTGAATAGTACGGGGTTCGTGGAGGTGTTTAAAGTAAGAATCTTACATCAAAAAACAGTATTTAAAAAAAAAACTTGTGATAAAGTTGGAATGTTGACCCCCAATTTCTCTGTAACTAGAAGGTTCCCAGGTATGGTCCGGTACAAAAAAAAATGATCGCAATGACGGGGAGAACGATAATTGACATATGACAGCCGTTGGTCCCGGCTGTCATATGTAGATCTTTGACAGTCGGTACAGGTAGTCAGTGGCCCAAAAATTCTGACAACCAGTCTTACCAAGGGGTATCGTATCACCCAGTACTAACTGGGTTGTGGAGATCAGATAGGCAGTCGCTCCATGTAAAATACTGGTATTCAGCATCCGGTTAGACTGGAAGCTGACCCCAACAGTTAGGAAAAGGCTAGGCAGATGATGAATGACGGGGAGAACGAGTGCCTTTCGGATTCGTTAAGGGTCTTGCTACGCTCTTTATTTTTACTTACTTGTTACAACCGAATCTTTCCTCAGCGAAGTCGAGCAGGAGCATGAAGCTTTCCTTGCTGCCCGACTGGAGTACACCCGGCATGCGCAAGTAGATAGTGCCTCCTTGAACCACCTGAGAAACAACGTAAAATATCGTGTAAGGCGCGGTTAATGAAATAAACCTAAAATGAACCTAATAGTTATGTCGCATAGCGTTGTTTTTGTTGGGCGAGTCAACTGTAGGCGGTGACGTCACCTGGAAGCGCGGGCGCAATTCTCTTTCCGACAAAAACGACGCTATGCGACATAACTATTAAGTTCGATATTCGATAATGTTGCTAATAGGGATCACAATCTGGGAAGTGACGGCACAGTCGGCGCAGTGGCTGAGCGATTGACTGCTGCGCTGCGTGTCGCGGGTTCCATTCCCGCACGGAACAAATATTTATATGGCCTACAGGTAGTTGTTCCGAGTCTGGCTGTTTGTGTATGTGAGTTTAAATGTTTGTAAATGCACCCACGATACAGGAGAAATTCCTAGTGTGGGGCAACGTTTTTAAAAAAAAAGTAATGACATGCGGCAAATTTATGGTCCCTGTATGTAAAATATTGTTATTCAGCTGCATCCAGTTGACTGGAAGTCGACCCCAACACAAGTTGGTAAAAAGCTAGGCAGATGATGATGCATTTGGGGACCAACCAGATATCCTGTCTAGTTACAAGTCCACATAAGAGGTAGGAGGACATAAGGGTTGATGACCTTATGTCCAATACTATAAAGAGGAATGATTTTTTTGTTTGTACCGAATAAACTCTGAAACTGCTGGACCGATTTTAACCATTTTTCACCAATAGAAAGCTAAATTATCAGGAAGTAACATGGGCTATAAATTATATTTAAATCATGCAAATTAGCCGAGCTATCTCAACTTTTGCGGACGAAGGCTAGTTCCTTATAAATATCTGTTAATATAATGGATACTTACAGCTTCCCAGCGGTTGACGGTGTTCTCAGTGAGGAAGATCTTGAAGTCAACCTTAACGGGCTGCCTGTCCTTACGCTCGAGGATCTTGTTGATCACCTGAAGGTTACCAATGATTGGTTAGTTATCGAACTTACACTTGTACAATGTTTCCATCAGAATAATTACTCGTTTGGTGGAGAACCTTTTTTTTTTAAAATTTGCACATGGTTTTTGTAGACCTCGAAAAGGCATACGACCGGGTACCCCGTGAGGTTCTGGGGATGACTCTTAAGAATAAAGGTGTGCCTGGGAAGTACGTACAGTTGATCCGTGCGATGCAGTCGATGCAGTATTGAATTTAAGTCGGCACTACCGGCAGCTTCAATGTGGCTGTCGGCTTGCACCAAGGGTCGGCTCTCATACCTTTTATTTTTCGGATGGGAAATCATCAAATGACCCCTCCCGCTCTGGGCGGAGTGGAAGGGAGTGTCAGACTTGTACTGACTAAAACCCATCCATGTTCCTTCTTTGCCCTTTGTGTTCCAGGGCCGCGGTATCACATTCGAACAGTCCCGCAGCCCTGGCAGGCATCGGCCCGTGCGGACCCCTACGTGGTGGCTGACATCTCTTTGAGGCGCGCGTGGAACACACGGCCTGTCGTCATAAGACGGCCGGACAGCGAGCTAGCCCATTACTCACCGTCCATGGAGTACCTCTTGGAATGCAAGTCTTTCGTCAAGGACATAGGAGGGTATGCACTTATGCAGTATTTTTTCTCTATAAATACAGGGACAGGTCATCGATACACAAACGGTTACCACGTATTCAGTGCATCACACCGAATCCCCCCACAAAGTTCATGTTCTGGGGGGGTCGGTTAGTCGTACGCCCGGATATGCGAACAAATTTTTCATCCTGGTGGTCTACCATGACGAAAACTACCATGACTGTCAAAGAAACAGCTATACAGGTCGTCTAGCGCCATCTCTTTCCCACACTGGAACTACTCCTGCTTTAAGACATTATAGTAACACCCCTGGTCGAAGCTCCTGATCGTGGTCGCCTAGTGCGCGGGGTCCCTAAATAGTGATACTATGGTTGTTGTTACTGACCTGTTCCCTGCGTTGCTGGTGGATGGCAGGATGAGCGTGTGTTGGGGACTGGGACTCGGTGATGAGGCTCTCCGCGCTGCTCGTGAGTGAACTCGCGCTAGCCCATAGTAGGGCACTCAACAAGTCACCTGCGGATGAAAAGATACAATCTAAATACAGGGTGTAAACGGACACAGGAAATCATTATCAAGTGTTGGCTTTGCTGAATCAATGTGAACGTATATTAAGAATTTCATCTTTCCTTTAGCGTCAGCCTCTGCCCCCCTCCTCCCATTTAGTGCCCCGGGCCGTCGCCCCCCCCCCTAACGCCGGCACTGCGTCTTTTACCCTGTATAAATAAAATAGTTAGTACACTCACGGTTGTTGTCGTCGTGGGTGGGTGTTGATGGGGTAGCGGGGCTCGCGGCCCCGCCATTCACCCCTCCGGGCGGTGCCGAGCCGTGAGCCGGAACATCAGGACCACCTGTAAAGACACCACATTTGAGACCTTGTGTTTAAACCTACTTACACACAAATTACCAATCTCTAAACTGCATTAAACGCTTAAATTTTAAAGGTCAGAGCACTTCACCTACCATTTTGTCACATAATTGTGTCGTATGGCGTACAGGTGACCTAGTAATCTGTGATTTTAACTGCGAGTATTTGCCAGTCAAAAGTAAAATTAAAATTTTGATATAAAATTTATCTGTTTTCCCAAAAATATTTAAAAAAGTTAAAAGACTTTGAGTACCTATAGCAATAATTTAGGTACCTACTGCCAAATTATTATTATCAATGAGCTCAAGACTAAGCTGGAGGCGCGCGCTGCGTGGTGACCGCGTTTTTGTGCGGACAACTAGGTAACAGAACAAGCTTATAACTTTGTGATTTATCATGATACAGTTTTGAAATTTTGTACGTAGATTCTTTACATAAAAATACTAGACACGTGTATCAGGTTTCGCATATACTAAAACTAATGTTGTATATTTATAGTATTTTATATATCCTTGTAGCTAATCTTAGTATTAATTAAAATTATTTCCAGATATACACCTACCACTGCTTGTCTCTGCATCACCCAAAGGTTGACTGGTAGAAAATGCCTATGGCATTAAGTCCGCCTCTGTACTTTAGTGCTTGAAGTGTTAAATAAATAAATAATAAAAGTGAATAAACTGCCACTACTGAATGCTACAGTTCAGAGATATTTCTCTTGTTTTTCTACTTAAGAGAATCGTTGTATAATTCCTTCTCCGTTTGAATTATGATCCAAAGTACAACATTAAGTGTTATTGATCACACTTTATCAGTACAATACGTATTCCAATTACGTCACAAATTCACGATACACGCACTACGACATATCATGGAACATGTACCTACAGTAGTGCATGCAACTTGGCTGCGATATCACTAGTTTTACATGAACGGGTCAAATAGTTGCGTGACCTTATTTCTTAGCATGTTGAGTCTAAAGTTCAATAAAAAATAACTACTACTACGTAAGTATGTCTGGTTACGTTTATTGACAAGATAGGTATCTACGTCATCTCAGTTGGATTGAAACTAAACCTATACAGGGTGTAAGGGACAGCCATCCACAAACTGATGGTGTGAATTCAGTATATCATACTAAGATGACCGGTACAAGAAATTATTTCAGGAATGTTATGGGAATCAAATAAATTTGATTTGTTTTATTTCCTCATACGCAATGTATCGTTACCGTGGCAAAACGCACTTAGCTAACGGCAAGCGCGACGACTAGTTCGATGAACTCTGTAGCTAGGCTGGAAGTGAACAGCTGATTTCACGCGTCATTCGTTAGAGTATTTCAACATCCATTCTGGGTTTTTTATTTTAGACGTATTATTTACATAGATGGAGTGCTGCGTACAGGGAATGTAATTTTACATTGAAATAAAAGAAAAGCTACGGGAAAAAAAAAAACCGGAGAAAAATTCCGGTGGAATATGATTTAAAATAAGGAGCTGAATGCACCCTGTCAGCTTGTGGAGTGCTGTCCCTTACACCCTGTATTATAAGTCGTTTCCTCAAAGTTAAAGCGCCAGGGTAGCTCACGAAATTGAAATTTTCTTACATTTTTGCAATTTGCCAGTCAGTGGCAGGCTGTATGCTAAAAAGAATATGATTTGCAGCCGTAACACGCATGTATTTACACAATCTTAGCAGACGATGTTTTTTTAATCCCGTTTTTATGTTCCAATATAATAAAGGCTCGACTTACCACAGAGGCCCGGCACCCAGGCACAGCGAAAAACACTCCGCGTCCGAAGCCGACAAAGCTGAGCGCTTGCTGCCGGCAGCGCTCAGCGACGCGCTGTCGCCGCTGTAACAAGAGATGTCAAGTTATAGACATTGTCAAACAACAATACAATGTAAGTCAGCGTACTAAGACGCTGACCGCAACGCGTTGTCAGCACTATCCATACTTATATAATATTATAAATACTAAAGTAAGTTTGTTTGTTTGTTACCTGTTCACGCCTAAACCACTGAACCTATCATCCTGAAATTTTGCATATACGTTGTCAGGTGTACAGAAACGGACATAGGGTACCTTTCATACCGAGAAAAACAACAATAACGTACTTATGATAATAGATGGAGCCACGTGTCTTTCGAATCATGATTTAATTATGTTATTACAAGCAGAGTACAACCCGAATTGATCGTCGAATTCTAAATTAACGCGAGCGAAGCCGCGGTAAAAAGCTAGTTATATAATATAACACGCAAATGCACAGCGTTCAGACGCACGCTAGGAGAACGATCTATAGTTGCTTTCTCTATGGGCATTATGCAATTTACGCGAGAGTACACGTCGACAGGCGTATTTTACAACAAGTAAAAAAAAAAATTACTTCGCAAGCGCACACAGAACAGCTATTAAAAAACTGTTGATTTCATTTATCCACCAAAAACGAAATTCACTAACAGAAAACACATACCCTAAACCGACATAGTTACATAACGAAAGCGAGTACTAAAGAATAATTCTTTTATTTCTTCTGCTAATGATTGAAACAGTATGTCTATAAAATGGTTTACCGACATAGAGGATGAAAGTTTGTAGTATTTTCCCATCACATCGAGCATTGTTGTTGTAAAATAATAAAACTCCAAAAAATATTCTCAAAATTCTCATGTAGCCCATACCTGCCAATAGTTTTGCTCAAGCAAATGACATCAGATTCCAAATATTCACTCAACAACGACAAGTCGCCAGTCTTCTTTTCAAAATATACATAGTAAGGCATTTTAACACAATGTCTTCTTCGTTCAAAAGATTCTATCAGATTGTCATTTGTCCTCCACGAGAACTACTCTTGGTAAATATTTGTCTGAACTAAGTCTGAGATATGTTTTAGTATGTAACAAATATAATAATGAGATTAGTAGGTGTTATCTATGTTTAAATAAGGAGTAACATTGACGAGGAAATCGTATGACAATTATAAAAGAAGGTTGGACGAAATTCGAGATTTTTGTATCCATCGCACGATTTTTGGCAAAATAGTAGTCGTCTCGGCGCCAGTGACTCTTGTTCTGAGCAAAATGCCTGTCCTGAATAAAAATATAACTAAAACGAGCTGGCATACAATGAAGTCCATGGAGCATTCATATCAACGTAGGTCTTGTCACTATTTGACAGTTTTTAGCGTTGGACTAAAATGCCCATCGTTCAAATCTTCTTCTTCATCGAGTAGTTAGTACCTAACCTGGTGTCAGAGTTTTTCACACAGCACCAGTGTAGTCGTAATGACGCATGGGAATTGCAGGAAAGGGTACAGAGAACTGCAAAAAGCAGTGATGTCATTTTAAAGTGTAGCTTTTAAAAGCAACCGCAGCGTCGCTGGTTTCTATGCATCACTATGAAAACGACATCAGTGGTGGTTTTTTTTAGCTCAAGCCCGACACACTATTCCCAAAGTTCCTCAACACTCTATAGAAAATGGAGTGTCCTCCGACCAGACGGGTGTTGTGTCTAGTGGGCTACTGCTCGACTATTGTTGTCGAGCTTTTCTGATAACTTCAATAGCGTGACTTAGAATTTTGATGATAAATGGCGCAGCAATCCTTTTTATACTATGTTGATGTAGTACTTTTTGAAGTGCTGTTTTCCAGTTTGATATTGGATCCCTAAGATGAACTGTTAGTAGATCTATAAGATAATAGTATGATGTTCAGTTTGATAGCATATCTGTCTGTTTATCTTATATTAGAAACAACAGATGATAACAAAGATATCACACAGGTAAAGTGTGATAACAGTTGCTCGCCATAAAGTAACGTTTTAAACAATGCCATAGATATACTTGAGATTTAGGTATAACTGCACTCAAAATACACGCTAAGGCCACCCGAAAGGTAGATAGAAGATTTTTGTAGCAGATCAATGCTGCTATAACTACTGCTGTTTCACCATATGTCCATTGGCTCCGGTTAGGCTTGTTGTCAATTGGTCAGTTCCCAATACAGTTACTTTTTTTCAGTTCGTTTCTATCCTTTACTGTTTTGGATTTTAGTGACTTTACATAGATAAAAAAATATACAATTTTCGATATTGGATATTTTGTATCGATATATCGGATCAAATCGGCTAAAAATATCGATGTATTGAATTAAAAATATCGATACATCGATATTTCTTTTCACTTCCGACATCCCAAGCTCCTTTGTGAAAAGGACCTAGGGTCTCACTCATATCGAAGAGAAAGATTTAGAAATTATAACTCAGCTAAAAGTGGAGTGGCTATCTGCTGTGAAAGTCTTAAATTGACGAAGAAGACAACGTTGAACAGTACCTTGGAAAAAAACAAACTTGGCCAAGGAACGATAAATGGATACAGTAACAAGGATTTAATAATAAACCTCGCCGGTACTATAAGGGTATGCGCTGGCAAGGAAAGTATGACCTTCTTTTCGACAATCAATCAGCTCAAAATAAACTGTGAAAGTGCAACCAGAGCCAAAATACAGTTAATGTTGTTTTCATTATCTTTTGGACCGGTCATTCAATAGTATAATGTACTGACGCCAGCACATCAAGCTACCCGAAACTGTCAAATTTTTCCAATCAACCTTGAAGTTCATGCTTCAGCGATAAAGTTGGAAATCTAAGATATTTGACAGATTGTAATAGCTTGATTTGCTGGCGTCTGTCATCATCATCATTCTCTTGCCCTTATCCCAATTCATTTGGGTACGGCGCAGCATGTCTTCTTCCATACTTCTCTATTACTCGTCATCTCATCAGACACGAGGATTTTTTTTTTTTGTAAAATTAACAGACTGCGTTAATTCATACGACTGTCAAAGAATTACGGTAGTCTTCTTATTTTTTAATCGATGGTAAAAATTATTTTATTAAATTAGTGAGTTGGCCCCAATACGTGGCCTCGCCAATCGCGGTATCAATGGCGCATTTGAGGTCATCAGAAGTGCAGATGTGTGGGTACTTTGGGCACTCCAACATTTATGGGGCATGGTTTGTACACAGGCAATCGCTCGGGAGGTATTGGACACAGGGTGTACCAAAATGTGGTCATATTTTGAAGGTGCGGTACAGACCAGAAAACTGAAAAACTTTCACTATGGAATTAACATTGTAGTTGGACAAAAATAATCAGGTGTCATTTGGGTCGAGTAAGTATTGAAGTTTTGTACCGGACAGCTGCTGCATAAAGGGTGTAACAAGACCCTTAACGAAGCCGAAAGGCACTTGTTCTCCCCATCATTGTAATCATTTTTTTGTTCTAGACCATACCTGGAAACTTTCTAGTTACGGAGATATTGGGGGTCAAAGTTCTAATTTTTTCGCAAGTTTTTTTTTTAAATGCATATTTTTTGTAAGATTTTTACTTTACTCACCTCCAAGACCCCCGCACTATTCAATGCATCAATCGGCACAATGTTTTTAGTGCGCCACATTGAGTCCTACCGTAAAACGTAATTTTTCACCCCAAATAAAAAGTTGTTTCCCAGCAATAATTTTTGCTTAAAGTTACTTAGTTTGATGTACTGTAAAGGACAGTGGCAGTTGACCACTTTTCAGCCTTACTACTCACGGTAAGAGGGTGAAAAGTGGTCCACCATTGCTGCCCGTGTCAGTACATAATGCTTGGTTGACGGCTTCGTGAATGGTCCGTTTTCACCCTGTATAGGAACTTCAATACAGAGTGAAAGGCAAATGGTACTAAGTACACCTATCGCATTTATGTTGAAACAATCTCAAGGACAAATGCTAACTACAACTCTAGCATGTTTATGTTATCGACGCTTACTCGAGAACCGTTGAACTATTTCTGAAGGATTTTTATGTTGATATAATCTAGGAAACCTTGACATAAATGGCGTGTTTTCACGACATTTTCTGAAGTTAATTGGTTTAGAAAATTCAGTGGCATATTTCAAAGGCATGAGGTTTAAGTAAATTTTGGAAGAAAATATGGCGTCAATTGTTTATTGGTTAACTGAAACTGGTGTATTCCTAGAAGCTGTATATGATATAAGAAAGAGATGGAAGATATTTAGAGTAGTGACAATTTAAATAAAGTTTAATAGAACGTAAAGTCGTTATCTCTGGATAGACAAAAAAAAAACACTAAAAAAGTTTGACATGATGGTCCTTAATAACTTCTAGTTACAATGTAAAATTGATTCATGACAAGAATTTGTGTGGTAAAAAACTTTTTGCAAAAAAACAGACTTCTAAAAAAAAAAATCTAAAATAACCTGACTTTCGGAAGTCGGTGACTTAGTTTGTTTCGTTGACTCTTTGCCACCGACATCCGAAAGTAGGTATTTTAGTTTTTTTTTTTTTTAGAAGTCGGTTTTTTTTGCAAAAAAATTTTATATAACTTTAAATTTTAGATTGTTACTAGAAGTTATTAAGGACCATCATGTCAATATAGGCCAAGAAGAAAAAATAATAAAATACTTAACCGATTTTGATAAAAATTTCTATGGGACCAATCGGAAAGTACATACTTTCACATAAAAAAGTATATTTCTAATCGTTTCTAAAATGACGGAGTTATGAGGTAACAAAAATAAAAAAGAAGAATACAACCGAATTGAGAACTTCCCCCTTTTTCTGAAGTCGGTTAAAAACTAATACTTATGTTGATGTTAGGACACGTGAATTAATTTTAGAGTAAGAAACTATTTCCATCTCTTTCTTTTTATGCCTGGTAGTGAGAAATAACAATACTTTTCCTTACATCGGAGAGTATTAGAGCCTACGACTGGATTTTAGGCACCTAGTTTTTGACAATTATCGCATGCGATAGACTAGGACAGAATAAAAAGTACTCACCGATACAGCTTGACCATTTTTCAAAAGTAAATAAATCTTCTATATCCAAAAACGAAATAAACCTCGTAGAAAAATATAAACAACAAGTATATCACAACAAATGGAATGTTTCAATAAATAGACAATTTAAAAAAAAAAAAACAAAAAAAAAATTAAGGTATTGTAAGGCGATTTTTTTCAGGCACTTTTCTGAAAAATAGCTTTATGCTGTATACCGTATACAGCATATTATGTTTGTTTACAAAAATAGAATTAATGTTTATGATTGTAGAGATGTGCGTTCGGTAAGAAAATCAAGAAGCAACTGAAAACGGTAAACAGTCGGCGGCCAAAACAGCGAGCCTTGCCAATTTTCAAAAATAGAATTAGTGTTGTGAATCTAAAAACAGATCAATATTGGGGTGTGATTCTTCCTTTCTGACGCTCACTTTCAATTAAATAAAAGATGAAACTAAAATAGAATAATACCAAAGAAACGATGCATGCAATGTATGAAGGATGATATGGCTAGAAAGGAGGTGACTGCTGAGATGGCTATTATGGAAGAAGAGATGCGCCGACCCCAAATAAGTCAGGATAAAGGCATAGAAGGATACTCGGAAGCGAAATCGATGATGGTCACCACTACAGGGATATAAAGATCAGAGTGTAAAGTTCCTCAATACTCCATAGAAATGGGAGGATCTTCCGAGTAGACGAGTGTTGTCTTGAGGGCTACTGCCCGACAGTAGTGATCGGGTTTTTATATGGTCTTCAAGTCGCAGATAGCCCGATTTAGAATTTCGATGTTAGTTCTTCATTTGTGACATAGATGACGCTGTTGTATTTTTTGTACAAAGTTGCTGTAGTACTTACTTTTACTGACTTTTTGTAGTGCCGCTGCAAGGCAAACATGCATGAATTGACTTATAAGCTTCCGAAAAGTTTATATCAATCCTGTTTATATCGATTTAGAAATACATTACGCTTTGAAAACAATTGTGACTTGTTTAGGCACTCAGATACTGCTAAAGAAAACTTTTCAGTTGAATAACGTTGCAAAGCATGAGTCATACTGCATGCGTCATTCCTTTGAAACCATCGCCATTTATAAAATCGCATGAAAGCACAAATGTTGTGTCTTTTTCTCAAGGATCGGATATTTTATTTTCAAACGAACATTATTTCACTAGCAGAAAAGCGATGGAGTGAAAACCTGCTGATACATGGTGCTTCGATTTTATATTATAGCTTTGTTGGATTCTAGCAAGTCTGCAAGTTCTTTGCTTACTTTAAAAATAATTTTAAAAACGATTGGAGTATCTTGGTCTCCCAACCAACTCGCACTGGGACCGCGTGGTAGATTATGGTCTACTCGCTCTCTCGGTGTCCAAGTATTGAGAATTATGCTTGGACTAATTATTTGTTTGAGTTGCAAAAGCTGCGAAACAGTTTACTTTGAGGTCCACATGACTTTATCCCAATTTACTTGGGTTCAGCGCAGCATATCTTCTTCCATACTTCTTTATTACTTGTCATCTCAGCAGTCACGTCCTTTCTAGCCATTTAATTCTTCACTCTGTCCATGCATTTTTTTTTTAAAGTTGTGTAACTACCTTGACACTCCAAATTGTCTATCTACCAACAGAAGTCACCGAAACAGTCTCATTCTAACACAAAAATAGAAATCAGGTTATCAAAATTATTATTATTTGTACGCCTTGCAAAGTTGCAAGGCAGCACATAGTGAGACATAACTTTTTTATAACACCATGTGCTTACTTTTACCTAAGTGTCACCGATAAACATATTTGAATTTGAAAATAATATTCAATAGAATATTTGTCCAGAATCACATCTTCCAATAAAAGCAGTCAGCAATGAGGACAAAATATTATCTTTTTAGCAATTCTAGCATTTACTAGAGAACATTTTAAAAGAGAGCGCTTGCCAAACTGGTCTTTTGAAAATTTATGATATAAGGAATGTAGTCTTGGCCTCGATCCACAAAGAATTTATTTGCTGAAGGAAGCATAAAGATATGTTTGGCGTTACATGACTATGTATTTTTCTGCGGATTTTGCAAATGCTGCATTTTTCGTCACAATAGGTCATGTCAGAAAATGTTATAGAACTTAAGGTTTCTGGTCATCTAGAGTGTAATCAAAGGACCAGTTCCAGAATCGATTGAGCTGAAAATTATGTTTCGTTAAAACTCTAAGGAACACTCATTCACTTTAAGGGATGACTTCTCGTCAGACTACTGACAAGAAACAATAATAACAAATAATAACAAAGAATAATTAACCCTATAATTTTAACAAAGATCTTTCCCGATTTCAGTAGACCACTCCCAAAAGACCAAAGGATACCCCAAGGCAATGACTAAGAATACAAACTTCGGAAAACTAGGTTCCCTAGACTGTGAAGGTCAAACAACATACATTTGGCATTCCTCCATATTAACAGTTAAGGAACGGTGGGTTTGTGATTCATCATCACTCCTTCCTGGTCAAGGAGCTGGCAATGGTCCGAGGAAGCGGAAGAAGATGAAGAAGATATAACTAATCATCATAAAGAAACACCAAAAACGTCAAGTGTTTCTCTTCGGGTTAAAATAAGCTGTCGCTGGGAATCCAATGAACGCCAAAAGCACAGGACCGATCTATGTGAAGATAGTAGCGGGGAGGCCTACGTCCAGCAGTGTAAATAATGATGAACTAATGTCACAGTGACCCTAGCTTTCCCATTTCGAAGACCATTGGATGCCATTTAAATCCGTTATTCAAAAACAGGTAGTTTTCTTGTGACTAACACAATCAAGACCCAGTAGAAGTCTACGCAGCTCTGGTTTAAAAGAATTATATTTGCACTATCTCTTAGTTCTTTCAATTTTATTCGTCGATTTATCGCATGCATTATAACACCCGCAACACGAATAGGAGTGGTGTTTTTTCCCCCGTTCCTGGACGTCAGATATCCAGGTTACTCAAAGGTTACTCTAAAACGATTGCGGAAAGTTTCGCTTACATATTGCGCTGTAATATCTCCGAGTGTTGAAATACAACAGTAGGTACTTTCTCTACCCAACAAGATTACAGTCTTTTAATAGAACTACCGTCAAAACACTACGTCATTGGTTTGAAACGTTGCCATAACTCTCTAAAGGAATTTCATGTTATTATGGCGATTGGCAACAGAAATACGTAAGAAGATATTTGTTGTTTTCTCTGATTGAGATTTTATGTATTTATTTGGAATTTTTAAGGGTCAAGCAGTCAAATGGAAAAAATCCCTTACAATTTTGCGTGGTACATCCGTGTCATACACCCCTTTTATACGGAGATTATTGGCACCATATCCAAGAAAGAAAGGATATTGAACGGGTAAACAACGGTATAGAAAAATTATACACCATTACAAGACCTACATGTATCTAATCTATGCTATTTATGAGTGTTTTCACTATTCTTCTCGTTCTCAAGTGCCTATACATAACCGTTTTCCGTCATGGTGTGCATCTCCGCGAAGACTGAAGTGTGTGCGCGAACAAAGATGTACTCTGTATTTCATTACTCGCACAGTCTCATGGGACCGCCATCTTGATTAGGTAAGTAGTTTTAACAGGACGACATAATCACAGTGGATAATTCTCCAGAGAAAGTAATTGTTTTCCTTTTGACGTAATCCATTAGGCGCCCTTTTTTGACGTCACCCTCTAATTGGGGAGTATTTGCTTATATCGACGAAAAATGTCCACGGGTCCTTTGTTTTTGGCTAAGTAAGTACGAACGTTTGAAGGATAGGAAAGAAAGTCTTCCTAAATGTCGTTATGCATCCCAGTCACTCACTATCTCCGACCTAACAAACATCTTTGTGCAGGGTCTAACTTTCTGTGGTCTACTTGAAAGCCCGTGGAAACGCCTTCGAAGACTCTGAACCCAAATGGGAAGATGTAGCTCCAAGTTCTTAAAGTGGGTCTGCCTCGACGGAACGACAACATGATGTGGATGTGGAGAGGTTTTGCAAACTATGGTCTACCTCCTACCTGAGCCCAAAACCAAGCAGTCAGTGACCTCTGGGCTGCCACCAACGATGCCGTGGACGTGGCCAAGTTTTGTACCAGCAAAATTTGAAATACTGTTCTGCCGCCAGTACGAAGAAGAACAGCAGTAGGCCAGAATGAGAGAAGTATGTTGAAGAGTGTTTATTTTGACCTTTCATGAAGTCTTCGGAAGAACAGGGGCTAGCAGGATCATAATAGAATAGGGTTTTGTTGCCCTATGATCATGTAAATGCATTTACAATAGTAAAGATATTGGCATATTGCTGTCCGGAAAAGTGTCTTTTATTTTTCGACAAATACTATAAGGAAAATCATAGGAAATACAAAAATAAAGTAAGAAAACGAAAACAAAACGAGCGCATTGGCGCGCAAATTGTTTACATTTTATTTTTAACAACCCGGCCGGCCGGGCGTGGTTGTCTCGTCATTCTGCCTTTGGGTACGGTCCAACTGAAAAAGTTTTGATGGTATATTTTTATTTGTGTTGTTCTTTTTACATTGACTTTGAAAAATATATAATACCTATACCTATGATTTGTTTACATTCTCAGCGTGTTCAGTAATCCAAGAAATAATTCCGTATTACATTTTGTAACGCGAGATATCTGCTTATCTGCTAAATTTTCTCATAATATAGTGGATCGCAAGGTCGAATCCCAAGCGAAATTAATTAAAAATACTTTCTAGTAATTTCCTTCGCACACGCATTTTTCCACACGGCAGAAGTCATATTCTTATCAGTGGTCATCAAAATACTGTTAACTGGTCGAGAAGCCTATTTATTTCTCAAAAACATGTAACCAACCTAGCCTTGACTATGAAGCACTTTACAGTTTTTCACTCACCGGAAATAAAACCGAGATTATTTTTATCACCAAAAAGTTTTATCGTATTTCTTTAGTCTAACAACATCTAAGCCTCGCCTTGACATTAAAAAAAACAACGTCACTCAAAATTTTCCATTGACAGCGGCTGAAATGCGCATTACGCGCGTTTTTGTACGTCATGTCATCCACTCAGTAGCGATGATACGGGGAAAGTGAAGTTCAAGGTCTTGAAATGTCATGTCATGATTTCCTGAGTGATTCATTAATTGAGATTGTTATTGAGCTAATCAGACACTGTCAGATAGATTAACAATTATTAAGTATTAATAAACACTTTGTGTAGCGTTTATAAGGCCACATGTCTTCTGAAGAGTCAATATCGATCTCTTCTATCCATCATCTGCCTAGCCTTTTCCCAACTATATTGGGAACGGCTTATAGTCCAACAGGATGCAGCTCAATAAAAGAGTTTAACATGGTGCAACTGCATCCTATCTCCACAACCCAGTATCTGGGTAATATGTTACTCCTTGGAAAGACTGGTTGACAGACTTTGGGGCCATCTGATCTACAAACGAGAGCCAGTTGTGCCATTCCTTTAAAAACAAAATTGCGTCTCGAAATACAAAAATGTGAATGTTATGTTGGTAGCTAAATAAATCGAGGTCGCTGGCAAATAATTTAGACCACAATAACTGCAGCTAATTTAAAAAAAAAGCACTAACGCTATCGAACAAAACCTCCTTTTATTTTTGTGACATAAAACGCTCACCGATTTTATCTCACAATACAAACAACAGTCCTTTCAGTTCTATAAATATCTAGGACAATACGACCGCACTGAAAAGGCTGAATGGGACGCTACCTGTGTCTGTTGTGACATTTTCATAAAATAGAACGCTATCGGACTCCCAAGCGAATTTTGACAGCTGTCATTTCAGTTGGCGGTAACGATAAAATCTGCGGGCGAATTATTTAAGGTCACTAAAGTTCCTTTTAGAACAAAGAATTAAGATAATAAGTACAAAAATAGCGGGGTTTTAATAAAAGAGAAAGGTTTTGTTCGTGAAGGGTTTACACAGAGGGCTTGTCCAATTTATCTGAAAGCTCTTTTAGAACATTGCTGCGAAAGAAATCTCTAGATATACGAATAGGATGTAATCCATTAACGATTCGATTGAAACGGAAAGTTTAGATAACGTTTCGTAATCCTCTAGACATTCTCATAAACGATACGTGTTTCCCAATCGCAGTTTGGGGCCTCAGAATTATAGCCATACTAGACTTTAGAGAAATATTTATAATTTAAATATTTCTCATCGAGAGTGACCCGTCGTCCTCCACGCGAGCTAAGTGTGATGGATGTCCCTTCGCGTCCTCACGATGTCTTCAAATATTAGGGATTTTTCGAAATTTATCAAGATATTTATTTCTTTGCTATAATTATGCATGCTGTTTCGTAACTTGATCTAAGTTCATGTTTTATTCAAACCGCTATTATGGTTTTAACGCACTCAAATTCAGTCCAAACTGGGTGTTTATTTTTCGGTATTTTGTAACTATTACTCTGGTCACTCTATAGTAAAATAGCAACAAAAAAACTTAACAAAAAAGAAGGTACAAAAAGTTGATAAAATTCAACTTTTATTGCATTTGACACTTAACTCGTTTGGATACGCGTGGAAGTGGCAAATCGCGTTCGGATAAACGTGAATCCCTGTACTATTATGAAATATGTGCGTGAAGTGACATTTATAATGATTTTTGTTATCATCAAGATAATTTATCAAAGTAATATCACTTCGAACCCTGTTTTTAAGTCATGCAAGATTCCTAACGAAGATTTCTTTCAGTGTTTGAGAGCAGTAGCGATGAAATCATTTGTCCAAAGTGACTGTCTTGTTGCGAGCCTTTAACTTGTAAGTCGCGCTGGACCACCATTGCTTCCAATCTTGAACCTTATTATCATACTGGTGAAAAATCATAAACATCCTTAATAATTGGCGCCATGTCAGTTCGCCAGCCTATTCAAAAACCCACGCCAATAGTGTCCAAAAAGTATTACAGTTGAATAGTTAGCCAGTGTTTTTGTAGTCGCGAAAAATATATTTAGTTCAGTAAATAGGTTGATCGTTATTGGATTGTGAGTATAAATAGAACGAGAGATAAGAAATGTTCGGAAAACTAACGTGAAATTGAGCTATGTAGTTTTGTCTTTACATGAGAACTGTTATTTCGTTATACAATGCGGTGCTGTACCACCATTTCTACCAGAATTACTATAATCTTTCTTCAGGACTTCAATCTTTCTATTTAGTTTGTGCTGATCTAGTTTATACTGGTTTTATTCCCACTAATATCTCGGTCTACAGCTGCCGTATCTATCAGGAATATTTCTTATGGAAAAGCTATTTGGAACTCATTTGTTATGCTAGTTAAAAAGCATCCCATGATTAATTATATTGTAAAAAGCATGAGCTAAAATATAAGAGTAAAATGCTTTAAAGTATTTCAAAATGGCTGCTTATCGCCGCCATTTTGAGTAGTGCTAATTTCGCGCCATTATGATAAAACTCATAACATCATGAGCAAGCCGTTTTATCTGTTATCCAAGCTAGAATTGCAGTTAAACACAAGCAAGTAAAAGTAATCTATAAATAAACATTGTATGCATAAAAGCAAGATTGTAAAATGATATTATTGTAGTTGCAGAAATACTGAGAATTTCACATAAGTACATATAAATTTTACGGCACGGTACACACTGATATGATAATATGAGTGTAGGTACTTCATATAATACCACATGCAACTAAAATGTGTAAGTACAATCATCAAAAGAGTTAACATGTCAGCTAACTACATCTTTTTAAAACTAGTTGTGTGTGCTCAGTTCTCAAATCATGCACTGCCAAGCCTTTTCCCAACCATGTTGGGGTCAGCTTCTAGTCTAATCGGATGCAGCTGAATACCGGTATTTTACATGGAGCGTCTGCCTATCTGACCGACACAACCCAGTTAGTACTGGGTAATATTATACCCCTTGATAAGACTAGTTGATAAGACTTTCGGGCCACTGACTACCCGTAACAACTGTCAAAGATGTCACTACTCAGATAATATTAATCATTGTTCTTGTTGGTTTCCTAACTGCTGCTGCTGCTGACATGAAACTCACCATGATACCTTTAAACCACCATGAAATCTGGGTCTCTTGGTGACTTTTCAACTTGGTTGTATTTTAAGATTTGTATGCCATTTTGTAGATAAAGGCGCAAAATTCAAAATGGCCACTGACAAGTGTCATTTTGAAATGAAGTTTTTTTTTTTGCGGTATCATAAAGAGAGAGGTGCTACTAAGAAAAAGACAGGAGACAAAAAAGGAATTCGATGTCAATAAACCTAACAATTTCCACAACGAGTAGACAGCTACTTAAAAGCGTGGACTATTCCATTCAAACAATCACTATTGATTGATACATTATTGCGGCTCGGCCTTGGACAGTAATGTTCTACGTCAAACGATTTAAATTAGTGGCTGTTTGTGGCATTCTTTTATTATAAGTAGGTCTATACCTTCTTGAAAGCAACGTGGAGCTTGGCACAAGCAAAGAGAGTTGATGGTATACCCAACAGTGGGTGGAAACGGACTGATGATGATTATGATCTAGTTACTGGTGAACAAAAGTAGTAAAGTATAATTACATAACATAATATCACGCATAATATAACAGTTGGAAATGGGACTAGTGTTAAATTATGATGAAATTCTTTATGAACATTAATAATAATAACATAATAATAAATCTTTATTTTCAGACCAGAGATTCATAACACATAAATAATAAAAAACAAACAAACAAACTAAATCAAAACAAAACAATTAATGACATTCTGTTTATTTTTTCCGTATAAAATAGATATTATAGTGCAATGCCACCTGTAGCGTCATTTTGTTTTATTAAAATATAGGAACGCAAGTTATTTCCATAAATTCAAAAAAGTTACGTGTTGCTTGACATTACATAACATCACTCCTGTAATCCCCGCAGGGTTAGGCAGAGGCGTACCTAATAGTACACCCACATTTCGCCAGTTAAGTTTAAGTCCCATGTAATAGCGGGTGATGATGCGAGTCGCACGGGACCGGTCAATGTGGCGATACTTGGGGGAGGCCTATGTCCAGTAATGGACGTCTTTCGGCTGAAATGATGGAGACTAGGGAGTGGTACATATCCAGTACAACCTGACCTCGCTTAGTATGAGCTTCCCGTACAATGAGAGATCAGTCTAATTTGTTTTTGCATGGCGTGATTGGTTGTCATGCGAACGGGAGGTTGACTGTACTAACCAAGCTCCAAGTTACATTAAACAAGTTTCGGATGTCAAAGTAAGCATGGCATGCAATCTAGAACTACCATATTATGTTGTTCTAGCAACAAGATAGCGTGTCTTGAAATAATAAGATGTCACGCCATTCGGTGATGCACGAAATGAAGAATAAGACAAAATGTTAACTCCATAATAATAATATGAGTTACTTGAATCAGATTTTCTTTAAATTCAGGGCGAATTTCGACTGTCCCTAGGCAAACTATCGAAAGTGAAAGGTACTTTAAAGGACTGCAATTTGAAGTTTATTTTATGGATTAATGACTATATCTGTATAAAAATTAATTTCGAACTCATATAGGGAATCCGATTTTTAATTTTATTGTCAGTAACGACAAAGTTAGGCATAAAATAATCTTCAAACCGCGGTTCTGTAAAGTAAACACTTTCACTTTCGATAGTTTTTTACCTTGGGACGGACATTCGATTTTTTAGACAGGGCAGTATGGCTAGGTACTTTAACGATTGTAGCTACAGGAAAACGGTATTAGGAGACGTCTTAATTTTTTTTTAATTATTTGCATTGCATGCACAGTATTTGAAAATATGAAAATGTTAATCGATAGAAGGAAAGGAACCTCCAGCTTACTTTTTATTATGGACCAGCAGCCCAAAAAAAAAAGTACCTCCTTTCGGTTTTTTTTTAAAATAAATAGAGCCTATGCTACTCAGGATTAGTGTAGCATTCTAAAGGTGAAAGAATTTTTGAAATCGATCCAGTAGTTTTTGAGTTTATTCGTTACAAATATACAGACTAGCTGTGTAAATTATTATTAAAATATGACTTACTTCCCTATTTCAATCGGACTTTGTTGTACAAAATTAAAATACTTGATTTAATAATGAAATGCGGTTTTAATGTATAAACATATTAAAAACACGTGACTTCAATGTCAGAGTAAATCATAAAATATTTCACCATATTGCCAAATACAATATAATTTTTTTTATGTGGGGAGGCTCAGAATGATGTACTGAATATGTGGTAACCGTTTTCGCGTCGGTGTCGCTTCCACCCTGTATAGCAGTTGCTATGGCCATTTTGAATTATATTTAACTTTATACAATTTAGAAACACTCAACTATCATGGAAAATGTTTAATAAACCACGAGTTTCGTTCTGATTTTGACACCTATGTGTCGTATATTTTTGAACCATCCATTCTAATATCATTCATTTGAAAATAACTGTTCTATATATAAAAATCTCGTGTCACGGTGTTTGTGGTCGCACTCCTCCGAAACGGCTCGACCGATTTATATATTTTTTTATGCATATTTGGTAGGTATGAGAATAAGTCGTAAAGTATATTTCACACTGTTAACTGATTAGGGGGTAGGTTACCCTAGGTCAAAAAGGTGCATTGCAATGCATACCAGGCACAACTATTATAGATGCCTGTCTGATCCTTCCACGTCTGAACAGTTTTGACAGATTTCGATGAAAATCATAATTTGATTTGGATAAACCATGACTTGTGTCTTTTCAAGCCTTGAGTTACCTATAAGTCGAGCTATATGATATCTGACAAATGCTTGCTGACAGGACCTGTCCTGTCAGCAAGCATTTGTCAGATCCACTCAAATCTGTGTGGTTTTTTCTTCAAAAGACCACCGCAGACACCAATCTGCATAGTCCTCATGTGAGTTGACCAAGATTATGTTCTGACTTTAAAAGAGACTATGAACTCTGAGTTTGTTTCGGCTGTTTCTTCTCAGAGTAGTCAGGTACGAAACACCGGCTAAATCTAGTTTAAAAAAAAGACGTGTCAAATTATTTGTAAAAACCTATTTGCATAATAAACATCCTTTAACATGTGTTAAGACAATAATAAATATATATATTTTTTTAAACTGGAAGACCTGAGGTTGGACATAGGATAATTTCTATTCAGGAAGTATGGTCCATTGAGATCATTTATATTCAATTCAATTCAATTCAAATAGCCTTTATTCAGACATATATGATGTCACATATGAACAATAATAATAGAATACTGATAATATGATTACATGCATTATAACATAGCTAAATAATAATAATTTAATTTAATATAATATAATAAATATATAACAAATAATTTTTTTTTTTTTTTCAATCTTCATCACTTAGCTTAATTTTTTATTTGAATAATATATTGATTATTAATTTTTATTTTGTTTTATTTACAATTCTAATTCTAAATCTTAATTACACCCGTCTGTGTGCCTTTTCTTGGCGAAGGCCTCTTCAACTGTCTTCATATCTCTATAGATAGCTTTTATTCCGTTTGGGTGGACAAAATCATTTTTAACCTCTTAAAAAAAAGGTAGTTCCTAATAAATCCTCATTACACAGTGAGTATTATACCTACTAATTTAAGATCAATGAACTTTTTTGGGAGTATACCGACACAGAATTTTGATTGATCTGTTTACTTTCATAAGAAGGCATTGTTTCTTTATGAGGTTAAATAGACCTGAGTATGTTTTTAAGACAAATTTCATTTAAAGGAAGTGAACTTCTTATGTTACTTTTAAATTATCTGGCAACCAAACTCTTTTGTCTGGTAGTTGCAAGCGCAACTGCTGAGCCTGGGTCCGATTCGAAGGTCGAGCAAATTACTATACATACGTAAACTCATGTTTGTGTAATTTTAGGCATACTTCTGTCTATCCCTACAGGCGGGATGTTATATTATATTTTTATTTTAATACACCAGATCCCGAACAGAAGCACATCACCAAATATTTTTTGTTAAGAGACAAGAAGAATGAGTGGATTCATTTAATGAGTTACAATATGTTGACACAATCAGAAATAACAATCCATTTTACGATGATTAATAACTCAATCATGACATGACTACGGACCGATAACAATGCAAGCATGGATGTGCAATAGAGTATTATGTATGTAGCAGGCTTCCTATTTATATACTTATAAAATCGTTTGTCCTGACTTATTGTGAACTATCACAAAGCTCAAACCACTGGAAAGATTATTGTTCAGATAGCTATTATGATGTAGGCATCTGCTAACAAAGGATTTTAGGAAATTCAACCTCTAATCGGATGACATAGGGGTTGAAAATCTGTCACCAGTGAAGCTGGTGCGGGGCAGCCATTCCTAACATAAAATGGTGGTTTCAACTATTATTTGAGTTATTTATTTCTTTATCCTGTTCGGGTTGGTTGATTAACTTGATTTAAATTTGTGCATTTGAATATGGGGTCGAAGCCGACGCGAAAATGGTTACCACATATTCAGTACATCATTCTGAGTCACACATAGAAATTTTCCACTGTTTATTAAAAAAAATCTGCTGTTTTCTACAAAAGTTGACCTATACAATCAAAATGTATGGAACAGCAGATTTTTTTTTTAATAACTAATGTAAAATTTCGCTCAGGGGCTCAGAATGATACCCTGTATAGAGGATAAATGCAGTCAAAAAGGCCAGAAAATTTTGTTTTATCTTTGTTAACGCTTGCTGATTTAGTAACAAATAAATTGTTTTTACCATTTCTTTAAAAAAACAGAATGTAAATAATTTCCCAATGCAGGAAATCTGTTCTATCTAAATTAGACCGTTAAAAATTAAATGAAATTGCAAATAAAACGTCACACTTTTTTTCTACCGCAGCAGGTAGTTGTGTTATATTATAAAACATTCCTTTCATGAGAACCCATTGAAAACAAATCCTATTTTATTGATAGAGAACATCATTTGAATGATTATTGTCTATTCAAACTAAATGGTGTCAATATCAAGCTGATATTAGAACTCTGATAACAAATGATTGAACAATTACCAATAGTTCCATGTTCAACGGTCAGTCACCGTTTTATGATGAAAACTCTGAGCTTTGACATAGCATGCGCAAGTGTATAATATTCACACTGCCGGGACACAGGACCGGACTTAGCCAGTGCACCAGTGGATTTAAATTATAAAATTGAGGAAAAAAGTCTCATGGAAATGCAGACTAGATTTTAACACTAGCCTTGAAAGCATTCAACGATTTTAAGTATTATTTTGATGTTTATTTTAAGTGTAATTTATTAAGGGTATAATGTGTTTTTCAGGTAAATTGATAACCTAACAAATATGAACCGATGATAGTACAGACGCCAGCACATCAAGCTACCCGAAACTGTCAAACATTCCCAATGAACCTTGAACCCGATTCTTTAGCGATAAAGTTGAAAATCTATTAAAGAAATTTGAAAGATTGTAATAGCTTGATGTGCTGGCGTTTGTACAAAAGAGAAAATGTACTCTAAATAACAATAATTATTATTGTTAAAACTGAAAGCTCTTACGAGTAGAGGGTAGATTGTAGGAAATCACTTGACAGGTTTTAATTGTTTATTGAGGTGATTCCCCACCACATATAATTGTCACTCACGGAAGATATCCCGTAAGTGACAGTTCAAGTTTAATTGTTATCTTATTTATCTGATGACTGATCACTTAAACTTTTTAGTTGAATGCAGAAAACAACAGTTGTTAAATTTTCAACTGTAGGTGCTGAGCCTCAACATTACAATTCCAAAAGTGCACTCAATGACTCTAACAGCATTTTGAGTTATGACCATAAACATGAGATATATTTCAAGTCTAACCATATGCAGCTGATTACCAGTATTTTACATGGAACCTAGGCAAGTTCAGCTTAACCTGAAGGCGGACCTGAGCTGCTCTTATTACTTAGCCATGAGCTCCTCTTAGTTAGGCAGACAATGATGAGGGTATTCATTAAAAATCGTAGTAGTGGTGAAATTCACTAATCTAGATGAAGCAAAAGAAGTATTTATGTAAGGATTGACAATGTGAGATTCTGTTTATTCTTTCTACCTACAAGTTATGTGAACTCATACCATGCATGAAATTCATAAAATTTTAATGCTTATAAGATTACAATTGTACAGACATGACTGTGTGATTGCCTGTTTAAAATACAACAAAAAATTATGTATTGGTATAGAATCAATCGTAATTGGGCTTAGCAGATATGCATAATATTTCCTTTAAAATGATCATAGGTATCTTGTTAGAATTATGCAGTTTTACAAACTACCCATCATTTGGTTTTGTCATGAGCACATAAAAGTTCCTGTTCCGGTATAAAACGGTTGAAAATCGAAAGCTTTTATGGTCATCGTGCAAGAGACAGAGTATTTATTAAAAATTACGCCATTACCTAATTGCAACATTCATTGCAGCCACATTCCGTCTCTAAAAGTAATAAAAACTCGATGATGATAACCTCCACGTGAAAAAAAGGTTAGACAAAAATACAAAAAAGATTGCGACACCAAGGTAATCAGCCAATTACATTGATGACGTATCGAAATAGAAGGACAATGTAAAGTGTAATACGTAATAAGTGCCGTTCCATATTTGAATATTCAGAAGTCTTATTGCGATTTGTAATCGTGTCCTAATTACGTATCTAGGTAAACAAGAAATAGCAAATGAAATAAATTAAAATGACTTACTAGTAATTCTTCTCTTCGACAGCGGGGGGTTCCAGACCAACGACATCGTAGTAATTATTGTAATTACTACTAATACTACTACTAAAATTTAACTGTTGTATTAACTTCGTCATCTTGGCGAGTCGTAATTAAGCCTTGAAGTAACTTGGGAAGAAAAACACGGTCAGACCGTAAAAATCGTACAAATTGCGTAGTACACACGAACACGAACCAAAGAAGTGTAAATTGGTTTGATTTGATGAATAATCAACATGAAGTGCGGGCGAAAGGTGTTAACTTGTTATTTAAGAAGTTGACTATTTACATACAAAATACACGTGACCGAAGGCGTCTGAATTTGGTAGCATAACATAATTTTTCCATAATGGCCACCGGATGCGTGACGTTTCTATTCTCGAAAATTACGTTCCGATATACGAGCAGAGTAACTTCATTGCATTCGAAAAAATCGATGACATAATCGGTCCTTTGTTTTAAGAAAATATAAAGACAGTATATAATAAATAAAATAAAACGAGCTATTCAAAGCATAATTCTACGCTATTTTCGTACTATTAGAGCCATTATGCGACAAAATAATGAAAATCAATACTTTCTTTGACAACCACGAGTTGCCATGGAAAACGTTCCGTTTCTACAAAACAAAACGTCAACAAGGACCTTAGTGAAGTGAGCCACAGTACTATCGATTGGGCCGCGCCGTAATGCGTACATAACAACAGAGAATCGATTAAAAACTTACCGATTCCGAAAAAGTAACGATGGCATACTACTCGTTGGAGACTCAATAACGTTTAATTTTTTTTTTATCATGTAACTGGATGCCGGCAAGGCATATAACGTCATAACTTCACTTTAATTTACACTGCACCGAAACAAGATCTTCCAATTAAGGAATGATTAGTCTTTTTACTGTGTAGCACATTAAAATCGATGACACTTTTATGAGTTTTTCTAGTATTCAGTAGAAACCTGGGTAACGACATTCAGGTTCTGCGGCGTGTCCACGACTAGTGCTGAGTTAGTCGCCGCAGCGACGGTATAATACTATATAAGTAGGCAAACTCCACCCTCTATTTTTAGGGAGTATGGGGTGAGACACACGGGTGGACTTTATAATGTATTTTACTTAGTTTAATAGGTATGGAAATTCAGTAAACTGAGTAATAAAGTAGATTGGTTTATGGAGTTAACAAAGAAAAAAAAGCAGTAATAACCTTCTTACACTTTTTGTAAGATAAACAGTAACAGAACAGGGAATAAACCGGCTCTTTGTGCTTTAAGTATGGTTTGCAAGGGTCTACATACCATGTCCTACTAGTCAAATACTCATAAAAAAACATTACTCATATGAGGGATCGGGAATAAAATCAGATCCAGCCCTAGCTACATAATGAATACTGTTCTATCGCTGCGTAATATTTTTTACTGCCTACTTTCTAGATGCTAGGTGGGTACATCACGAGTGAAGGTCTTTTAACTAGGGTAACTATAAAAGCAGTCTTTTAATGGTCTAGATCAAACCCGAGTTGCTTATGTATTCAAATGACAGATCCTTTTTATGCCAGATTGGATACCAACATATTCTATTTTTAACCTTCTAATTTCTATTTCCATTTTTCGCGTAGTGTGGTCCGACTGGGAGTCCCGCACAAGCGCAGAAGACTCCCGTGACGTCATTATGTTTACACCCCCGCTCTGGCACATTCGATTGTTTTGTATTTGGAGCGATTATAGACCTTATGGTTTTTGATATTGGAAAATAAAATAGAAAGTAAATCTATTTAAATTCCTTCCTTTCCTTCTTGAATAATATTTTTTACAGAAGATTAAATTTTTTTGCAAGTAAATAGGTACTTCAGTACTTTGTCTCGGTACAAAAACCGCATGGCAACCAGACGTTTCTTCGATCCGACCTGCCTGCGTCACTTGAATTTAAAAAACGAACTCTTAGTTTTTAATTCTGATTAAAAATACATTGTCCCATCTAGGTACTGAAAACGAAAACCATAAAGAACTAAAAAAAAAAACCTTTTTTTTTAAATTGTATGTTCGGTATTTTAATTACAAAATCTTAATTTCATGCAGAATTATGTAGAAAAAACTAGAACATTATTTAAGTGTCCAGTCCATGTACCGAATGGTACCAACCTCATGTTCAATGCGCAACTTTTTATTCGATTTGGCGTACGTGACGCATTCATTTTCTTGCCCTCCTACTCGCCCTTCATGCCCTTTGTTACGTCTAGGTACATACGATCATCGATTTATGTAAATCATGATTGCGCATTGCTGTCAGTTTTCTTTCATGAGTTTATCAGCTGATATTTCGCAAACAAACACTATTCTCTGAACAATATTACAAATTTTTACTGCTTTAGGTAATATTAACACGTTTAAATGAAGGCGACATTAAGTGCCAGCGACCTTGAGGAAGTCGTCGAGCCTTCGCGGTTCAACGAGCACCAAGTTTATTCGAAAATACAACCCCCCTTGATTTACCAAACACAATATAAATAAAAGCCGTATACTAAAATATGGGTCATTAAATTGTCTTTTAGATGGTCAAAGTTTCATGCAAATACAAATGATAGTTTTTGCATGGTTTGCATTTTAGCCCGCGTTAGACATTACTTTACAAATCAATTACACTATGTTATAAAAATATAATTTCACATTTTCATATATCAAATTATGGAGAAAATTGTCTAGTCTAACATATATTTTTTTCAAAGAAATAAGACTACAAGTTTAGACGTGATGTTCAATTTCAAATCATTAAAAGTCGTATTTCTGTGCCTTAAATCATTGGCTGTCGTTTGCATAGAAATTGATCATTATTCATTAACCTCAGGGGCTAGACAAACTGACATTTTATCAACTGTAAAAATAGAAAAGTCAGAAATGTATTGGATTGACATTATAATTACGCAACTGCCAACCGTCTTGAAAACGATTGCCGCTTGACTGGGGCTTAGTTCTCTCCCAAAATAGCTTTTGACTGATGCTAACCTTAGGTCCCTAGGTCATTTATGGTTAGGTTGATCCGAAAGTAATTAAAGGGGGTTGGGTGACGCGATGTTGCGGTCGACTGTGAAGTACCTACGGGTACACTTGCCTAGAATATATACCTATAGGTATCTCTTTGAAACAGACTGCTTGAATAATGATGACCTCTCAAACCTCTAGCCAGTCGAGGCGTTGCTGTTTACTTTTTTAAATTAATAAGGGGTTCTAATATCAGTATGCACTCATTCACTGAATTATGCTCGAGTTGCTTCTATGACAGTTTCACAAAGGACCTGGTGACCTGGAATTACTCCTGCTTTAAGACGTCTTAGTGACCCCCTGGTGACCTACCATGACATCTTAAAGCAGGAGTAATTCCAGTTTGGGAAAGAGATGGCGCTAGACGACCTGTATGGCTGTATCTCTTTCCCACACTGGAATTACTCCTGCTTTAAGACTTTATAGTAAACCCCCTGTACTTGTTGAATATGCCTTCAGAACTTAAGTACTGAAGGCATTTACCTGATATACATAAGTAAGCTTTTTAAATAACTTAAGTTCGTTCCTGGCAGTTGCCACTGGGACTTCAAGATTTGAAAAAATGCTAAGCTGAGCCAATAGGAGCCTGAAAACTAGAAAACAGTTAGTTTCGGGAGCGGAATAAAATCCTTAAAACATAGAATATAAATCCAGTTAGGGAGTAGGAAGACTGGAGTCATAGATAATAAGTTTTGGAAAAAAAAATGTGTTTCAATACGTAAGTAAATAGGGTTGAAAGTTGCTTGTGTCCTATACTTGAAGCCAATCGAGAAACACGTGGAAAGGTACTTTGAAATACCTTGAATGAAGCAACGTCACGTGGTTGGTTTTCCAGGAAATGAATTGGGTCAGTGTACTGTGCAAATAGGTTACGAACTTTGCGCTCGTGGCGCATAGACGGTATAGTTATACGTAGTTTTGTATGCAGGTATGGTGGAGCTCATACAGGTACTGGATAATTGAAATAAAATAATAATTACCCTACGAATGGTTGAGTGAAACTACAAAGACAGAGGATTCGGATTTCTACAAGAACTCCGAATCCTCTGTCTTTGTAGTTTAAAAGAGTGTCCATGGAGTTTCTTGCCCGTTCTTCTCCATAGAGATCTACGTTAGGGAATGGGTAACTGGGACTGTAGGTAGCTACTTTTCATTGTTGTCTTTGTTTCGACAATTCAAAAGTGCCTGTAACTGGCCTACTTGAAATAAATGCTTTGATTTTGATTTGGGTTGTCCACTCTTCAGGATGGGTCGGTTTCCGGCGACTCATCGTGAAAAATGGACAAGCTAATTCTTTATTTCGTCCTTTGAACTTGTAGTTTTTAAATATGAATAAACACAAACACTAAAGACTTTTTCCCATTAGCAGAAACTAAAGAACACTACGTGCTGTGATCCATGTCCATCTATCAACCTACCTGCAGTAGCATGACCACCGTAGAAACGGGTTTAGTCGACGGACAAATCGACAAAATGACAGATTTCTTTTGTTGATCTGGCATTTTGTCGATTCCTTCGTCGAGAAAACCCGTATCTACGGTAATCATGCTACGTGTGTTGGTCAAGTTGATTCACAGAAAGAGAACTTTAAAACAATTTTCTTGGCTCATCAACATGGAATCTCGGTAGCGACCATTTAGTTTCAACTTCAGTCAGTGACTACTTAGGCATGCCTGAGTCACAATACACATTGCACACTGATTAAATTCATTAAGAAACACAAATATTGCACCTCAGCAAAATTTAATACATGCTCTATCTTTCGCACGTCGTGTTACTAAATAATTTCAACAGTGCAAGGTGCAACAGTGTTTTAATTATTTTAATTATTGCTTAGCCCTTACCTTCTCTGAACAAGAATCATTACTGTGACTCTTATTAATTCATCATCTTTATAATTGGCAGACTTGTGCCAATGCTAGGTGTAGGCCTTGTCCCTCTTGTGCTATTCCACTTGGTCTGTCTGAGTCTCACACAGGGGGGTTACTATGACGTTTTAAAGCAGGAGTAATTCCAGTGTGGGAAAGAGACAGAGCTACACAGGTCGTCTAGCGTCATCTCCTTCCCACACTGGAATTACTCAGTTACACAGTAAAACAGTTTAATTTTAAACAGTTTCAAAACTAAAGACTCTAGGCTGTTCATTGCAAATAGAACGAGACTTCCATTTTATGTTAAACTAGCGACCCGCCCGGCTTTGCACGGGTGCAATATATATACAACATTAGCTTTAGTATATGCGAAACCTGATATACGTGTCTAGTATTTTTATGTAAAGAATCTATGTACAAAATTTCAAAACTGTATCATGAAAAATCACAAAGTTATAAGCTTGTTCTGTTACCTAGTTGTCCGGACAAAATCCTGGCCACCACGCAGCGCGCGCCTCCAGCATCGTCTTGAGTTCATTGATAATAATAATTTGGCAGTAGGTACCTAAATTATTGCGATAGGTACTTAAAGTCGCTCGGTGTCCAACTTTTAACTTTTTTAAATATTTTTGGGAAAAAATATAACATGGTTTAAAAATTATTGGAATCGATTCAGTTACTTATTCTGAACAAACTATATTCAGGTTTCGCATATACTAAAAATAATGTTGTATAGAAACCTTCCTCTTGAATCACTCTATCTATTACTGAAAACCGCATCAAAATCCGTTGCGTAGCTTTAAAGATCTAAGCATACATAGGGACAGACAGCGTGAAGCGACTTTGTTTTATTCTATGTAGTGAAGTAAGGGCGTGGCAGGATTTGGACAAGTTCCAAAAATTCGGGATTGCAAAAGTGACTTCACTCCAACAATTCTTGTTTGAGAAAAACACGTTTTGAAAATATTATAACATTTGCAAATGTAGAAAAAACCTTACCTATGATGGCATGGAGTTTCGGTAATGTGGAATGACATGCTAGCTAGCGTTTATGCAAAGTTCTAAGGTATTTAAAACTTGCTAGGTTGCGCTAGACTAGTGCATTTGTAAGCAAGATTCTGAGTAACCTTCGTCGTCTGCAAAATATTATGTAGGATTGTAAATAAGTTGATTTATTTGGAAGGTTAAGAAGGTATGTTGGATGTTGTCATGCTATTGCATAAAGAACGAATGGGTATGTATGTTATTGTTGGTAAAAGGCAACTTAATATAGAGTGTAAACAAACCCTTCACGAAGCCGTCAACCAAGCATTCTGTACATCAAACTAAGTATCTCTACGCAAAAATTATTGCTGGGAAACGACATTTTTTTTTGGGGGTGAAAAATCACGTTTTACGGTAGAACTCGATGGAACGCACTCAAAGCATTGTGCTGATGGATGGATTAAGTACGGAGGTATTTAAAAAAAAAAACTTGTGAAAATGTTGGAACTTTGACCACCAATATCTCCGTAACTAGAAGGTTCCCAGGTATGGTCTAGAACAAAATATATATCGCAAAGACAGGGAGAACAAGTGCCTTTCGGCTTCGTTGAGGGTCTATTTACACCCTTTATAATACGGGGTGGAAGGGTGTCACCGACGCGAAACGGTTACAACGTATTCAGTACTGCTAGTACAGCTGATTTGTTAAAAAATAACCGATGAAAAATTTCTATGTGGGGTGGATGTACTGAATTGGTAACCGTTTTCGCGTCGGTGTCCCTTCCACGCCGTATAAAACTGTAGCGTAGAAGAAAGTAACTACTTAAAAGATTTTAAATGGATTTACGACTGCTTGTATCACAAACCAGACTCAATACGCCTGACACTATCGTTATAGATAAAAAAGGTAGAATGAAAATTTAAATATTAAACGCATAACTTAAAAACTTAATAAGCGATTCGTGGTGGGGGCCTCATATCAGATAGAATGTTAAAGAGGAAAGCAAGCATGGTAAATAAATAGACGCTTTCCAAAGAAAATCATGGTTTAATTTAGATAAATCAAGTTACAGTAGAATAAATACTTAAAAGTAATACTAACGAAATACCCACAGTAGTTTAGAAAGCTAGTTTAGAAACATAGTAAGGTACTAAAACAGTAATTGTGATCTTCTTCAACAAATTACCAAATACTTGCATCAGTGATATCGTTTTAGGCTTAAAAAGTATAGCAATCGAATCATCAGAATCAACACAACTTATAGAATTTGGCACAACATTGTTGAAGGGAAGATTCTCTAAATTCACCTTAGTATTCTTAGCCAAAGAGTTTAAATTCACAGTTGGGTTATCGCAAAAAATGTCTCTTGGTAGTGGGAAATACGCTGTCTCTTCCAAAATGTCTGATGCTTTCTGGCAAGGGATATTAAACATTGACAGACTTGACATAGGGTTCATTGCAGTCTGGCCAGAAATTAAGTTCCCTAATTGCTTCGGATTTTCGTACATTGTTGGATTGAAATCATTCTTGCAACTATTTTTTTGTCTAAATATGGGTACTAGCTTTGCTGTTTCCTTTTCTGAATCCTGATTTTGTTCTTTCAATTTCGCTAACGCTGACGCTATTTTAGATAGTATCTTGCTAAAATCAGCAGTTTTATTTTTGGGTACAGTTATATCTTTGAATATTTCTGTTTTATTATCCGCAGGTTTATCAAGCATGTAGGATCTATCATCAATGATTTCTTTTATACTCTTCAGCCTTTCCTCTACAATTTTGTCAAAATCTGGCATCGTTGGTTCTGGAAACATTTCACAATTATCAGTCTCCGTGTTTTTTTCTTTCATTTCTTCCTTTATTTTTTTACCTTCATCCTTGTTTTCCATTTCATCGGAGAGAAGAAATTTGATTATCTTGACAACGTTGTAAAGTCTTTCTTTTTTAATTTTGGAGGTGCTTTTGAGTGATTGTAAGGCTGGCATGAGCTCGTCCCATTTCGTATCGGTGGAAAATGAAGTCGATGGCTTCGGGTTCTGAATTACCACTGGGTTTGGTGATGACGATGTTATATCGTCGAGGGTTTGTGATGAGACTTTCTGAAAGAGATTAATTTAGTTTTCAAACAACATTTATGGTAAACTTATACTGTCACTTACGGGATATGTTCCGTGATTTTGCTTTATTTTGAGCCTCCGATATTTCGACACTGTTGCAAGCGCCATGATCGCGGGTTGACTGGAGGATGCGGGTGGATGGAAAATAATTTTTTAGGAGCAGACAAATCTGTCTAACCTCTTTGAATATCTCCCTCTTTTCTCTTTTAACATTTTTTTTAAATTAGAGATCATGTGTTCCGAAGTAAGACTAAGTTATTAAGAAGGAGAAATAAACGTAGAAAAATATTCTATAATTTGTAAATGCTAAACCTACATTATAAGTATGAATAAATAACAATAATCGCCAGCCCCCACCCTTCTTGAAGTTATTTGAATAAGAATAAAAAAGTAATTTACTCACACTTAAAATCACACAAAAGGCAAATAATATTACTCTCTTATTCATTTTCTTCAATAAGTTAACTTAATTCACAACAAACTTCAATAACTATTAACTTAGCAATAAATCAATCGATTATAATCGCAAGGTTTTGTATACTTCATTTATCGCTTACGAAATCGCAATAAAAATAATCGGTTTCAATATGACATAACAATCACTGTGTCACATCACTATCGGAACGATAAAATTCAAAATGACACCAGAATTTTAACAATATATTAGTCAAATGTAAGTTTATTTTATAATCAGATTGTTGGAAAGCTTATCATTCTTAGTAAAATATTCTAGTTGCTATTATTAAATGTTTTTTTTAAGTTAAACATAACCACATGGTTTTAAGATTATGAAACTGCCTCACCAACCACATCGAAAGCAAAATATTAACAGACCTATACCACGTTGTCAATGGAAAACATACGTATAGTGCTGCATGATTCTTTTGGCGCGTGGCTTAAATAAGAAGTAACTATGCCATCTTATTTTTTCAATTTTCACGAAAATGTTGAACAACAACGCCCTCTGTCAATTTCATTCAGGCGCCAGAAGATCCCTGTAGCACTGTACTATACCATAAAAACAAATGAAAAGTTTTCCTTTTGACAGTGCCAAGTACTGGCTCATTTTTCACAAAACCTGGACAGAATGCCATTTAAAAAGAAAATGTTTTTTTTTCCCCTCTAATGGCGGGGCTATTACATTTTTTTTTGTCATCTAGTAGCCTGAATTTCTTCAGTAGGTACTATACGTATCATCATCATCATCATCATCATTTCAGCCGAAAGACGTCCACTGCTGGACATAGGCCTCCCCCAAGTGTCGCCACATTGACCGGTCCCGTGTGACTCGCATCCAGCGGATCCCTGCAACCTTCACCAGGTCATCGGTCCACCTAGTGGGAGGCCTTCCAACGCAGCGTCTTCCGGTTCGCGGTCGCCACTCCAGAACTTTTCGGCCCCATCGGCCATCCGTTCTGCGAGCAATGTGCCCTGCCCACTGCCACTTAAGTTTGGCTATTCTTTGGGCTACGTCGGTTACCTTGGTTCTCTTGCGGATGTCCTCATTTCTGATTTGATCACGCAAGGAAACTCCGAGCATAGCCCTCTCCATTGCCCTTTGGGTGACTTTAAGCCTTCTGATAAGGCCCATTGTGAGCGACCACGTTTCGGTCCCGTATGTAATCACTGGCAACACACACTGGTCATAGACTTTCGTCTTGAGACACTGCGGTAAGTTGGACGAGAAGATACCACGCAACTTCCCGAACGCTGCCCAGCCGAGTCGGATTCGACGATTGACCTCTTTCTCGAAGTTAGACCTACCTAACTGGATCGTTTGTCCCAGGTAGACATAATCGTCTACAACTTCGAGTGTAGAGTCTCCGATCTTGATAGGAGTGGGTGTTACATGGGCATTCAACATGATTTTGGTTTTGTCCATGTTCATTTTAAGACCCACTCTTTCGGAAGCTCTACTAAGGTCATCGAGAATTGTACTGAGGTCCTCCATGGTCTCAGCCATGACCACTATATCGTCGGCAAATCGAAGGTGAGAGATGTACTCGCCATTGACGTTGATGCCTAGCCCTCTCCAGTCCAGAACCTTGAAGATATCCTCCAGTGCAGCGGTGAACAGTTTCGGAGATATGACGTCTCCCTGTCTCACGCCTCGCTGCAGAAGGATAGGTTCCGAGGTCTGATCCTGAAGTCGGACTGACATGGTGGCGTTTTTGTACAAACACTTTAGCACCTCGATGTACCGATAGTCGATTTGGCACCGTTGGAGAGACTGCAGTACAGCCCAAGTCTCGATCGAATCGAAGGCTTTCTCGTAGTCCACAAACGCTAAGCAGAGAGGCAGGTTATACTCTTCGGTCTTCTGTATAACCTGCCGCAGCGTATGTATGTGGTCTACGGTGCTAAAGCCTTTTCGGAATCCGGCTTGTTCGGGAGGCTGAAAATCGTCAAACCTGCGCGCGAGACGATTCGTGATGACTCTTGAGAACAACTTGTAGACATGGCTTAGAAGTGAGATGGGCCTATAGTTCTTCAGCCGGGCATTGTCGCCCTTTTTGAAGAAGAGTACCACCACACCCCTGCACCATGCCTGCGGCGTCTTCCCCTCGAGTATGACGGAATTAAACAGCTTCTGAAGGGCCTTAAGTACCGGTTTTCCACCCGCCTTCAGGAGTTCGGCCGTAATTCCGTCATCACCCGGTGCCTTGTTGTTTTTACGTATACGTAAAAACAACAAGGCACCGTTTTTTTTGTCTATACGTATACTAAACTTAAATAAAACGTAATAACGTAAATCAAAAAGTTTAGATTTTTTTTCGATTCCCAAATCGGGCAAAGGAACAGTAACAGTCACGGAAGTTTTATTTTACATGCCATAAAAATCTATTGAAATCCAGCATACAGCATACTTCAGTCTATGCAAACATTTGTTTTATCAAACTCAAATGGCCCCACTTATTAATACAATAATGTAAGAATAGGATACAAATTAAGAAATTAATTACACTACTTGATAAAAATGAAATTTGTCAATTTCTTGTGACATACTTTACTATAAATGGTGGTACAAACGAAGGGAAAGTACATTCAAAGTTTGTATTAGAAGAAAAACTAAAAAAATATGAAATCCTTCGCTTTTGTTCTTGTCGTGGTGCAGGCTGTTCTAATCCAGGTAAATATGTTTTAAAATATTATGCTCTTTTGACAGGTTCCATCTTTCCATAACATCATCATCATTCTCCTGCCCTTATGCTGGTTTCACACGAGGGCAGAACAGTGGGCAGCACTGTACTGCTACTGTTTGAATGCACAGGACAGAACAGTACTGTCGTGACAGTACTGCCCGCCGGTCTATTTTTTCGGGGCAGTTTGCTTCCCCCACCACCTTTCTCGCTCGTCTGTCTTGTGGCTGGACTCTTGTGAACGCGAGGGCAGTGCAGTGCAAAGAGCAGGACACTGAGTGCGCACGTTCTGATTTGTTTTAAGTTTTTCTTTCCTATTTATATTTCTTTTTACAGTTTCAATTAACTTGAGTAAGTGGCGTAAATGTTGCCGTTGTCGTCGTCGTCGACGCTCCATCGCTATTACTCGCGGACTGTTCTATATTTAAACGCCACTGTCCTTCCAAACTGTTCTGTCTCACTGTTCTGCCTCACTGTTCTGCCCTCGTGTGAAACCAGCATTATCCCAATTTGTTTGGGGTCGGCGCAGCATGTCTTCTTTTATATTAGGTACTCGTTATCTCAGCAGTCACCTCCTTTCTTTTATGTCTTCCTCTACTCTTAAAGCCACATTCATACTCAACATTCTCCTAACTACATTTTCCTCATTCCTCCGCATTCATGTTTTGTGAACTTTTTCATCTAAGTAGGTATTTACGCATTGCATACTCGTCACATACAATTTTAATTTTCGAGTCTTTGATTGTCTGTGGTTCCGCATGGCTTTTGAATTTTGTTTGATATGTACGGGCGAAGATTTGGAGTACCCATATTGATTCCTTCACCAAACTTTGCAAGGGGAATCGGGAACGCTTGCGTAGTATAATTTGGTGGTCTACCACTGTCTGAATAGCCTTATTTTAGTGCCCAACAGTCTCTATGTTTTAAAAATATGCCTTCGTACTTGACTCGCCCGTAACTTTCTTCTTATTGTACCTAATTATTATTTTCCATTTGAATGTCATCGTAACTTGTTTAACCTCAATAATCAACAACTATTCACATTAAAAAAAACTATATAAGGTCTATCTTTTCATACACGAAATATTTTAAGAGTAACGTCTATAAGTCGTAAAGTCGCCAGAGTTTTTGTTTTTACGAAATTATTATAATTCTAAAATGTTTGAGACTTTTTGCATAAAACCTTTACTCCCTATTCTAACAATGACAGTAGGTAAATACGACGTAGTAAACTAGCATAATCAATGTTCAAAAATAAGGAGCTAGTATTTATTTTGTGGGTCAAGTAATTTTAAATTATTTATTTTTTATAAAAAAAATATACTCAGATAAAAAAAAATCCCTTAAAATGGCTTCGTTATAGCTGTTAGATGATTCTCTGAAAATATTTCGTGTATGAATAGTTAGACCTTATATAAATGGTGTAAAATACCCGTAACGAAGCCGAAAAGCACTTGTTTCCCCGTCATTGCCATCATTTTTTTGTTCTAGACCATACCTGGGAACCTTCTAGTTATAGAGATATTGGAGGTCAAAGTTCCAATTTTTTCCCAGGTTTTTTTTTTAAATCTACTTTTTAAGGTTATAACTTTACTTTAATTAGGTACCTCCATGACCCGTTTACTATTCAAATCATCTATCAGAACAATGTTTTGAGTGCGTTACATTGAGTCGTTTCCCAGCAATATTTTTTTCGGAGGGTTGATTAGTTTGATGTACATAATATTTGGTTGGCGGCTTCGTGTTTGCACCCTGTATATCTAACAGCATCTTTATTTCATTGTCCACAGAATGCCTACAGTCAAGTCATAAGAGCAGGGCCATGCGGGTGCGGCGCCTCTTTGATTTCCAACCCGATCATCAGCACCCCTGTGTACTGCACAGTGGCCCAACCCAGCGTCGCAGCGAGCTTGGCCGATACCCTCTCTCTCCTCACGGTTAGCAGCTTGCTGGCTGAGAGCCTCCCGCTGAATCCTAATGTGGTAGCAGCCATCCCTGTGCCCGTGTCTGTAGCACCTGCTTATGCTCCTGCCTTGGCTTATGGAGGATGTGGCTGTGGGTGTGGGTGTGGTGGATACAATGGACTGGGATATAGCTACATCTACTAAGGTGGACTATGGGTTGGTGTGCCGGTGTTGTGTGTAGGGTGTTTGGTAAGACGATTTGTTCTGTGAAAGGATGTGGTGAAAACGATATAATTAAAACGAAAACTATGCAGGGTGTAAGGGACAGCCCTCCACAAACTGTCAGGGTGCATTCAGTTCCTTATTTTGAATCATATTCCACCGGAATTTTTCTACGTTTTTTTTTCAGTTACTATCTATTCCTTTATTTCAATGTAAAAATTGCATTCCTTCTACGCAGCACTCCATTTATGTAAATAATACGGCTAAAATAAAAAAATCCAATAATGGATGTTGAAATACTGTAACGAACGACGCGTGAAATCAGCTGTTCACTTCCAGCCTAGCTAGGTACAGAGTTCATCAAACTCGTCGTCGCGCTTGCCGTTTGCTACGTACGTTTTGCCACGGTAACGGTACATTTCGTTTCAGGAAATAAAACAAATCAAATTTATTGGGTTCCCATAACATTTCTGAAATAATTTTTTGTACCGGTCTCTTAAACACTGTTTTAAGCTTTCACGGTTTACAACTAAACTTGTACTGTCACTTACGGGATATCTTCCGTGACAACAAACAATGAACAATCACGGAAGATATCCCGTAAGTGACAGTACAAGTTTTGTACCGGTCATCTTAGTATGATATACTGAATTCAACCCATCAGATTGTGGAGAACTGTCCCTTACACCCTGTAGAGTAGTGTTAAAACATCATTTTTCTTGTGAAAACGGTGCATTGTTTGCGATATTTTTCTCGCACTAGCAAAAACTGATCGAGTGCGAAAAACAAACGGAGCTGCAAAGGTGTAGCCATCCGTTTTATACACCGAAATACTGATGGCCTAAATTCACTCTTTCTATACGGATCAACTTTCTAAGTCTGGCTATTTTTGAGACAACTTTGGAGAAAAAATCATGAAAATCTTAAACTTATTAATATTAGTTAAAAGGTCTCAGGCCAGCTGAGCTAAAATGTCTTGCCCTGACTTCATTCATCACCCCTCCCGCTTTAAACACCGTTCTAACAAACACCCTATATAAGGACTAACTATTCATACACGAAATATTTTCAGAGAATCATCTAACGGCTATAACGAAGCCATTTCAAGGGATTTTTTTTTTAATTGTGTATATTTTTAAAAATAAAAAATAAATAATTTAAAATTACTTGACCCACAAAATAAATACCGACTCCTTATTTTTGAACATCCATTACGCTAGTTTACTACGTCGTATTTACCTACTGTCATTGTTAGAATATGGGAGTAAAGATTTTATGCAAAAAGTCTCAATTTTTTTTAGAATTATAATAATTTCGTAAAAAAAAAACACTCAGATATTTTTTTTTTTCGTTGCTATGCGATTTTACGACTTATAGAAGTTACTCTTAAAATATTTCGTGTATGAATAGACCTTATAGAAGACCGACGCATCTTAAAAATCAGGGCGTGAAAGGATTGTGTTAGCGAACGACGGATATTTGCAACTTAGAGATTCTTTGTTCCCAAAAAGTTTGATTGAGTTGCAAATTATGGCAACTCAGTAAAACGTTTACGTATTAACGTCAATGTCGCATGTTTTTGTGTGTTATTTTATGGATTTTAATTCAGTTTATTTGGTTATTAGAATGTTGCAATATTATTAAACATAGAAAATGTGTAACTTTTGTCTACAATTTAAAAACGTTAGCAGTCCAAAGAAAATTGTATAAAACAGACAACTTTGCCAAAGGCATTTAGAATTAGATAGGTATTTTAAAGACATGATTTTTGAATAGATTCAAATTATACGACTTGATTTTCGTACTGTAAATATTTGATTATTTGTCGCAACTTTTCGAACAGTTAAATGTGTAAATATTTAAAAAAGGCAAAGTTACCAGGTGGCCTACCATGACGTCTTAAAGCAGGAGTAATTCCAGTGTGGGAAAGAGATGGCGCTAGACCACCTGTATTAGCTCTGTCTCTTTCCCACTCTGGAATTGCAGGAGCAATTCCAGAGTGGGAAAGATTATTTTTTAAAGCAGGAGCTTTCAGACGTCATAGTAACCTCCCAGTTATAAAATAACCGTTATTTTGCAAAATATTGTGTAAAAATATGTATTGCTGTGATATAGACATGTTGTGTAAAATATATTTCTTGAAAAAATATCGTAATTCTTTTCATAGTCCTATGGAATTTAATATCTTTGTGACTTGGTTATATGTATGATAAGTCACGTATTCTTTGCGTCACTTGTGTTCAAATGCACGTCAGTATTAATAAACATTATAACATAACATCACACCTGTAATTCCCGAAGGGTAAGGCAGAGGTGTACTAAATAGTACACCCACAGTTCGCCAATGACGTTTAAGTCCCATGTAATAGGAGGTGGGCCTATTCTGCCTCCGATAATAAGAAAGACGCCTCTAACAAAAAGTAAATGCATAAATAATTATTGCATTTATCAAAATTTTGTGAATGCATCATTTTTTGGCAAACAAGACCGACAAAAAATTCATCATCATCATCATCATTTCAGCCGAAAAGTCCACTGCTGGACATAGGCCTCCCCCAAGAAGGGGGGTTTTGCCATAATCGCCACGCTTGGCAGGCGGGTTGGCGATCGCAGTATGGTTGTTGTAGAATCAGAGAACGCTGCTGCCCATTCTCTGGTAAGTCCCTTAGTCGCCTCTTACGACACCCACGGGAAGATATGGGATGGTGCTATTCTTTACGTCCGGACACCATACAGAACACGTCCGGACACCATACAGAACACGTCCGGACACCATACAGACAAAAAATTAATGAAATGTTATATATGCATTCAGTAATGTTATTTTGATATTACAAACAGACACTTCAATTTTATTTATTTGTAACTAGCGACCCGCCCCGGCTTCGCACAGGTGCAATATATACATATAAACCTTCCTCTTGAATCACTCTATCTATTAAAAAAAACCGCATCAAAATCCGTTGCGTAGTTTCAAAGATTTAAGCATACAAAGGGACATAGGGACAGAGAAAGCGACTTTGTTTTATACTATGTAGTGAAGATACATATACTAGCGGCCCGTCCCGGATTCGCACGGGAGGACATTTAAAAAAAAAAAAATAGTCTATGTTACGCAGAAATAATGTAGCTTTCTAATGGTGAAAGATTTTTTGAAATCGCTCCAGTAGTTTTTGAGTTTATTCGTAACAAATATACAAATCTTTCCTCTTTAAAATATTAGTATAGATATAATACCTCCTACATGATTCTGGCCTCCTGGTAGTTTGTGAAACTGTACTATTCTTGTAACTCATCTCCTACTTATCCTTGCCAATTTTCTACTACCTAATCTTCGAGTGTAAACTCGCACAGTAACCTGAGGCTATTCGTATTAGTGTGAGTCCTGCCCCCGTAGCATGACCACCGTAGACAAGGATTTTTTTGACAGAAGAATCGACAAAATGGCAGATAGTGAAAAGAAATCTGTCATTGTGTCGACACAATCTGTCATTTTGTCGATTCTTCCGTCAAAGAAATCCTTGACTACGGTGGCCATGCTACGGGGGCTGGTGGCCTATCATGAAGTCTTAAAACCGGTGTAATTCCAGTGTGGGAAAGAGATGGCGCTAGACGACCTGTATAACTCTGTCTCTTTCCCACACTGGAATTACTCCTACTTTAAGACGTTGAAGTAACCCGGCACAGTCCGAATGTACGAGCCACGCCAAAACGTAGTACTAGTGAAAACAAAAACTCTCATTAGTTTTATTGTAGAACTGTGTAATAGAACAGGTAGACGAAACGGGCAGTTTCGTTCCGACTACATCTACGATTTTGTAACACCTTATATCGTAGGTTGGTCTGTGGATGGGTGACCACCCATAACATACACAGCTTCCTCCGTGCCTCGGAAAGCACGTTAAGCCATTGGTCCCGGCTGTCATTTTTAGATCTTCGACAGTCGTTACAGGAAGTCAGTGGCCAAAAAAATCTGACTGAACCAGTCTTACCAAGGATATTGTATTACCCAGTACCAACTGGGTTGTGAAGGTCAGATAGGCTCTCCATGTAAAATACTGGTATTTAGCTGCATCCGGTTACTCGGAGCCGACCCCAACATAGTTGGGAAAAGGTTAGGCAGATGATTATATCGTAGGAGTACTGGGAAAGATATGTGGCGAAAAAACGGAATCCTTTGGTCTTCCACTACTCTTTTAGCCATCAACGTTTATAAACTTTCCTCACGAATTTTTTCTGCTTTTCTTAATTTTTTTTAAATTTCAGAACTTATAGACAATATTGCAGCCCACAACGCTGATCACATAAAGGGTGTAAATAAACCCTTAACATAGCCGAAAGGCAATTGTTCTCCCCGTCTTTGTGATCATTTTTTTGTTCTAGACCATACCTGGGAACCTTCTAGTTACGGAGATATTGGGGGTCAAACTTCCAATTTTCAAGTTTGTTTTTAAATACATGTTTTTGATGTAAGATTTTTACTTTACACACCTCTACGACTATTCAATCCATCCATCAGCACAATGTTTTGAGTACTTTCCATCGAGTCCTACCGTAAAACGTGATTTTTCACTCCAAAAAAAAAAAGTCGTTTCACACAGTCATTTTTGCGCAGTGTTACTTAGTTTGATGTTCAGAATGCTTGATTAACAGCTTCGCGAAGGATCCGTTTACACTCTGTAATAGCAAATACGTAGGACGAAAGAACGTTTAAATAAATTAAGACCCAATCACAAGCCGTAATTATGTTTTTGTCCTTTCATGCTATGAGGACAATCTCGTAATCAAGGATTCCATTATGTCAGTTAACCCCCGGGGGATCTCGGCTAATTCGCCTTTTGTCTGGATTCCAAAGCGACGTCGGTCGTCGAAAAATAAGAAAAATAATTAAGAGCTTATTATTTTAACGGGGAATTGGTAAAAAGTCGCTTATAACTGGTGGAATAAGAATAAATGAGATGGTGGGACTTTACGGCTATCGATGGTAATCAAAATCAAAATCAAAGCATTTATTTCAAGTAGGCCAGTTACAGGCACTTTTGAATTGTCGAAACAAAGACAACAATTTTATGTAGCTACAGTCCCAGTCACAAGGCATAAAAACTGTGAAAGTGCTGTAGTTGCCCAATCCCTAACGTAGATCTCTATGGAGAAGAACGGGCAAGAAACGCCATGGACACTCTTTTATATCAGAATACTTTCACAAAACCTTGGTTATATCATTTATGTTGAGATGGTACATTATGTGCGAACGATGTAGCAAGATGTGTACGTTAAAAGTGTCCATAGTAAAAACAATTCAAAAATAAAATAATCAATTCAAATAAGCCGTGGAAACCAAGAGATGACCAGTCACAACTGACAGCGCCCGTTCACAAACATGACGCATGTATCGGCACCACTCAACCATTTTGAAGGGAACTAAATGATCCGACACACGCGCCACCATCAGCGAGACATTTGAGTGAGCATGTTATACTCCTAACCGCCAGGGCACATTCAAGTCAAGAAAATAATAGTAATAATACTCAGAAAATTTCTACAAAATGAAAATGACACAGTAATCTCCACCTCACACACTCGACCCTCAATCACAAGTTAATGGACACTCATCATCACAGAACCTGACCATATCATCATCTCATCATATCACCACTCTCCCGGGGTAGTACTTGGTTCCGGCCCGTACTATCCTATTAAACCGGCATAAAGCCGAGCTACGTAAAAGTATGCAAAGAATAATACTGATCAAATGTGGTGGTATCTCAGAAACAAATGGACACCTGATATCGTGTCCTGCTTGCGTTGATGCCTACACGGTACAGGAGTTGATGGACGCCAGTGAAGGGAGGAGCTCGTGGTCGCCAAGTTTGCCAAGGTCGGTCTGTGGATGGAACCCATTATATACCGACTGAGTATCCTCCGTGCCTCGGAAAACACGTTAAGCCGTTGGTCCCGGTTGTCATTTGTAGGTCTTTGACAGTAGTTACAGGTAGTCAGTGGCCCGAAAGTCTGACAACCAGTCTTACCAAGGGGTATCGTATTACGCGGTACTAACTGGATTGTGGAGGGCAGATAGGCAGTCGCTAAATGTAAAATACTGGTATTCAGGTGCATCCGGTTAGACTGGAAGCCGATCCCAACATAGTTGGGAAAAGGTTAGTCAGATGATGATGAAGCCATATTAATGTAGGAAAGTCCATCATAATGTGGGTGAACGGGAATTAAACTTTTCTTGTCAAAAATAAAATACAAAAATAAACAACAAAACAAATAATTTATTTACAAACTTCTAAACAACCTGGGTGGTTACCCCACTGCCTGCATTCACCACCGCGGATCCACACGATGGAAGACCACCATCCAAAGCCACAGTGCCGTACACCGGGAACACCCCCTTTACTTTAATACTGCCACCCACTGGCAAATCCCCAGTCACCGAGATATCACCGAACTGAAGAGATGGCACAATTTCCGTGATAACTGGAGAGCCTGGCATGGTGTCTGGGATCAGTTGCTGGTTGCAGCCAGGGGCGTTCAGCGGTCCTTGAAAGCCTATGGGTAGGGAAGTGGCAGTCTGTAAAGGAAAGAAAAAATATCTTGAATGACAAAGGAGACAAAAGTAAAAAGTTTAGGGGTACACTTAAAATGCGAATGGCCGATGGGGCCGAAAAGTTCGGGAGTGGCGACCGCGAACCAGAAGACGTTGCGTTGAACTACCGTTCTCCCACTAGGTGGACCAATGACCTGGTGAAGGTTGCAGGGATCCGCTGGATGCGAGTCAATGTGGCGACACTTGGGGGAGGCCTATGTCCAGCAGTGGACGTTTTTCGGCTGAAATGATGATGATGATTTGGAAACTTTAGGAAAAAGTTTAGGAAATAATGTTGTAAAGCTTAGGAGGCAAAATTGATGAAGTTTGGGAAGCAAATTTGATGAAGTTAACAAACAAGTGACGTTGTGCTTCATGGTTGGAGCTAGTAAATATACTAAGCAATTTTTCAAAATGATCGAAAAACAAGAGTTTCCATATAGTTATGTGTTTCTAGTAAAAATAGTACGATACTAATATCATCACCTGCCTAGCCTTTTTCCATCTATGTTAGGGTCGGCTTGCAGTCTAACCGGCTGCAGCTGAATACCATTACTTTACACGAAGCGATTGCCTATCTGATCTCCACAACCCAGTTAGTACTAGGTGATACGATACCCCTTGGTAAGACTGGTTGTCAGACTCAGCACGATACTAATAAAGGAATTAAAACAAACAACATTTTGTGAAAGAATAACTTACTTGCAAAATAACTGCAACAAGGCAGAAAGCTAAAACTCGCTTGATGTACATTTTGTGAGCTATGTAAAATAACTGATGATTCGGTAGGATCGTCTTCCGTCTTTTATATTGATTGATTTCACAATTAATTTATCGAATCAGACATCATTTAATCGATACAGAAACGACAGTTACTTCATTTTCTTTTAGTATCTATGATGCAGATAATGGATTTCATATCGTAACATTTTCTTTGAACTACGGGTCTAGTAGTTATCTGAGATTTAGTTAAATACTTACTCCTTATTCCTCCGCATCACGTGCCCATACTACGACAACCGTTTACCCATTTTTATCCACTCCCGTAACACCACACATCCCCCTCAGCGTCTCATCTCAGCCACATGCAAATGCCTTTCATTCATCCCTTTTGTGGCCCAACATTCTGATTCATACAAGACAGCAGGTCTAAACGTGCCTACGCTGCTATTATCACCACCGGCAAATCGGATGCGTCGCAGCCTAAGCGACAAGTCAAAATAGGGAATAAAAAGGGTGCTCAAACTGCGTTGACTGCGGTCTATAGCTCCTTGCCAAGAGCGGGCCAAGTTGATGAAGCGGGTTTCACTAAGGTGGAAAAGAAGAAGAGGAAGCCCTGTTCCCGTAACCAGCGCGGTACCGCACCGAGTTTACCCAACATGCTGCTGCGCCCTGTGTCTACGACGCAGCAGTACATTTCGCGTGTGCATCACTCCAAGAAGGTTGAGGAAGTCGTGGAGTATTTAAGAGTGAAGACCAACTGGACTCTGACGGTCAAAAGGTTGGAATCGCGCCACAACATCAACTTCAAGTCGTTCGTGGTTCGAGCTCCAACTCACCATCTGCAGACCTTCTTGAAAGAGGAGTTTTGGCCGAAAGGTGTCGTATACCGACGATTCCGAGGACGGTTACGCGACAGCACGCAGCAAAACACGACGCCGTCAACGATTCGTGTTTAGTTTTAAGTTAAATAAGGTTTTTTATATGTATTGTACAACCAGTACCCAAGAAGGGTAGTCGTGCCGACCCCAGTAACTATCGACCAATCGCCATCACCTCCATACTTTGCAAAGTTATGGAAAGGGTTCTCAATGCGAAGCTGCTGGCATACCTAGAAGCAAACGACCTACTCAGTGACCGTCAGTATGGCTTTCGCCGGGGACGATCAACTGGGGATCTTCTGGTGTTTGCTACGCACTGCTGGGGTGAGGCCATCGAGAAACACGGCGAAGCCCTTGCCGTTTCGCTCGACATCTCGAAGGCTTTCGACAGGGTATGGCACGTAAGTCTGCTGAGCAAACTTCCTACATACGGCATCCCCGTTGACTTTTGCCGCTGGATATCTGACTTCCTGAGTGAACGGTCGATCCGAGTGGTCATTGATGGCTGCTCCTCTGACCTTATCGCTATTGATGCCGGAGTTCCTCAGGGGTCTGTTCTCTCCGCGACACTTTTCCTGCTGCACATCAATGACCTTCTGGCTCCTGGTATTGTTGGGTACGCAGACGACAGTACTGTCATGGAGAGTTATGCATCCAGCGCGAAAGCCAGCGGTGATGAAGTGCGTTTATTGAGAGAGGCCATGGTAGAGCGAACGAATTCAACCTTAAGTCTCGTCTCCAAGTGCGGTGATGAGAACTTGGTTATTTTCAACGCCACCAAAACACAAGTATGCCTGTTCACCGCCAAAAGGAGTCCGTTCAATCTGGCTCCTACTTTCCGGGGTACATCTGTACCAGTCACCGACAGCCTCGAGCTTCTTGGTGCGAAGTTGAGTGCGAATCTGAACTTCGGTGCCTACATTGAGTCGAAAGCCCAAACTGGGGCAAAAAAGCTGGGTATCCTAAACAAGGTTAAGCGTTACTTCAAGCCTGGACAGCTTTTAGTCTTATATAAAGCTCAAGTTAGGTCCGGCATGGAGTATTGCTGTCACCTTTGGGATGGCTCAGCCAAATACCAATTAGCCACACTCGATTCTGTTGAGCGCAGAGCCAAGAGGCTCATTGGTGACGATAAGCTGGTTAGTACCAGGCTTCATAGCCTGGCCCATCGGCGCAAAGTTGCATGTTTGTCGGTCTTTTACAGATTGTACTTCGGTGAGTGTGCTCAAGAGCTCCACGAACTCATTCCACCATCTCCTTTCTTCCATCGGGAGTCCAGACGTACTGCAGGTTATCACCCATACCTTGTCGATGTTCCACACATTCGCACGAAGCGCTTTGCTACATCATTTATTATGCGCACAGCCAAGGAGTGGAATTCCCTGCCTGCGTCGGTGTTTCCAAGTTCATATGACCCCAATCTATTTAAATCGCGAGTTAATAGGCTTCTTTTGGGTTAGCTCGTTCCATCGTCGACCTCATCTCTGTCCTTGGACTAGATTGAGGTCAAGAGTAAGCCCAAACAGAATTAAAAAAAAAAAAAAAAAAATTTGTTAATTATTTCATAACATTATTTTGTGTAATTTTATCTATGGGCCTCAGTTGCCTGACAATGAAATGATTGATTGATTGTTTTATAAATCTTCCCCTTATGTTTAAGGGGAATGCGGGAGTCATACAGTATAGTGTAGACATTATATTACATTTCTCCCCTTCCCTTCCCATTTGACCCCTTCGCGGCCTTCTCAAACCTCAAAATCGATTCAAGGACAACCCCTAACTGGTGTCAACTATCCAATTGGTAGATATGAAAGCGTCGTTTCACAGCTAAGTGATGCCCAAAGCTTCCTTTTGTTTGGAAATGTAGCCGGGATTGTCCACTGCAACATACAGGGTGTAAACGTCAAGGGACAGCCCTCCGCAGACTGATGGGGTGAATTCAGTATGTCATACTAAGATGACCGGTACAAGAAATTATGCCAGGAACGTTATGGGAATCTAACCAATTTAATTTGTTTTATATCTTCATACGCAATGTATCGTTACCGTAAAAACAAAAAAAAACGCACGTAGCGAACGGCAAGCGCGACGAAGAGTTCGATAAACTCTGTAGCTAGGCAGGAACTGAACAGCTGATTTCACGCGTCGTTCGTTAGAGTATTTCAACATCAATTGTTTTTTTTAAATTTAATTTTAGCCGTATTATTTACATAAATGGAGTGCTGCGTACAGAAAATGTAATTTTAAACTGAAATAAAGGAAGTAACTGAAAAAACTATAAATTCTGAGAAAAATTCCGGTGGAATATGATTCGAAATAAGGAGCTGAATGCACCCTGTCAGTTTTGCTGAGGGCTGTCCCTTCCACCCTGTATACAACATTAGTTTAAGTATATGCGAAACCTGATACACGTGTCTAGTATTTTTATGTAAAGAATCTATGTACAATATTTCAAAGCTTGTTCTGTTACCTAGTGTCCGCACAAAAACGCGGTCACCACGCAGCGCGCGCCTCCAGCGTCGTCTTGAGCTCATTGATAATAATAATTTGGCAGTAGGTACCTAAATTATTGCCATAGGTACTCAACTCGCTCGGTATCCAACTATTAATTTTTTTAAATATATTTGGGAAAACTATAACATGGTTTAAAAATTATTGGAATCGATTCAGTTACTTATTCTGAACAAACTATATTCGGTTTCGCATATACTAAAAATAATGTTGTAGTACACCTGGCAAATAAATGAACCGCGTAGCTAATGTGTATACCATCTCCGTGCATATCCTACATAGCTATGGGTGGTCGACTTTATTACTGCGGTCGTTGAGGGTGAGGGGGTCAGCCTATAAATCTTATAGGTCAGTTACATCTAACCGGAGGAGCGTGCGTAATAACGCAAGTGCTCCCAAGGCAGCGGCCTGGCTATGAGTAGTTCAAGAACATCGTGTGGTTTCAGTCAATGAGAGTCAGACATTCTTTCGCCTGCCTTGGGATGAAATACTGGGTGGAAGATACATCCACGTACACACCCACCACGGTTGGTTACCACGTGTTCAGCATATTATATACCGAACGCCGTATAGAACTTTTTTATCGGAAATTAGAAAAGAAATTCGCTGTTCCATACATTTAAACTTACACGGTCACGTGTAGGTTTTTCACTTATGTAGAAAATTGAAGATTAAAAAAAAACCTGGACACCTGTTACTGCTTGTGCGGCAATTCCACCCACTTATTTCATTTATTTCAGACACAATGAATGATCCATAATTTTGTTAGTAGGTATACTTAAAAATATTGTTAGTAATTAATTAATTATTTAAAATCAGAGACACATAAATAAACACCACACACTACTATTATAACCTTTACCATCCAAATAAGAAAATTAAATTTATACAATAATGTTTCACGTTAAATAAAATAAAATGTCCACAATCAGATTTAAAAATTAAATAAAAATTAGTTAAAAAATTTAATTATTTGGTAGTTTTTTTAATTTTTTTTGGTAGTGTTTATATTTCCTATAGCTGTTTTGTATTATAAAATCCAAGTACTATTTGTTTTATTTTCTTATTTTATGTAATCAAATATTTATGCTGTCTGGCCTCCGTACGTTCTTTCACAGGTGACCACTGAAAAACAGCGCTGTGCTGTGGGCCCCCCATAGCACAGCATCATGCTGAGTGATAACCTGCTTATCGCAGTCACGACGTGCAAGCTGTTAACTTGTTTTTTTTTTTTTTCTTTTTCTTTCTGGCCTTTTGTATTTATAATATTTGGTATGCGTTGTATGATTATTGTTAAGTTATTTTGTTTGTATGCACGTCATGTCCCTGCGACAAATAAATATTTTTTCTTTCTTATTATCCACGGGGATTTTTTACCGCTACTAAAAAAGGTAACTGCGGTTTAGCCTATTCCTCATATAGCAAGGCGACATCTTTTGAGAACACACTAAAGTAACATGCGTTCATTCATTGCGTGGCCAAGTTGGTATCCACTGTAGCTTCTACAGTAATACCAACATTTAAAGTTAGGTGGCGCTAACCTACTGGAACCATTCGACGGCAGCAAAGAACAGAAATACAACTGCATTTTTTTCGAAATTCAATTTTGAACTTTGAATTCAGAATTCTTTATTTTATCCATAGATTTATTTTTTCATAAAATCAAATTTTTTATTTAGTATTTTGTCGCGTATATAAATACAACTACACCTATTTTTACTAAGTAACGAAGTACACACGCACAACTACAATTGTCCGGCTGCGCGTCACATGTCATAAATAAAGCTATCAGTTGCATGACCCGGTGATGAACGTTTGGTCACGTGACGGGAGGTTTTAATAGCTGTTGTTATTAAAGGTGTATGTGATTATGTGAAATTTTAGCGGCAACATTTGATTTTCAAAAAACTCTTTCAACCCCTCATGGAGAAACTAGTTCAAGCGCAAGTTATCAGTATTTAATTTCAAAATATTTGACATGGGACACAAAAAAGAACTTTGCAATACCTAATGGGTGTAGTGTAAGAAGGAATTTGTTTTTCCCGTCATTGCGATCATTTTTATTGACCATACCGTAGGTGGTAGGTAGGTGGTAGGTAGGTGGTAGGTAGGTGGTAGGTAGGTGGTAGGTAGGTGGTAGGCAGGTGGTAGGCAGGTGGTAGTTAGGTGATAGGTAGGTGGTAGTTAGGTGGCAGGTAGGTGGTAGGTAGGTGGTAGGTAGGTGGTAGGTAGGTGGTAGGTAGGTGGTAGGTAGGTGGTAGGTAGGTGGTAGGTAGGTGGTAGGTAGGTGGTAGGTAGGTGGTAGGTAGGCGGCAGGTAGGTGGCTGGTAGGTGGCAGGTAGGTGGTAGGTAGGTGGTATGTAAGTGGTAGCAGGTAGGTAGCAGGTCAAAAATCAAACAAAATCATTACCCAACTAAATAACAACCAATTTATTTAAAACAACTTAATAAACTCCATTGCAGCCGCAACCCAGGCCTTTGCCCAGACCAGCTAACCCACGGCCACCCAGACCAGCGCCGTAGCCGATTCCTCCAGCTAATCCAGGAGCGTAGCCCAGTCCAGCTGGGTAGGCAGCGGCTTGGGAATTTGCAGGAGAGTTTCCTGTGGGTTAAAGAGAATATCTTTTATTGTTTGTTACATGTAACAAGTGGTAGTTAGAAATTATGGCTGTGGAGGTCAGATAGGCAGTCGCACCATGTAAAATACTGTTCATCAGTTGCATTCGGTTACACTGGAAGCCGACCCCAACATAAAGAAAAGGCATATGATGATGATGGATATAAAAAAATAATTAGATACTCAACCAAGTCCAGCAAGAGAGGTTCTAGATTCAGCTCACGTAAGAAAGAAGAAGAAAGATAGATGGACTGTGTGAAAGATGATATAGCTAGAAATGGAGTGATTACTTCGATGACGACATATAAACAGTAAGAGAGTAAGTATGAAAGTCAGATTGCGAAAGGGGAAGAGAATGAATTTGACTATATCACTCACGAGTTTTTATAAATATAAGAGTCATTGGCCACGTCACTCACCTTCGCTCACAATCCCAACAACTCCATTCCCGCAGCTATAGTTGATGCCACCAGCGCCAGCAGTGGGCAGAGCACCCTCCACAGCTACCGCACTCAAGAACGGCAGCTCACCGTTCACAGCGAGAGCACCTTCGATAGCGTTCTCAGAGAACACGGTGATGCCGGTGGAGGGGATGGGGGACACGCTGGTGACCACGAAGCCACCGCCGCTGGAGGGCACGATGGAGTTCGCAGACAGGCCGTAGTTCGCGATAGCAGGGTAGCCAGTCAAAGGAGCTCCCAGTCCTAATCTGCCGTTCCCACAGGCTAAATTGGCGTTGTTAGCTAAAGCGTATTCTTCAGCTGCTATGGCTGAGCCGATGGTATTGATGCAGGGGATGGCTTGACTGTAGATGCTCTGTCGAAAGAATGATCTTGTTTGTCTGGTCATACTGGTGTGAGGAATGTTCAAGTGGTGTTGACAAAGTATGAAGTATTTTTCTACGATACAAAAATCCCAGAACTAAGTGTCTAATTTTCCACTAACATTTATTTACCACCAAAAGGATAGAGGTGCTATTGAACGATTTCCGAGAAATTAGTTTAATTATGAAAAAATAAAAGTTGCACAAAATCGCATCGCGCGTGATCTAGATAAACAACAAGCTCCTGAACAAGCAGGCTTCCGTCCCGGACTTTCTACCACCGACCACTTGCAAACAATCAATCAGATAATAGAAAAATCCCTAGAATTTAATATCCCACTGTACCTTGCATTTGTGGACTACTCGAAAGCATTCGATAGTATAACGCACTCTGCCATCTATAACGCTCTTAGCAATCAAAATGTAGAATCTACCTATATACGTCTTTTACAAAATATTTATACCAGCAGTATATGTGTACCTATTCGTTCTAATTTTATAGCGGCTGCGCTATAAAATTAGAACGGATAGGTCCACAATTCATAATCCTAAAGGGAGTCAAACAGGGCGACCCGCTATCTCCAAAGCTATTTACCAGTACCCTAGAAGAAGTTTTTAGAACGTCGGTGACCGCCTGGGAAGAGAGAGGTATCTGTCTCGGTGAGGCGAGGTTGACAAATCTACGCTTCGCTGATGACATTGTACTATTCTCTTCATCAGCTGTCCGCAGCTGAGTTCTTGAAGCATTTCTTCCAGTCGGTATAGGAAAAAATGCTTCAAGAACTCAGCAAAGCAAGCCTTGAGGTTGGACTGAAGACCAACATATCAAAGACTAAGCTCACCTCTCATCGTGCATTTAAACGGGGAGAAAATACACTAAGTCCAAGAATACATCTACCAGGACAGATATTATAGACAACAAAATTGGAGAATATAACCATTTTAGAACTTTACTGTTAGGGATGTTTTTAAAGAAAATGACAAATTACCTGGACAAAGAGAGCCTGAGCGCAGAGGACGAGGATAACCTTGGCTGCCATTTTGTTTTAGTAGTTTAGTGAGTGTCGATTGAATGTAGAGAATGAGAATGATTTTGGAAAGTCAAAAAGTCATATTTATATTAGGCCTTTGTAAATACTTTATCATTCAAATAATGTAATAAGTTAGATAAAGCTTATAGATAGCTTGATTGCGTGTTGTTATACAATTAGTTATTGATATGACGTCACACACGTACAGTTAAATATTGCAAGTACGTAATTTTTGTAAGTATATCTGAAAAGACTATCGATTTTTGTAATATTTGCTGAAAACAGCGTTCTGAAAGTTATCGAACTGAATACGCTTCCTATAATCCGTAACAACCAAGCTATTCTCAAGCATCGAGATTTTATTTAGAATACCTATAACATATTTTCACGCGTATTCAGAATTATGATAGTTGGACAACCGGTCTAGGATTATAATATGAATAATCGTCATATCAAAGATTATCCGTTTCAAATATTAGGGCGTTTATTTGATGACCGAATCGGAATCATCAGACTAGGTGACGATCCTAATCCTTTCGGTGGACTCGCTCAAGTGAACATGAACAAAATGTTCGCGTGTTCACCACCGAAATGTTCGCGTACATTTTGTGCACGCACACGTAGCAGCGGTGGACTTGTAACAGCGACCTTCATTCATCTCTTTACCGAATGAAAAATATTTATCAGTTAGCTTAGTACATGTTGTCGAATAAAATTTCGCCAAGTCGATATACTTAGGCAGCCTAATACCACCTAAGCCTTAACCTATTCGCAAGATGTTTGTTCATGTCTTAAGTTTCATAAACAGTATTTTTCATTTATAGAGCAATTAATTACTAAATTGTGATTTATTTAACACTTAAACTTCCTAATACTGGAGCTGGTAAGGCCCACTGGCGCATCCACAGGCGCAGTTGCCAGCAATCGACACGGCGCCACCGGCGGGAATAGCGCCATTGAAGCCGATAGCGCCCATGATCGGCACCTGACCAGCAACCGCTGTGTGACCAGCTACGGGCAACTCTCCTGCTACTCCCACATTGCCTTCACCGGCGCCTCCAGCTAAGTCCATCTTGGTATCCATAAGCAGAACTAGCGTAACCTGCTCCGTAGGTGTTAGAGACAATACTGGCAGGTCCTGCTAATCCAGCGCCGTAGCCGTAGGCAGCAGGGTTTGCGAGCCCTGTGACGTAGCCGATGTTGGTGTCATCCCCGTAGGTCCCGATGCATCGAGTGAATGCATTCTGGAAGAACAAAAAAAAAAAAGAAAAAAGAAAAAAGAAAAAAAAAAAAAGAAAAATGAAAAAAGTTAGTCACATGTCAATAAGCTCGCTTCTTATATAACGTGGAAAGTATTTGACAGTTTGCGAATAAAAACTTTAAAAGCAGGTAACTGGGCCTATGATCCAGAAAAGAACGGTAGCAATGTCGAAAGGGAGCCTAAATTTTGCAGTTAGTCTATTTGAGCTGTTGATGTACTTGAGACGAACCCTATTCATTATGACCAGATAATTAAGGTGACATATAATAATGCTGGAACTAAATATGTATTGTCTAAACGTTGACTACAATCCTGTAGATAAGTAAAGAAAGCGCCAAAGTGGCGTATACAGGGTGTAAAGGGACCCTCCATGAAGCCGTCAACCAAGCATTCTGTACATCAAACTACCTACAAAAAAATGGCTAAAATAGAAATGTTTTAATTTGTATAATTGTAAAAGAAAAACCCAATTTGTACACATCACATGGTAAAACATGTACGGACCTACCCTACCCTACTCACTAAGATCTTGCATGCTCAATTTGTGTGTAAACGCATGTTTTTAACAAATAAATTATCTTTATCTTTTAAACTAAGTAATTCTACGCAAAAATTATTGCTCGGAAACGACTTTTTTTTGGGTCAAATTCACGTTTTACCGTAGGACTCAATGTAATGCACTCAAAAACATTGTGCTGATGGATGCATTGTAATTGTATAGTACGCGCCTCGTGGATGTATTCAAAGTAAAGTTACAAACTTTTACCATAACTAGAAGGTTCCCTGGTATGGTCTAGAACAAAAAAATGATCTTAATGACGGGGAGAACAAGTGCCTTTCGGCTTCGTTAAGCGGAGAACTTTTACACCCATTAATTAGATAAGTGTTGACAAAATGAGGTTGTCACCTATGAGTCTATGAGTATAAGTACACTAAAAGAATACAATTTTAAAATATATAAGGTCCCAATAAAATAAATGGACAAACTTAGAAATCATATAGACCACCAAAATAAGGACTATGTTAAAAAAATAAAAATAAGAAAAACGCCTTAGATACTTACAAGAAAAAAATCAGCTAACTAAAATACACTAAAATATTGGTTACCCAATGATTTTAGGTCAAAATAAAATCACTTTAACCAGTGTTTTTTTTGCTTGGATATCTTTGGTTAGACGTATTGAACGCTGTATTAAAGTCCATCTATTTTAATGGGACCTATTGAAATAAATTGAGATATTTAAAAATACGGTCAGGTCAGAAGTGATGCGGAAAATAGCCAAAGATAGCATTTTTGGAATCAGAATAACCAAATCTACCGATTTTATTCGGTTTTGGACGTAAAACGTTTAGTCAAACATTTTGGACATGGGGTCTTGCACTATACTATACTAACATGTTCGCTCACAAAAGTGCGGCACAAATTTTCGCGCACAATTTTCGGTGGAATTGCACCACCATAAAATTACTAGAGACAAAAGTACCCATAGATAAATCAAATAGTCACCATAGTATAAAAAAAAAAAACAATCTGACTAAGTACCAATAGTTATAATTTTTAATCAGTACACAATCATAATCACGTACACTTTCCCCACATAAAGTAAAATAACGTAACTTTATCACTATAAAATGTAGCTACAAGTTGTCCAATTCACTTACAAGTTCATTATCAATCATCAAACATGTCTTCCTTCACTGTTCTGTTGCTCTGCATCCAAGCTTGTCTGATCCAGGTAAGGGAATTTAATAAACTGCTTTGTGTTCTTCTTGTTTGTTGCTATTTTGAGCCAGATTTCTAGATGTTTCAGGCTTTGTTAACCCCCGACGCAAAAAGAGGGGTGTTATAAGTTTGACCGCAATGTGTGTGTGTGTGTGTGTCTGTCTCTGGCACAGTAGCTCTTAAACGAGAGAACCGATTTGGATGCAGTTTTTTTTTATTTGAAAGCTATTTTCTTGGCGATGGTTCTTAGATACGTTTTATCAAAATTGGTGCAGCCATTAACTAGATATGGGGGATAAAAGTGGGTATGAAAAATCTAATATTTTTAAATGCACCCAAGTGGGTATCAAATGAAAGTGCATGATGTGTAAGACATGTTTTATCAAAATCGGTGGAGCCATTTACTAGATTAAGGGGATGAAAAATCGAATATTTTCAAATATACCCAAGTGGGGTATCAAATGAAAGGGCATGATGAGTATATTACAATTATACATGTTTCATCAAAACCGTCTCAGCCATTTTATTGACTTTTCAAATTTTTGTTCGCTTTTCTTTGTTGCGATGGGGGTTTTTTAAATTTTAAACTTATGTAATGTTATTTTAATATTTGTTTTCCAAAATGTCAATCAGGCAGTCTTTGGCTGTACTAAAGCCCTTTTTTCCAGCCATGTGTGCAGAAGAAACGCCATTATGGCGCTTATTTTTTTGCTTAACAGGATTTAGGACAGTCAACGTTTAGATAATACATATTCAGTTCCAGCGTTATTATGTGTCGCCTTCATTATCTGGTCATATAGAGTTCGTCTCAAGTACATCAACATCTCAAATAGACTAACTGCAAAATTTAGGCTCCCTTTCGACGTTGCTACCGTCCTTTTCTGGATCATAGACCCAGTTACCTGCTTTTAAAGTTTTTATTCGCAAACTGTCAAATATTTTCCACGTTGTAGAAGAAGCGAGATTATTAACATGTGACTAACATTTTTGCATTTCTTTTCTTCCAGAATGCATTCACTCAATGCATCGGGACCTACGGGGCTGACTACACCAACATCGGCTACGGCACAGGACTCGGAAACCCTTCTGTCTACGGCTACGGAGCTGGATTAGCAGGACCTGCCACCATTGCCTCTAACAGCTATGGAGCAGGTTACGCTAGTCCTGCTTACGGATACCAAGCTGGACTTAGCTCCTACGGCGGCGCCGGTGAAGGCAATGTGGGCGTAGCGGGAGAGTTGCCCGTAGCTGGTAACGCAGCGGTTGCTGGTCAGGTGCCGATCATGGGCGCTATCGGCTTCAATGGTGCTATTCCCGCCGGTGGCGCCGTGTCGATTGCTGGCAACTGCGCCTGTGGATGCGGCAGTGGTCCTTACCAGCTCCAGTATTAGGAAGTTTAAGTGTTAAATAAATCACAATTTAGTATTTAATTGCTGAAATTTTGTCTTATTCGCCTCCTCATTAACCCATTTTCAGAAGTTGCATTAATTCGTGGCCAAATGGGCTGTTGCCATTTAGATTGCTATCGACAAGCGAAGAATAGAAATTGCATAATGAAAAGATACTTAGTAATGTATGAAGAAGTGGATTGAAAAGGATCAACATAAGTTTTTCGGTGACTTAAATATGTCAATTCAAGAAACTTAAAATAAGTGGGTACATCTCTGTGTGGAGTGATCTCTGTCTTCCAAATAGTTTTTTTTCTTTTCTAATGTCAATATTTTGTCGCATAAAAAAAACCTGCACGTAAAATCTACGTTTGACAGCTTCGTCGTTTCTTGCGATACTGGTAAGCATGATCTTGGTTTCAACTCCTACTTCGGGGCAGTATTGTTGGGTTTTTCCATCAGGAAGTCTTCAATTGCAGCCCGAAGCCTGGATTTGGAATCCGCTTGATGGGTATAACCTCGCCTATTACATGAGACTTCAACTTAACTAGACAATTGATATCGTGGGTGTACATTAACGTCATTATTGTTTTTATTTATTGAAACAGGCGTTACGTTTAGTCTATTACATATCTTTTTGTTCCGATGTAAAATGCCTGTAAAATCTACGTTTGAGGAAAATATGGACCGATGACCTGGTGAAGGTTGCAGGGATCCGCTGGATGCGAGTCGCAGGGGCGGGTCAATGTGGCGACACTTGGGGGAGGCCTATGTCCTGCAGTGGACGTCTTTCGGCTGAAATGATGATGATGATGATGATGAGGAAAATGTGAAAAAATAACGACGTATTATAGTAAATATGTACTTTTACAGTTAAAAATACATACTATATCTATTACAACTTTTTTGGTATAGCAATAAAACACTATTTGAGCATAATATTAGATATCTCCTTATTATTTATTTTCGAACAAACGACCAGTCGACCTAATGACATGTCGGATGTCGCTCATTTGTTTGTAAAACTAATGACGTACAGTCTTCGCATACTGGATACTGTTGTAATGTTTTTTTTGGGACAAGCCAGCTACACTATTCTCAAACCACTGTCACTCCTGAAAGCCAGAATCAACAGTGGCGACCACCAGAAAAGCGCCGACACAATGAAGCTCGACGCAGTCCCAGAAAAACAATTTAACTGTCTTGGATCCCGTAACGAAATTAATCAGAAAAGTATAGCAGAGGAGTAGGACAACCATAATTTTCACTTCACTTCTTTTGTAAATGAAGGGAACACTAAACTAATGCGGGATTTACACGGGTCAATAATCGCCGTGCTAATCGCTTCAAAAACCACTTCAGCTACATCAAACCACAAGCTACATACTAACCCATTTACACAGTTGACAGAATCGCAAGCGACTAGGTTATTTTCTTCGAAAATTACGAGCACAAAACACACCTCATGAGGAGGGCGATTGGCTGCAACTGACCGCTTACACTGTCGATTTTAGTCACCAGCCGCATGCGGGCAGTCGCCGCGCGGCCGATGTCGGGTGTTACTCTACTTTGGGGCTTGAGACTTCAGTCACTTGCAGCCTAGCCGAAGACGGTCAATTTTACACGGGTCGATTTACGCCGCATGGCTAGGCCGCACGGCGAAAATCGACCGTCTTAATGGAAATTCTTTAGTCACATAATTTAATGCAAATTGCAAATGCTGGTTGATCAATTCACAACAGGAAAATTGGGCAAAACTATAAGAATTAAATATTATATACATTAATAAATTAAAATAACCTATATTAACTAACTTAAAAATAAACTTAAAAAATAGCGTCAAAAAACTCCTCCTCAACGCTGTCAACTGGTAATGTACCCAAAAGACTGGCGGCGTTGCCACGTCGTATGGCAACGCTAAGCCTTTGGCCAAGGTAAAAGCCAGCCCTTGGGTCACGGGAAGAGTCAACTAAACGTTTAGAAATATCCTTGAAAAGGCTGTGAGCACTCGGACCAACAACAACAACATGATACGTATGTACGTGCGAGATACGTATTTACGTTTGTGATTACTCGATCGTAATCACAAACTATTCCGAACTACTACTGTTGAGCAATGTTTTTCTAAAGAATGCTGTTAAAATCATCAACACTTCATCAACATAACAATTACTAAAGTCTCTTATAATGATTGACTGGGAATTACAGGAAGCGAGACGCTCGTATCCTGCTCTCCTACTTTAGTGTAGGAGTTTTTTACATGATCATTAATTCTTAGTGAATATCTCACGACACTCGATGATTTCTTCTTTTGTTTTCCATGGTTTTAGGGTTCCGTAGCTGAAAGTCAGAAAACGGAAACCTTATAGATTCATCATGTCTGTCTGTCTGTCCGTATGTCAGCCACTTTATTCTGAAAAAAAAATTAAAATCTTCATCAAACCTATATGTGCTGAGTGTCTATAGATAAGTCTTTAGAAATGAAATTGTGGTTACTAAAACTATTTTTTCTTAAAGTAAATCTTTGAAAGATAGACACTTTCAAAGGGGTAAAATGTGTCCCCCCCCCTCTAAATTCTAAAGTAAGAGGAGAAAACTCTGAAAAAATTTAGGATTGTAAAACGTAAAACAAATTTCTACGAAAATTGGTTTCAATAAGATTTGATGTTTAGTTTTAGAGATATGGGACTTTTTCGTCAAGCTGCAGCAGTAACTTTGTTTTTCATTAACATACTATGAAAAACAAATTTAGCTTTGCTGTTGAATGTAATACTACACAACATTATGAAATGAGCCTTCAAATTTTTTTTATTATCTTGTTTGGTTCTACGGAACCCTGTACGACTCGCACTTGGCTGTTTTTTTTTTACTTACACTAGACGACGCGACGACAAAATGACAATGAAACCTAAGTATTATGGCGATGTTGGACTTCAAACCGTCTGCGTTGAGCCGAACATTGAAAATCCAACACTGCCTGTTATTTAAGCACTAATTAGGTGTCAACTAGTGTTAGTATCTATTATAACGGCATTCATATCTAGTTTAGCCTCGTTTCTAGCCGTCAGTAATTATTCTTATTTATTTCTTTAAAAAACAAACTGTGCCCCACGCTAGGAATTGCTTCTGTGTCATGGGTGCGTTTGCAAACATTTAAAACTCACATACACAAACTGCCAATTCTTTTCGTATCGACGTTACATCCATATTAATATAAGGTCTATCTTTTCATACAAGAAATATTTTAAGAGTAACTTCTATAAGTCGGTGAAGTCGCCATAGCAACGAAAAAAAAAATTATCTGAGTGTTTGTTTTTACGAAATTATTATAATTCTAATTTTTTTTGAGACTTTTTGCATAAAACCTTTACTCCCATATTCTAACAATGACAGTAGGTAAATACGACGTAGTAAACTAGCGTAATGGATGTTTTTGAACATCATTAAGAAGCTAGTATTTATTTTGTGGGTTGAGTAATTTTAAATTATTTATTTTTATAAAAATTTACTCAGATAAAAAAAAAAATCCCTTGAAATGGCTTCGTTATAGCCGTTAGATGATTCCCTGAAAATATTTCGTGTATGAATAGTTAGACCTATATACAGTTTAGGCCTATTAAGTGGATGAAGATCGTCACGGGTGCTGGTGAACGGTTACTCGGGACACTCCAACAAGTGGGACATAGAGAGGTAAGAGGTAACATGATAGCTTGCAGGTTTGCGCGCTGTTCAGGGTCGGTCAAGCAGACCCTGTTCAGGGCTTATTGTACCTCTCTCTACGCGTGCAGCCGTGTGGGTGAATCACACTCAAAAAGCATACGAAGCTCCCGCGTCCAATATAACAACGCATTCAGAGAGCTGATGGGACTGCCGAGACATTGTAGTGCCTCGGGCATGTTCGCCGTCGCTAGCGTCGTCGTTGCTTTTATGCAACGATGCGTAAGCGGAGCGCGTCCCTGGTGCGCAGGGCTCGCGACAGCTCCAACAACGTGCTGATGACGATAGCCGACAGGCTCGACTGTCCATTCGTCAGACGCTGCAGTGACTTGCACGTCACGTACAGTCGTCGGCTGTCAACATAAATATATTTTTTTTGGATGTTTATTGTTTTGTGTTGTATAGAATTTCGTGTATTAATGAGTCCTTGTTACTTGAATAAATAAAAATGAATAATTAAATAAATAGTCAGATCGGGAGCGCCGCACTCGCACTCGGTGTTGGAGGATTCGGTAACACCCCATTTCGCAAGATAATGTTTGCAGTGGACTACATGGAGCGTTCCATGCTCGGCATAAAGCTGATAGATCGAGTTCTTAACGTCGAAATCCGAAAACGCACAAAGGTTTTCGATATTGGAAATCGCGTTACGGAACTCAAATGGAGTTGGGCAGGACACCTAGCAAGGCGCAGTGATAACAGGTGGACTAAGGCTCTCACCGAATGGCGTCCAAGAACTGGCAAAAGAAACGTGGGTCGTCCGGCGGCGAGATGGGCAGACGATAGAGTTGCCATCGGGGGAAAAACCTGGATGAGGCTGGCACAGACCGTGGGGATTGGCACGGGAAAAGAGAGGCCTATACCCAGCAGTGGGTGAGTTCGGGCTGTGGATGATGATGATGATGACTTGGGTACTCAATCGAAACAATGCTATCATAATAGGTGACTGCAGTTTATTACTGGGACGTAGGTGAGCAAATTCGCCAGCAGAAAAACAAAGGAACATGAACAGCTCCCTACTTCGTGGAACCTAGGCGACGTAGCCTGTTTCGTATGGTGAAAGTATACTTATATGCTAAGCCCCTATCCAACGAGACACCTAGATATTTTGGATTCGCGTAATGGTACCACGAGACTTTAATGATGTTTCTTAGTTTCTGTTGCGGAGATGGACTGCACAAGACTGTGTCTTGCAAGGGTTCGTTAGGAGAGCATTTCATCATCATTCTCTTGCCCTTATCCCAATTTATTTGGGGTCGGCGCAGCATGTCTTCTTCCATAATTCTCTATTACTCGTCATCTCATCAGGCACCTCCTTTCTTGCCATATCATTCTTTACACAGTCCAGCCATCTTTTCTTTGGTCTTCCTGTACTCATATACCCATTCGCATTCATACTCAAAACTTTAGGAGAGCATTTATACTGTCATAACATTTTCCCAGAAAGTCTAATACCAATGTCGATTTGTGCTCGGCGTCATCGAAAGTAGGTTACCATTGTGTTGCTTGTTATTAATCGTATAGGAAAATCTTATACATAAAATCTCATGTCACGGTGTTTGTGGTTGCGCTTCTCCGAAACAGCTCGACCGATTTTTATGTTTTTTTTTTATTTATGTACACACAAAATACTTAACAGGACATAACATAAAGATAGAAGAGCACAAAGGTACTGCTTATTTCATGAGAAATCTCTTCCAGCAGACCTGCGAGAGGAAAGTTGGATTGTTGGATTTTTTATGTATATTTGGTAGGTATTAGAATAGGTCGTAAAGTATATTTTGCACCGCTAATTTTACGCGGACGGAGGTCGCGGGCAACAGGTAGTAAAACATAAAAAAATAAATAAAATTGTTTTGTGATATTTTAATTTTACTGCAAAACCGTACAACATTACCAAAAAAAGTGATGACTTTTAGAGTCACAGCTTTCTTCCCTTCTTCAATAGAATCAGTATCCACAACCGCAAGCGCACTGACCACAAATTGTAACCGTACCAGCAGCGGGCACAGCGCCACCGAAGTTCACAATTCCAAGAATGGGGACCTGACCAGCTACAGCGGTGTTACCGGCGACTGGCAGCTCACCAGCGACCGCAACGTTACCTTCACCGGCGCCGCCGTACGCGGCTCCAGCATAACCGGCTCCTAAACCAAGACCTGCAGGGTTGATGGTAGTAGCAGGAGAAAGGAGACCGAGACCAAGGCCAGTACCTAGTCCTAGGCCTGCCCCCGAGCCTAGTCCAAGACTTAATCCGGAGTTAATACCAGCACCGTAGCCAGCGCAGGAACTGAATACATTCTGTGAAAAATAAATGACTTTTGTAAAAGGCTCTTTCTTGCGTTGACTGTTTTTTTCTTGGGTAGGGTCTTGCTTTTTACAGATATGTAAGGCAGTCTAAGAAGTTTTTATACAAATTTTCGTATTTCACCATCCTCCATTATACTAATAAACATATTTATACTTTTGGGGTGTTATCACATGACATGCGTTCATGAGTTACATTATGCAAATATAGAAGTTTAGAACATAACATGGTATTGTTCATCCAGAGGATTGGGGTTTTGGTGATGCCATGTGTTTGTTAAAAGGTTGAGGAACTACTCTAAACCTACATCGAATCGGAGTAAAACAGATAATAGGAAGAAATAATTCCCTCACCTGGACAAAGCAAGCTTGGATGCAGAGCAACAGAACAGCGAAGGTACACATGTTCGATGTTTATTTGTGTTCAACGAGGACCTGAATGAAGACTGGATGATGTTCCTACTTCTAGACCACGTTTATAAAGTGCAAAAAAATTATGGCGAAATACAACTCCGTGCTATTTTATTGTTTTCAACGAATTTTTAAAACTATGCTATCAGTACTCGGTCAATACATTTGCAAACCATTGTTTTGTAAGCAAATTGATAATAAGCTAAGAAATTTCGTTACAAAGGTCAAACTATTGCCTCAATACTGCTAATAATTAGATTCGCACGTACTATTTCTGCGAATTAAGTATAAAATACTAAGATTTCCTGGAAATATCCATCAAGAGTTATATGTTATTCGTTGAAATAGCTGACCATGTCTGCTAAGGTGATCCTCGTCTTCTGCGCTCAGGCGCTCTGCATCCAGGTAAGATTCTGTGCCATTTCCATCAACCCATCAAGAACATTTTTTTACATTCTTATCTCCTTGTGAAGCTTTTTCGGGGAGCAGCTACACAGCTGCTTGCAATACAATTCCAGTGTGGGAAAGAGACAGAGCTATACAGGTCGTCTAGTGCCATCTCTTTTCCACACTGGAATTACTCCTTAAGACGTCATGGTAAGCCACCTGATCGCAATTCCTTTTTTTTTTAAACTATTTTCTTATGTTCGTTGTATCATTATCATCATGATTCTCTTTATCCTATTTTTTTTTAGGATCTGAGCATGGCTTCTTCTTCCTTACTTCTAATTGGTGTTAAAATATCCTTAACGAAGCCGAAAGGCACTTGTTCTCTCCATCATTGCGATCTTTTTTTGTTCTGGACCGTACCTGGGGACCTTTTAGTTACAGATATACATAATAATATAGGATGAAATTTCAAACTATTTCACAAGTTTGTTTTTTAAATACAAGTTTTTAATGTTATAACTTTATTTTAAACATATCCATGACCCCTCACTTTTCAATGTGTCCATCAGCACAATGTTTTGAGTGCGTTGCATAGAGTTCTACCTTAAAACGTGATTTTTCACCTCAAAAAAAAGCAATAATTTTTGCGTAGAGTTACTTAGTTTGATGTACAGAATGCTTGGTTGAAGGCTTCGTGAAGGGTCCGTTTACACCCTGTATATGGAAAATGTATTAATGATTTTGTCTTTCCAGCTCGCACTTAGCTCATGCGTGTGTCGTCCCACCCTGGGTGCTGGACTAGTTCCAATCGCTCCTGGATTGGGCCTTTCTAGTTGTGCTAGCCCAGTATTACCTGCACCTGTGTTTCCCGCCCCTGGATGCTCCGGTTTGGTCTACAACGGCATCGGCTATGGTAACGCTGGTCTAGGCTACGGTTCTGGTCTTGGCTATGGATCCAACCTCGGTCTTGAAGTCATTTCTACCAGTGGCGGTTCTTTACCTCTCTCCTCCTCATCTTCGATCGCTCCAACTGGTCTTTCTATAGTCTCTGAGAATGTCTTCGAAGGTACCCTCTACGTAAGTGGTGAGCTGCCTTTCGTGAGTGCTGTGGATTTGGAGGGAGACCTCCCAAGTGGCGGTGCTGGTACCGTCAGCCACAGCTGCGGTAACGGTGTCACTGCTATTGAGAGCATCGCTCCTTCTGCTGCTGCCGCTGTGATCCCAGCTAATGCTGGTATTGGAGCATTGGGTACTGGTGTAGGTGCGTATGGTGCTGGTATAGGAGCGTGTGGTGCTGGTGTAGTACCTTTGCCTCTGTTACCTGGAGCTGGTTGCAATGCATGCGTCACGGGGATTGTAGCTCCTATTGATGGCTGCTATCCACCTGGCATCTACTATTGAAGTATGCCGTAGGAAAGATGAATATTAACTGACAAAATAAAAACAATTTGCATTCGATTCTGTTGTATTATTTCCTTAATCTAAATGTTTTAATTAATTTAAGTCTGTAACTGAAAAATTGAAAAGAAATCGTTTGTCTTGATATGGCGAGCGATAAAAAGATGGGACTAAAAGAGTGATAAACATTAACATTAATGGATGGAAAAATAAAGAAGAAAAAAAAACCCGGCCAAGTGCGAGTTGCACTCATACGCACATAAGGGTCCGTAGCACTAAACAATATAATAAAAATATTTTGAAAGCTCTTTCATATGTTGTTTTGTATTACAATCATCGGCAAAACTAAATTTGTTCTGATTTTTATTAAAATATTATATACATTAATAAATTAAAATAACCTATATTAACTAGGTAACTAACTTAAAAATAAACTTAAAAAATGGCGTCAAAAAACTCCTCCTCAACGTAGTCAACTGGTAATGTACCCAAAAGACTGGCGGCGTTGCCACGTTGTATGGCAACGCTAAGCCTTTGGCCAAGGTAAAAGCCAGCCCTTGGGTCACGGGAAGAGTCAACTAAACGTTTAGAAATGTATTATATAAATTTGTTCTTCATAGTACGTTAATGAAAAACAAAGTTACTGCTGCAGTTTGATGAAAAAGTCCCATATCTCAAAAAAATAAACATCAAATCTTAATCAAACCATTTTTTGTTGAAATTTTTTTTTGGTTTTTGTTGGATTGTAGAAACAATCGTACATTTTTTCAGAATTTTCCTCCTCTAACTTTAGAAATTAGAGAGGCATGATTTATTTTGAGAAAAAATGGTTATAGGAACCTCAATGTCATTTTAAAGACCTATCTATAGACACCCCGCACGTATAGATTTGATAAAAAAGTTCCATGTATGCGGAGCCTCCCCTTAATCTGACGGCACGGTTGGCGCAGTAGCTGAGCTATTGACTGTTGCGTTGCGTGTTGCGTGTTCGATCCCCGCACGGAACAAATATTTGTATGGCCTACAGATAGTTGTTCCGGGTCTGGCTGTTTGTGTATGTGAGTTTATATGTTTGTAAACGCACCCACGATACAGGAGAAATTCCTAGTATAGGGCAAAGTTTAAAAAAAATAAACTTGTTTATTTTTTTTTTAGACAAAAATCGTAAAGCTTTTCGTAGAACAAATCTACTTACCAAATTTCTAATGTGTAGTCCTAATAGTTTCGGAATAAAGTGACTGTAACATACGGACGGACAGACAGACAGACATGACAAATCTATAAGGGTTCCGTTTTTTGCCATTCGGCTATGGAACCCTAAAAACTGTATTGAGTGAGGAAAGATATGAACGAAAACGGTATGAATTAACAAAAGAACGAGACGACGCTTGCTTGACAAGGGAGTTTGGAATGGAAAAGGAAGAACTGCCTTGCTGCAGCGAAAATGCCCAATGATTCTCAAGTTGTGAAAAAAGGATTTATAATATTGATAACAGCCTTGGACACCACGGCCTTTCATGCAGCCGAAGTGCGGGCCGCTTTGCACGGCACGCGAACTTAAATGATATCATCCGTCGAGCTCTTGTCACCGTCGGCGTTCCAGCTTTATTAGAACCAAATGGCTTGGCACGCGACGATGGCAAGAGACCGGACGGCATGTCTTTGTTTCCATGGAAGATGGGTAGGCCTTTAGTGTGGGATGCAACTTGTGTCGATACTCTTGCGCCATCCCATCTTCCTAGCTCATCGTGCTGTGCTGGTGCTGCGGCTGCGGCTGCAGAGAACCTCAAGCGGCGTAAATATAGTAACCTTATTGGTAACTATATTTTCGAGCCGTTTGGGGTTGAAACTCTAGGTCCGTGGGGTCCGAGTGCTCACAGCCTTTTCAAGGACATTTCTAAACGTTTAGTTGACTCTTCCCGTGACCCAAGGGCTGGCTTTCACCTTGGCCAAAGGCTTAGCGTTGCCATACAACGTGGCAACGCCGCCAGTCTTTTGGGTACATTACCAGTTGACTACGTTGAGGAGGAGTTTTTTGACGCCATTTTTTAAGTTTATTTTTAAGTTAGTTAGTAAATATAGGTTATTTTAATTTATATTGATAACAATCTTAATAATGTTGACATAACGGTCCCGCATGATGAGAACCTCGTGAAAGCCGAGAAAGATAAGAAAATCAAGTATCTTGATTTGGCTCGCGAGGTTGTCGACATGTGGGATGTGGACTCAGCGATCATTGTGCCGATATTCGTATCAGCCCATGGCTTAATTGCCAAGAGCCTCGACCAATACCTGAGGAGGCTCTCGTTAGGCAGCTGGATCAAGGGCTTGATTCAGAAAGCGGTACTTCTGGACACGGCTCGTATTGTTAGGAGGTTCCTCTCTCTGGAGCCCTGACCGCCGGTAGCTTGGACCCTGTTCCCGATACCGGGGAATATTTAAAAATGTAAATAATTTGTGTAAATATAAATAAAGGAATTAATGCTCGTGGCTAAATAATAACCGCCGCTGGGATCGATCTTTAGGTTAAACCGTAAATATACCGAGTTTCCTCCGTGTCTCGGAAAGCACGTTAAGCTATTCGTCCCGGCTGTCATTTGTAGATCTTTGACAGTCATTACAGGTAGACAGTGACCCAAAAAGTCTGACAACCAGTCTTACCAAGGAGTATCGTATTACCTAGTACTAACTGGGTTGTGGAGGTCAGATAGGCAGCCGCTCCATGTAAAATACTGGTATTCAGCTGCATCCGATTAGGCTGGAGGCCGACCCTAACATAGGTGGGAAAAGGCACTTTGGCTCCCAATATCTCCGTAAATAAAAGGTTCCCGAGTATGGTCTAGAATAAAAACAAAAGATCACGGGGAGAACAAGTGCTTTTTGTTAAGGGACGTGTACTGCTGGACACTTGGGGGAGGGATATGTCCAGCAGTGGACGTCTTTCAGCTGAAATGATGATGATGATGATGATGAAGGGTCTATTTACACCCTTTACATAGTTTTACTAACTTGGTTTCTGCAGGGCTCTTTAATAGGACCAGAAAGAATTTTATAATCGAAAGTAAGAATACTGAAGATAAAACTCTTCAGTATGAGTAGTCAAGTTCTTAGTCGTCAATGAAACTGTGGGAACTTTAATAATTACCTCTTCTTAAACTGGTAAGGAAAAAGGATGTACAGTTACTTATTCCAAAAAAGGTCAAGAAATGGAATAAAATTAATTTTTCTTTCAAAATAAAATATGACAAGCATTGCTGATTAATTTCTTTATTTCAATTGATACGCTGCATTTGCAGTTTGTTATGCCAAAAATAAAATGTTTTACTGATTCATGGTGACTCACTCAAACCGTTTCATAAGGAAAAGATTGATTAGTAGATAGAAGAACCACATCCACAAGAGCATTGTCCACGAATGGATACGGCACCAGCAGCCGGCACAGTGCCGCCGAAGCTCACAGCGCCCATGATAGGGACAGAACCAGCAATAGCGGTGTTACCGGCAACTGGCAGCTCACCAATGACCACCACGTTGCCTTCGCCGGTGCCGCCGTAAGCAGCTCCAGGACCGATAGCACCTCCGTATAGAGCAGGACCAAGTGCGCTACCATAAGCAGATCCGATGCCGCCACCGTAAGCACCAAGACCGAGGGCACCACCACATGCGGTAGCAGGGACTAATCCTACATCCAGACCCAGAGCTCCACGAGATGATGCTCCACACCCGCAACCAGCGCCTAGGTATTGGCCGAAGACATTCTGTTGGAGATTAATAATATTATATTGGGAATATTATAAACCTAGAAGCTGCCCCAAAACACTCAACTTAAGTTCTTTGCGCTCCCAACGACGACTCCGTGGAAGTCGTCAAATTGTGGGCCAACAACATATAAAATACAATCGTGCAAGCGACACTAAGAAGAAAATGAACTAGCTTTACCGGCGTGGAAGTCGGGAATTATCCCACATGAACATACTTTCAGGGTAAAAGCCAGTAATTTATAAATCAGCCACGAAGTAGCAGAACTGACAACCCAGGATGAGGAGTTGTTATGAATCCTATAAACAAGGATGTCTTGACATAATGAAAAAAGGTTATCATTAAAAATATAAAGTTTGGACAATACAGCAAAAACAAAAGACACTCACCTGGACCAAGCAAGCTTGGATGCAGAGCAACATAATAGCGAAGGTAGACATGGTTGATGTATTCGTAAGTTCAACGAGAATCTGAAGACTGAATGCTTTTTGATGCCCAACATCAACTTTATATAGTGCAGAAGTTATCAAGAACACGTGCGTTTTCGCCTATTTCCTATTCAAACAAAGCATTTGATAATAATTTAAAAAAAAAATTTCTATTCCTTTGTTTTGCAAACCAACGATAAAAAGTTTCAAAAATAACATTTGCAATTGCTTCAACACAACTATGTAGATAAGGACTACGCTTCAGTATAAATAGTCGATCAATTCTTAGAAGACTCATTCTCAAGTTCGCTTCAACACAAACCACAATGTCAGCCAAGGTGATCCTCGTCCTCTGCGCTCAGGCGCTCTTCATCCAGGTGAGTAAAGTTTTCGTTGCCTGTGTACGTGCCTTTTGCCTGGATATTTCTTCCACTTAGCAGGAAAAAGTGTTTGCGTCTGCATCAGTGGCGAAGGTTCCATAGAACTCGATTCCTACCGGCTTCCCTTTGAAAAATGGCACAGTCAGTATTCTATAGACAAATAATATAATCACATTAAAGATCCGGCTCCGGCTTATCCCTTACAAAAATTTACCATTCGCTACTCTAGTCTGAATTCTAATCTATTTTTAAAAGTAGTGCTCAGCTAATACTTTTTATTTTTACTGTATCTCAAATATGTAATTCCTGGAACTGACAATTATATCTTGGGTTGCAAAAACTCTTTTTTCCCAAACTTACTACGGACTTAGGGGAGCTCTGCCCAACAATGGGACAGTCCGTGCTCAAATCAAAGCTCCCCTTAATCCCTCCAGGCAATCTTTTTCGCAAATTTTAATTCATCAATTAACTTTTTCACTATCATTTATACAATTACATAAATTGCGCCTGACACATATTATGTTACGTGATCGACTGAATAGTCACGTTTTAATGCATTGTTATCGATTGCTGATAAAGCAAATTAATATTTACTAATTCAACAATTTAATGTTTACAGACTGCTTTCGGTACATGTCTTGGTCGTGGAGCCATCGGTGTTCCTACTCTTGTTGCCCCAGGATGTGCTGGTAGCGGCTGGGCTGGCAATGGTTTAATCGGAAATGGATTGATTGGTAACGGCTGTGCTGGTAACTGGGCTGGCAATGGTATTATTGGTGATGGTATCATTGGTAACAGTTTGATCGGCAATGGTTTGGCTGGTATTGAGATCGTTCCCACCAGTGGCGGTGGATTGGCTGTCTCCAGCGTATCTGGAATCGGTGCTCCCAGTGGCGTCTCTATAGCATCTGAGAATGTGTATGAGGGGGCTTTGTCCGTGGCTGGTGAGCTGCCGTTCGTGAGTGCTGTCGCTTTGGAGGGCGTGCTGCCCACTGCTGGTGCTGGCGCCGTCAGCCACAGCTGCGGTAACGGAGTTACTGCTATTCAGAGCATCGCTCCTTCTGCTGCTGCCTATGGCGCTGCGGGTGCCTATGGGCTCGGCGCTGGCTATGGGCTTGGCGCTGGATATGGGCTCGGCGCTGCTGCCATCGCTCCTGCTTCTCTCGGACTCGGCTATGGAGGCCGCGGCTGTGGATGTGGATGTTACTAAGAATTAAAAAAAATATTACTCAACAGAAATCGATGATCTGTTACGATAATGAAATAAACAGATTATCATATTATTTTTGATTTTAATATTCCTATAATTTCTGCAAAGATTCAAATGCAAGTGTAAGTTCAATAATCTCATAATCCTTCCTCAGATTTCCCAGACTTCACTTTGTGAAATTGAGACCTTGTGATTTATTTACGCGGTAATGTGACATAAATATACACCCGTTTCTTTGCTGACGGTTGTATCATGGCAGGTTGAGCAGAGATGCAGTAGGTACCGAAAAGTACAACCATTTCGCCAACTATGTCTAAGTCCCATATAATAGAGGGCGAGAAGTCTGAAAGGGCTCCCGTGACTGAAAAGTTAGTGTGGTAATCAGTTGTCTAGGGATGGGCATTTGATGCAGAGGAAAGGAGTTATTATTTTTAAATATTTCTATACAAAGTAATATAAAAAAAAAACATTTAAAAATATTAAAAATAGTAGCCCACCGGCATCAGCAACACGGTCCGGGCTACCAGTGGTCAGGGCTCTTGAGAGAGGAACCTCATAACGATACGTGCCGTGTCCAGAAGTACTGGATTAGATACGTATATTATAGTTAATACAAGGTGTAAACAGACCCTTCACATAGCCGTCAACCAAGCATTCTGTACATCAAACTAAGTAACTTTACGCAAAAATTATTGCTGGGAATTAACTTTTTTTTGGGGTGAAAAATCACGTTTTACGGTAGGACTCGATGGAAAGTACTCAAAGCATTGTGCTGATGGATGGATTGAATAGTACGGTCGTGGAGGTGTTTAAAGTACAAATCTTACATTAAAACAAGTATTTTTTTTTTAAATAGAGAAAAAGTTGGAACTTTGACCCCCAATATCTCCGTGACTAAAAGGTTCCAAGGTATGGTCTAGAACAAAAAAATAATCGCAAAGACGGGGAAAACAAGTGCCTTTCGGCTTTGGGCCTATTTACACCCTTTATGTGAACAGCGTTGTGGGCTGCAATATTGTCTATAAGTTTTGTGTATTTCTTATTTCTATGATATAAATTGCAGCTGAAACATTGTTCCTTTTAAATAAAAAATATAAAAATTAAGAAAAAGTGAAAAACGTCGTGAGGAAAGGTTTGAGTATAAAAGTTGATAGCTAAAAGAGTAGTGGAGGTCCAAAGGATTCCCTGTTTTTTGCCTTTTAATAGTAGTAGTTGTTCAAAAAGCCGCTAAGCTAAAGTGGGACTGGGCTGGCCATGTCTGCCGCATGCCTGACGAGCTGTGGGCCAAAATAACTACAATGTGGAGCCCTGACACAGCCAGACGGCGACGCGGTAGACCTCGCAGGAGATGGCGGGACGAGCTGGACAGAACTAGCGACCAGTGGTCCACAATGGCCCTGGATCGAAAAATTTGGAAATCATGGAGAGAGGCCGTTGCCCAGCAGTGGGATGACGCAGCCTAGCAGTATCAGCATCAGTATCAGTATTAGTAAAAATTCTTGCTATGAATGAATTTTATAATGTAGCCAGTATAAAGTCGCTCTCGTAAAATATATTTTTATGATTTTTCGTGGGATTCTAAATAATCCACAAATACTGGAATCGTTGGGATTGCTCGTTCCAGGAGGCTACGGTTGCGACCGAGGAAGGGGCCTTTTAAAGTTCCGACAACCCGTACGAACTTATTAAAGTTTGCACCAGTATTTCGTGCATTAAGAATACTAAATAGTGTCTCGGCGATTGGACATATGTTCTTGCTCTTTGGCGGAATTCCAGATGATGGCGCTTAGTATGTTTTCTACTGTCTAACTTATGCTTAGGACTGGATAATTTGCAATTTATGACTACTTTGTTAGCTTGGGTCTTACCTGTAAAAATAAATGTGTGTTTTAAGGAATAATAAATAAATAAGTATACCTACTACCCGTATTATAAATCATCCATAAAGACGTTGTTTATTAAGTACTATGGCGGACACTCGCGCCTCATCACCACTAGGCTCATTTTGCTTGCATTTAAAAGATTCATCATTTACACATCCCCGTTGACTTTGAATTTAAAAAAAATATGAATGAAAGACAATATCGACTGGCCTAGCGCACTGACGCACGCCGAACGAGGTCTATTGTTATTTTCAAACTGCTATTACTAACGTTACTAATGATATGTGTGTGTGTGTGTGTCGGTAATTTATTTATTTAACACTTCAAGCACAAAGTACAGAGGCTGACTTAATACCATAGGCATTTTCTACCAGAGACAAACAGTGGTAGGTGTATATAGCTAAAAAAAAAATATTACTAAGATCAACAAGGATATATAAAATACTATAACTATATATCAAAATACTATAAATATATTTCAATTGGTAATTGTAAATTACAAAATCAATAATTTCTGCAATTATTTTTTTATTTATTGTAGAAATCTTATAAAATCCCAGGCAATAGCTATCTGTAATCGCGTTCTCTAAATCGGCTATAACCATTTCGATAAAAAATTTAAATAATGGGGCTTTAGTGGGTGGAAAAATTTGATCTCGCTAGCAGTAGCGAATGGTCAATTTTTGTAAGATATAAGATATTTTAATCTGATTATATTATTTGTCTATAGAATACTGACTGTGCCGTTTTTCAAAGGGAAGCCGTTAGGAATCGAGTTCTGTGGAACCTTCACATGAAACACGTGTTTAGTATTTTTATGTAAAGAATCTATGTACAAAATTTCAAAACTGTATCATGAAAAATCACAAAGTTATAAGCTTGTTCTTTTTACCTGGTTGTCCGCACAAAAACGTGGTCACCACGCAGCGCACCCGCACGCGCGCCTCCAGCGTCATCTTGAGCTCATTGATAATAATAATTTGGCAGTAGGTACCTAAATTATTGCGATAGGTACTTAATGTCGCTCAGTGTCCACTTGTAACTTTTCTAATATTTTTGGGACAAAATACAACATGGTTTAAAAATTATTGAAATCGATTCAGTTACTTATTCTGAACAAACTAAATTCAGGTTTCGCATATACTAAAAATAATGTTGTATATCGGGCTTGCCGTGGAAACTCATCAGCATGCTCCGGTACTGGTACGGGCACCAGGTCAATAGTGTCCTGTGGGGGGAAGCGATGTCGGACCCTTATACTAACGAATGTGGCGTAAGACAGGGCGCTCTGACCTGCCCTACATTGTTCAATCTCTATATGAATGAACTAATCGTCAGTAGTCAACATGTCGGATGCTATATTTATATTGACAGAGTCTGTGTCAACAATATGAGTTATGCGGACGACATGGCGCTGCTGAGCGCGTCAATCTGTGGCCTGATGAGACTACTCAGTACGTGTACGGAATACGCGCATGGACATGGTCTGAAATATAATGGGAAGAAAAGCCAATACATGGTTTTTCAGGCCATCGGTGTGTCGAGCCCTGTGAACATTCCGAATGTTAATTCACAATGGTGTTCCAATAGATCGAGTGGGCCAATTTAAATATCTAGAACATCTACTCACCGAGGACCATAAAGACCATGCTGATATGGACCGGGAGCGGAGGGCACTGTCGGTGCGCCTGCCTGGGTTCGAACCCACGACTTACTGTTCGTAAGTCGGGGCCGCCACCACTGGGCCACCGCTGCTCTCAACTAGTACTACCGGTGTGAAGGTTACTTTTTATACCGTACTGCACATCCCTGTAGGCGAAAGGGCATACAGTGCCATCCGTGGCCAGTACAACAACGCGTTCCTGGCGGTGTTGGGGCTGCCCTGTTTCTGTAGCGCATCAGGAATGTTCGCGATGGCACGCAATGCTATCCTGGCAATGATCGCAAACAGGCTGGACTGCCCTTATATCCAGCATTGCTGTGGCAGGCATGTTGCTGCTCCAGTGCCGATTAGAAAATTGTAATTATTGTGTGTTTATTTTAGTAATGAATAAGTTTAATTTAATTGTATGTCTTAAATGTGACGACACTTGGGGAGGCTTATGTCCAGCAGTGGACGTCTTTCGGCTGAAATGATGATGATGATGAATTGTATGTCTTGTATGTTTGTGTGGTTATTGAAATTTTGTGCCAAATAATGAGTCTTATGTTGCTTGATAATGAATAATTAATAATAATATGTCTTTGTCTTCGTAGAAACTCGAGTCTATGGGAGGCCGCATGCTCGGGCGGAAGGCATGTCGAGTTGTATAGAAAGAGCTTTGTCGATTCTTGGTAGAAAAGAGATGGAATTGGTCATGCTACGCGTGCAGTTTCAGGCTGGAGAAGGTGTTGGATGTTTGTAAGAGGTATGTTGAAGATCTTGGTTTGAGATATATTTCCAAAAAGAGTGAGGTTCTTATTTTTGAAGCAAAGTCCTTAGAAAATTTTCCTTCATTTTCATCAACCTAGCAGGTAACAGGAAGTACTTTAGTATAAGGGATGTTAATATATGTACATTTGAGGGGGGGTGGAGCGGGGAGAGGGAAATATCCCATCTCCCATCAAAGTAAAGTTCATGTTTTACTAACACTATACGGATGTAAAATGGAATCCGAAATAATATGATTATTACGACCAGCTAGGACAGCTAAACACATTGCTTCATCATTAAAAAGCTACATTACACAAACAGTTCTGGCTTTATTTTATTTAGAAGGCATTTAAAGCAACAGTTACACGTGCTTAGTGTAATAATAAGTCTCTATTATATATCTGAGGGCATTTGAGAGCATCACTAACGAAACAGACGAGAATTGTGGGTCGCACTCCCCATCCAAGATCGTACTCTGGTTTGTGATTTTCCACTCGTCTTTAACCACTCTCGTTTCTACTTCTAAACTTTCTGTATATTCTTCAGCTAGTATCAAGTCTGAGAAGCAACCTTTTGAAGTTTGGAAATGAGTGAGTTTTTTTAGCCAAAACTTCTTGAAAAACTGAGCGTGGCCACATATGCCGCAGACAGCACCTAAAACAATTTAAATAATTTTGATTAATATTGTTGGGGTTACATGCGCACAGGCACACAGATAATCATGTATTCAGTATGGGTATAAATACTATGGTAACACCTCGAGCACGGCTACTCGTTAAGTTAGCTAAGTGTTTACTGATATTGATACTGACACTGTTAGCCTGCGTCATCCCACAGCTGGGCAAAGGCCTCTCTCCATGACTTCCAATTGCTACGATCCAGGGCTAATGTGGGCCACTGGTCGTTTGTTTCGTCAAGTTCGTCCCACCATCTTCTGCGAGCTAAGTGTGTGCACGTCTATAATAAATAATAAACACTAATTGGAGTCATCGCATATTTTATTTAGTAAAGGATCCCGATGTGATTGTGAATTGTGTGTGCATTCTTCAGAAGAACAAATTAACACGATGGCCACCGCACCTCAATATGCGGCAGCAAATGAAATGGCTGCGATCTCCCTCACCTCGAAAATACCAGATTTTTGGACAGACCAACCTAGGGTCAGATTCACCAGGACTGAGCCAAATTTGAATAAGCTGTCGTTAAGTTGAATAAATACGCAGTTCAACAAGTAACTGACATATTAGTCGAGCCACCCGCAACAAATAGATATGACGCCTTTAAGGCGAGATTACTAACCATTTATGAAGAGTCAGCAAATAGACAGCTACAAAAATTTATAAGAGAAATGGAGTTAGCGGATCACAAATCGTCGCAGCTTTAACGGTGTATGAGGAAGCTGGCAAAAGACAAAATTCCGGACAACACACTACGAAAGCCATTTCAAGATCACATGCCGAGACCTATCCGAGCAATTTCAGCCGTGTCCGACGTCTTTGGGAACACGCGTGCCATCCATGTTGTTAACGAAGTAGTGCAACAACAGCAGCAGAAGTACGGAGAAGAAAAAACGAAGATCTTCATAGAAACATCAAAACTGAGCTGAAGTTCGCGGCGTCGGAAAGGTTATGACCAAGATTTCAAAGGCGTTGGAACAGCAATACTCGCTCACGCTCTGCATCCCGTTATCGTAGCCGTGACTCATCTGTTCAGCTCTGGATGCCTGAGATCTCAGATTGGCTTTGTGTCTACCGTCATCGATTCCGCTCCAGAGCCAAGAAGTATGAAGAACCAAGTGCGTGGCAAGCTCGAGGCGAAAACTAAGTAAGGCGCAGACAACGGTGGAGCTCTGTGCCATCTCTCCTTGTCACCGCCTCCGTATCATGGACTTTATTTCTTAGTGGACCTGGATACAGGCGCGAACGGTCCGTATTACCAGTTCTTAAGAAACATAGTGCTCGCGAGTGCAGTGAATATAACTTATTGGCAGCACTGCAGCAGGGACAGTCATCAAAACACGTGGGGTCAAGTCACTAGTATTCAATTTTAAATTGCGCAGACCTTACGACGGGATTTAATCTGATGTAAAGCAACCGATATTGGGTCTACATTTTTTAAGCTACCACAAGCTTCTCGTGATTTAGAAATCACAAAAATCGATGATTTTTCAGGCACGAATATGCAGTTACCATTGTCACTAGTGAAATGTTTTGATTTTCCTATCTGATTTATTGTATTTTTATTACTAATTAATATCTAGACACGCGGTAGAGTGTCAAGCCAAGTTCAAGCAAACAGAACTAGCGACACGAACCATTTGGAGCCACTTTTGACTGCCTCAGAACTCCAAAACTATTTCACATAAGCATGTCAAATATAGCTCTAATATTGAGACTAGCGAGATACATATGTGCTCCAAATTTCATAAACACACCTCAAACGATTTTTAAAAATTAACGTCCAAAAATCGTCTTTTTTATCACTGACTGACCTAGATCAAAACTCTAAGTTCCAGATGACCAAGAAAGTTCAAATTTGGCATCCAGATAGGTAGTTGGGTGAATACAAAGGAATAAATCAGAAACTAGTAAGTTTTATTCATTTTATTATAATTTTTCAATTAATTGTTTCTATTAGGAACACTTACTTAAAGTGTGTGTAATGTAAGAATCAGCAATCTAAATTGATGACAACCGGTCTTTATGTGGATTTTAAGGTCTTCACGTGAATATGATGTAAACAGACCCTTCACATAGCCGTCAACCAAGCATTATGTTCATCAAACTAAGTAACTTTACGCAAAAATTATTGCTGGAAATCGACTTTTTTTTGGGGTGATAAATCACGTTATGCGGTAGGACTCGATGGAAAGCACTCAAAGCATTGTGCTGATGGGTGGATTGAATAGTACGGGGGTAGTGGAGGTGTGTAAAGTTATAATCTTACATTAAAAACATATATTTAAAAAAAACTTGTGAAAAAGATGAAACTTTGACCCACAATATCTCCGTAACAGGTAACTAGAAGGTTCCCAGGTATGGTCTAGAACAAAAAAATGATCGCAAAGACGGGGAAAACAAGTGCCTTTCGGCTGTGTTAAGGGTCTATTTACACCCTTTATAACGAGTGGAATACCACCCTTACTTTTTTTTTAAATCCAAACATGTCAGTTTTAGTGCTTATAACTACTTATAACTAAGAGTATAGTTGATTTTCATATTAATTACGTTATTAACTGGGATTTAGTATTATGCTTTAAATAACAAAATATTCGTATTATTCACTCACAATGATGGCTGGCGACGACAGGCAATTTGAAGTCATTACAGGCAATGTACTGTACTTCGTGGAAATACTGCCTGCAATACTCATCCAATTCGTATTTGTCCTCAGTTTCGGAAAACACGAAACATTGACGTGAAAAACGGGCCGCGATCAATAAGAAAATCCTGGAAAATACATTATTTTTTTGTAACTGTGTGTTTGGAGATCAAAGAAAGAAAGAAAGAAAACATATTTATTTGGCACATGCCACAAGTGCACACAGTATAAAAACAATAACAAATAAAAAACAAAATAATTAAAAAACTCAGATCAGGCGGCCTACCATGACGTCTTAAAGCAAGACTAATTCCAGTGTGGGAAAGAGATGGCGCTAGATGACCTGTAGAGCTCTGTCTCTTTCCTACAATGGAATTACTACTGCTTTAAAACGTCATAGTAACCCCCCAGATAGGCAGTCGTTTTAAGTAAAATACTCGATGCAGCTGCATTCTTTTATTCGGTACAAACGATTACCATATTTTAAAATTAAAAAAAAGGTAAAAGGTCCAGTTTTTTTTTTCTTTACTTAAAAGACATATAACGAAAATGTATTGTATCATTATTAAGGAATAGAATATAATTATGTGAGATGGAAAAAAATGATATTCTATATTCTATAGAATCTATAAACTAAAGCCCCCAAATCAGGTCTCCGTGAGTTTCTGCCTAAACATGCATTTGGAGAATGATGACTGCTTAATAAATAAATAAGTTATCTAAAATTCATTTTATTATTACTGTAGTAGAGATAACGAGCTATTTTCAACAAATATATTTCAACAAATAAATAAATAAGTTATCTAAAATTCATTTTATTATTACTGTAGTAGAGATAACGAGCTATTTTCAACAAATATATTTCAACAAATAAATAAATAAGTTATCTAAAATTCATTTTATTATTACTGTAGTAGAGATAACGAGCTATTTTCAACAAATATATTTCAACAAATAAATAAATAAGTTATCTAAAATTCATTTTATTATTACTGTAGTAGAGATAACGAGCTATTTTCAACAAATAGTTGTTATTTCAAGCAACGATCGAAAAACATACAATTTCAACGAGGAAGCCTTCAATTTCGCGTTTTTTTATAATACCTCTCTTAATAGAAAATAATATCGAGACTTACCGGTCAGACACACTAAAGCCGACATCGGTTCCATCTCCCACCCTTTTTTTGCAGTCAGGAGGGATAAGACACTCTTCCAGAGATTCAGATTCAGAATCTCCAGAAGAGTTTCGTACATTGGTAGGTTCATTTCTGGCCAAAAATTCTAGGCAATCATCATCTAAAGCAAATGACAAAAACAATTATACGTAGAACGTACCCAGCTGCTAAATCTAGGGGCGATGTGAAAGGAGGATGTCCTCATAACGGAGCCTACATACCAGTAGCAAAGGGTCAATTTTGTAAGAGGTAAGCCGGAGTACATATCTTTAATTTGATTATATTATTTGTCTATAAAATACGGACTGTGCCATTTTTCAAAGGCAAGCCAGTAGGAATCGAGTTGTGTTTTTTTCCCACACTGGAATTACTCCTGCTTTAAGACGTTATGGTAACCCCCCTATTGCCATGCTTCAGGATAGGCTCTTAGAAATCTGTATCAATACTTCTCGGAGCGTCGCAACGAGTCCAAACGTGGGGGAACGCTTTCAGGAGACCGGGGATATAGCTAGGAGGCCTGGATCGGGAAGAATTAGAGCCACAACTTACCCGGAAGACCGGTACTTATATCAGATTTAACTGCACGACGAGATCGCACTGTAACCGCCCAGGCCTTACATAACTGGCTGCAGCAATCTACTGGTACCAGAATCAGTGATCAAACCATCCGTAATCGTCACCACGAAGATGGTCAACGTTCTCTAATGCGTGCCATTCGACTCAAACTGGCAAGACCCACCAAACAGCGCGCTTGAGCTGCCTGTCCATTCAAGCGGAGCGAGGCTGCGGAGCGGAGAAACTGAGAAGTATTAACCAATAGGATTGCATACTGGAGCGGAGCAGAGATTTTATGCAATCTTATTGGTTAATATATCTCCGTTTCCCCGCTCCGCAGCCGCGGGCGAGGCATCGTTTCATCTTTTTCATACTTCGGTAGTAGAATTCATAGTACGCTAGCTTGCTATCGCTACTTTAATAGCTATACTATACGGGGTTCGAAAATCGTATAGTTGTTGGTATAGGTGATCATATCAATCACCACAAACTCAATGTGAGAAAGAGATGGAACTAGACTGGCTGTATAGCTCCATCTGTTTCACTCTAAAATTGAAAAAAAATGTGTTTTTTCTATTTCGTGTAACTTGTTAAGTATATATATATGTTGTATGGCATAGGGATTTAATATTTTGGTATATGTTTTTTGATTCTTTGGTCTAGTATCTTGTAAAAGGCATACACGATTAAATGTTTTTTTCTCGATACAAAAAAAATGCAAAGTTATATCTATTTTTTTACTTTTTTCGACATCACGGCGGCGGCACGGTTTAAGAGTTATTCAATGGAATTTACTTTAAAACATAGAGAATTATCATATCAAAGTTTACTAAAACTAGTTTTAAATTTAATTCATTTATTTGTTAAAAAAAAGAGTAAATTCGTTTTGGCACATACGTCCTTTTATTCCGAGCGCACGCATATTATAGCCATCTCTTCTTTTGCGTTTAAAAAGTAATTGCATCACTTTCGCTCGCTTAGTAGATCAGTCAAGCTACGTTTTATTTTCGACGTGGCGCTTTAAAGTAATCAAAATACACTTTACCTAATTTTGTCGGTTTTTTAGTATCATTAACATAGTCCTCCCATTCGCCATACATTTCCTTCAGCTTTGCTTGACTGTAGATCGTCCTACGTTTCAGTAGATCTTTATTGAATTTATCTGGAGGCCTTTCCCACGTTGTTGTGTTATAAAATAGTTCCGACACTGAACAAAACAAAATATTTTCTTAGGATAATAATGTAAGGCGCCAAAGCAGTCGCGGGCCTGTGGACCAAGCAACGGGCTAGCTCGCCGTCCGGCCGTCTTATGGCGACATGCCGTGTCGACGGCGCGTACGTGTTCCACGCTCGCCTAAAAGAAATGTCAGCAACCAGGAAGGGGTCCCCATGCGCCGATGCCTGCCAGGGCTGCGGGACTGTTCGAAAGAGATACCGCGGCCCTGGAACACAAAGGGCAAAGAAGGAACATGGATGGGTTTTAGTCAGTACAATTGTGACACTCCCTTCTACTCCGTCCAAACCGGTCCCATCGTATAAAAAAAAAGCCGCCAGACCAATAATAATCTAGATTTTTTTTAAGTTGCCTTTCCTGTTTAGTTAGCCGTAGCTCGTCAGTTGACCCCCCCATAATGATCTGCCTTTTCATGTTAAGTAAACCCTACCGCCCCCCGAACCAATATCCTGACTTTGGCCGTTTTCTGCCAACCTGGTGGCCTACCATGACGCTTTAAAGCAGGAGTAATTCCAGTTTGGGGAAGAGATAGCGCTAGACGACCTGTATAGCTCTGTCTCTTTCCCACACTGGCATTACTCCTGCAGTCACCCTCCTTTTTTTTTAGGATGGGAAATCATCAAATGACCCCCTCCCCGCGTTCTGGGCGGAGCGGAAGGGAGTGTCAGACTTGTACTGACTAAAACCCATCCATGTTCCTTCTTTGCCCTTTGTGTTCCAGGGCCGCGGTATCTCTTTCGAACAGTCCCGCAGCCCTGGCAGGCATCGGCCCGTGCGGACCGCTTCCAGGTTGCTGACATGTCTTTGAGGCGCGCGTGGAACACGAACGCGCCATCGACACGGCCTGTCGTCATAAGACGGCCGGACGGCGAGCTAGCCCATAACTCGCCGTCCACAGGCCCGCGCCTACGGTGGCCGGGGGGCACCACGGCTATTATTACGTAATGTAGACAAAAATATGTCTTACATTTTGCAATCCGGCTATAATCTGGGTCCTCTTTAATTTGTCCTACCTTATAGTGGAAAAAATCAGATAATATGTCAATCTTTAACAATAGATTTTCCAATCGGGAACGAATTTCTACAGGGATATCGCATTGTTTTTCTTGCAAATGACTTCTCAAATTCACTGCAAAAAAAAAGTATAGGAAGCTTAGTGTTTTAATAATAAGGTTATGAAAGGGTTCTGCCGCTGATCTAGACACGAGGTAGCGTGTCAAGCCAAGTTCAAGCTAACAGAAATCGCGGGTAGCACCGTGTGTAATATTACACGAACCATTTGGAGCCACTTTTGACAATATTTGTTAGGTGAAATACAAAGTTATATTTTCATTTACAAGAAGTGCTAACAACGAAAGAACAAACAAACTACACGTCTCAGGGTGTAAACAGACCCTTCACGAAGCCGTCAACCAAGCATTCTGTAAGTACATCAAACTAAGTAATTATACGCAAAAAATATTGCTGGGTGAAATATCACGTTTTACGGTAGGAGTCGATGGAATGCACTCAAAGCATTGTGCTGATGGATGGATTGAATAGTACGGGGGTCGTGGAGGTGTTTAAAGTAAAATTCTTACATTAAAAACATGTATTTAATTTTTTTTTAAACTTGTGAAAAGTTGGAACTTTGACCCCCAATATCTCCGTAACTAAAAAGTTCACAGGTATGGTCTAGAACAAAAAAAATATCACAAAGACGGGGAGAACAAGTACCTTTTGGCTTCGTTAAGGGTCTTTTTACACACTTTATAAACAATATTCGTGTGACCTTAATCTTAGCAACAGTGAAGTCTTTCTACACACTACCAGTGCTTTTTATTTTCATCAAAAGTCAGGCCATCACAATGACTGAAGTCGTAAAGAAAACAATTAAAATGCACTCATGATTGGTCGATATAATCAATTCGTTCATGTTAAAAGATCTATTTGGCTTATCGTCTTTTGTTATGAACGGATGGATTCCATCCGCAATGAAACATTGCTCACTGATTCATTACATTGTACCCTTAATAATTATGTTATGTCCACTTTAACAAATATAAACTTTATACTAGTATCAATTCAGTTTGTTTCAGAATGACTCATTACAACCTCACGGTAAACTTTTGAAGAATACGGGCTAATGCGATGTTGATAATTCCCCACATTAGAGAGACTTTTAAGATAGTTTTTGTGTAAAATTTGAACAGAATTTAAGCAATAGTTTTAGCGTTAATCCGTGATATAGGCACAGTCACACAGGCGAACATTTTTGACGTCGGAAGCGTTCTCACTTAACGTTGTTACTACTTTTTTGTTGTAAATATTCAAAGTAAGTATATTCTTTACTTAAAATTATTTATATGTCGGATCCGGTCATTAGTACGGACATAAAATGAATTGGAAAGCGCGCCAGTGTGCAGTGGTGACAGCACGCGACCTACTTACCAGTCACAACACAGCGTGCTTCTACAGAGCCGTGATGTCCAGCTCGAGGTGAGGGCGATATTCAGTGTCGGATAGAGAGGGGTTTAGACGTCTCGGAACTGTACCCGATTCAGTGTGCCCCGTGTTATTGTGTTTAGTTATAATCTCAAGTATTTCGTTAGTTTGCTAAAAACAGTGTATCGCACCCAGTGTGTTTTCATAGCACGAAACCCATCGTCTGTCCACATGATGTACGAGCCTAACGGAATAAATCCTGATATATCCGACATATAAATAATCACATTCGTTCAAATTATTATCCTATGTATAAACATAACCTTACCGTCCACCATAAACAACCCGAACGCCGGGTTCAAAGCCACGTAAAATTTATGTCTTGTGTAAAACAAAACCAACTTTTCCAATGAATTTAAATAAAAGTTCAAATCCGATTTCGTTAGTAAATCATCATTAATGTTCTTCTTTTTATTATGACGAATTACAGAAATACCGTTCACAGAAAAAAATAAAGTCGTTGATAGAAACAAAAAGGAAATCCATTTTAACTTGTTCATGGCGGGACTTATCAAAACCACGAAGACGTTGCAACGCCTATAATTGAATGACTACTGGCCGCATTTGCTTTAGTGCTATGCTACTGTTTTTATCTGGAGATAAGAATGCGGAGACTGATGTACACATTAGGTACGGCTGTTGCACACCGAGACATCTCAACACTACTTCATGAAACATCAATAATCCATTTACGCAGTTTGGATTTAAGTATGACACAAGGTTCCTTAATTTATTTTGGAATATTAATGGTTTTCTTTGTTGCTGTTTTTGCTTAAGGATTTTGAACGAGGATTTTGCTTGCAAATAAAGTTTTCTTTCAAAAAAAACACCAGCCTGCATTGTGAGAAGATCTGATAAGGTTATAAGTTTAATACAACGGTAAACGAAATGCCTATCTGACCTTTACAATACAGTTGCCTGTCTGGTGTTAGACTTTCGGGCTTCTGACCCAAAAATATTTGAATCTACTGCATTTATTTGGATGCCTACATCCAATACAGCAGTTTTAAGCAGTGGCAAATTAATAGGGACATAAAAATGTTTGTACCTATGGCAAAATATAGACACGGAGGAGCCCGTGGCTAAATAATAGCAGCCGCTCGGTTAAGCCTTGCTTGCCTAGGTCTGTGGATGGGTAACCACCCATTACATACCGAGTTTCCTCCGTGCCTCGGAAAGCATGTTAAGCCGTTGGTCCCGGCTGGCATTTGTAGATCTTTGACAGCCGTTACAAGAAGTCAGTGGCCCAAAAAGTCTGACAACCAGTCTTACTAAGGGGTATCGTATTTCCTAGTACTAACTAGGTTGTGGAGGTCAGACAGGCAGTCGCTCCATGTAAAATACTGGTATTCAGCTCTGGTTAGACTGTAAGCCGACCCTAATATAGTTGAGAAAGGGCTAGGCAGATGATGATGGCAGAATATAGACAAGCTTTCGATTCACAGTTTAGGTGTTGTACATACGACCGAGGAAGGCCGACAGTCACTGTTTTAAGATGTGAGACGCTCTAACGTGAGGCAACACTGAGCATACCAAACATTAAGGGCCGGACTCCACCGAAGCGGAGACGGGACGAGAGGAAATGTGTTGTTAACCACCAATAGAATTCGTTATTTACACTTATCGTCTCCGCTTAGCTTCAGTTGTAGGTTGAGCAGAGAGAGAGAGGACATGTCTTGTGATTGTTTAGGCCAGCGGAGACGAGAGCGGTGTGCTGTGAGTGGCGTGCGGTGGATAGCTTCCCTTCCCTAGCTAGTTTCTAAACATCTCCTCTACGCTTTTGCTAATCTCCGCACAGCTCCGGTGGATACATCCTAGCTCTTACGCATCTCCTCAACTCTCCGCTTCACACATCTCCGCTCTTCTCCGCTTTGGTGGAGTCCGGGGTCTTCGTCCACAGTTCAGTCCGCTTGCGCGCTCGATATGACCGCATCTCCAGCAGGCGGGCGGGTGAGCGAGGCGTCAGAGGCATCGTTTCACTTCTTTTCATACTTTGGTTCTCACCCCGAACTATCGAAAGAGCCGAACAAAATCATGAAAAACCTCGCCCGTCTCGCTCGCCCGCTCGCCAGCTGGCGAGCCTGCGCTTTAAACGTGTAGCAGGCTAGTAATCACGAGATAAATATGTAGTTTGAAGTAGGTACATGACAAAAAAGAGTTTGTTAAAAAATCAAGTACTTTTAATACTTTTACTTTTACATGTACAATATAAAAGAAACCGTAGGCTGTCTTCCGTCAGGTACCAAAACAGGGTGCACCTTATTTACTCGTCTTACTTCTCTATTCTTCTTCAAACTTCGTTCTTTTGCCTTCACCACATTCTTCTCCATCAGTTGTATGCTGTACTGATCTTCTAAAAGTTTCTTGAACGTGGTCAAAATGGCGGTAGATGACTCTTCTTCATCTGTCATGGCGTCGAGTTTGACAGCGATTTTGGCGCAATTTTCTGATGACATCTGTCAAAAATTACCATAGTTTTGAGATCGAATTCGGGAACCGATCACTTTTCCGATTTTTTTAAATTCTAATTTCATTTTATCGAAAACTATTGACCGACGTATTTTTTGCTATATGCATTATTTGACATATTTTTAGATCTCAGTATTTTATTGAGATTTTTCCATTTGACACTCAAGCAATATCTTCAGTTTTTTTTCATTATTTTAGTATTTGTTAGTAGTCATAAACATTTGTGATTAAAATACGTCAGAACTTCCTTCGAAATAGGGTTAATTTTTTTTTTTGGAAAAATGTCAATGATGTTAAATTGATATATCTCCCAAACTATAAAGCTTTAGCTAGGGAAAGTAAGGTTCCATAATTAGTAAATGACCTCCTCTATATGCGAATTTGCTATGGCGGGTCCAGATCCAGACATCCCTGTATATTTGGTCTGCCATCGTTTCCAAAATCCTTGAACTAGCCGTTAGGTATCACTACAGCACTACTGCTTAGCGGTAGTAGCCCGACACCAAACCACAGATTAATCTGTGACTAAACGCTTAAATTGAAAGAGCCCTTAGAGAGTAACCACACTTATAAAAATCGAAAAAAAATAACCTTTTGAATCATCGGTCGGAGTCTTTCCAAGTCTTTATTAGTTTTACTGACTTCATTTTGGATAGGTCTAGATGTTAGCCAGCCATAGTGATTGCCTCTTTGCTGCGTATTCGCTTCTCGAAGTTTCGACTCCTTAAGCAGCATTTCCGCCTAAAAAAGAAACATACCATGACGAAGGGGAAGGCAGAGTTACAACTATACTATACAGGGTTAAACGTGGGCAATACTTTAAGGAACTAAAGTACTCATAAATATGATCAACTCTTACTATGAGGCTAACTATGAAATCATCATCATCATCATCATCTGCTTAGCCTTTTCCCAACTATGTTACATGTACATTTTTTCGAGTTACCAATAATGTATGGAGCAGCTGATATTTTTTCCAGATTTCATGGTCGGTCCCATAGTAAAAAATACTTATTTTCATGAGTACTACACGCCCCTAAAGTATTTCCCACGTTTAAAAAAACACCCAGTATAAGTCCCGTGGCTATTGCCATCTACCGGACACAAATTCAAACTTCAGGCTATTGTTGAGAAATTTGAGATGGAAAAATCCAATTACATTTTTCCAAACCTGGGAATTGAACCCAAACCCACGAGATCAATGGGGCAGTATGTTAGCAGTCTACAGCTGTATTTCTTTAACTTCTTGGAATCATAACACCAGCCTATTACGTACTGTCCCACTGTTGGGCCAAGGTCTCTTCTCCTACAAAGAACGCACGAGCTTTGATCACTATTGCTCAAGACGGGTTCGCGAGCTTGGAAAAGTGTAGTCATTTTTTTACACTAAATAAGCTTGCGTTTGAGCTAAACTCGTCTGATGTGTAGCAATGATGCGGCATAGGGTGGAGCACGCTAAAACTACATATGGGGTGACTGGTAATTAGTGACCGATACTTGAACACGTGATCGTACTCATGAAAACAAACAATTTTCCCAAAGAAACTATTTTTTTATACTCATTCACTTTTATCACAATAAAACCTACGGAGCGGGCTTGTGAGCCGCGGGGGTGCTCTGCCTACCCACTGTTGCACGGTACGATAGTAATGACACAAAAGTGCGTCACGCGGCTAACAGCTGATAGGTCACAGGCGCGAGCGCGTGCTACTTTCGGCTGTGTTATTGGTATAAATGTGAACGTGTATTAAAAAAAGGTCTTTGGGAAAGTTGTTTGTTATCTTGAGTACAATCACGTGTTTAAGTATCGGTCACTTATTACCAGTCACCCTGTATAAGCAAAAGTTACTCACATAATGAAACAAATCTGTCGGCGAAAAACTGTTTTCAGCGCTAACCATTTTATTTTGAAGAAAATTTAATTAGAACCACTTCACTGGTAGCACAAATTGTGCTACCTACCAATGTTACAACTTGTGAACCAATGACAATGATAAAACTTTTCCTAAATAATATTAAGAGCTTTCACAATACGATAATATTATGATATATTTTATCAGTGAAATCTATATTAATATTACGAACGCGAAAGTAACTTTGTCTGTCTGTCATAGGCGAAGGATCCATACAACTCGATTCCTACCGGCTTCCCTTTTAAATATGGCACAGTCAGTATTCTATAGACAAATAATATAATAAGAATAAGTATAATTTATTGTTTGATTACATTCAATGCATTGAATCCTGAAACTCACACTAGGATTCCCTGTGTCGTGAGTTTCAGGCTCCTTCGTGCCGTTTACATTTTAATTAATATATCCGTTACAATACATTTTTAAATCTAGTCTAAACTAATCGTAATCTAAAAAAAGGAAAACATAAAGAAAACAGTTGGTTACCTTTGATATGTATGAATGTTATGTGTGCGTGTGTGTGTGTGTGTGTGTGAGAGAGAGTGTGTGTTTGTGCGTGTGTGTGTTGGGGGGTGAATTAAGACAGTCTGTTTTGAGAGTGTGTCTGAATGTAATCGCATTAAAGATATATACTCCGGCTTACCTCTTACAAAAGTAGATAGTGCAAAGAAATCTGTCATTGTGTCGACACAATCTGTCATTTTGTCGGTTCTTCCGTCAAATAAATCCTTGTCTACGGTGGTCATGCTACGGGGGCAGGTTGCCTAAGTATATCGGCTTGACGTAATTATATTCGACAACATGTACTAAAATTACTAATAAATATTTTTCTATTCGCGGAGTCGCGGTCAAACGCTAGTTCCCGATAAAATGATTGATTACTAACTTAATTAAAAAGCAGCTCATTTATATATCTATCTATACAAATGAATAAAGTTGAAGTGTCTGTTTGTCATATCAAAATAACTGCTTTTTACCTGAGATATCTACGTATTGCGAAGTAAATTACGGTTTGTGTTTTGCAGGAAAAGATGGCGTCATTATTTATTGTAGGGTTTTGCTATTGAAATGAAGCTTTCTTTGACGCCTTTTATGCTTAGGGCTTTTTTGTTTACAATCAAACTTTTGGCCTACCTATTCCAGTGTGCGAAAGAGATGGCGCTAGACGACCTGTATAGCTCTGTCTCCTTCCCACACTGGAAGTACTCCTGCTTTGAGACGTCATAGTAACCCCACAGCACGCGTAGCATCACTACCGTAGAAAATGACAGATTTCTTTTGTTGATTTTGTTGGTCTGTCATTTTGTCGATTCTTCCGTCGACAAAACCCGTTTCTACTGTGTTCATGCTACGCGTGCAGGTCAAATGAAAATTTAAGTTAGGTTATAAAAGTAGGTAGCTGAAAAGTAAAGTTTATTTTAGTGATCTCGGTACAATTTCCAAACTAGTAGGTAAACAATAAATGATTATTATTTATTATCATTTTATCAAGCCACTCACTATTATTGTATTTTGAAAAGGCTACGTGAAAAAGCTTATCGTTTTGATAATGAACTCTAATTTAGTAGATAGACCCACTCTTATCAAGCTGATGGTAAATTATATAAGGTATTTTCAGGGAATCATTTAACGGCTATAACGAAGCCATTTCAAGGGATTATTTTTTTTTATCTGAGTACCTATATTTTTATAAAAAATAAATAATTTAAAATTACTTGACCCACAAAATAAATACTAGCTCCTTATTTTTGAACATCCATTACGCTAGTTTACTACGTCGTATTTACCTACTGTCATTGTTAGAATATGCGAGTAAAGGTTTTATGCAAAAGGTCTCAAATTTTTTTTGAATTAATTAATTATTTAATAATTTCGTAAAAAAAACACCGATATTTTTTTATCCGTTGCTATGGCGACTTTACGACTTATAGAAGTTACTCTTAAAATATTTCGTGTATGAAAAGATAGACCTTATATACCTAATCCCAATTTTTTCGTAGGTGATAGATACAAGATTTTAAACTATCATGGTCACTAACATTATTATTTAGACTAGAAACGGGATATTTACCATGATCACGGATAAACTACTGGATGGTGCTTGCAACAGCGCCGAAATATCGGGAACTTAACAAAAATAGTAAACATGGTAAATATCCCGTTTCTAGTCTAAATAATAATGGTAATAGATACTAGCATTCTTTACATAGGTACCAGGAGGGTTACTATGACGTCTTAAAGCAGGAAAAATTCCATTGTGGCAAAGAGACAGAGCTATACATACGTAGAGCTATACGTCTAGCGCCATCTCTTTCCCACACTAGAATTACTCCTGCTTTAAGATGTCATGGTAGCAATAGCGAAGGGTCAATTTTTGTAAAAGGTAACGGAGTACATATCTTTAATGTGATTATATTATTTGTCTGTAGAATACTGACTGCCATTTTTCAAAGGGAAAACGGTAGGGATCGAGTTGTATGGAACCTTCGCCACTGCATGGTAGACCACCAGGACTCACTTTATGCCCTGGATAGCAAATGAAGCCGTCGGTCCTGGCTTTTATTCGTTGATTTTTGATAGAATAGAATAATTTTATTTGTGTAAAAACATGGTACATTAAGGTCTTATAAATAGGTTTGTGAACTTACATGTTTTGCCACAAAATGGCATACAAATATTAGAACATCCTAAACATATAATTTTAAGATTTAGATAGTAAGGAATAGTCAGAAGCCCAAAAGTTTGACTAACGATACGATGGATGTATGTTCTGTATGGTGTCCGGACGTAAAGAATAGCACCATCCCATATCTTCCCGTGGGTGTCGTAAGAGGCGACTAAGGGACTTACCAGAGAATGGGCAGCAGCGTTCTCTGTGTTTTATAACAACCATACTGCGATCGCCAACCCGCCTGCCAAGCGTGGCGATTATGGCAAAACCCCCCTTCTTGGGGGAGGCCTATGTCCAGCAGTGGACGTCGTTCTGCTAAGGTGTAGGTACACCTTTTATTCTGGATAACTTATAAAAAAAAACGATACTATTGATTTTATTAACGGCAATTTACGGTAGAGGCACATCACTATTTAAGAATTGCAAAAAACTGGCAACCCATGTAATGTCAGTTTAGTCTCAGAGATTAAAAAACAGACTATAAGGTATAATGGCTAGCAGTAGAATAATTGTGAAATAATAGCCCACAAACGAAAAAAAAAAATCGTCTCTGGTTTACCTTAAAAAAATCGTGATCCATAGCCACAAACTTCAAATAACTGTCATTTATGAAATGACAAGAGGCAACGAGCCGCAAAAGCCAAAAAAAAAACTATGAACTATAAATAATAAAATTATTCTTAAAACGATGCCGTTTTTACTATTCAGTAGAAAATCGACAATAACTTCGAGAAGCAGCAGAATATCCCACGAAAGAGATACACTATTGACTCAAGCTCTTAAAGATGTTGTAAGAAGACTCATTATCTGTTATAGATCATTATGCTGTATTCCTCTAGATCAAATAGTAACCTCAAACCATAGAAAGGTCAAACGTGGTTTGAACATAAACGTCAAACCGGTTCAAACATCCCAGAAATTATTACCAGAAATAAAAATAATACACATCCAACCAAGATCTAGAGTTTCCTTTAGTGAACCAGTGAGAGTTAAAAGCGAAATTACCAACATAAAAGTGAAAAGCGATATTACCCCCGCAACAAAGAAAGCCAAAAGCGATGTTATAAGCACAACTAAAGCCAAAAGCGATGTTATCAGAACAAATAAAGTCAGAAGCAATGGGTCGTTTGAAAAGCAAATCAAAAGCGTTTCCAAAGTAGAAGCCAAGACAGCGATAAAATCTAAGACCAGAATGTTTAAGGAGAAAAGCAGAAAGATATTTGATTATGGATCCGATGGTATTAAAAACACATTTACACACAGAAAGAAATCTAGCTGTTCATTCGTCATCACGAGCAAGAAAAAAAGCAAAAACAAAGTTTGCAGCGAAAACAAATGGATTAGAACTAAAAGAATGATAAAAATATCAAACCCAGGCAGCATGAAGTGGATGAGACATTCAAAACCGCGCAAAAGTATGACAACTGCAAGTACAGATAACGAAGAATCTTCAGGGGACGGTCCAGTGACGCCCATATTATCAGGTAAAAAGAAAATACCTTTGAGATGGAACTTGTTACATGAACAGTGTTTCAGTGATACTGACGAAGAATTTATGAAAAGAGACGCTGATAAACAGGTCGCACTTCAAATCATTTAAGTTCTGTTGTGGCTGTTATCGTTTATTTTATATCCGAATCCTTGTTTCCAGTTGATGTTTTGTCCGCAAATTGAACTTTCTGTTAACTGTTTCTGTAACTACTTGTCATTTTTTACAAACCATGTATTGTTTACAATTTTGGAAATTAAATTGCTACTGCAAGGTAAGACCACTGCACTTGTTTTCTTCAATTGAAAGACAATGCTGTTTAAGAGCATTTAAGACTTTTGGCATTTCATACAAACTTTCAAGTCCTTTTTTTTCGAAATGACTGAACCGATTTTAATGAAACTTCATACGCATAAGCAGGATACATAAGTCTAAAAAGTTATCAGAAAACATTTTCGTAGTGTCTTTTAAAAAAAAAGATAATTGGAAATTTCCGTTTCAATGGAAAATCTAAAATCGGTCTAATTTAGCTGTAACACTATTTTTCGAAAATGTTCTCTGATAACTATTTAGAGCTATGTATCCTGCTTATGCGTATGAAGTTTCATTTAAATGGGTTCAGTCATTTCGAATAATAAGGACTTGAAAGTTTGTATGAAATGCCGTAAATGCTCTTAAGAGCCAATTCAGACGGAACGGAAAAATCCTCGTGCTTACTTGCGTACTTTTAAAATGGCGAGCCTCCTCTGGTCGCAATTCACACCAAGAGCAGAAACGCGCTTCGAGATGATGCGACATTGGGGGAATACTCGAGACCGCACGAGGACGCGCGCGTCAACACGAAATACTGGTATCTTCCGACGCCTTCCGAGCATGCGCGTCACTGAGTCGCGAGTATGCGCGTCACCGAGTCGCGAGCATGCGCGTCACTGAGTCGCGAGCATGCGCGTCACTGAGTCGCGAGCATGCGCGTCACTCAGTCGCGAGCATGCGCGTCACTGAGTCGCGAGCTTGCGCGTGACGAGTCGCGAGCATGCGCGTGACTGAGTCGCGAGCATGCGCGAGGTTAAGCTTGACGTCCGCGTCGATATTCATATTCTTTCCTACTTTATACAACATTCACACGGTCCTATTTTCAATGCAACCAGGTTTAATGAACTTTTGAAATGAAACAATTAAATAATTAAAACCATTTTATTTACCCATAATTATAAACAAAAAAAAATCACATTATTTGTGCACGCACTAGCATTTGGCGAAAAAAATAAAAAAAATACGTAGAGTAAAATAATGTATTACGTAATCAATATTTTCGGTATTAACAAGGGACAATGCAATATGTACAGATTTCCACCAAACAGCTCGCATGCGCATAGCATCGAACGGAACGGATTTTACAATCTTTAAACGATATTAAATCAGTTCACAGTATTTAAAGTCTATATTACCAAGCCGCACACAGCAGCTTGACCGCGGGTGTCTTCCGCGACACGCGATCGTAAGCGAAAGTATGCTGCGATGCGCGATCGTCTCCGTTCGCCTGTCGTTGTATCCGAACGGTCGTCAATTTGACTAGGCGCAGAAACGAATACGTTCGCAAGCCACAGTACGGAACCGATCGTCGGCATCCTACCGGACGCGATCTGCTGCCGCCGCATCCGTTCGTACCCTTTCCGATCCGAGACGATGAGAGCCGTTTGGTTAAAATCATCCTTAATTTTAACAGATTTGTCAATAGCAGCAACACCATAGCAACCGTATTTTAATGAGAATAAACATCACTGTGTTTTTTAAAGAGATGCAAAATCAGAGATAAAAAAACACTGCGCGAGGACTCTCGAGGTAAAATTACATTGTCCCATAATATTTCACAGCTTTGCTATTTTTATATGTTAAATAAAGTAACATTACTTGATTTATAAATAAAATATTAAATAAATAATGTTGGATAGTATCACAGTGAACATAAATATAAAAGTAAATAAACCCGTATTTTGTACTACAAAAATCACAAACTTGTTAAAACTATTTATTGTGCTACTAGAAGATAATAAGGTGTGTTACACACTGTTCGGGTCGGCAAATTCCGTTCGGCAGTACTTCATCATCAAAGTTGAGAAAAGGCTAGGCCCTTTTTTCAACTTTATGGGGGTCGGCTTCCAGTCTAACCGGATGCAGCTGGACACCAGTATTTTACATGAAGCGACTGTTTATCTGACCTCCAGACCCAGTTAGTACTGGGTTATTACCCAGTGACACAAACGGAACGGAACGGTACTCTTTGTAACACTGGTTGTCAGACTAAGGGTCAATTTATACTAGCGCAGAGTCGAAGCGCATCGAAGCGTCAAATTCTTTAAAACTAAAGTGAAGCCGCACGTATAAAAGAGTGCGCGCGTATTCTAGCGAAGACGCGCGCACTCTTTTACGTGTAGTAATGGGCATCAACAGCAGTGCTATTGAATCACTTGCCAGTTAACTGATGACGCGTAGGTTCGCTAGTGTGTGCGTTGCAGCGTTGTTCACGCGCAGACGCGCGAATTCCAAAGAATGCGCGCGTCTTTTTAAAATCTCAGAAGTAATGTGTGCGTTACGCTGTGGAGTTAAGGTTGAATTTGTTATGTTCAGTTTTGGATAGAGGCTTCGATGCGCTTCGACCCTGCGCTAGTATAAATGACCCTAAGGGTCACTTTCAGATTACCTGTAACGACTGTTAAAGATCTCCTATTACGTGATAGCTTAATTGTATAACCGTCGGACTGCCAAGTTATAGAACAACAAGGCACGAACCTCTGATTTTTCGGATTCATGTGCGTATTGTATCATTATCACTAGCTTAAGGAAAACATCGTGAGGAAACCAAACATGTTGCCGCAGGGATATTATAAGTCAGAGGCCCATGGCAGCATAAAACACTGACACCAGGTCAGGGACGGGCTTAACGTGCTTTCAAAAGCACCGGGTATGTAATTGATGGTCACCCAGCCACAGACCGACCTTGGCAAGCGCGGCTTAACCTTGAAGATCGACCCGTGCGGCTGTCATTATTTAGCAACGAGCTCCTCCGGTTCGGCTGTACTTATCACAATAAAGCCGACCCGAACTAATTACTATATGTATTTGGCTATCATTTGGGCCGTGCCGATCGGTTTACTACATAGCGCTTTAATTCGGCTCTTACCTATTGGTCACTTCAGTTCGGCAATTACGTCGGCTCGGTAAAATTCAAGTTAAGCCGAACGGCTTTTTACCCGATCATACTTCTATATAAATATAGCTCGGCTTTGCCAATCCCGAACAAGTGTGCTACACACCAAGCCTAAGTGAGTCAAAAGCAGCAATTTGTTAGCGTAGTAAGATATTATTTTACATAATTTAAATGCTTCTTTGCATCTTCGATCAATTTTATTTGCGCTAAAACGATATAAAGCCTACAGGACTAAGGCCACATCTGTCTAATAAAGCATAAAAATATCTTGCAAAAATTGCAATAATGAAAAAAAAAAAAAACGCTACGTTTATTAGTGTGGACCTGGCTTTAATTATACTATTATTTCAGTATAGATTTTTTCCACAGTTTCCACTCTTCAACTTTATAGAGTTTCTTGCCCGTTCTTCTCCATAGAGATCTATGTTAGGGAATGGGCAACTACAGTACTTTCACAGTTTTTATGCCTTGTTTCTGGGACTGTAGCTACATTACATTGTTGACTTTGTTTCGACAATTCAAAAGTGCCTGTAACTGGCCTACTTGAAATAAATGCTTTGATTTTGAACTCTGTAAGTATTGTGCTTTCATGTTGAAAAAAGCATGGATTTTAATGAATGCACATGTTTTGACAAAATCAGACCAAAGTCAACATCTGCCTAGCCTTTTCCCAACTATGTTGGGGTCGGCTTCTAGTCTAACCGGATGCAGCTGAGTATCAGTATGGACATGGAGCTACTGCCTATCTGACCTCCACAACCCAGTAAGATTTTAACATTGTACTCCGACGCGTTGTCAGTGTGTTGTCCTAGTCGTGTTTTCTATACAAATTCAAATACTTGCTTACAATGTTAAAATATTCGGCCCCGCGCTTAAAAGCTTCGGAGTGCGGTGCAGAGTACTGGGTAATACGGTACCCCTTGGTAAGACTGGTTGTCAGACTTTAGGGCCACTAACTGACAGCTGGAACCAATGGCATAACGTGCTTTGCGAGGCACGGAGCAAACTCGGTATATAATGGATGGTCACCCAATCACGAACCAACCTAGGTAAGCACGGCTTAACCTCGATCGACCCGAGCGGCTGTTATTATTTAGCCACGAAATTAGACCAAAGAACAGGTTCTTATTCATATGCTGGGATAAAGCTTCTGTCTTTTTATTCTTTCCTTTTTTTATATCTTATTTAATATTTTCAAAAACTTAGGCATAAAGTGATGCTTCTGGCACAATGGAATCATTGATTATAAAATAGTGTCAAATCTTCTAATAAACAAAAAGCCTATAAATAGATTATTATAATCTATTTATAGGATTTTTGTTTATTCAAACGACCAACTATTATCTTTTCAATTTGGTCAAACAATCACAAAAAAAATAAAATAAGATATAGCAGCAGACCTGATCAAGCTTCTAAAAACCGGTGAATGTTGAAGATTTTAAGTAAATTGACTACTTATTAGTATCATATGTTAGTAAAATTATATATGTAATTTTTCTAGCTACATTAATTGACTTAACGATCTATTTAAAACCCGCCCTAAATGATTAAAGTAGCAAATTACACAATTTTTTTTTCATGTTCTATTGACGCTATATAGGGTGACTGGTAATTAGTGACCGATACTTAAACACGTGATTATACTCATGATAACAAACAACTTTCCCAAAGAAAAATGTTTTTTTATACATACTCGTTCACTTTTATCTTTTGACCTATCAGCTGTTAGCTACATGACACCGTTAACAGCTGATAGGTCACAGGCGCGCGCGTGCACGAATACGGCTGGTCTGTTATTGGAGTAAAAGAGAACAAGTATAAAAAAAGTTTTTTGTTATCATGAGTACATCAGGTGTTTGAGTATCGGTATCAATAATTACCAGTTACCCTGTATATCTGTGGTTTTTTCCTTGAGCTGGCCTACCGTAGTACGGGGATTCAATATAACGAAAGTCCAGCTTTTACTGGTTTTGTTCCCATTGGTGCGGTCTACGGTACTTACATGAAGCAAACTCACGCGAATATAGCGAAATTTTTTATTAAAGAGGATTTTTTCCTAACATTATATCGTTCCTATATTTAATATCTTCATAAGATCTTTGATAAGATCAAATATGCCTTTGTAGCCTTAAATATTGACCCTACGATTTAAGGCTAAATTATTTCACCTATGATTCAGCTTCTCTACAAGGCCACAACTAATGCAGGCGTTATCTCCAAACTTAAGTTTGGTAGCCACCATTATGAACTAAATAGCATATTTATAGCATCTGCATTGTAATTGTTGTCTTATTTCTTACTGTATTAATTGCAATGTATTGTAATTGTTGTCTTATTTCTTACTGTATTTTTGATATTTACAACTGTAAATAAGATCTTGTAGGACTTTAAGATGACGGGTTTGGATCTAAAGCTTGCTTAACATAAAGCCAAAAGGCTTAACATCTAAAGTCAAAAGCCTTCTGCCCAAAGACAAAAGCCTTGAGGCCCAAGACCAAAAGGCTAACATCTAAAGTCAAAAGCCTGAAGACCCAAAGACAAAAGCCTTGAGGCCCAAGACCAAGAGGCTTAACATCTAAAGTCAAAAGCCTGAAGACCCAAAGACAAAAGCCTTGAGGTCCAAGACCAAAAGGCTAACATCTAAAGTCAAAAGCCTTAAGACCCAAAGACAAAAGCCTTGAGGCCCAAGACCAAAAGGCTTAACACCTAAAGTCAAAAGCCTTAAGACCCAAAGACAAAAGCCTTGAAGCCCAAGACCAAAAGGCTAACATCTAAAGTCAAAAGCCTTAAGACTGAAAGACAAAAGCCTTGAGGCCCAAGACCAAAAGGCTTAACATCTAAAGTCAAAAGCCTTAAGACCCAAAGACAAAAGCCTTGAAGCCCAAGACCAAAAGGCTAACATCTAAAGTCGAAAGCCTTAAGACCCAAAGACAAAAGCCTTGAGGCCCAAGACCAAAAGGCTAACATCTAAAGTCGAAAGCCTTAAGACCCAAAGACAAAAGACCTAAAACATCAAGTCAGTAATACCTCATCTTACTTTTCAACGTCAAAATGCCTTACTCGACCTGGCCAGGTCTTGGAATTTAAGGTCAAAACATTTTGGTCTTAAAAGGTTTTTTTATTATAATTTCTAAGACCTGATTTATTACAGCAAAAAGGCGCAAGGTGAACGGCATTAAGACCCAAATTCAATAGAACTTTAAACACAAAGTCAAAAGACCTTATGGCCCAAAGTCAAAAGACCTTATGGCCCAAAGTCAAAAGACCATATGGCCCAAAGTCAAAAGACCTTATGGCCCAAAGTCAAAAGACCATATGGCCCAAAGTCAAAAGACCTTATGGCCCAAAGTCAAAAGACTTTGTCCCAAAGTCAAAAGACCTTATGGCCCAAAGTCAAAAGACCATATGGCCCAAAGTCAAAAGACCTTATGGCCCAAAGTCAAAAGACTTTGTCCCAAAGTCAAAAGACCTTATGGCCCAAAGTCAAAAGACCTTATGGCCCAAGGTCAAAAGACCATATGGCCCAAAGTCAAAAGACCTTATGGCCCAAAGTCAAAAGACCATATGGCCCAAAGTCAAAAGACCATATGGCCCAAAGTCAAAAGACTAATAGTAAAAATCTTTAAAGTTAAAATTCCGTACCCTACTTTAAGAATCAAGGTTTTTTGCCCTACTCGACCTTCGATTTGGCCCCTCTAAAAGGCCACATAGCCAGCGCAGGCGTCATCCTCAACAGTAACAAAGGTTTGGCGGCCGCCATAACAAACAGGAAGGCGTAGTATCTGTAAACGTCTGCCTTACACATGTTGTCTTGTATGTGTTGGTAAACCATCAGGACTACGACGGTGGAGAATAGGGATATTAGGAGCGACCGATTTGCAGTGTAGTGCCGGTATCTGCAACAAAGATAGGAGATTAAATGAAGGGTTGGGTAGAAGTGTACCCATTAGTACACCCATATTTCGCCAGTTATGTTTAAGAAACATGTAATAGGGGGCGAGCCTATTGCCATCAATCGGGCACAAGTCCAGACTGCATGGCTGCTACTGAGAAATTCCCGATGGAAAAACCCAATAGCACTTTGCCCGAACCCTAGACTTGCTCAGCAGTTGCACTTGCGACCACTAGGCTAACGATGAAAATTAAATTAATGTGACTCAAGTATTACGTGTGTACAATGTTACAATGTGTTCTGTATGGTGTCCGGACGTAAAGAATAGCACCATCCCATATCTTCCCGTGGGTCGTAAGAGGCGACTAAGGGACTTACCAGAGAATGGGCAGCAGCGTTCTCTGATTCTACAACAACCATACTGCGATCGCCAACCCGCCTGCCAAGCGTGGCGATTATGGCAAAACCCCCCTTCTTGGGGGAGGCCTATGTCCAGCAGTGGACGTCTTTCGGCTGAAATGATGATGATGAAGTATTACGTGTTTTTATGGTAGTTTTTAGGGTTCCGTAGCCGATTCGTCATGTCTGTCTGTCTGTCTATCTGTATGTCACAGCCACTTTATTCCGAAACTAATAGGACTACACAGTTGAAACTTGGTAGGTAGATGTATTCTGTGAACCGCTTTACGGATTTTATACAAAAAATTAAAAACAATAAAGATTAAGAGGCCCCCCTTAATCTTTTATTTTTTTTTATTTTTGTCCCCATACTCGGAAATGAAACTTAAAAAAAAATCATCAAACATATACGTGCGGGGTGTCTAGATCTCATTATATTTTTTTTGTTCTAGACCGTACCTGGGAACCTGCTAGTTACGGAGATATTGGGGTCAAAGTTGCCACTTTTTTTTAGTTTTTTTTAATACATGTTTTTAATGTAAGATTTTTACTTTAAACACCTCCACGACCCCCGTACTATTCAATCCATCCATCAGCACAATGTTTTGAATGCGTTACATTGAGTCCTACCGTAAATCAAAAAATAAAGTAGTTTCCCAGCAATAATTTTTGCGTAAAGCTACTTAGTTTGATGTAATAATGCTTGGTTGACGGCTTCGTGAAGGGTCCGTTTACACCCTGTTTAACTTACTCAGCAACAGCCGGTGTAACACTCAGCGCCCATCCCAGCAAACAGCCCGTCGATACCACCAGCGCGTACATCGGCGTCGTGGATACTGAAATACTCTCCGGGTTCTCACACCAGCGGAATGCCTGCAAAAGTTATAGGTAACATTATGTACTGTTCACCAGGGGCGTGCCATAGAGGCTATTAGGCCTAGCCTACCCTACCAACAACACCAAATGCATTTATTATAACTATGTAATAAAATATTACAAAATTTAAAAAGAAAAGTTAAAACTTCTGTTAATGGGACCCACATGAGAGGTCTATAGCAGCCACCAGCCGTGTGACGTGGCGAGAGTAGAGTGAGGCCTTTAAGAAATTATGGACTGATATTGTATATAGGGACTATCTTACCATACACGAAATATTTTAAGAGTAACTTCTATAAGTCGTAAAGACGCCATAGCAACGAAAAAAAAAATATCTCACTGTTTTTTTTTATGAAATTATTATAATTCTAAAATTTTTTGAGACTTTTTGCATAAAACCTTTACTCCCATATTCTAACAATGACAGTAGGTAAATACGACGTAGTAAACTAGCGTAATGGATGTTCAAAAATAAGGAGCTAGTATTTATTTTGTGGGTCAAGTAATTTTAAATTATTTATTTTTTATAAAAATTTACTCAGATAAAAAAATAATCCCTTGAAATGGCTTCGTTATAGCCGTTAGATGATTCCCTGAAAATATTTCGTGTATGAATAGTTAGACCTTATAGAATGAAATCTATGGGACAGCGAAACCCTGAACGCCCTCTGTGCCGATGACATCTGTACACAAGATAAGGGGCTCGTGGCTACAAAATAATATCAGGCGCAAGAGTTAATAGTCACATGTGAATTTTGTTTTATTTTTCTATAATATTCCTTAGAAAAAAAACAATACAAAAACATTTAAAAATATAAAAAAATAGTTTTATAATTTTTATGAATGTGATTTTATTATTTTTTATTTATTTATAGTATTATAATTTCAAACACAATGTGAATTGTTTCCTGAATAAATGGAATTGAATTGAATTGTCAGCCTACGATGATCCAGGCGAGAGACAGAGCTATACAGGTCGTCTAGCGCCATCTCTTTCTCTCACTGGAATTACTCCTGCTTTAAGACGTCATGGTAGGCCACCTTGTTGCTCCGTGGACGTAGTGTGTGACCGTCCACTATACAACATGTTAAAACAAGAATTTGTGTGGTATACTACAACTAAAAAACCCGACTACTGAAAAACCTAATTAAAATCGGGGTTTACAAGGTAAAATCGACTGCTCCTATTGTTGAAGTCGGTTAAAATGTAGCCTATGTTACCCGGGCCATAATAACGAATCGATTGACACCTTATTCATCTAAATCTAATGAATAGTTCAGGCGCTACAGAGGAACATACGTAAATACAAACATACATACATAGACTGCTAAAATCATAACCCTTCCTTTTGGATTCGCCGTAGTCGGGTAACAAAACCCTGTCCGATCCGAAAGGGGCATTTAAGTATACCAATGAAATTACCAAATAAAATATAAAACACAAAATATTGATGAAAGTGTAGGAGCGCTGACGCAGCATTTTGTATTCGTCGTACGCGCAGCGCTCGGCTATGATTCATGATTTTTGTGCTCAAATTACCACCATTAATCTAACAAACTTTTAAAACGTGACAACACCATCTTCGGCACTAGTACGTTCGTTGTAAGTTTCCTCATTTTAGTACGTAATTTTTTTTTTTTTGTCCAGTGAATTTTTTTACTTGTTAGCCAAAAAGGATTACATAAATAGAATCTAATCTCGATACCTATAGATACCCACACGGTATCGGATAGGTTTTTTTTTTTTTTAACATTGTATAGGCCTTTGCCCAGCAGTGGGACAGAACAGCTAATTAAAAAGAAAAAAAAAATGTATAACACCTACGTGCTTTGCAAATAACGTTGAGCCTTTGATCCCAGCTATTTGTAGATTTTTGACAGATGTTGTGAGTCTTGGACAGTCACAAGCTCGTTAGTCTGTCAACCAGGCTTACCAATAGATATCACGGGGTAGGGAGGTAGGGGGGTGGCGGGGTTGGGGTAGATTAAAAAAAATAAATCACAAAAAAACGAAGAAGTTTTATAGACCAGTGTGGGTCCCAACCGCACCGCTTGAGGCTTCAGTAGGTTAACACGGCGGTAACCGCCGTGACTACAGCGAGACGCTACTCCTCTATACCCTACGACGCTAGCCATACTTACCAGTTTGATAGTCGAGTGCGGGTCCCAGCCACACAGCTTGAGGCCCCAGTAGGTTAACACGGCGATAACCGCCGTGACTGCAGTGCTGAGCACGTGACACGCTACTCCGCGTGACGTGCCGTGTGACGCCTGGTAGCCATACTTCCAGATGAATGGGTCTGTCACGTAGATACAGAGCGCTGGGGCGAGGAATGCGCCTGCAAAGAATAAGAATAATTTATTTAAAACTAGCGACCCGCCCCGGCTTCGCACGGGTGCAATATATATATAAACCTTCCTCTTGAATCACTCTATCTATTACTGAAAACCGCATCAAAATCCGTTGCGTAGTTTTAAAGATCTAAGCATACATAGGGACAGACAGCGGGAAGCGACTTTGTTTTATACTATGTAGTATTACAAAAAGTGTACTTTTTTGCGCAGTAGTATTATTTCTTATCCCTTCAACCGTTATCCGTGCCCTTAGGGCTTCATGTCATTTTCCCGCAAACTGTGTTGAAAGCCCGAAGGGCCTTCGTCGTCACTGTCGTAAGTTTTGACGTAATTTGTCTATTAAAACTATCTCTATCTTGCTCAAACAAGCACAGAGTCTAGGAAACAGAACAAGAAAGATATATTTTCTCTGTCAAGTATTAAAAATGAACGAACTACACGTTATGCACTGACCAAACCGGCGCCCCGCAGTCGAAATTTTGCACGCGCGCCGACTGGTCGCGGTTCGTATTTTCGTATATTAAAAACGTTTTGTTGAGTGTGTGGTGTTTTTTGGACATGCCTGGGTATGTAATAAACATTTTTGATTGCCTAAACAGTGTAATTGATAAAGATTTCGGGTAGAAACAGTCATTTCAACAAACATCGAAAACCGTTGAAGCGTCATCGACGAACATTTCGCGGTATTTTGGCGGTATTACTATTATTAGAAATGCAAACTATGGCTATTACGTATGTTTCTATGTATCGTGTTATTGATAATAGGCGTTTAATTTGAATATTATCGTACTTTTGTTGTGTAACATTGAAATGAAAATTACGTAGTACCCCCCGCGCCCGCGGGGCCGTCGTCACAGATTCAGAGTTAGAGTTCAAGGTCTTCCAAACCGCCATTTTTTGTACGAATTCCTGGATCAAAAAATTATGGATGTGACATCCGTGATTTCAATTTGAATATTTTTTGTTGCCTTTTTTTTTATTCGTGATTATAACCGACTTAAAAAAGGAGGTTATCAATTGTATGTGTGTGTGTTTTTTTTTAATTGTGATTATTAATCGACTTTTTTGTTCGTGATTTTAACCGACTTCAAAAAAAGGAGGTTCTATGTGTGTGTTTTTTTTTTAATTGTGATTATTAATCGACTTTTTTGATCGTGATTTTAACCGACTTCAAAAAAAGGAGGTTTTCAATTGTGTGTCGTTTGAAGTGGAAGGGCTGGTTGGAGATGGGCCAGCTCATTCCAAATAAAGCTGCAAAAAAGGCATCAAGACTTATGAGGTCTGTGAATCTCAAACCGGCTACTTATGGCGGTTTGAGGTTCACGCTCATAAAAGAAGTCAATTGCCACCGCAGCAGTTTGAAGATCCATTAGAGGCACCTACGCCGTCTATAGTGCTGCGGTTGATCCAAGGTCTGGAGCACAAGGGATACACATTGTGGATAGACAATTTCTACAATTCGCCGTGCAGCTTTTTTTCCATTTTTATTTTTTTTCCGTTTTTTTTTATTTTTTTTCCATTAATTTTTGTTTGTTTTTCCAAAAGAGTCTCGTCTATTGCAATGCTGCATCATTTTTATGTTTTCTTTTTTATTTTTATTTACTTAATATATACATAATATACACGCTAAAAGACTAAAAATAATAATAATATTATGTACAAGTACGTAACATATTTTTGATTAAAATTTATTTTTTTCTTGTTTACATGTGACAGTATTGGCCGTATCCATATTTTCTATCATCCTTGATCATGTACTTGTGTTTTGTTTGTGATTTTTTAGTGAAATTGATCGTTTTGATTTTTGATTTGTTTAATGTTTTTGTTAGGCAACATGCCTTTTTTATGTGTTTATCGATTTGTAAATATCTTCAAAATGTAGAATGTTAATTTGGATTTAAAATTTAGGCAACAGAATTTAAACAGTGATCCAAAGTTTGAGTGGGTGTTTTTTGCGCCCGTTTTCAAGTGTTTGTTTTGGTTAGTCGATACTTTTAAACTAAGCACTTCTAACAGCTGAGACTCGGTTTGTGATAAGTATGTGAACTAAACATCATTATTAAAATCTAACCCAAGCCACTAGGCGTATAGCGTTCTCAGAATATAAGTTTAAAGAAACCCATTATTTTGTTTCGAACACGGCACTCGTAAATGGCGTCATATTATTGTTAAGCTTGTGAGATGAAAAAAATGTATGGCGAGGTCTGCTCTTTTGTTTGATTAATGTGAAATAATGTGTATTTGTGGAAATAAAGTGAGAACTTTTTGAAATAATGGTTTATTTTTTAAATTATGATGACCTATACACAAGAAACTGGGAAAAATTCACTCACACTGAACATACATTACAATTACTAATACATTACAAGGCAAAACTATACTAAACCATACATAACCTGTTAGGTAATTTAATAACGATTGCAATGATATTACTAGTAGAGAGTTAACTATATTAACTTCCGAGATATTGTCATTTTAATCAGACGCGGCGTAATCGCGCGTAACAACCCAGAAGTGGTCCCACAGATTAGGATGACGCGCAATATGGCCGTCCACGGTTGAGGGGGTATACGATGGTTTAATTAGTACTTATAAATAAACTATTTCAAATATATTCAACAGTTATTATTTACACTAGAAACGGGATATTTACCATGTTTACTGTTTTATTGAGTTCCCGATATTTCGGAGCTGTTGCAAGCACCATGATCACGGATAAACTGAAGTTATTGCGGGTGGGTGTTTATGAGCAGACAAATCGGTCTACCCTCTTTCTTGTTCGTTTTGTACTCAGTACCGCTACCACTGTCCACTGTCTGTGTACTGTACAGTGAACATGGTAAATATCCCGTTTCTAGTGTAAATAATAATGTTAGTGACCATGATAGTTTAAAATCTTATATTCTACAGTTGCAAGTAGTGATAGTTCAATTCAGATGTTTGGTAGCGACCTGCCCGATCTAGGTTTATTTAAACCGGTGTTTCAGATCAAAGAAGTAAGACTACAAATATTGAAATAACTGAAAATCTAAAAAGATTATCTCATCACTAGAGATCGGATATTCGGATGTATATTTACCTAAAGTACTTTTCTTCTCGGCATCGGGTACAAAAGTATGGAAGCGGATTCTTAAAATGCCAATATTTTCCCGGGATCGCGGTATTTCATAAATGATACTGTGTGTATAAAATTTAGTAATCATAAGCATAATGAATATTTAAAATATATTTAAAACCAAGGAAAGAAATATGTTGTTAATATTATTTTATATTTAAAATAACACTACTTGACAAAATGGTAAAAAAAAAATTAAAAAGGCTTAGTAGGAAACAGCAATTTATTTTTTAATAACCGGTGAAAAATTTCTATGTGGGGGGCTCAGAATGATGTACTGAATACGTGGTAACCGTTTTTGCGCGTCGGTGTCCCTTCCATTCTGTATAAAAATATGGCATAAATAAAGCGAAAATTGCTAGCACTTGGACTTTAGCGCAGACCGACGGCCGCCTGCGGGCATACAGCGTACAGCGGATACATCACGTACTAATTAACAAAGGTACTCTACTTACCAACTAGAGCACCGATCAGACACTGGTGCGGGAAGTGAGCAGCTACGTAGAGCCTCGCGAGCATCACCGACACTAGCGCCGCAGCGTACAGCGGATACATTACGTACTTCCACCACCAAATGTTGAGCTTTCTGATGAAAAACGAAAACATGTTCACAATTTTTCTAGTTCTATCTATTTATAAAGGGTGTAAATAGACCCTTAACATAGCCGAAAGGCACTTGTTCTCCCTGTCTTTGCCTTTTTTTGTTCTAGACCATACCTGGGAACCTTCTAGTTACGGAGATATTGAGGATCAAAGTTCCAACTTTTTCACAAGTTTTTTTTTTTAAATACATGTTTTTAATGTAAGTTTTTTACTTTACACACCTCCACGACCCCCGTACTATTCAATCCATCCATCAGCACAATGCTTTGAGTGCTTTCCATCGAGTCCTACCGTAAAACGTTATTTTTCACCCAAAAAAAAGACAATTCCCAGCAATAATATTTGCGTAAAGTTACTTAGTTTGATGTACAGAATGCTTGGTTGACGGCTATGTGAAGGGTCTCTTTACACCCTGTATAGGGTGACTGGTAATTAGTAACCGATACTTAAACACGTGATTGTACTCATGATAACAAACAACTTTTCCAAAGAAACATTATTTTTTACTCATTCACTTTAATCACAATAACACAACAGCCGTATGAAATTCGCGCGCGCCAGTGTCCTATCAGCTGTTATAGCCGCGTGACACCCTTGTGTTTCATTACTAAAATTTTTGTTTTTAAATTACAAAATTTTTTTTTTTTTTTTGATAACTTAATAAAAACAGTAAACATGGTAAATATTGCGTTTCTAGTCTAAATAATAATACCGAATATTTAGTTTTAAATATAAAAAAGTATTTGCAACCTTTCCAAGTGCCTTTTTCACACCTAAAACGGTTACAACATCAAATTCAGTGTTTTAAATTGCAATTCAATATTAATATTCTAGTTCACTAGTTAGCCATATTTCTTATTTCCATACAGTAATATTGCCAAATTAATTACAAACAGCCCCCGTAGCATGACTACCGTAGACAAGGATTTCTTTGACGGAAGAATCGACAAAATGACAGATAGTGCAAAGAAATCTGTCATTGTATCGACACAATCTGTCATTTTGTCGATTCTTCCGCCAAAGAAATCCTTGTCTACGGTGGTCATGCTACGGGGACAGGTAAACATTTGACAGCTATTTGCGACGTTGCCAATTTTTTGGATGAACTCTCTTAACTAATGTAAACTGTTTTGACTAAGCATTTCAGGTGACATAAATTAAGACTCACTTGTCGTTGCAGACATGTGATATCCACATGATAGACAGCACCAGTATCATGGCCGCTGTCATAGAGTGACCAGAGGGACTGCCGGGGCCCGTCTCACATGTTTTCGTAGTTTGTTGTAGTACAGGCCTTTCTAGATCCGAGTAGAATGTTGTTTCTCGTATCCACCAATATGGGCGGTCTTCTAGGAGCCACCTGAAATTGGGTAAAAAAAATAGTAATACTAGCGGCAGAGCACGAAGGAGATGGCGGGACGAACTGGATGTCTTCCTTGAGAATTGGAAAGAAGTAGCACAGAATCGTGACCTTTGGAAGGAATGGAGGGAGGCCTTTGCCCAGCAGTGGGGCAATATGGGCTAGCTATAATAATAATATAAAAAAGGAGGTTCCTGTCTCTGGAGCCCTAACCACCGGTAGCTTGGACCCTGCTCTAATCCAGGTCCAGTTGAAAACCAGCGTCAGGCACTAGTTGCTGCACTGTTTTGCTGAACTGGTCCTATTTGGCGCAGCTATGAGGCACACAGTGTTACCTACATTTCTTGTTTAGTTTTAAGTTTTTTTTTTCTTGTATTATTTTTGTTTTATATTGTGTGCACATGTGGCTTGTGCCAAATAAATGTATTTTCTTTCTTTCTTTCTGCTCCCGCTACCGGCGGACCACTATTTTTTATATATATATTTTTTTTATATGGTTTTTTTTAAGAAATATTTAAAAATATGTAAAATAAGTATATAAAATGAATAAAGAAAATATAAAAATAACAACTAGCTTATGCTCGCGCGCGCGACTTCGCCCGCGTGGACTTCGGTAATTGTCCTACGGGATCGTACTACCAGGATAACAAAGTATCCTATGTGTTAATCCAGGTTATAGACTATCCGTGTGCCAAATTTCATACAAATCAGTTCAGTAGTTTTTGCGTGATAGAGTAACAAACATCCATCCATCCTCACAAACTGTCGCATTTATAATATTACTAGCGACCCGCCCCGGCTTCGCACAGGTGCAATATATACATATAAACCTTCCTCTTGAATCACTCTATCTATTAAAAAAAACCGCATCAAAATCCGTTGCGTAGTTTCAAAGATTTAAGCATACAAAGGGACATAGGGACATAGGGACAGAGAAAGCGACTTTGTTTTATACTATGTAGTGATTATAGTAAGATGGGTCTAGAAATATTCAAGAGTTTTTGGCATTTTCAATAAAAACAAATAAATAAACACATTACCCTCCTCAGTTGGGTAAAAATATACCTACAGCTGCCAACTATAATTTATTGCAACTCTGTAACCAACAATGCAAACTTTATGCACATGTGAAACATACTACTGGGAGCGGGGTGACGGTCCCGACTTACGAGCAGTAAGTCGTGGGTTCGAACCCAGGCAGGCGCATTACTTTGTGTAATTTATTTCATCACCACTGCTCTCAAAACGGTGAAAGAAAACATTGTGAGGAAAACGGCATGTCGTAGAACCAAAAATTCAAAGACATGTGACATCTATCAACCCGCACTGGGCCCGCGTGGTGGATTCCCGCCCATTCCCTCTCATAGAGAGGAGGCCGGGGTTACAGCAGTGGAAACATTATAGGCTAATTATGCTAAAACATACTGCACAAATGCTGACTTAGTGCCTGACGCATTTCATAACAGACAAGTACAACATACAATATGATATTTGGAAGACGATTGTAAAAAACTAAAAGAAATGTGTTTTGTTTTGAAATGTGTGTGTGTGTGTGTTAGATAAGAACAGAAATTATAGTTACAAGTTGTGGGTTTATGAAACCACATTATTGAATTAAACTTATACTGTCACTTACGGGATATATTCCGTGATTGTTCATATCGGGAGCTCAAAATTATGAACAATCACAGAAGATATCCTGTAAGTGACAGTATCATGGACATACCCAGCATTTTTTAAGGGGTGGGGGCAGAATTAAATAAACTAAGTAGTAGGAAATTAAAAATGCTATTTATTTACTGACTGATAGGTTTATTGACTGCACTACACCTTATTTCAATAATAACCTGCGAGGGTTCTGTCTAAATCTAGCTAAAATTTCGTTTTCAAATGTATTTTGTGCTTCCAGAACCCTCTTTCTATGCACACTCATCATACAGAGGCCGACAAGACTGTTTTCTGTCAATGTTGACCATAACCAAGTTTTTATTTTAATGTGAAAAATGTTAAAGTACCCAAATGAATATTTAATTTTGTCATTGTATTAATTTTGCCTAAAAATTCTTAGCTTCGGGTCAGAGAGCAGGATCGGGCAAGAGCCCCACCCTGCCCCACCGTGGGTACGCCCATGGACAGTATAAGTTTAGTTTTAAACCGTGAAAGCTTAAAATAGTATTTAGATTTTTTTTTTTTAATTTTTCTAAATATAAAATGAACATACCATTTCATAACACAATTCAGCCACCCTCCAAAGGCCAAGCATAGCAGCAACTGAGCTGCGAACACTGAGTCAAGTATTGCCATCAGTGGGAACAGATACTCTACGGCATTGTGTGGGCTGAATACATCGTTGATCGTCTCAAAGAAGTTGGCACTGTCTTGAAACCTGGGAAAAGATACTATCATTTACTTATTTAAAAAATTATTATACACCATAGTGGGTGTAACAAGATCCTTAACGAAGCCGAAAGCTACTTGTTTTTTCGTCATTGCGATCACTTTTAGTTTGAGACCATACCTGGGAATGTTTTAGTTACGAAGATATAGGGTTTATTTTTTAAATACATGTTTTTAATGGAAGAACTTTACTTTAAACACCTCCACGATCCCTGTACTATTTAATCCATCCATCAGTACAATGTTTTGAGAGTGGTACATTGAGTCCTACCGTGATACGTTTTGACCCAAAAAAAAAGTCATTTCCAAGCAATAATTTTTGCATAAAGTTACTTAGTTTGATGTACATAATGCTTGGTTGACGGCTTCGTCAAGGGTCTGTTTACACCCCGTATAATAAACCAAGAAGGACAAACATTATGTGCAGTGGTGGCCCTGTGGAGACCAGCCCGATAGACGAGTTAAAAGTTGTGTGTTCAAACCCAGGTTATTAAATTCCAATATATTATAATTAAGTAGTCTAAGTTATGTGAGTGCCAAGCATACATCTAGGTCATAAACTCACTGAAGTAACTATAATTCAATTCAATTAAATTCATAATAAAAACTAAGATCTATGTAAATAATAACAGCCGCTGGGATCAATCTTTACGTTAAAACGTGATTGCCTCGGTTGGTCTGTGGATGGGTGACCACCCATTACATACCGAGTTTTCTCCGTGCCTGGGAAAGCATGCTAAGTCGTTGGTCCCGGCTGTCATTTGTAGATCTTTGACAGTTGTTACAGGTAGTCAGTGGCTCAAAAATTCTGATAACCAGTCTAACCAAGGAGTATCATAATAACTAGTACTAACTGAGTTGTGGGGGTCAGATAGGCACTTGCTCCATGTAAAATACGGGTATTCAGCTACATCCGGTTAGACTGGAAGCCGACCCTAACAAAGTTGGGAAAAGATGATGTCTAAATTTATGTTTGTGTACCAGTTATTTGAGTGCCACAAAAATAAATAAACTTATTTAAACTATTGGACATGTAATGAGGAGGGATGAAATGCGTGTGAGTAAAAGAGTGATGGACATGAATGTTTGATGGATGGAGAGGCAGAGGAAGGCCCAAGAAAAGATAGATGGATAGTGTGAAGACTGATATGAAAGAGAAAGGAGTAAATGATTCCATGATGTCTGACAGGGGAGAATGGAAGAAGAAAATGTGTTGTGCTGACCCCAAATAGAATGGGAGAAGAGCAGGAAGACAATGAGAAATAGTTTTATTTTATACTAGCTATTGCCCGCGACCTTCGTCCGCGTGAAATTTTATAGCCTATTCCCTTCCTTGATAAACGGGCTTTCCAACACTAAAAGAATTTTTCAATTCGAACCAGTAGTTCCTGAGATTAACGCGTTCAACCAAACAAACAAACTCTCAGCTTTATAATATTAAGTATAGATTTATATGGAGCTCCTGTGTGTCTGACCTCCACAATGGCGTCACCGGGTTAGACTTGGGTTGCGTTATTATGAGGATTTCGATTTTCAAGTAATAAAATAGTGTGGTAATTAAAATACCTATTCTAATCAGAATGCCCTTAAAATGTGAAGTGTATTTAAGAAAGAAAGAAAATATATTTATTTGCCGCAGGGACATGACGTGCATCACACAAAATTACAAAAAAAAAATAACAAAACACAAATAAAACAATAAACTACAAATTCAACAGGACAGAACAAAAAAAGAAAAAAATTAACAGCATTATTTAATAGCAACTGTTCTCATAACTGATAACACTGATTTTCAGATACGCTTCAGTGCGCTTGAAAAAAATGTGGTTTATTCAAAAATAAGCCGACAAAATAATAAGCGTGGTAATAATTAATTAATGTTCTAAATGTTTTTTACACTGAATTTACACACAAGGTTTATAAGAACGGAAGCTAATTTTCAAAGCAACCGCGTGCAGAATTTGCAATTCGTCGCACAATGCAGTATTTCAAAGGAAAATAATCAATATTTAAGATACTTTACCAGTACTGAACAAATTCAATGCAAGTTACACCAAATGCGTAGATTTGCTCCATGGTAGCACAGTTTTTAGAGTGATGTTTTACAGAAACATTGTAATATTATGTAATGGTACGTAGTTAGTTTTTTTATGTATTAGGGTAAATTATTTCGATGTTCTAACCAAAACAAATACTATCGTGAATTTTGTTAACGAAACGAATGTCATATGTCAATGTCATTGTCATATTTTTGACATTTCTTAAAACAGGCACTGGACATTGGCAGAACAGGTGACATCGGCTTTGCTTGCCATTAAATAAAAATAGAATAGAATAGAAAGCAAAAAGCCAGAAATACTCTTGGATTCCTAATTTTGTAAATCAACTCAAATAATATTACTTTTACTATTTTTAATTAATTAAATAAGTTAATAATTATTTTAAACTGATTTATTTTTATCCTGACAACAACATTTTGTGGATTAATTCTGATTAAACAGATTTTAATAATTATTTGAATGTATTTGATGCGATACTACTAAGAACATTAATGTCATCTAGTGACAAATAGCGATACTTTTTATCAAAGCTTTTTAATACAGCTGCTCATTGAAAGATGGCGCTGCAATTTAGTCATAAACGTTTCAAACCAAAATATTTATTATTATAATTATAATTAGATTTTATATTTTGTTACAAAAGAGAAGCATACTGAACGTCGTCAACTGACATGTAAAGGTAGACTTTACATTGCGTAGTGTACCTATCGTTCGAAGAGACTTGCAGAAATGAGAAAACACCAATTATGCGCATGGGCGCCGCGATGGCAGATTTTTTTCCAGGGACTCCTGGACAGACACCAGACACCTTCAGTTCCATGAAAACAGCTCGTAAATTGCACCCCACTTCGAATTTGATAGGTTTTCTTTTGTCCTTTATTATAGAAATACGACTTTATTATAATATTTTTTTTTTTTTTTATAACAAACATACTGCGATCGCCAACCCGCCTGCCAAGCGTGGCGATTATGGCAAAACCCCCCTTGGGGAGGCCTATGTCCAGCAGTGGACGTCTTTCGGCTGAAATGATGATGATGATGATAGAAATACGGCTGATTCTGCCTATTTCTAAAGAAAAGCTTATGAACGCAATACACATAAGGTGCCTGAGCACGCTCAATTATAGTAAGATATTCTCGAATATAATATAGTTAGATAAGTAAAAAACAATAGCAATAGTTTATTTGTGATAATGGACTACGTCTGAAATAAATGTCTTCTATTCTATTCTATAATATTATATAGGTAAGGTTATTTGTGTACTCGTACATATAGAAAACAAAATAGTAGTACGGGCAAGCAAGAACTTTTGCTTTCCGCCTCGGATACATTGGTTTCTCTATAGTAATCCTCTCCCTGCCTGAGGCAAGGCTGCGTTTCTAACAGAGATGAGCAAGCATGCGTAGCGAGGGATATGTGTGGAACTGACCAATCACATAGCTAGAATAGGTACCTTAAGCTGTGAAAAAGAATCGATATGATTGGTTAGTTTCACACGCATCCCTCCCTCACTACGATGCTATGGGAGACGCGAGGCTAGGCGGCCAGTACATGCTCAGTGTTCACAGACAAAGAGTAAAGGAAGACTCTAATTTTATTGACAAGGTAGTGAACAAATTTGGACAGCAACTTGACTAAATGCCTAAGTTTTTATTCAAACAGTAACTTAATAAAAAAAAAAACTTAATTTTTTTTCGCGGGGTGCGTAGTACTGCAAGTGCACGTTACGTTAATAAAAATTAAAATACAGTTCAGACCATTTTATGCGACAAGTAAAATACTCGCTGAAATTCTGAAAATCAAACCGAAAAATATACAAAGCCCGCGCTTTGTTTCAATTAAATATTTTTTTTTTTTTGCTTCCTTGATCTACCTAGTTGTCGTTTACACTACTGCGCAGCAAGAGGTACGGTTCTATTTTGAGGTTGGTCAAAGTATTATTGGGTTTTCCATCAGGAATTTCTTAGTAGCAACCCAGCGCCCGATCAATGGGAAAATTTATTTATTTATTTATTTGGATCTCCAACAAAGGATACACACACAATATAGGACACAGTTATACAAATGTTCTTTTAGGTGTGTTCAGAGACCATAAAACTAGGTGTTAACACATAAAATATAAAACAATGAAAATATTACAAAAAACAAAATAAAACCAGACTAATAAAAAGTATTTGATAAGAAGAAATGCTCGCATATGTGATGGGGGCCCTACTACATGGAACTTAAGAGGGAACAAGGTTTCAATTATTTTTGACATTAAAATTTTAAGAAAGGGAATGAAAGTTCCTATCATTTTTTCATGTTAAATCTTTTCGTATTTTGTCCTATAATTACGGCCGTAAAAATATGGCATTCTTTGTCAATTTTTAAGGGTCACATTTTTTTTTACTTATTAGTTGCTGAAAAAAGGAAATTACAGAGACGTGTCTACAATAGACCATGATTTTATAAAAAAAAAAAAAAATGCCATAGAGGCATTATTCAGGAAGAAAAAAGGGGAAAACGAAACGTCGATCTCGTCAATATTTGTATGGAGAATCGCAGCCCCTGTTCCCTCTTAACAAACAGAACGGGTGAAAAGTGTGTCCACTAAAGGTAGTTCGGGGTTTAATGCTTTGTATAATGTCGAAGACTGCTTACGATCCATACAAGATAACTTGTCCCTAAAAACGACGAAAAAAATTATCTTCCATATTCTCCACTCAAAAAACAATTTGTCAGATTACCGAAAGGTTAACGCGTTAGAGCGGCGCTAGATGGCGTTGCTCTCTCTCGGGACCGGTGAAGGAGGATTATTGTGTTAATAATTGAATATTATACTATGGTAGGGATACAGAGGGCAACGCAAGTTTGATATGAAACGGGAAAATGTTTTTGAAAGGTGTAAAATGTTATAATATTGGAATAAAAGAGTCGATTTTGCTGATTTTAGAAGAAAACTAACAAAAACAGTAAAATATGGCACATCGAGCAATCAATATGTCTCCACAACAAGCCTTGAACAGCCACTGACCTACCTGGCTAGGAGTACTTACGGCTGAATAAGGCTATGATCCCTGAAAAATTAAAATTAAATGTTGAAAGTAGGTAGATAGGTATTTTGGTAAACTTTTTATGGCAGCTATACCTAATTATTTGTTAAGGTGGACAAAGCAAAATGAGAATTATATCACGTGTCTTTGTCTATCTGTCTGTTTGTTACGGCTAATCTCCGAAACGGCTGGACCGATTTTTATACTGACAGATAGCTGATGTTATAAGGAGTAACGTAGGCTAAGTTTATTTTCCTTCCATACAAAAAAAATTAAACCCCTAGAATTCCGTTTCGAATATGGAAGTAATATTTTTATAATAATAATTTCACGCGAACGAAGATCGCTGGAAACAGCTAGTAGGATAATAATATAAATCAAAATGACGCAGTTAATATTATGAATTGTCACTTTGTGACCATTTTACGAATTGTGACGTAATTGCGGCCATTTTAGACCCCTAGGTGGCCTACTATGACATCTTAAAGCAGGAGTAATTCCAGTGTGCGAAAGAGATGGCGCTAGAAGACCTGTATAGCTCTGTCTCTTTCCCACACTGGAGTTCCTCCTGCTTCTTCCTGCTAGACGTCATAGTAACCCCCAGTTCCCACAATAATAATGACTTAAAACAAACGTCCAACCAGCATTTGACACAACGTTAACACAATCTATTTTCAGAACTGTACACAGATATAAACTTCGCTCAGATTTGGCCAAATTTAATCTTAGCAGCGGCGGCAAGGGCTCGGAGTTGAAGGGGTAAAAAGATCCTGGGATAAAGCACAAGATAACGTAACCAAATATTTATTGGCCAAAGGCTTAGCGTTGCCATACAACGTGGCAACGCCGCCAGTCTCTTGGGTATATTACCAGTTGACAGCGTTGAGGTGGAGTTTTTTGACGCCATTTTTTAAGTTTATTGTTAAGTTAGTTGCTTAAGGTTATTTTAAATTATAAATGTATTTAATATTTAGCTAATAAAAATACGTTTTTCTTAATATTTATATCATCGAACGTATCGGAAAATAATGAAATAATTATCATTGAAAGACATGGAGTAATCTACATCTACATTAATTATAGTTAAGATTAGCTGTTGCCCACGACCTACGTCCGCGTTAAAAAAAAAAATGAAAAAAGAAAATAAAAAAAAACGACTACACGTCGGACGTCGGTGTCGTTTCGTATTATTTTTGATAACTATGACTTACCCTTTTTAATCGAATATTGTTACCAATATCAAGGGTTTTAATTTTTTTGCACGGAATCTAATTTTTATTCTAAAATAAAAGTAGCCTTAGTGACTCCTTAAATTTTACATTGTAACGAGAAGTTATTGTGATATCATCATGTCAACAATATAGACGAAGAAGAAAAAATAGGTATTGTAGAAGATAACTCATAAACTACCCAAGTAAAGTTAATAAAATTTATAAGAGCCACCAAGCGAGCTTCTTCAATAAAAGATACTTTATTTGTCAAACATGCGTTTACATAAACTAACTGATCAGACATGCAAGGTATTGAATTAATAGATGTTGTGTGCGTCCATGATTTGCCAATAACGGCGTACAAATTTTGTAGGTATAAAAAATTACATTTAATTCATGTCTTCATTTGTTTCATGTGTTATCAAAAATCACCAAAATCAAACTAGTTATCAATGACAGAAAGATCGGTGAACATAAATGAAAAAAGAAAAAAAAGATTCAGGTGGAATAGAAAAAATTGACACAGCTTGACGTTCCTAAGTCTGCGCAAAAAACCTACAACAAAAGAGCTTCGCTTGCTGTGCCAACACATCTTTCCAGCACGCGTAGCATGACCACCGAAGAAACGGGTTTTGTCGACAGATCAACAAAGGAAATTCGTGATTTTGTCGATTCTTCCGTCGACAAAACCGTTTCTACGGTGGTCATGCTACGCGTGAAGTTTTTAAAAGCTATCGAGCATTCTAATAATTTAATCATACTAATTGGCAGCTGGATTAAGGGCTTGACTCAGACAGCAGTACTTCTGGACACGGCCCGTATCGTTAGGAGGTTCCTCTCTCAAGAGCCCTGACCACTGGTAGCTCGGACCCTGTTCCCGATACCGGTGGGCTAGTATATTTTATATTTTTAAATGTTTTTTTTGTTTTGCTTAGTATAGAAGTATTTAAAAATGTAAATTGTATGTATATAAAGTGAATAAAGTATGATAATTTATATTTAGACACATTTTTATTACATGTTAAGCACAACAAATAAAAGATAGTATATAATATATAAAAGATATATTCTATTCAAAAGGTTTCAAAAAAAGGTGCTTCTCATTTTCATTTATAATAATCATTTTAATATCTACACTAGGCTGAGTTTCGAGTTAAGTTTATGGACCAAAAATATCGGAGCCCATGGCTAAATAATAACAGCCGCTCGGGTCGATCTTCACGTTAAGGGCATTACATGGCTCAAATCCCAAAAACAGCGTATGTTCAAAGAAATTTTTTGATGAATCCCTTCGTGCGTTTTCCGTGTAAAAAAAATATGTTATAGTTAAGTTAATCACAAATAAATTGTATTGTTTAAAATTTTAATAAACCTTCTCAATTTTTTTTGGTTAATCGTAGAAAATAGGTCCTTTTTCAACCTTAATTGTAAATTATCTCTGTAACGGCTGAATAGATCGGCATGAATTTTGTAACAAAAAATACGTAATGATATACTTAACAATCTGTATTGCTTTTTTTTCTGTTATTTCTTTTAATATTTTTAAATAATAAATAAAAACCGAAATTTTGCGAAATGGCAAGTCAACAAAAACCAGTACAGGTATCAAATCATCAAGGTCATCGAGCAATGTAATGCCCTTAAGCCGCGCTTGTTTAGTTATGTCCGTAGATGAGCGACCACCTATTACTTACCGAGTTTCCGCCGTGCCTCGGAAAGCACGATAAGCCGTTGGACCCGGCTGTCATTTGATAGATCTTTGACAGTCTTTACGGGTAGTCAGTGGCTGGAAAATCTGACAGCCAGTCTTACCAATGGATATTGTACAGTACTAGATGGATGGGTATTGTATAGTACTTAGATAGGCAGTCACTCCATGTAAAATACTGGCATCCGGTTAGACTGGAAGCCGACCCAAACATAGTTGGGAAAAGGCTAGGCAGATGATGGAATATCGGAGCATCGAACGAGGTCGCATCGCCATGCACATTCGCCCTCGGCTTACTTAGTCTTCTATTCTTGCTGGACTCGCCTAGTCTAAACTCATTTCGTAATTAACTCTACACCGTGTAGACAGACCCTTCACGAAGCCGTCAACCAAGCATTCTGTACGTCAAACTAAGTAACTTTACGCAAAAATTATTGCTTGGAAACGACTTTTTTTTTTAAATGAAAAATCACGTTTTACGGTAGGACTCGATAGAGATGGAACGCACTCAAAGCATTGTGCTGATGGGTGGATTGAATAGAACGGGGGTCGTGGTGTTGTTTAAAGTAAAAATCTTACATTAAAAACATGTATTAAAAAAAAAACTTGTATAAAAGTTGAAACTAACCCCCAATATCTCCGTAACTAGAAGGTTCCCAGGTATGGTCTATAACAAAAAAAATATCGTAATAGCGAGGAGAACAAGTGCCTTCGGCTTTGTTCTCCTTTATGCAAGTAAAGTTTACAGGATATCTCGCGACGTACCTCGCGATCTCCACCACCCTGCACACCGTCACTCGTAAACGCGGTATGATCACGTAGAATTATTGCGTTAAAATATAATCTGCGCTCAGCTTACACCCGGCGGGACGCGGGGCGAGGGGACGGGGGGAGGCTGTAATAAGGTATGTTCACGCTCTTTAGTAGAGGTTGCGGGACTGGCAGAGGTTGTGGGTCTTTGAGAAAGGTCATCATCATTATCATCTGCCTAGCCTTTTCCCAACTATATAATTATGTTGGGGTCGGTGTCCAGTCTCATCGGATGCAGCTAAATACTAATATTTTAGATTTGTAAAAACTATGTCTATTAGAAAAAAAAAATCATTTAAAAAGTGTGCAATCTTATTTTTTTTATTAAATAATCATTTGTTAAATAGAGTAAACTAACTATAATTAAAAATTATTAATTAAAAACTGTTATATAAACTAACAACAAACTATAAAAGGGCATCGAAAAACTACGCTGTCAGCTGGTAATGCGCCCAAGAGTCTGGCGGCGTAGCCACGTTGTATGGCAACACTTAGCTTCTGGCCAAGGTAAAAGCCAGCCCTTGGCTCACGGGAAGCGTCAACTAGGCGTTTCGAAATTTCCTTAAACAGGCGATGAGCACTCGGACCCCACGGCTCCAGAGTTTCAACCCCAAACGGCTCGAAAATATAGTTACCACAAAGGTTTCTATATTTACGCCGCTTGAGGTTCTCTGCAGCCATAGTCGAACATATTGACAAAACTATTTTAAAATCCATCAAGATGCTTGGTTTTGTAATGAGAGAGTGTAAAAATTTCAAAAAACCGGCCATCAAAAAAATTATGTACAATTCTCTGGTAAGAAGCCATCTCGAGTATTGCAGTGTGGTTTGGTCGCCTGTATATAAGGTCCACATCAAACGCATTGAGCGGCTGCAGAAGCGGTTCCTGTGGCATCTTACTTATGCCAGTAATATGGGAAACAGGCTTAAATCGTACCATGAGCGACTGAAGCATTTTGGGATGGTGTCGCTAGAGAAACGCAGGGTTATGCTCGATTTGGTTTTTCTTAAGAAGTTAGTAACGGGCTCTCTTGACTGTCCCGACTTGCTCAGTAGGGTCTTATTCCATGTGCCACGTATTCTGCCGAGAAGCTCTAACAGGAAACTTTTTTGCATGCCGAGATGTCGCACCAATTTGAGACAACACTGTCCACTATCACGAATGTATACTGCTTACAAAGAGCACGAAGCGGATATTGACTTGTTCACCTCTTCTGTACATACTATTAAAAAAGCCACGCTTGCTATCTAATGGGTACCTCTAATCAAATAGTCAAATTTAATTGTTTTAAATCAAATTTAATTTAATTTAATTTTTAAAATCTAATCTATTTTAATTAATTTTAATTTAATTTAATTTAATTTAATTTTGTGTGTTAAGTATCTAATTTAGATTTTATTTTTTGTAATCAATTCAGCTTTAATTTAACTTTTCTGCTAATGTATTATTTATTCAAAATCGATTAATTATTTTAATACCCGCGCATAATATTATAGTGCATGCTGTGCTTCTCTATAAGTAATGGGGCACTTAGAATTAAGTTTGAAATGTACAAATTATATAGTATAGTGTACTCATTGTTGAGAAGCCTATAATTAATAAATAATAAATAAATAGATAAAAAAATGAAAATGAAAACAAAATACACTCGCTCTCTATAATAATGTGCAACATAACAACAATCAGTCTTTTTATTAATTTTACGATGCTCCTAACAAAGTCAGGGGCAGAGCTATTGATTAAACAGCTTTCCCTTAAGAACTTAATGAAAGGCTAATTATAAAAAAGCACTCAACGAAGACACATAAATGCCAGCAGGATTAATATCATCGCTACTGAAAGTTTCAGGATAGTGTTGGGAGGGCGCCGCCCGTCGGATAAAAGTATCCGAAATATCCGATACTAAAGCAAGTAATTTTTAATGCGGCCTATATTTTAGTTGGTTTGTTATTAGTTTATGTTGTTTTATTTATTTTATAGTTTTATGTAGTACTAGCGACCCGCCCCGGCTTCGCACGGGTGCAATATATACATATAAACCTTCCTCTTCACTCTATCTATTAAAAAAAACCGCATCAAAATCCGTTGCGTAGTTTCAAAGATTTAAGCATACAAAGGGACATAGGGACAGAGAAAGCGACTTTGTTTTATACTATGTAGTGAAGTGTAGTTTAAGGTTGTTATGAGTGTCAATCAAAAATGTTGTAGGTAAACAAGTCGTAATGATTTTACCTTATCTATAACAGTACGTAATTATCTATTAATCTTAAGACCAGTGTTCTACTGGTATTGTTATCACTACATATTATCACAAAAAACAGTCCTCCGCCGCGTCTGTCTATTAGCGATAATTTCAAAAATTACTGAACAGATTTTCATGCGGTTTTCACTAATAGATAGAGTGCTTTATGAGGGCGGTTTAAGTATATGTAAAATTTGTCATGGTTTTGTGTAAATTGGTTGAAATATAATGAAACTTGTTGGAAGTGTTGGAAAAAGTCAAGTCGCCTGGGAGTTTTTATCGATAACGCTGCCAAACCCCTTTGACATATCAAAAAACAATGCACGGTGGGATATTCCTCTTTTATAAACATACAAAAAAGTTTACGATGGCATATATCTATATTATAAGTATAGCTTATTACCATACCCATTATATCTTCTAAAAAACACTAGCTGACCCGCGCAACTTCGTCTGCGTCACTTAAGACAGAGAGAGGATTAGAGAGAGTGGGTCGTAGACACCCATAATACAATTCTAAAGGAGCTAAAACTCTAAAACTTTCATTGTTTTATCCATGAACCACTTGAGTACCACTGAACAAAGTTTGATAAAAAGTACGTTCAGTGGTAATTTAAAATCACGCGGACGAAACTAGGAGAAACATTGTTTGTGTGTCTGTAATGGGTTATATTTCTTGGAGAATTTAAAGATTGATTTTGTTTTTATTTTATTATCTACTTTAAGAGAATAACATAGGCTATTACAATATATACAATTACTACAGGGGTGTTTTCATATTTTTGCTGCGAAGTTATTTTAAATCTTTGATATCTCCTAAGATATTCATTGAAATCAAATGATGAACTACTTGTGATGAATAATGTATTTATTTGGATAAGGATTAGGTCACATTGTTGCGTAACTCTAACCGTTTACGCAGCGCACGCAACGGAAGCTCTCAAGAGTAATAAATTTTCCCCGTTTTTGCAACATTTTTCATTGAGGCTCCGCTCCTATTAGCCATGATTTTATACATCCTATAGTCAACCTCGATAAATGGGCTATCCAACACTAAATTATTTTTTCAATTCGAACCAGTAGTTCCTAAAATTAGCGCGTTCAACTAAACAAACGAAGTCTTCAGCTTTATAACATAGGTACTTAGGTATAGATTTATGATATACATTCCGCATTTCTAATAATTTTTTCAACAAACGAATGTATGAGACCCCTTTCCATATTTAATCTTGAAAACATCAGATATTCGGATACAAATAAAAAAACCGTCGGATATCCGCACATCCCTACACAAAGCCACTTAAAAAGTGCTTGTAAAGAGCTCCTAATATGTCACAAATAAAGCAGCGTCCAATAAAGAAGCAATTAGTTTTTTAAAACGCAAATAGAATAGGGGAGGGGGAATCAGATGCGTTCATTTTAAACGCGACCAAATTGTTGGATGACAGTTTGTTAACGTTTTTGTGAAGTATTTATTGATAGAGGTTTATTAAAAACTAGCTGTTGCCCGCGAACTTCATCCGCGTGAAATGTTTATAAAAATACTTCCTTATTTGAATCGGATTTTGTTAATAATTTTTTTTTTTTTTTGCACGGACCTCTAATTTTTTTTTTTGTAAAAGTAGCCTAAGTTACTCCTTTTAACATCAGTTATCTGCCAGTTCAAACCTTCAGTCTAAATCAAAATGAATGTTTAATGTTTATAAAGTATAATATAAATTAGTAAATGCAAAAATACCCATACCGAAGCCCAAAGATACTTGCTCTCGCCGACATTGTGATTGCGAACCTTCTAGTTACGGAGATATTGGGGGTCTTAGTTCCAACGTATTAAAAGTTAAAAAAAAAAAAAACAAGTTTCTTATGTTATAACTTTAGTTTAAATACCTCCACGAACCCGTACTATTCAATGCATCCATTAGCACTATGTTTTGAGTGTGTTACATTGAGTCCTACCGTAAAACGTAATTTTTCACCCCGAAAAAAAAACCGTTTCCCAGCAATGATTTTTGCGTAGTTAGTTTGGTAAAAAGTTCACCCAGTTGGTGAACTTTTTACCCGACTGAGGAGGGTAATGTGTTTATCAGCCTATAAATGTATGTTATTCCTTTGTGACACCTTGGCAGACTGATGATTCTTTACGTCAATTCTATAGGTATGTCTTAATCTTGCGAGAGTCACTAGAATCAACTAAATATGGCGACAACCGGACTACACGCTGACAAAAGAAACTATGTTAATAGTTGAAAGATGATTTTTCAATACCTATTCAATGGTATATGAATAGGTATTTGAAAATCATCTTTATTTCTCTCTATTAAGATGTCTCTCTTCAATGCTATCTCCACAGTCGTTTCGTCAACCAAGCAACCCTATCAACGTTATTTAAACCTATTAACACCCCAGCCACATGTGTAATAAACAAATTAAACAACCCTCCGTTCACCCCTCGAATAATTCGCGAATCAAAATAATAAACTAACACCCATTAATATCTCAGACAGGCGTTGATTTAGCAGAAAAAACGCCAGTACCCAGGCTCAGGTGGCATTTAGCGCCCCCTACCGGCAATTTGACAGACTATTAATCCGGATTTAGCCGGTTTTAAGCGGATTAGGGCGGGTTTATCTCGCTCAAAGTGGTTTAAAGCAGTGTGTTTTTGTTTTTCGGTAAATTGATTTGTGGCGGTGACTGGTCGTTGTTTTAAGTGTAGCACTGTTACTTTCTGTTGGCTTAGCTCGTCAATTCGATGTTTAATTTTATAATTTTGGTATGAAAATCAATGTACCAAAATTATTCACATTTCAAGTGATTTAATTGAGTGTTGATAATTCAGTCACCTGATGAAAGCTGTTGAAATGCGGTTGACATTGTTTTGACGCATTTTGTGTTGATTTTCTTGAGAAACCGGCTCGTAGTCCTTGGGTCTTAACCCTACGAATACTTTAGAGGTTTCAAGACGTGTTAAAATATAAATGCTCATTCTTTTCTTAGAGCCGCAGAAAAAAAAAATCACAAGTCAAACCACAAAAATAAGCAACTAAGTATTCATTACTATCCCAGTATATTACCACAATAAAAAACTATATTGCGTAGTTTATTCCCCAATACCTGACCACAAATTACGAAAAAAGTCATACTTTCTTTCAAGCAGTCCCTGACAAATGAAGTCGGCACAGAAATTTAAAAAAAAAACCTTCGCGCCTTTCCGTCAAGGACACGTTCATAATAGATGAATAAATGTTTTGTCATTTCTACGGTTTCAAAGTTCCCGCCATAAACTAAGGACAATAGCTTTATTGCTCCATTCCGACCACTTTACGGTAGTTTTTAATTGTTATATTGCGACCGTGAGTAATCTGTATACTCCCGCAATATTGCAAGGGCAGAGATCTTTCATTGATTGTGTGACATTTCGAGAAAATGGCGGCAACTTTGAGGGTTGCCCGCCATAATTTATTTTTAGTTGGTTTATTGGTATTGTAAAGTTATGTTAGTAAAATTATTTTTCGATAGTAATATTGTGTGCCTAAATGATAATATTCTGGGGTTTCTTTACCATAAAATAGTAATTGTAGGCAAATTGAAGTTTATTTCTTGTTTTATGCTCTCTTAAACCTTGCAATTATTACAACCCTTTGAAAACATTTAAGTAAACATACAATCAAAGTGAAATGGTTGACCTTGTCGATATCTGTGCATAAATTAACAGCATCCAGCTTGAATATTTTTTTTTTTATTCATTTTTTTTTTTAAATCTATTTATCTGTACACCAACTGCATGTGTACTCCTTTTATTCTAAATTGAGATTTCTCTCATTATCATATTTTCCTATGCGTTTCTGAAAGTTAATAAAAACTAAGTACTTATACTAGGTAGGTTTTGCTCGTGGTTTCATCGGCATGAAGGTCGGAAATTATTCTTCGGGAAGTTATGTACAGTCGCCAGCGCATCAAGTTACTGGAAACTGTAAAATTTTCTCATTCGATTTTCAACTTAACCATCAACATTTTATGGTTTACAACATTTGGAGAAATTTGACAGTTTGTGGTAACTTCAAGTCCAGGCAGCTGCACTACCGGGATAAAAATAATGTTTTTTTTTCTAATCGAAACCGTGGTTAATCTGAATCGCAACCCGTCAAACACAAAAGCTGTGAAAAGGTTTAAGGCAGACAGAGATACTGAGTTACTTTTGCATCTATGATATTACCATAAACATCACACCATTAAAAATCCTCTTAATCAGCGAAAATTATTATTATACAATATCGATACTAATATTATAAAGAGGAAAGATTTTTTTGTTTGTTTGTACCGAATAGGCTCCGAAAATACGGGACCGATTTGAACCATTTTTTCACCAATGGAAAGCAAAATTATCAGGAAGTAACATAGGCTATAATTTATTTTCAAAAAAAATTGAGATCCTTAAGAAAATTGCAATAATGTAACCCGAAGTAGCAAAATTTTGCCTATAAAATTCATTATTTGGCGTGCGCTTAGAAAACTATTGATGATACTTAAAAATAATGTACTACATGATTAAAGTACTCATTATAACCTATAAAAAAGTCCGCGATTGAGTATATCTAACTATTATAGTTTAGTCACAATAGCAGCTTTTGTGTTCTAAAGTTTAATTTGTTCGCCGCGCCGCGCCGGTAGTAACAAAAGTTAGTTAAATTCGTATCGTAGTATTAATTATTATTCGACGCGTATATATATATATTTTTTTATGTATTATGTATGACCATGCATAACTTTTTACAGAGAAGTACGATATGTTGCTTCTTTTTTTTGTGAAAAGCGTATAATTATCTCAAAGTTGGTCCCATTTAAAATTGAAAAATCGTGTTTGGGCTCATTTCATGCACCTTGATGAGAACTATAGACCTAGCTGGAGTATGACTGTCATCGAAGGTCTGACGATGGAGACGGAAGGCAGTTGCAAGAGATCCTCAAGAGTTTACAGCAGCTTTATCGTGTCTCGGACTCTCGGCTCATTTCATGCACCTTAATGAGAACTTTTGATCTAGATGGAGTATGAGAGAGACTGTAAACATAAGTAGAATATTTTAGCGATTAATGCAAATATTTCCGAGAACTTAATTTGTTACCTACTTGAATCTGTACTATGTAATATTATAAAGCTAAATAGTTTGTTTGGTTGAACGCGCTAATTTCACAGGAACTGCTGGTTTGGATTTGAAAAATTCTTTCATTTTTGGATAGCCCATTTATCGAGAAAAAAAAATTATTACCTTAAATAATTGTACAAGAAACACTTATCTAAGCACTATGCAGTGTTACACCTAGGGAAAAGAGTGTTATCGATGGGCTCTGGAACCCAATATAAGTATATAATACTTGTGTTTAGGGTGCCAGCGTCCTCGCCTGTGGTTTGAACATGTAAAATTAGTTATAAGTCGAACATAGTTTATCATCATTAAATTACAATATTATTTAATAACTAGCTAATGAATCCAATATGTGGCGTATTTACATATCTATGTGTGGCTGTGTATATGTGTGGGTGTGTATATGTGTGTGAGGGATAGATAGATATGGTGAAAACTTGTGTTTAGTAAGTCTGTATAAATATAATTATTTATATTATGACTACGTTAGTTTAAGCAATCGATATTTGAAGTAAATCTTCAGTTTTTTTGTAAGACACTGTCAAAAGCCACATCGTCACCCTGGTTTTGCATCCATTTAGACACATGGGAGCAATGAAGCAAAGTTTATTAATTTTATTATATAAATGGTTTGACAGTATACCAAAATGACGCTGAGCAAGGGCCGTTCTAGAAAGGCTATAGGTTATAAAACATCACGCTACAACTAAAAGGAGCGGAGCATGAATGAAAAATGTTGCAAAAACTGAGAACATTTATTCCTTTTGAGAGCTTCCATTGCGTGCGCTGCGTTAACGGTTAAAGTTACGCAACAATCATGTATGACGGAATCGTTCCTCTTAAAAAATTCAAAAAAAAAGACCGTGATAACATATGTCTATCTTTTAAGATTGACTCTCTCTCTCTCTTATGTGGCACAGACGAAGTTGCGCGGGTCAGCTAGTATACAATATAATGGTAACTCTTAAAACACATCTAAATTTTTTTAATAGGTCCACCGCGCCATACTATTCCCAAACTACTGAACTGAAAGCCAGAATCAACAGTGGCGACCACCAGACAAGCGACGAGACAATGAAGCTCGACGAAGTCCCAGAGAAACAATTTAAGTGTCTTGGATCCAACGAAATTAATCGCGGTATATCTGTACGCCCCATTAAACCATATCAATATGTAAACTGTAAACTATACGCTCAATTCAAGCGTATGCCTTGCCTCTATTGTAGAGGGCAGCACCCTCCCTGCATATCCTGGGAGGTTTAAACAAGAGGGGTCCGCAAGAGACAGGTTGGTTTCCCATCAACCAGGCAATTATCTTGTCAGACGAATTTAAATGAGTATTTAAAGGGAGAAGTAGATACTTCAAAGTTTGGATTATTTTTAGTTTTTACTAAAACTAGTTTTGAGTGTGATAATGATTGATCCAATTTTAGGTCTGCAGAAGTAAAGGGAACCAATGTTTTTATTAGTAATTAGATTGTTGATGACAGCACAAGAAAAAAAAATGCCTATTGTCAGTTGACATTAGTTGTTCTATTGTCTGTGCTACACTACAAGAAGAAAAAAAAATGTTATAATATTTTTTATATTAAAAAATATTGTTCTACGGTGTCGTTTGAGTTTGAAAAAAAAAACATTTCATAACTGTATCCCACGGTATTTCCATTAATACTCATCATAGATACCTGTTTGAAAGTACCTAATTAATTACCTCCTACCTTTGGCGTGCGTGCATTACCAGATGTATGAGTGTGGACGAAACAAAAGAAGATGAAGGATCGTCGCTAATGACATTCTGTAAACTCGCCCCTTTCCCATGGGGATTCTCTACTCTCTCTCTACTTGGTGAAATCCCATACAGCAACATTGAGTTTGCATAGGATTTTATGGAAATATGGGGATAATGAACTACTTACCTAATGTGAATGTTAGCCACCTGCCACAACAGTTTCTCACGACACCCACAACTTAACAATGAACCACCGCATTATTAACTTAGCATGAACACCTTCAGTCAGATCCAAACAAAGACTAAAAAAAAGTTACAAATCTCACCGATTTACCGATCTCCAAAACTCCTCACTACCCATATAAAATTTAACACTGGTAACCCCACTCCGCGATAGCCATTCGCAGCAATAAAAAAGAAACGAAAAAAAAGGATTGTCTTTTGATTCCAATTTTGAATTCAATTCGCGCGGGTAGCGCTCCATGATTTTATTTTCATGAGCGTCAAGGGACCGAAGGGAGGTGTAACGAAAATTTTAATAATAAATGAATTAAATTCTTGTTATTATATTAGTTGATATCAGCGAGGGATTATTGTTTTTATTTATGATTTGGAGCGCTGCTGTTATGGATTAAAGTGATAAATATTTTGATGTTATTTGTATGGAGTTGATTGATGAAGTTATAATAAGCGTCGTATGTTGTAAATAATTTAGATTTACACGCCACTATCCCATGCTTTTTTGGGCTTTCAAAGAAGATAGAAACTCAGTGGTCACTCCAGATGAAATTCTGCTAAACAGCTGCAACTGGTTAGTCTGGAAGCCTGTCCCAACATAGACGGGAAAACGTCAGGCAGATGAAGTGAAAAATTAGACACGTTCACAACAAATAATTTCTTCCTTCTCTCTTTGAGATAGCTTGTCTTTAACCGCTTCTTTTCTTATCGTGGCAAATTTTCATTAAATATATTATTTGGCCTAAAATTCAGCCTCGCGAACACCGCTCGCTGATGCAGTCATAAAATCGCCAAGTGACAGAAAGAGACAGCCAATGTCGATGCGCAAAACAGATAACAACACAGTAACCAGTTAACCACTTTAGATATATGTTTATACCCTGATTTCCAAATAAGCAACAGCTGTAAAAACAGCTTAAAAAAGCACTCTCATCGTCTACCAACATTCTAAAACAAACCGCACACTATTTTACACCTATCACACAAAATTAAAGGAGAAAAAAAGCCGAGCATATAACCCGACCCGCCCCTTACCTACAATAATATCCGGCCCGGGCCATAACACCTTTACCCGTTTACTTTTTAATCCGGCTGGGTCGTAAACAGGCCCGGCCGGGTATCACGGATATACCGGCCCAATCATCCGACTATCTACACTATTTTTTCTCGGGAAAATGTAGCATTGCTCCCTAGAGATGACCCTTAATATATGTTTTATTTGGAAACTATTGCTTTGCCGTTTTTTTATATGTGTACGTGACATGGATTGGGGGTTTAGTGAGTGTGTTTTGTTTTAAGCAATTTTGAGATAATGGCGTATGGAATTTACTGCTTTTGGAGTAATATTAGTACCTACTTAGTTGAGCTAGACGCTATTTCTCTCTTCGTAACTTAGAACACAGTAACTTCAGTGTAAGTAAATAGTCATTTAAATTGTTGTTTTTTCAGTTACGAGGGGTTGGCAAGTAAATATAAAGTTTTGAATCACATTAAACTTATTATTAAATAGTATTAGGTGGGTATTTATACTAGAATAAGATCAATAACTTCATTCAAGGAAATGATTGTAAGCTCACTGGCAGGTGGTTCCACTGATAGACTAATACTGAATTTCAAGAAGAGGTTAGATTTCATAACATGGGACCTCGTTACGTTGACGTATCCTCAAATTTGGTGGGATACGTAGTACCTATGTTTTACCAAAGTTAACCATACATTAACCAATTATTATGACAAGGACATGCCAAATCGGTAGGCTTCATCTATCAGTAGACGTAAAAAGTACCTTTCTTGACAGTAAAGGTGGTAGCAAAAACCCATCAAATAAAAACGTTACACCATTGCGCCGAGTTCTATGTGTACAATTTAGTCAAAACAACCCTTATTTTGTGTAAAACTTTTCCATTTTACATTTCTCCGTGCGTAACTAAAGTAATTCGTCACCGCTGAACGCAATAAATGTCTCAATAGAAAACGGACAAGATTATTTACACATTAGAATGGCGACCGAAACTAATCATTTGCTACTGGTAGCAAAATAAACAAGCATTACTCAGCGGGGAACGGCCCATTATTGTACACCGACCTGTTTTCAAGAATTATAAACCATAATTGTGAACGCAACCATAAACTTTACTTCACGAAATGTCAAAATGTTTCCCGCGTTTTTTTTCTCGGCGGCCACATTGTTTATTCTATTATGCCTGAGGTTGTAAAAGTGTTGAAAGAAATATTGTTTTCGGGTGAAATTGTTACAATTTCTTTCCGATGCATTGTAAAAGTTGTTGGTTCTATGAACTCCTAATTAAGCGTTTAGTGTGACAAGTTTTTTCGTGATTCGGATAGTGACTAGGGCTCATAAGGATAGCTACCATATTTAAGTAAAATTAGAATCCCATGAATGGCAAAATAATTTTACTTTGTGAAATTTAATGAAAGAAAGAAAAAATAAGGCTTGCTTGTAGTACAACACTAAAATAATGTTTTTTTGAAGATAGATGTATTTAAAAGATCGGTCTGCTTCTCTCAATCATATAAAGAGGACATGTTTTAAAAATATTTACCGTTACATTTAGTGACAGTCATGATTATGCTTGCAAATTTTTTCATAGGCATGTACAGTCACACGCATTAATACGTAAACACTTAACGACTTCTAAAGTGTTTTCCTCCTACTGTTCTGATTAAAATTTCATGTTGTTACGAACATAGTATTCTGCAACTCATATTTTTTTATGAAAAAGATCCTATTTCCAAGTTACAATCGTTATTTCTCGCAAAAATTGCTTTTAAATTTAGGGAAGTGTATACATATTGGTGCTCGTGACTGTACCAGGATATTTTTGCACCAAGCTATTATATAGGTAGGTACCACAACAACGGAGAAAATCAAACACATTTCAGTTTAACCCATTTTCTTGAAACATTCTACCCGTTGGCATCGGCGTGATTCACATTCAAAATTCCTTTAAAATTTGTCATTTATTCAAACAAATAGTCGGCCATTTTGCGCTCGATTCGCGCCAAAACGTAGGTCACAGGAGCGTTCGGATTCAGACGCTGAATAAACTGTTATCATTGTCGGTGAACTGGCGGTGGAGCTACTGTTTTATTATACGCCGGTTAAGTCTAAACAGAGAGGGGATGTAACTTGGTTAGTGTAGTGCGAAAATGCCTTATTTTGTTTTGAATTAAGGAGGGAGATTGAAAATCCAAATAATTTTCCACACAGCGTGAATACTGGCGTAGGAGGCAAATAATGTACAACCTCTTTGATTGCGTACTGCAGCTGATCGTGTGTCTATGTCCAGTAATGAAAAAAAGCATAATGCAGTAATTTAGCCATGGTACATTTAGGATTGAGTTCTATGAAAGTATGAAAGAAGTCGTTTGCAAAATATCTGTACTTACAGTAAATACTTCGGCAGACTGATGCGGCTAAAATAATAAAGTGTTCTGAGTTGTTCAAAAGTTACACTTTAGATGTAGCTAGGTGTGACATTCTCACTAAAGCAGTTCTAAATAAGAGGAGGTTATGTGAAATTGGTCGAATTTGTATCTCTAACACATTTAATAAACATACGTTCTTCCATGATATTAAAAAAATAAAACGATTTGGTTTATGTCTTGGCACTAGTTCTACAACATAGTTAATATAAATTAGCAGCTTTTTATTTGCTTAGAAGCGAATAAATTGTCATTTTATTATAATAACTTTAATTTTTAGTGTGTCGTATTTTTAAACATTAAAATTTATTTAAAACACTTAAAAATGTATTGGGCATTAAGCACATTTTTATAGTTTTTATAAAATACATATCGTATACCTACAATTTAAATAGATTTTAAACCTACTAAAACGAAGCGAATTCCGGAACAAAAAACAGATAGTTGTATCAAAGTTGTTTTTCACAAGGGTCATTAATTAAGCGCATTTTCTTCATCATGTAGTCGGTCTAGGACTTGGCTACGAGTCGCTTTTATATAAAGTGATTTATTTCATCTTATTTCAAAATAATAAAATGCGAACCTCAAACAGTTACCCTTTATCGCTCCTACCGCCGCTGCACGCTGAATAAAAGCGGGAAAATTACTTCACCAACACCCATACATGAAACATCCTAACCACCACCTATTTCGCTCTCACTCCCACACGATTTTCCCTGTATCTTCATCCCTCTCCCACTTACAGGGGAAAAGCAAGCGAGCTAAGCTTTTCCGACTACAAAACACATTCATGAATCGCTTCGGGTTCCATGATGGCTGATTATACAATGCAATACGGTCCGAAATCCCGTAAACACTTTTCCTCGACTTTAAACGGGAAAATGCTCAGGGACTTTCAGCACGGTTTCCTAGAGCGAAACGGGCCTTTATCTACGTCCCGCCATTGGCTGTTTCAAAAAAAGTCCGCAGCCTGTGATTGGCCAAAACAAATTGTTAGCGGCGCGTTCTTTATTACTACGTTATTCGAAACGTCTTAAGCGCCAACGTAGTTTATGATGAAATAGTCGTAAGTTCAGTACTAATAGGTGGTGCTTACGGCCTTTTGGCGGTGCAGTGAGAAACGACATACGGGTTTGAATTGAGAAGTGGAATGAAATTGCAATATTAGAACAATTATACGAGTTTTTCTTTTTTACACAGAGTTGTTACGATTAGAGTCGGCATTTGTTTTATCTTTTTTTCTCAATTATGAAGCACTGCCTTAATGGTTCAGTGGTCGCAAGTACTACTACTTAGTAAACGGTTCTGGGTTCAATTCACAGGTCGGGCTAAGTGTTATTAGGGTTTTCCATCAGGAATTTCTCATTAGCAGCCTGAAGTCTGATTTTCCGACAGTTTTATGGTAATGGGGTCATCCCCTTTAACATGGGACTTAGAAATAACTGGCGTAATGTGGGTGCGCTAAGAATATACCTCTGGATAACACTTCGGATATTACAGGCGTGGAGTCAAAAAACTCCTCCTCAACGTAGTCAACTGGTAAAGTACCCAAAAGACTGGCGGCGTTGCCACGCTGTATGGCAACGCTAAGCCTTTGGCCAAGGTAAAAGCCAGCCCTTGGGTCACGGGAAGAGTCAACTAAACGTTTAGAAATGTCCTTGAAAAGGCTGTGAGCACTCGGACCCCACGGACCCAGAGTTTCAACCCCAAACGGCTCGAAAATATAGTTACCAATAAGGTTACTATATTTACGCCGCTTGAGGTTCTCTGCAGCCGCAGCCGCAGCCCCAGCACAGCACGATGAGCTAGGAAGATGGGATGGCGCAAGAGTATCGACACAAGTTGCATCCCACACTAAAGGCCTACCCATCTTCCATGGAAACAAAGACATGCCGTCCGGTCTCTTGCCATCGTCGCGTGCCAAGCCATTTGGTTCTAATAAAGCTGGAACGCCGACGGTGACAAGAGCTCGACGGATGATATCATTTAAGTTCGCGTGCCGTGCAAAGCGGCCCGCACTTCGGCTGCATGAAAGGCCGTGGTGTCCAAGGCTGTTGACAGCTTCACCACAGTGACAGCGATGAGGAGAAAAACAAGGGGCGCCTAGGCGTAGAGCAGCAGCAAGGCGGAAAGTAGTGTCGTCGAGCAAAGTGCCTATGCTCGACGACGGTAGTGCGTGAAGCCAAAGACCCGACTCCCACTTAATAAATATGAATGAATTCACTGCAGGCTTCTCTGTTCCCTGATCATTATAATCTTTATGTATTCAAAATTCGAGTAAAACGGTATCTTGTGGGCAAGGGTACACTGCACTAGACCGCATCATCGCTTCACATCAGGCGAGTTACACCCAAACGCGTATTTAGTGTATAAAAAAAAGCGTAAGAAACTTTTTCCTAATTTAAAGTTGGAAGCGCCAGGGTAGCCCGCGAAATTCAAATTTTCTTTCGTTTTATCGTTTTTGCCAGTGTCATCATTGATTTTTATTTATTAATTTATTTCTTCAAAAGTGTATTGAAAAACGTCGTTTGATATGCGTGGAGGTTTGTTACTGCAGCTCTGAGCTCCATAATAACCTCGCCTGCGGCTCGGTTGTGTGAATTCCAACTTGGATGCAATAACAAAGTTTCCCCTCCAAAAAGTCTAAATATTTTATTTCAAGTAGGCCTAGATGGACACTTATAAAACGTCGACAAAAAGGAGCACGGTTCGGGTTGGTCATTTCCTATGGAGAAGAACCGGCAAGAAACTCCATGGTTACTCTTTTCAAATCATTTGGTGTTACAATATTGTTATAGTTACAGCATTTGTACTTAAGTATAATAATATACGCTGCTTACTACACAAAAGATGTAAAACAAAATATAAAGTTAACAAGCAGCTGGGAATCTACAAATGCTGTACAAATGTACCTACTATTGCTAAATCATCCTCAGAGCTGCTTCTAGTGTTTTTTTATCGAAGCATGTACTAGTACACCTGTAGTTGGATTCTTCTTCACTTCTGCCTTTACTAATAATTGGATATGAAGAAATAAACCCACCGTGCCTCAGCGTTACTAATTCTCAGCTACCGTGCACTGATCGCACACTGAGCTTGGAGTTTGGACACCCGCAGCGTTGACGACAAAACTTCTCTCTAATAATAGTTTGCTACTGTATTTATGACCGTGTTTGTTCTAGGTGTGACGAAATGAGTTGGGTTTTTTTTTAACTTTAGTATAAGTAGTGATTGCTACTGTGCGTCACATTCAAATAAAACATAACATCACGCTTGTAATCCCCGAAAGGTTAGGCGGAGGTGTGCCTAATAGTACACCCACATTTCACCAGTTAAAAGTAATAGGGGGCGAGCCTATTGCCATCAACCGGGCACAATTCAAGAATCCGTGGCTGCTACTGAGAAATGTCTGATGGAAAAACCCAATAGCACTTTGCCCGAACCGGGAATTGAAGCTAAAACCTCCTGCTCAGCAGTCGCACTTGCGACCACTAGACCAACGAAACAGTCATCAAATTGAAATTTTTGTGTCATTTAATTTTCGTAAGGATATTTTTTTTTTATTTTGTTGTCCAAAAAGGATTACATAGATAAATAGAACCTAATCTCGATACAACCCATTAAAACCCTCACGGATCGGCCAGTATTTTTTAACATATACCCCCAAAAATCTTTTCGAATATTTCAACATATGTGAATTCAATTAAATACGCATACAATCCAGCACCAAGCATTTTATATTAACCATGTATTTTTTTTTACTAAATAAGTTTTAACAAATATTTACCATTCAACCTCTTCAGCTTCACAGTTCATTCATTTCATTCTAAGCATTTTTTTTAAATTCTCCAAGCGATCCAAATTCAAATTGCCACCTCTACGCATTCCTACCCCAATAACCCGTACATAATGGCGGGCGTCGGTTCCGAGGCAATTTTTCACGTCGTATCTCCATCAGGCGTTAAATAATAGAGAACTCCATGAAGTTTATATTTCATTAGTTGCCGCTGAAACGCCATTATTGCGGCCCACTGTAGTTTACACTTTTATTGCCGTTTATACAGTGGGCCATGCTGGTTTGGGTGACCATAGATGATGTAGAATAAAATTAGGTCTAGGATTAGATTCTCAGGTTGGGTAGTGTTATTGGGGTTTTCTATTAGCAGTTCGACTATCTTGCAAAGTGACATGAGATTTTAATTGATTATTATCCATTTACAATTCATTTTAGAGGTAACTCAGAGGTATTTTTCTATCGAGAAAATGTTATGGAATCGTGTTTTCGAAACTGATACAACTTAGAAATAGTCCTCAACTTTGCTATGTAGGTACCTATTATTATTAATAAAGTGAATGACGCAGTAATTAAAGGCCCTTAAGAGGGAACAGGGAATGCGATTTTCCATACAAATGTATAAATGTATTCCCCTTTTTCTTTCTGACACATAGGTCGATTATACTCTTCGGACTTCTGTATGATCTGTCGGACTGTGTGGATGTGATCTATGGTGCTGTATCCTCATCGACTAGCTGGAAGTCGTCGACACGAATACGGGTATCCGTAACTTTCCTGACCTCTATGGCGTAACGTGTGCCGCTTGGATAACACCTATACACTCAGCTTGATAGACAGAGTTGCACATTCCCAGGGGTCTGGAAATTTTCATGTTTAGGTCGTCGGAGAAGACTCCGACACCTGTCCCGTCGTTGGTTTATTGATCCATCAGTTTATTATTATTTTATTTTTTTTCTGTGTAAATCCTTAGCTCTTTTGGACCTGAGACATCTCCGCCTTGAGCTCTGTATAAGTGTATTATTTCTATTATGGGTCAGTGATACTCAAAAATGATTTTATTATTTAATTATTTTTAAAGAAAAGAACGACCACACTTCTGGAGTTCTCCCAGAGAACAGGACCAAGTTGAAAAGCTCCCAAAGCTCTCTTAATACAGGACTTCGTCCCGCTTTCAGGAGCTCAGTCGTTATCCCATCCACACCAGCCCCCGTAGCATGACACCCTAGACAAGGATTTCTTTGACTGAAGAATCGACAAAATGACAGATAGTGCAAAGAAATCTGTCATTGAGTCGACACAATCTGTCATTTTGTCGATTCTTCCGTCAAAGAAATCCTTGTCTACGGTGGTCATGCTACGGGTGCAGGGGCTTTTCCATTCTTGAGCTATTTAAGAGCCGCCTCGATTTCGTCTGGCTGACTTCTGGCAGGCCTTCTGTGAAATGGCGGGTTAAGATGGCTCTGGAATCCTCATTTTCGGGATCAGGTCGAGATGCATGCGATGTGTGCAATGTGATATAATCGGTCTGAGCTGCAGCTGTCCCCATTGCACTCTACGGGGGCAGGCTTGAAGCAGCGTGACGGCAATAGTTTCTTCAAATACCTATTTTTTGGCCCTGCCTCTTAATAGCACCGAGTGTGGATCTGTGTCCATTTGATGGCAATTAGCTCGCGCCCTATTACAAAGGACTTAAACATCACTGGTGAAATGTGGGCGTACTATTTTACACCTCTGCCTCACCCCTTGGGTAATACTGGCGTAATTTTGTGTTATGTGTAATAACTAAGTTATTAATTTGGGTTTCCACTTCCAGTCTAACCGAATATAATTGAAAACCTTTATTTTACAAAGTGCGACTGTCTATCTGACCAATATAATAAATAAATAAATAATAGAAAAAATAAAACCCAACTACTGGACACGATACTCCTAGATAAGACTGGTTGTCGGAATTTCAAGCATTAGAAGCCTGAAACTCGTCACGACGCGCCTGTCCATTCGAATCAAAACAAATCCTTACTAATCTTATAAATGCGAAAGTAAGTTTGTTGGTTTGTTACCTACCTTTTTACGCCTACACCACTGAACCGGTCATCCTGAAAGTTTGCATATAATATATACGTTGTCAGGTGTACAGAAACGGACAAGGACCTTTCATTCCGAAAAAAAGTACTCTACCCAAGGAAAACAACAATAACGATCTTATGATAATAGATGGCGCCACGTGCCTTTCGAATGAATTATACTCGTATTAATAACCCGAATTGATTGTCAAATTCTAAAATGAACGCGAGTGAAACGGCCGGCAAAAGCTAGTACCTAATATTATTCCAACAGCATCTAAAAAACAAAATATAACCTCGGCAGAAAATGACAGAAATATATAAAAATAACGTAATTGTGAGAAGAATTCCCGCCAATAATAGTTCGATAACAAATATGGCGGCCGTACGTCTCCACGCTGATAGCGAGGTAATAAATGGTGGACGTAGTACTGAGAAATAGGAGCTGGAGAGTAGGGTAGCTGGGTTATGGGAATGTTACGGGACTTTTCCCGAAGCTAATTATTATTAAACATTTATTTCAGATTAAAAAATATTCATAGCACAAATTAACATACTTAATTAAATAAAAATATCACAATACAATAAAATCATAACAAATTAGGCAATACTTAATCATTATCAAATTCTTAATCTATATCTAATCGAATTACAAAATAAGTAACAAGACATTGACATAACAAAAATTGATAATAATAAACCAATCAATCGGTAAGCCAAACATTCTCAGGCTTCTGCTAGACACCACCAGCTAATGACACGCTAAAATAAAAAACTACATATTTGGTAATTAATTTATTAGGTACCCAAATGCGGCTTTTACCGAAACAAAAACAAATTAATGATGTCCTAAAACTAAAATAATTTTTAATAAGGATTATTGATAATTATTTTAGGTAAGCAGAATGCTACGTGAAATTGGTGTAACTATTTATTTATTTTATGTACACACAAGAGAGAACTTAAGGATAGAATATCACATAACATAACTTAATCGCCTGATTTGAAGCGATGACGCGGCCTAGGTTGGAGCAAGCTTGCCTAGAAGAAATTTCGATTCGATTCACTCAAAAATCACTCAAATCTGCTGTTCCATACATTTTGACCGTGTAGGTATTGCACTTTTTTAGAAAACAGCTGTTTTTTTTTTAATAAACGATGAAAAATATTTCTATGTGGGGGGCTCAGAATGATGTACTGAATACATGGTAACCGTTTTCGCGGCGGTGTCCCTTCCACCCCGCACTCAGGGTGATTGGTAATTGGGTGCATTTTATAAAAGAAAAAAACCAACAGCAGTTTATCGGGATTTGTTTTATTTATGCTTGAATATTGAATATGCACGGTTTTAGAATACTTTCAAGTCCAGCCTAGATGTATCTACATGCCAGAAGAATCGAAATTACGTACAGCGATCTAAAATGGTAAAAAAAAATGGCAAATGGTGGATATGGTGGGAATGATCTTGGTCTGTAATGTTGCTAAAAAAAAACACTATTTTCCATCGTGTTTTAAACCCTGTATAACGGTAAAAATATCTCACATTTGCCCCCAAATCATAGTCCCTCTACAAATCCACATTGCCTACTCCCAGTTATCACTTGAATCTGACTGTTGCTATATTACTGATGCCTATCATATTCATATTATTACACGGACTCACTTATATTATACGTCGCTATATGAATGTGAGCGTAGTTACTATTCATTGCTGTTTCTCTCATCTAGTTGATTATTTTTATTCTTTGTTTTTCTTATTTATTGAAGACAGAATGGAGATAAATTGTCGAGTAGTTTTTTTATGATTTTTTTGTTGTTTTTTGTATAGGAATGGGATAGAAAAACTTAGACTTATCTAACACTAGGTTAAGCACGCGACTTCGCTCTGAAGGTCGGAAATTGTCGCAGGGTAACGTTCCAACAGATTTTTTTGTTTAAAAAACGTTGCCCTACACTAGGAATTTGGTGGATGCGTTTGCAAACATTTAGACTTGCATAGACAAACAGTCAGACCCGGAACAACTACCTGCCCCCGTAGCATGACCACCGTAGACAAGGATTTCTTTGACGGAAGACATGACATCATGACAAAATGGCAGATTGCGTCGACACAATTACAGATTTTTTTGTACTATCTATCATTTTGTCGATTTTTCCGTCAAAGAAATCCTTGTCTACGGTGGTCATGCTACGGGGGCTGTAGGCCATACAAATATTTGTTCCGTACGGGAACCGAATTCGCGATACGCAGCGAAGCAGCCGATCGCTCAGCCACTACGGCAAACGTGCCGGTCCCGGTTTGAACGGCAATACACCTCTGTTATTGGAGAAGCGGTGACCACTTTCCATCAGGTGGGCCACCTGTCGTTTTTAACAAGATACCAGCCTATGACTGTCCATCTACACAAACGCCTCTTTTAATCCAGGGAAGGCATTGATCACCGCGCGGCGCTTCTTCAAGATGTATTGGCAATTTCAGACATTCATTGCAAGTCCAGGTTTCCTGACGACGTTTTGCTTCATCGATGTCAATAATCCATTTATTAGGGGTTTTCTTCAGAATCCTACGTATTGTAATTGAACTACACACCCCCAATCAATACACCCACATACAACACAACACAATACAGGTAAGCCATACATCACTCCCATTAAAGGCTCCGATACTGCGACGGTTTAATTAACAGGCACACATACACACATCGGAGTTGTGTCGTCGAGTCTACAGGGACGGATTTGAAATACAGTTTGAGAAAAAGGACTTTGAGGAGCTCGTGGCTAACTAATAACTTGCTTGGGTTGGTCTGTGGATGGGTGACCACCCATTACATAAAAAGTTTCCTCCGTGCCTCGGAAAGCACGTTAAGCCGTCGGCTGTTATTTGTAGATCTTCGACAGTCGTTACAGGTCAGTGGCCCAAAATGTCTGACAACGAGTCTTACCAAGGGGTATCGTATTACCCAGAACTAACTGGGTTGTGGAGGTCCGTCGCTCCATGTAAAATATTGGTATTCAGCTGCATCCGGTTGGACTGGAAGCCGACCCTGACATAGTTGGGAAAAGGCTAGGCAGATGATTGAGCAAAAGGACTTTCTTCTTCTCTTGCAGGTAACGATGACACATTATTGCAGTTAACCTGTAGACTGCCGACAGGCACACCTGCAATAAAGTGGGCAGCAACTTATGTCGTGGCAAAATTAGCCAGTCAATTAAGTTGGTACTATCGTTCCCACAGAACTTCGACCACGGGGACCACTGTCTACAGTGATTAGCAAACACAGGTGCACACTGCACACTGTACTTTACTCTCACAGTCCGGCCTGCCTGTAGTGTGATACAAAATGTTTAAAAAGTGCTGTGGGAAGATTATTGCGTTGCGTTGTGTACCGGTGCGGCCCGCCAAAAAGTGCAATTGCACTGGTCTGGATAGCATAGCATAGCATAGTTAGCCTATAATGTTCCCACTACTGGGACACAGGCCTCCTCTCTATGAGAGGGAATGGGCTATAATCCACCACGCGGGCCCAGTGCGGGTTGGTAGATGTCACATGTCTTCGAATTTTTGGTTCTAGGACAGGCCGGTTTCCTCACGATGTTTTCCTTCACCGTTTTGAGAGCAGTGGTGATGAAATAAATTACACAAAGTAATGCGCCTGCCTGGGTTCGAATCCACGACTTACTGCTCGTAAGTCGGGACCGCCACCACTGGGCCACCGCTGCTCTCTGGTCTGGATACTTGGCCCTAATGGCCACGAAAGGATAATTGATATCAAGACCAGGGGGTTACTATGACATCTTAAAGCGGGAGTAACTCCAGTGTGGAAAAGAGACGGAGCTCTACAGGTCAGGTCTAGCGCCATCTCTTTTCCACACTGTAATTACTCCTGCTTTAAGACGTCGTGATTGGCCACCTGACTGACAACCATCACGTTCTCTAGCGCGACTCCTAATATGCTTTCAAATAATTTTGTTGTAAACACTGTTTTAAGCTTTCACGGTTTAAAACTAAACTTATACTGTCACTTAAGGGATATCTTCCGTGATTGACATGACTGTGCGTTAGTGTCGAGTTTCAGTAGTGCGAGTAGAAGACAAAGAAAGAGGGCAGACAGATTTGTCTGCTCTTAACAATTTATTTACCATCCACCCGCATTCTCCAGTCATCCCGCGATCATGGCGCTTGCAACAGCGTCGAAATATCAGGATCTCAAAATAATGAACAATCAAAGAAGATACCCCGTAAGTGACAGTATAAGTTTAATATTGTTATGGGTAAACTAAGCAAGCACTTCAGAATCCATCTCTGTCCCCTAGCCCCGCGTGGTGGTCGTTCCTCTGTCGCCGGTAACCGGTGTCTTATTAGGTAATAGTGCGACAGAGCTGATGGGTGGCTCGTTATTGAACGGTATATAAAGGTTAGCTGCCATAGTGATACGACGTTGCAGATTCCAGTTTCTCAATAACGCATTGGATGTGTATTTTGTTTTTGGTATTTCTTTTAATATTTATAGTAGGGTGGAAGGGACACCCACGCGAAAACGGTTACCACGTATTCAGTCCATCATTCTGAGCCCCACATAGAAATTTTTCCAGCGGTTATCAAAAAAAAACAGCTTTTCCATACATTTTGCTTTTGCACTTTTGTAGGAAACAACAGTTTTTTTTTTATTGGCTGATTCTTTGGCCAAGAACAGTCCAGCCCTCTGATCACGTAAAGAGTCACTTCGCGATATCTTGAAATATTAGGTGGACCTTGATTTTAAGAAAAAAAAATGTTTTTTTTTTTTTAATTTATAGCTCTAGACGCATTATTCAGGAAGAAAAAAGGGGAATACGAAACGTCTCCTCTTAACACAACAATAAAAAGAGTCAAGTATCTTAAAAATATAACATTAAAACGTTATGCGGCTACGTAGCTCGGGTAGATTCGTAGGCTACGCGCTCGTAGCAAGACCTACGCCGTAGCACATTGAGTTGTGCATAGACACGTAGAGTGGTAGACGCGTAGATTTCTTCAAATTTTCTAATCCAGACACACCTAAGCTCACTAAACACATTAAACAAATTTAAAACAAGGCGAAAGTCTATGACGAGTGTATTTTGCCAGTGATTACATACGGGACCGAAACGTGGTCGCTCACAATGGACCTCATCAAAAGGCTTAAAGTCACCCAAAGGGCAATGGAGAGGGCTATGCTCGGAGTTTCCTTGCGTGATCAAACCAGAAATGAGGACATTCGATGGGGCTAAAAATTTCTGGAGTGGCGACCGCGAACCGGAAGACGTTGCGTTGAAAGTCCTCCCACTAGGTAGACCGATGACCTGGTGAAGGTGGCAGGGACCCGCTGGATGCGAGTCACATGGGACCGGTCATTGTGGCGACACTTGGGGGAGGCCTATATCCAGAAGTAGACGTCTTTCGGCTAAAATTATGATGATGAATTTAAAACATCGTTGTGTTTCCGACAGTCGTTTGAAGGTGATGAGACAAGTGATGTTATTAATCTTTTTAGAGTGCCCGCATACTGCACACTTTCTCTCGGCCGACAGTTTGGTCGGGTTCGGCTGCTAGCGCGCACACTAGGCCAGTTAAACGGTCTGGTTGGTGATGACTTCACAAACCAGACCATCAGTCGGTCGAGATAGCTCGAACAATTTTGCTAGTTAAAACAATTGGCTGGTTAGAACTATCATCCGAGTTGGCCAATTAAACAAACGGCAAGTGTGCAGGAAAAGATCGCCTAGGATGATTTTCACGTATCGGATCGGAACGGATTTTAACGCCATTAAATCGTGTACACAGTATTTCAAGTCTATATTACCTAGCCGCGCACAGCAGCTTAACAGCGACACGACACGCGATCTTAGCTGAAAGTATGCTGCGACGCGCGATCGGCTCCGTTCGCCTGTCGTCGTATCCGATCGAAATTCGAACACTTCAACATGGTAGGAATTAACCTATTTGAATAGGCGCAGAAACAGATACTTTCGCAAGCGACGGTACGGAACCGATCGTATTCGTCGACCTTCTGTTGAACGCGATCGGCTGTCGCCGCATCCGTTCGTATCCTTTTCAATCGAATGCGATGCGAGCCGTTTGGTGAAAATCATCCTAAACTGATCTAGCAGTTGGCCGATAGTATAGCTTGAAGTAAATCGTGTAGCGCATCAAACTGATTTATCAGCTGATCCTGAAATGGTTGTAATATACGCGTCAGCATAGCTTGGTCATACTCATTAAGAGCTCGACTAAACTATCGAGAGACCATCTTCAAAGCTCAAAAGCGCTGTCTGAGAGCTTTTTTAGCATTTGGTCTTAACCTTCCCTTGCCTTTATATCCTTGAATTAGCAATATTTGTAATAACAAATGGATGTTTATTTACAACTTTAATAGAAACTAGAAAACGAAGTAGGTACAGACAGCTATGAGATCTCAATACCAGAATCTATTGTGCACGGGCGTATTTAAAACTAGCTTATTAAAAAAAATGTGATTTGTATGGCAGGAGCCATACAAATCACATTTTTTTATAATCTTTAATAAAATACCGGCCCAAAATAAAAACTTATCATTACAAAAATTTAAAAAACGTTTCACATACTTACTTGTACACAAATGTTATTATTCTGTGCAGGATTTGTTAAATGATAATTTTTTGTAATATCCTTTGCTATGTACTACATTTGCATGCTATATTAAGGCAGAATGTACATGGATCCTATTATATAATTTAACAGCCTATTTTTATGTACCTACATTCTAAGCAAATAAAGACCTATTCTATTCTATTCTATCGGCTGATAGAAAGTCTGCAGTGTGCGGGGACTCTCAGTGATGCATGATTTGTGGTGCAAGGTGAACGCCTGGATACTGTATAACAGAATATTCTTCTTTCTGTATCGTGTGGTTGGTGCCTAAACTTGGTGTCAAAATCGTTATGACGCCCATGGTCCTCTGACTTGGCTTTACATGCCGTCGAGAAATATTTCTCAGGCATGCTGGTTTCCTCACGATGTTTTACTTTCAAACCGTTTGGGGTTGAACTCTAGGACCGTGGAGTCCAAGTGCTCACAGCCTTTTCAAGGAAATTTCAAAGCGCTTAGTTGACACTTCCCGTGACCCAAGGGCTGGCTTTAACGTCGGCCAGAGGCTTAGGGTTGCCATACAACGTGGCAACGCCGCCAGTCTCTTGGGGACATGACCTTGATAATTGATAATCAGAGGATTATCATGATCCATCCACAAATAAACGGTGAAGGAAAACATCGTGAGGAAACCGGCATGTCCTAGAATCAAAAATTCGAAGACATGTGACATCTACCAAAACGCACTGGGCCCGCGTGGTGGATTATAGCCGATTCCCTCTCATATAGAGGAGGCCTGTGTCCCAGCAGTGGGAACATTATAGGCTGATTATGATGATCCACAAATAAAACCACAAAATAAATGTGTATAATAACTTTCTTATTTATTGTTTTCTTTTTTATTTCTAAATGTAATTTTTACAATGTTCCTTATGAGCTAAGATATTTAATTTTAAGTAAATGAATGAATTGAACATTTAACTATTTACTATGATCTATGAACACTAACACTTAATTATTTTAACATTAAGTACATATTTTACACAACATTTACAATATTAGGTTGGGAACAGACTTGTGACACAAAATCGCAGATTTTTTTAGTCGCAAGTATGTACGAAACCTATGTATGAAAGTCACCATTGCTGTCAATGATAATACATATTCATACAAAATGACAATATAATTTCGGTATTGCACTATTTTTTACTACATTTTAATACATTTTGGCTTTATACACTTTTCTAGGGAAAAAAACTGAAATGACAGATTTTGTTTAAAATATCAAGTCAAACGAAAAATGTTGAAAGTACCTATTCCATATCAATAGAATGGATCGAAAATTGAAAAATAAAAAATTTGAAAATTGTCTATTATAAACTAATTTCAAAGATTATTCTTAAATAATCTTTACCATAGACACCACTACAAATTTGGAGCATTTCACATGGAATGAATAATCACCAAAACTTATAATTTACTGTACAATACAATTTTACGTCTTTTTTAAATTAAAATTACAAAATCATTCATTTCATTCATTCAAAATCACTCGCTCACAGGTATGACCAGCATTCAATAAATTAACTAATAAAAAATATTTACAATTATTCTTTTCTCATCCCGATGAGTTACAAATTGGGCTCAAACTTCTATGTCCCTTTGACCCCTAATACACAGAAATATTTGTTACTTTTTTGGGGGCCAAAATCAGCTGTGATTTTTGACCCCCAGAAATCTTTGAATTTTCTTGTCAAAAGTACCAATTGCCTAATAATACCAACCCATTCGGCAAAATTCTTAAACACAACAAAATAAATAATAATAATTGATAAATAATTTTGGGTAAAAATTTTCCCGATGGGGATATTTTAACTCAAAATTATTTATCAACATTTAAGTTGAAGTTCGAATACGCAGGCCTAAGCGACGTCGCCTCAGCGTTTACGGGAGAAGGAGGTGTAGGTGGGATGTACGGATAGCGGGGGTAAGCAGGGTAGGGGTATGGGTACCCGGCGGGTAGCAGCTGGGGGTTGTGGAAAGGGGGCATGAGGGCCGGGGAGGGGTATCCGTAAGGTAGGCCTACGGATGAAGCCGCCGCTTGAAGGATGGATGCGGCGAAGGCTGGGTCGCTGTAGACAGCTGCGTAGGGCCATGCGACGGCTATCCGTTGTCTTTTGTCCTTCATTCTTCTGTTTTGGAACCATACCTGTTGGTAAAGAGATGTGGGTTAGTGGAAAGTTTGTCAGTAAATTATTTTGAGATAAAATTAAATAGAAGATGAACAGATATTGTAACTGAAAGATTGATTCGACCCTGTCTGACTCCTGTCTAACGGATATCGATCATCATTTCATAATATAAGTAACAAAAAAATAGTCGAATCGATTAAACCTTATTTTTGAAGTTGATTAAAACCTAAAATGCGTTTAGTAGTTTACAGTTTTTATCGCATCTTGATACTTCACAAAAATGTAGGTTCTTAAGGAAAAAGCGTGTGAATAGATTTATTAAGAAAATCCCAAATAAACTTGCTACATACGTCATCAGCCAATAAAATAGAAATCTCTGATTCGAACCGAACATCATTAAATTATACAAAGTGCTAATAGAGATAATAAAACGCTATTATCGCAATACATGGCGATCTGAAAGCGAGGAATGAAATAACGAATAAGGTTAAGGTTTGTGAACGAATGAATGATTTAATATTAAGTCCGTCTTTAAGTGTCTATGACATGCGTTGACTGGTAACCAAAATTTCCAGTCCTTTAAAAAATCTGTATGTAATTGATCTAATAAGCTGGCAATATGGTGAAAATGGCGAGCCCATTAAAAAAAAAAACTGCATGGAATTGAAGTCATAAATTGCTGCGTTTTAATAATAGACGTATCCTCTTTCAAAAAACTTATTTGGCATAGCGCTATGTTCTAAATTCAAAGGTTGCCGTCGTCGCCGTCTTCTTTATAAATTTATTGCTTGCCTTTGCAAAAAAACTATTAGTACCGTTAGTTCTTAGCACTATATCGCTAATTAATTGCATGTTTTCTTATAACTGGGTAGTCATAAATAGTTGAGTGTGTCTAATATAATTTCGGCATAATGAATTGGTAAAAACGTAAGACCATTTTTAGAGAAGGTCACTTTAATTGAAATTTTGCTGAATGAGAACTAAGTATTATAATAACATAAGATTTTACTGTCATGGTGTTCTGCAAAGTAACGTCAGATTCCAGAACGAACAAGAATAATAAAAGCCTCATGAATGTAAACAGGATTTCCTCGGATCTACGAAACATTTTCGAATATCCTGCTACCAATACAAGTAAAATCTTCCATGAAACAGTCAACAAAACCTTTGTACGCATTACTTCTCACCCGATCCTTCTTTAAATCATTAAACACAGCATAACAGCCGCCCTTACAATGTATGTACACAAAGACTTTCCCTCCAACAGGCCGCCATCTTTGCTCGCAAAGTGTTAATTGGCGGGAACCGCGCGAATGTTCGTACAAAACGACTTTCCTTTAGCGCTTCCAAGAAGATTATTGCATTTTATTGTGCAGAAATAATAAAACAAGGGGCTTAACGGCTTGGCTAAAAGTCAATGCTCAAATATAAAGGCGAAGAACAAACTTTAAATGTAAATATAAAATCTCTTTTGTTACAAAATCAGAGGAAGAAAATTGTGACGTTGACAGATCAACTTTGACGGCCGAATTTTTTTAATGAGCAATGATACGCAATTTGTATAGGTCAAAGTCGAATTTCTTAGATCATTATTTCCTACCTACAACATCAATCAAAGCCGCCGGCGACAATCTAAACCGTTCATTGCGCAACACTAATCTGGGAATTCAAAACCTCTATTCATTTATTGACACGTTACACAGCATTTACGGCAGCAATAAAAATTAATCACAATAAACAAACATAGGGATAAAAATCCAGTTCTTTATAACTCATCAAATGGTAGCCGAAAGGTATAATTTAATAGTTTTTAATTGGTATTATCGCGTCGTAAAACAGATGCCATAGACAAGCGATGAAGTGTTTTCATTCACTTACTCACTAATGATGGCGGGGGCGAGGCTTTGTTGACAGCGGTGAGCGGGCTTGTTTATTCGCTCCGCTTATAAAAACGCAATTTTTATTCAAATTTATTGACATTTGGAAAAATACAGCCATCAGTCTGTTATAAATGTTGTTTATTTTTTTTTCTCCACAGAATGATTGTTTTTAGTCTAGAAGGGCGTTTGCCTCATGGGACTCTAATAGAATATTTTCTATCAGAAATGAATCTAATATTGTTTCGAGAATCTTGAAATATCTATAGGTATTTAAAAACAAATTAGCAGAAGAAGTGCAATACAGCTTCAAAAGCAGGTGTCACAAATCGAAATTAAAAATAAATACTTGGAATTTTATCACACCTTCCATTGCTTTGCCAGTGGGACCTCATACTAATATGGTCATTTTATAATCCTAACGTTCCGTTCTACGCATTAATGTTCATTAGCATCACACAGCTACCGAATAACTCGGTCGGCTTCTTTTAATGCCCATCGACAAATTAGCATGAATGTAAAACTCGAATAAAGTCATAAAAAACATATGTTTTTTTTTGGTTTACGGTTTTTCTTTTTTATTGGAAGTGATAATTGACATTATGACCGAACTGAAGAATTTAAATTTAAATTGGCGTGTAGTTTTATAATAGTCGAACTTTTATAATTGAAACTTTGAAGATTTTTGTAAGTATTTTTGTGGGATTGTTTATATTATTTGGCAGATACGTAGGCGTTGAAAAATGTGTGTTTTTACCTCGCTTATCTGGTAACATTAAAAACCTTATTTAAAGTTTTAATTTGTCAAACATAAACATAAACACTGAGTACAATTTATTATTTAAATTAAAGTTTCCCGGGATAAATCCTGAACACACTATGGCAATATTCCTCATATAAAAACCACTGTAACAATTAATAAATGAAAATAGAATAAAAATGACAATGAATTAATGACGATCTGATCTTCTTTGCAAGGCGAATATGACCAGATTTTGCACAAGATGAGAGGTTTGGAAAGAGAATGGGGAGGCCTTTGCCCAGCAGTGGGACTTTGGAGAAGCAAACAAATAAAAGAAGAACAATAAAGCATTATAACGACCATGAATTAAAAAAACTCTTCACATTATCATTAACACTGAAAACGAGATATTTACCAATAGAAAACATGGTAAATATCCCGTTTTCAGTGTTTATGATAAAAATAATGACTATGTCAGTATAAAAACTTATTTTCTTCACAGTTCACAACCGTAGCATTTAATACTCAATCCGAAACCGTCTGATTCTTCGCACATTTGTACACAACTCGCGAATTAGCGCGCATGACCGTTCGTCTATGGAAATCATAGAGGATCTAATTGAAGTTTATTGAGGCATCATACACTGTAGTCATGAGCGCTAGTTAACGAATCAATTGTTTCTACTATGGTTAGCAACTGATAGGTACGGGTTTCGATATTCAATGTGAATTTGAACAATTTTGCACTTTTTATAACTTTACTCCTTGTAATAAAACCGAGGTTACCTATTTTTCATTCAATACATTTCTGGTAATAAATGAACGAATGAATATCTGAGCCTTCACTATGACACATACGAGTAACTTTTCAAGGCAAAGGAAACATCTCATTATGCCTAATTCCGTCACTATGACAAGTTACCTTATACATTTTTGATGCCCTAGAATTAAATATTTCGTTTTGATCATTTCCTTTGCAAACATGTGTATTTGAAGGCAAAGGAAACATCCTATAATGCGTTTCGCAAAAAAAAAAAACAAACAACGGCTGTCATCATGCCTCATGTGATCTGCAACTCGTTACTAAGTGACATTCACTTGTCAATTGATAGTGATGTTACGAAAACCGTCGCCAGTTCGTCGTCAAACAGAGGTCGGGTTTATTCGGAACAACTCGTGGGTGGCACGGGTGTGATTCTGAAATAATGCCCGTTTTGTATGTGACACATTGAGGGGGCGGGCTGAAAGCTTAATTTAATTACCTACTTTTGTTTCGTAAATGTTTCTGAGTGAAATTGTTGGGTATAATTGGTTGAGTCACTGAGTTAGAAGAAGTACCTATGTGTCAATGTTTTGTTCTATTATTTCAATAACCGCAAGTAAAAACCACCATTCTAGATAATGAATGGTGTTTTAGTCAGAAAAAAAAAACAGAATAATAGATAAAAAGTCTAGATAAAAACTCTCAGTTTGACGATTAAGAGGGAACAGGGGTTGCGACTCTTCATACAAATGTATTCCCCTTTTTTCTTTTTGAATAGGGCAATCTTTTTTTTTAAATCAATGTCTGCTATAGACACATCCCTGTCATTTCCCTTTTTTCAGCAACTAATAAGTAAAGAAAATATGACAGTCCAAAAATGAAAAAAATGCTCCATTTTTACGGCCGTAATTTGACAAATTCGAAAAGTTTTTAACATAAAAGGAATTATTAGGAAGAAATAATTTAAATTATTTCTTAAAAAAAATAATGTCAAAAATAATTGAATCGGCTCAGTGTTTCGATCTCGATAAATTGTGATATAATCGGTCTGAGCTGAAACTTTCCCTATAGCACTCTGCGGGGGCAAGCTTGACGCATCGTGACGGCAATAGTTTCTTTCAATACCAATTTTTTTAATTCTTCGCCGACCCTCTGTTCCCTCTTAAGTGTTTGAAATATAATTGTACTTACATGCCATTCATGTACACGGATGGCTCTTTTGCTGCGTGGTTTTAATTCGAATTATTATACGATTATATAGTAATATTTACCAACCGCATGTTCGTGTCATCGCCATTCTAGCACCAAAAGAACCACGCACTACCTTCTTTAGGAACAAAATAAACTGTCATGGCTGAATCAAAATGGCAGCCTGTCAAAATCAATAGATATCGATCCTTACCTTGATAGTGGATTCGGGTAGTTGCAACTGTGCGGCTAGCTCGCATCGTCGTGGTCTTGAAACGTAGTTCTCTTTCATAAATTCTTTCTCTAATCTTGCTAGTTGTTCGCGGGTGAATGCTGTGCGATATCTCCTGGAGGGCAAAATAATGATTTGTTATTAAGACTTTTCTTTTAGACGAAGTTATGAGGTCAGTTGAAATATTAATAACTTTTATTCGATTTATTTCATGTGATTTGGCACATTTTCCAACCCATAGGGCAATAAAAACTTATACGTAAAATTTAAGAATCGGGCATTTTTAACCTGGCTCCTTTTACTAAATAAGTGAGGCCCATATGTTGTCCCCCACGGCGTTTAACGTGTTAAAAAAAAAATATCTAATAATTCATTTTAGAATATAGATTCTAAATTGAATAATTAGTTTTTTTTTTAAATGTCTATAATTTTCTCATTTGAGTTGAACGTCTAATGGTTTTAAGAGTAAGGAAAGACCAAAAAAAAAACGATAGCTGGACTGCGTAAAAGATGAAATAGCTAGAAAGGGAGTGACTCATGGAATGATGACTAATAGAGCAGTATGTAGAAGTAAGACATACTGCGCCGACTCCAAATTAATAGGGAAAAGAGCAGGAGGTTGATGGTACAAACAGCACATCAAGCTACTACAATCTGTCAAATTTCTGTAATAGATTTTCAACTTTATCACTAAAGCATTAGGTTCAAGGTTGATTGGGAAACTTTGACAGTTTCAGTGGGTAGCTTGATGTGCTGGCGTCTGTACATACTTCTTTGTATCAAGTTAACCATTATCATTTTCTATAGCAATTGTACAAATCTAAAATGTACCAACCTGATGTTTGGGTCTGGCGCCGTTTGGTTGGGGTTTGTCATCTGTTCTGATTGTGGACTTAGAGACTCTGTGGACAAAGGAAAATATTGTTAGTAAAAGTCAATCACGGACGCATATACAGAGAAGTAGGGCACAAAACATGGGAGGCCATGTCTATAGCCAGCAGTGGGTAATGTTGAAATGATGATGATGAAAACTGTATCAGTTTTTTTAATTTCCCTTTAAGGTGGAAACGCAAGGATAGCCAGCGAAATTCAAATTTTCTTAAATTTTCGATTTTTTCGGATCAGTTTCAGGCTATATGTGAAAAAAATATGATTCGCGACGGTAAAAAATATGGTTTTACAGAGTTATAGTCATCAAAATCATCAGTACTCTCAAGTTCCTAAGTTCTAAGTTCATATCATCATCATCATCATCATTTCAGCCGAAAGACGTCCACTGCTGGACATAGGCCTCCCCTAAGTTCATATAATCCCATTAAATGACTTTTTCATGAAATAGTCATTCGAATCTTATCTTAATCATCATACAACCTGACACTGACATGTAAATTGCAAAAAACGTAAGAAAATTTAAATGGCGCTTCCTTAAATGTTTGTTGTGACGCCTTTTGACATTCTTGCAAGTCATTCTTGCGAAATATATCGTACAAACCCAAACCTCTTGCTTGCAAGAGCAAGGAAGATCGTAGTCTACCTCCTCAGGCCTATCGTGTACCGTATTCAATCATGTTTTAAAAGACCGAAGCACCCTTAAATACCTCCTTCCAAACAATAATAAATAAACCCCGTCACATTAAAAACACGCCCACAGCTCAAAAATCTCTCAATTGAGATTTAGAGGACCGATTAGGAGATATCTTAACTTGTTCTAAAGGGTTGTGAGTACCACTTGAAGGCGGCTGGCTTTGCAACTATCTTAATTACTGTTATGTCTAGACATTTAGACATTAGCTACTTGATCAGGCTGGAGGACACTCGCTCCTTCTGTTTTGTAATAGCTCCGGGAGATTTAATGTTGAGTAGTTATCAACTCACGGTTGCCAAGTTTAAATGGAACTGGGCTGGCCTCATCTGTAGCATGCCGGAGGAGCTATGGGCTAAGTAATCACACAATGGGTCCCAAACAACAATAAACGGCAACAACGGCGGAGATAGCGGGGCGAACTCGACACTTTTCAAAAAGATTGGCAAACAACAGCACTGGATAGCGATAAGTGGAAGGAGGGAAGGGAGGCCTTTGCCCTGCAGTGGGACACAAATGGTTGTTTATAATAAATAAACAGTTATCAAGAAAACTGCAGAATTATATCTGAAGATTTGTGACAACAAAACCTCTTCATAAGGTCGATTCTATGAGCAATTTCTAAGAGACAGGTGTTGATTATTAAGAAAAAGAAAGCTATCAATCTTCTGCTTCTTAAATGCTTGGAATGCTTCTTAAAAACTAATTATTCCCTAGACTCGAAATTGACTTGTTGTAAAACAGTAAAAAAGATATAACCGACCGCTTCGGTCGGGAACCAGTAGCCCATAGGTGTTAATTGCGCGCACCCAGACTTTCAAGAGAAACATTAACTGAACAAACACAAATAAGCTATTGTCTAATTAAATATTTTCCCATGCACGGTTTGTCTATTTCATATAAACACAACACAAAGAAGCCGAAAGACTTTTGGCCTTAGTCGATCGCCGCTCAATTTAAAAAAAATAACCAACCAAAAAGCCGACTTTACAAATCTGATTAGTCGCTGAAGTGGTTCTAAATTTAAAAGAGAGCGCGGCAAACGGGAGCGCTATTTGACATGCCCGTTTTGAAAAAAGAACATCGGACGCTTTTAAAAGTCACGTATTGTTTTAACGGCGGCGTGATTAAGACGTTCATTCCTATTTCCGTTTTGGAATTACATTAGCGTTGTCGCTTATGTTCAACGTAAATTGAGATGCTAAAAACCATTTTGGGGTTAGCGGTCAATTCACATGCATCGCTCAGTAAAAAACGTTCGTCAAAACAAAATATGACGAGAACTTTAGCTGTAATAATTTCGCATTAGAGAAAATTTATTGCTTTCATAAGTGCGTCGGACTAAACGATTCATGATTTTTTTTTAATCGTCAGTCGTGGCGTCTGGGCCACTTGAGTCGTTCCCATGCTGGGTGGCGACAGAACACTCAAAAACCAATTTGCAATAGTCTAGCCGTCCTTCCTCCCAACAATTTGTTGTTGTACAAACTTTTTACGTTACAACCTCTTTAGTGAGATGTCTATGGTCCCCAGCTGCGCTATTATGGCGTGTGTCTTTTTGAAAAAAGAACGAGGAAACGATTGAGATTTAAAAAGTTTCCGTTTTAAAAGCTTCCGTTCTATATTTAGGAAGGAATCATACTTTAATGTGGTGACACGGAAAGTATTTTACGTTTGTTTTTTTTTAACATCAATTTATATGACCGGAGCCAATAACACTTTAGTTAGTTCAAGTTTATTAATGATAATAATCGTAAACTAGTAGAACACGAAATACGATGAAATAAAGTTTAAATAATATTTTTTTTGTATCATTATTTAAGCCGTAACACTTATGTATACGAGAATATTTTCACACATAATTTGAGATGAGTGTTCATTACAAACTCATGAAAACTGACGTCACCTACCAATGGTGTCGCTCCGTCAATTTATTTCGAAATATCTTTGTTTCAAAATGTCCGCTAATCGGCTGAGTACACACTACTTGGTAAAGTCATAACGTTTTAAGGCTGGGCTGCACAGGGCTAATTATCGTGAGATACTTTTCTTTCGTGTAAAATGGCTTTAAGAGTTCTTCAAAGAGTGAAAAAAGAAAATCGCCTTATTTTCTTAACTCGGAAAAAGTCGTCAAAATCATGCTTTGAAGGTATCTGTGGTATAAAATAGACAGAGAAACTGTGAAACGTGTTATTACTGAAACATTCTAACCAACAATCTAAAAAATAATTGACAATCGAAAATAGGTAGGTACTTATGCCGAAATTGGTGTCGTCACGTAAAAAAAATTTTGGTAAAATTTAGGGAAACGGTGGTAATTTACGACCAAACTCTTGCATTTTTTAATTTATATTTTTACTTTCATAAATATTTTATGTTTTCTATTTTATTTGGCAATGTCATTGGTATAACTATATTATGCCCTTTTCGGAACGGACAGGGTTTTTTTAACGTATTGTATAAACGTTGAACGCTATTTCGCCTTATTAACCAATACAGTTTTTAAAAATCGATTTTCTACCAAACTAACTCCAAATTCGAAAAAGACCGTTCATTCCCACATCCGGTGGTGTAACAACTCAACAAAACCTTGGTGTACCGATAAAACAATGTATCAACAAACTTCCAAACCATTATTATAGAAACCTTATGAAACGTGTCGTGGCCCATCTATTAGCACTCAAACCAAAACCAGCACTCAAATCATTTACCTAATAAATGATACCTAATACGGCACGAGACTTTTTGGTTTTTAATTAGCACTAGCAACACTGTAATTGGCTGAATGCGATCTGATCATAGCCAATTTGTGGTGGTGTTTGAGTGTGCCATAAATAACACGTTATGTGAAGTTTGTTTTTGAAAACGGGAATAGTTGCAAGAAAAATATTGAAATTGAAAGAACTGTTAACTTTAAAGTCTTAACACAAAAATATCTAACCATAATCGCCTTTCCAATCAATAAACTATTGTTACTTGTTATCCCAAACACATTAACAACAAAATTAACCCATGACACAACATAAACTTTAACAAAAGAATAACCCAATAAAGTTTCCCATTCACCGACCGACACTAAACGGTTAATTAATCGCGACACCGCTCAATTTGCGAACCAAACTGGCTCAGTAATAGGCGGAAACCGATAGCCTATACATTAACAATTGGATTATCGAGAATTGCCGCCGCCCCGTGCGTGGCACGCTCCGGTAATTGTATTGCCGTGAATGGCTCCCCTTAATACGTTTATTGTCTATGAACACTGGCTGGTTTGATCGTTCTGCTGATATTGAAGTGAAACAATATTAGTGTGTTATTGGTTTTGGAATGTTTTTGATTTTATCTCGGTGTTCGAAAAACGAAATTACTGACCTAATGTTAGTATTATATCATTAAAATATCATGGTCTAAAAACGTATTAATCTCCAAGCAACCGTAATACTAGTTTTCATGAACACAACGAAATATCCAAATTTCGCTATGTTGGTGAACACAGGCATTGAAACGCAAATATCTATGGAAAAAAAAACTTCAAACACTAATCAATTTAACTCCAAGCATAATCAAAACTTAATCCCTCAGGAATTAAAAACAATTTACAGCAACAGCCAACAGTGGCATAAGACAATTACTGCAAATAAAACCAATTACACGGTGTCATCCCCTTTCCAAACTCCCCTAAGTCCGGAACACAATTTACTCGATAAAATCCGTAGCTTCTAGTAGGTAATGAAGATTAATATCTCTGTAGGGAGGCAATAAAAACGAAATCAGTTTAAGCCCAATTGACAAGAAATATAACAAGCTTGACCCTTCGCGAGATGTTGATCGGTTGTCGTTTTGTTAAAGATTAGGTTTATTGAAAATCTGGAGTTAGTGAGTTTTGGGTATGAAACGCATTTTGACAGATGTCAATTAAAACGTTTTTAACTGGACGTGTATTTATGGAAATGATAGGCAATCGCTCCATGTAAAATAGTTCTAGTTGCATTCAGTTAGACTGGAAACCGACCCCAAACTTATTAGGAAAAGGCTAGGCAGATGATGATGATCTTCTTCTTTATCGTGTGGTTAGTGCCTAACCTGGTGTCTGAGTTTTTTATGCCGCCCATGGGCCTCTGACTTGGCTTTACATGCCGTCGAGAAATATCTCTCATGATGATGATGACTTAGGTATAAAAAACGAACTCCATATTATATATTTATAACTAAGCAGATTGCATTGTTCTCAATGCAATCTACTTAGTTATTAATATTTAATTAAAACGTTTTTCAAGTCATGGGGAGAGGCCTTTGCCCATCAGTGGGATGATGTAGGCTTTCAATAACAAGAGAGTAGAGTCTCATAGCTGTAAAAAAATGAGTAATAAACGGTAGAATTTGGGCAACATTTTAAACCTATTCATTAAGATAATCACAATAACAGAACAGTGCAAATCCTGACAACCAGCCATATGCCCATATAATTAAACTAAAGCGAACAACTTTATTTCGATCCACGTACGCTCAATATGTCCCGAGATTAATTGACATCAATTAAAAATGGCGGCTAACTGTCATCTGTCAAATAATGGCGGGAGGTCCACCCACGCTTTTCTTTCCATAGACAAGCTATTTAACTTTTGCGGTGGCAGCTGCGGTAAGTTGTAGGTTTTATTTGATGTTAATTAGTGTTGATTTAATTTATTATTGTTGGTTTGTGTTAATTGTTATGGCGACTGTTTAGTGTAATTTTATTGTACTGGATGTTAATGGGTTTTCGTTTAAAACAGTGTTTTGTTGGTGGATTGTAATTTCTACTTATTGTGTGAGCTTATTATACAAATTATTGATGAAGTACTTATTATTTTATCCTCAATAAAAAGTAAGTAAGATAGTGCATAATAATGATTGTGATTTTTGTGGATCCGCAAAATAGCGATGTCATCGCTTTTTATGTTACACGTTGTATTATGCATTATCCTACTTTTGCTACACGTTGTATGTGCAGTCACAAAGATCATTTAAATAAAAATTGTGACTGAAAAATAAGGTAATGAGTACACTGAGAGATTGCTAAACTTTTTGCTTGACTCAAAAAAAAAGTCTACCTAACCCAACGGTACTCCAAGATAACATTATACTTAGACTAATAAAAATATTTAACTCAAGGCGTGCACAACTTCAAAAATATTTATAATAATTTATTGGCATCAACAAAAGAGTCGGCGAGTCTCAAAGATAGTTGTAAAAAGGCAATAATTGCTTTAAGAATTTAACAAACTTACATTTACCGTAACTAAAGCTTAATAAAATCTCTATCCCGTACAAATAAGGCTTATATTACTGTAGCTTAGTGTTTGTTAGGTCGTAAAGTTATGATGGTTTGAGTATTACCTACCATTTGTGTGTTTATAAAAATGTCTGTCCGTTAGTCGTTGCTTTGTGGATTATTGCGAAGGCTACGTCGTTTATTACTGCTATAATAATTATTAATTTAACAACTAATTCTGCAGGATTCGTGTTATTTCGCCGACAAGAGAGATTTTTGGATCCAAAAGTGCTAAAAATGTATTTGCCAATTTCAATAATTTTAACATAATCATAATGTCGCGTAATCTTCTTCTTAGCGTGTCGAGCAATCTTAATTTTTTTTTTTTTTTATTCTAAATGGGCTTACTCTTGACCTCAATCTAGTCCTGAGGACAGAGATGAGGTCGACGATGGAACAAGCTAACCCAAAAGAAGCCTATTAACACGTGATTAAATAGATTGTGGTCATATGAACTTGGGAACACCGACGCCGGCAGGGAATTCCACTCCTTGGCTGTTCGCATGATAAATGATGCAGCAAAGCGCTTCGTGCGAACGTGTGGATCATCGACAAGGTATGGGTGATAACCTGCAGTACGTCTGGACTCCCGATGGAAGAAGTGAGATGGTGGAATGAGTTCGTGGAGCTCTTGAGCACAATTAATGATTGGGTCAGCCCAGAACTGAGCTAGTAGTTTGGCGCTTTCGGTAGAGTCCATCAGTTCCTGTAGTGAATAAACAACAGGACACGCAGGACACGATATTAAGTGCCCCATCGTTTGTAGAGCAGCATTTACACTCCATAGCAGAGTCATGAATGAAGTCGCGATTATGATTATAATAAGCCAAACCCATATTATTATAACTATCTACCCCATTATCAACATGTTGCATTATTATGCAATAGAATATTAAAAAAAGGAATGTGAGCATCAGCTGTATTTCCACCATAAAAAATATAAATCATTATTATCTATCTAGCTTCTGCCAACAAGGTATAGTAAGTAGGTACGTTGGAGCCGAGTTCCAGTCTAACCGGATGGAGCTGAAAACCAGTATTTTACATGGAGCGACATAAGGTACTAAAATAGGCAGAATCACAGATAAAAAAACCACGGTCCTTTAAAAAAAAAAAGTTGACAGATAACCACATGTAGCTGTCAAAGTGTGATAATTGAAATGATTCTAGGACATTATTTCCAAATATGGGTGGAAACTGCTTATATGCTTAATTAATGAAGATTAATATGTATTAATAATCAATTTAGGTTATGAAAGAACGGTACAGTGATATGTAATTATCCTTCAAGGGCTAGGCTAACCTTCAAACGTTAAATCACACTTAAATATTATTTAGATTAATTTATCAATTAAACACATACCTTTACTCTTAGGCGACGACGGCGGTGTATTCTGACCGCTCAAATCACTATACACATTACTTTTGCCCATCAAATCTACAGTCAACGGCTCACGAATCGATTTGTAATCAAAGGAATACTTCTTAAAAGCCTCCATCTTAAAAAAAAAATAACAGACGGAACCTTGCTTGTTGCCTTTGCCTTCGATCGAAAAAGTGAACTGTCAACTGTCAGTTTGTTTTCGTTAAACAGCGCGCCGCCTCACTAAAAATCTATAATGCGTTGACCAATAACGTTGCCCGTTTTTATCCCCACCAATCAGGGCGGGGCTTCATTATCTATTGCCGTCTCTTTCGCTCACGAGCTTTTCAAGCTCGTTCAACGTTAGGTCGGTGGCACAATGAGGCCTTGTTCTAAATTTTGTTCATAGATTTGTCGCAATATATTTTCCTTGTTTTAAGTGAGCGTTGGCGGATAAGAATTGATTTGACATTGTTTTAACTTTTTTGTCGTGTCTCTTAGGATGTGTTGATGTAACTCTTACTAATTGATGCTAAGTGGTCGTTATATTTTATCAATTGTGAAAGTCAAAATAACATTGATAGATAGAATTTGAAGATTTTTTTTCTGAACTAATTGTATAAAATACATTAATCATCAATTCCTATTAACAAGTCTAAATTCATTTTCAGTACTCCTTAAAATACAATATATTTAAGGAGAAATTATACAAAAATATATATGAAGAACCTTTATACTAATTTCTGAACAAAAACACAGTTATTTAAACACAATAACTCTATTAAACCTTAATTATATCTTAACCAATTCCTTTTAACATTTTCCACAACCGTTTTTAACGCCAGCTCCCCAAATTTCACTCCGACTTTGCTCCTGCTACACCCCCACCCTAAACTTTTAATCATGCGCGCTCATCTTCCATAACAGCGAGCACTGAACATCATGAACCCTTATTACTGTGAACCAGGTTATTAATACGGAACCAGCTAGTTTTGTGATGTATGGGCTTCAGTGAGCACTGGATCAGTGCTAGTCTACTTGGATAGACTTTAGTTTATGGGAACTGTGGAGATTTGTGAAAGGAGGTTTGCAACTAAGGAGATTTCGGTTTAGTTTGAAACCTACTTTAACAAATCTTCTGTGTGGATGACTTTGTGAATGGTTTATGATATAACATAATAATTATGTATCGTTAGGAGGTTCCTCTCTCAAGTGCCCTGACCACCGGTAGCTCGGACCCTGTTCCCGATGCCGGTGGGCTACTATTTTTTTATATTTTTAAATGGTTTTTTATATTACTTTGTATGGAAATGTTTAAAATAAAATAAATAAAGGATAATAATGTATCCAGATTATTATGTTTTAGTATAAAATATGAGGAGTATCTTTTAGTTGGACAATGAATTGGTTAAGTTACGCAAATTACAGATACATTGATTTTAAGCTACATTGTTATTCTACTGAATTCGTGTTTTAATTATTATAGCAAATAACTGTAAAAAGTAGCAAAAATTTGTAAAAATTAAACGATTTTTTTTTGTCAGAAAAATGGATAATTAAAAGGTGATCGTCTGTTTCGGCCACTATCGATCGTTCATCGATGAAATAAGCAGAAAATTCAGTTATTTGACAATTTAGATACGTTTAAAACCTGATTGACGAAATAGATGTAGAAATCATTTATTTGCCAATAATGTAGGTATGCAGATATGATGGTTATTGGTTTTGATGGTGGTCGATGCGGTTGAAACCATGCCAGTCGCTTCAGCGAGTAAATTCTTCGCAGTCTCTTGTGCTTTTGAGAATAAATAAGTAGGTACTTTGATCAATTGTAAAGTCTAACCTTCATGATTCAATGGAATTACAAATTGTAACTAACAAAGTGTCAGCACAAAAACTTAAAAATAAAGAAAAGCTGTACCAAATTAATTGACCATATCGGACAAGCAACTATTCTAAGAACCATTACGTATTCACCAAAAATGTGGAAGCAGTAAAACCAAACGTTAATAGCAATGACAAGGCTTTAGAGACAGTAATAAAAGAGAAATTCTCGACTTTCAGTGTGGTCACAATACGCCACTCCATAATTGAGCAAAGACAATACATTATTGTGCCAACATGCACAAAAGAGAACGAACTCTTTACAAATGCCTCGCTGCGTTTTGGCGGCAATTTTGACAGCCGTCACGCTGTGACAATGTCATAGACAAAGACTTATTTTTCTTTGAACAGTAGCTGTTTTGTTTAAATTGCTACTGGTCTACCGATGATTTGTCAAAATTAAAGCATGAAGGTTTAATTTTGCCTAGAAGGTTGTACCATTGTGTGTTTCTTAGTAAATGTGTTGTAAATTGTAAAATAACGATCTTTGATATGGCAATAACAAGATCTCGCTAACTATACATGAGTAACCAATTTACGTATTTGATCGTAGGTAACTTGCTGAAAACCTCGACCAATAATCATGTGTCACTTAATTAAGTTAACAGCTCATGTTTTTTTAAAACAAAAAACAAATCGTTTACGTGACATATTAAAAGTGGACCGCAATTATGTCTTCCTAGTCAAGACATGATTGCGAATTAATTTCTCGACGGCATGTAAAGCCAAGTCAGTGGCTCATGGGCGGCTTAAAAACTCTGACATCAAGTTAGGCACTAACCACACGATAAAAAAAGAAGAAGCCAAGACATAAACGTCTTTAAAAAAAATTGCTTGCAATCATATTATGCATAATATGCTAGCAACGAGAATTAAGTCTAAAATGCAAGATTGCTATCTTGATTAAAGTGAATAAAAAGTAAAACTCCCCTGAATTATCGAGTCGACGATGTACTGAAATTCTCTTAGAATAAATTCCATGGAGGGCCGCGACCGTAACACGTATGTAGTTACAGAATTATAATCATTAAAATCATCAATACAGCCCTCTAAGTTCATTTAATCCCATTTTTACATTTTTTTCTTGTATTGATGAGTTTATGACTATAACTCTGTAAAGCCATTTTTTTTTACGGTCGCGAATCATCAACACACAGCCTGACACTGACCTGTAAATTGCAAAAAAAAGTAAGAAAATTTAAATTTCGCGTGTTACCCTGACGCTTCCAACTGAACGCGGCCCAACGATAATAATGACATAAAATATGGTCTTGCACTAAATTAAAACGAAAAAACCTAGCTTGCTTTTCTTTCTGCAAAAGAGAAACAAAGATTTACCTAGTTTTACAATAATTTTACAGTAATCCCATTTTTTTAGCTTCTTAGAATAAAAATGTAACTCTAACTCAAACCTCGTGAAAGCCAAGAAAGATAAGCTAATCTAGTATCTTGACTTGGCTCACGAGGTGGTCGACATGTGGGAAGTGGACTCATCGATCATTGTGCCGATAGTTGTATCAGCCCATGGCTTAATTGCCAAGAGCCTCGACCAATACCTGAGGAGGCTCTCGTTAGGCAGCTGGATCAAGGGCTTGATTCAGAAAGCGGTACTCCTGGACACGGCTCGTATTATTAGGAGGTTCCTCTCTCTGGAGCCCTGACCGCCGGTAGCTTGGACCCTGTTCCCGATACCGGTGGGCTACATTTTTTAATATTTTTAAATGTTTTTTTTTTATATTGTTTTTTGTAAGGAATTTTTAAAAATGTAATTAATTTGTCTATAAATAAATAAAGGAAATAATAATGTATCTTAATAAAATCTAATTAGGAATCAAAACATCCCTACTAAAATAAATCCAAATCTATCAAAACAAGACACTATCTCCAACATTCACCCCTAAAAAACCCACTGGGGTGTCAGACCGTCGGCATCGCAACAAATGGGACCGTTTTTTGTCCCCTTTTCTCTAATCGCTTTATTTTGTAAACAATCTGATGCCCAATTGAGTTTTTATTATGTAAATATTAGTTGACAATTCAGATGTTTTGAGAGGAATACTTAAATTGTAGGGATTTATACGTAATCTGTGGATTAGTCTATGATTTAGAAGGATCATTATTAGTAGGGACTAGGGATGAGTAAAACTTATTGATGCACCCGATTCTTCTATGACCAGTTAGACAAAATCGGTAAAATATTTTATTGTATTTTCTCCGTATATAGGGATTATTAAGAAATGATGACGAAAAACGTACTATTAATACCTTTTTCGTTTTGTTTCGATTATAAGACATAAAAAAAAAAAAAAATTGTTAACACGTAGCTGCCTACGTGTTTACAATTTTTTTTTTATTTTTTTTTTTCATGCTTTGGTAAGTTCAATCTTATTTTAGTTGATAGGTACTGTTTCTGTTTGCCGTCGGTAAGCTTTTCGTAAGATAGCGACGCGACGCCGACGGATAGAAAAAAGGGCGTCGGGTTTTCAAACTTGAAGAAAATACGGTCGAAACAGAACTCGTAAAATTTTTGTTTATTACTATGAATGTGAGGACTATATGGGTCACAATAATTTTTTTTACGTTTCGTGATTGTCGGGCAGTTTGAGTACTTTATGCGGCCTACCCAAATGTCCTTTCTTTGGTATTGTTCGTCGTGTCGTTGAGCTCCTTGGATTACGAGTCGAGCTACACGATCTCTGACAAATGCTTGCACTGTCTGGACAGGTCCACTTAAATCTGTGTGGTTATATTCTGTGTTGTTATTTCTTCAAAAGACCATCTGATAAACCTGCATAGTCCTCATATGACTTGAGCAATGTCTGGACTTTAAAAGAGACAATGACCTCTGAGTTTGTTTCGGATGTTTCTTCTCAGAGTAGTCAGGTACGAAACACCGGCCCCATCTAGTTTTAAAACAACATGTTGTGACATGTAAAAGAGTTTTGTTATAACAATTTACAGAAATAAATATGATTTATAAAGCTTTTATTTGGTGAGTTTCATGTCCATCTTATTCTGGGTTGTTCGATTGTTTGAATGGCTATCAAAATTAGATGTAATTGTCCTAATTACAAGGACTAATCTTCAAAGATATTGTGAGAATTTAAATTAGTTTTATGCTGCTAAAGTAGGTACCGTTAGCTTCCCTTTTTTTTTGCTATCCTAAAATAAAACCTTCGCTAATATGCCTTTTACTAATTTCTAAACAAAATACCACGTTATCTAAAAAAAAAACAGTAAACTAGCCATTTTACAGTTGCATTGTAAAAGATCAAAGGAAAGAGCGGGCAGCGTCGGGCGGCAAACATAGTCGGTTACTTTGTGTCACAGTAATTACCAATTTACCGTCATTAGACATTTACCGTTACACAAAGTTATTATTTTATTGGTTGGTGAGGTTCAGAATATGGAAAAAATCAGTGAAGTTATTTTGGAACGGTCTGTTTGGTAATTTAAATATAGGTACGGTTTTTAGTTTTTAGGGCTACAAAATCTTTAGGTAACGATTAAAGCAATGACGAGATCTCATTAACTTTAGATCAAGGTAGCGAACAACATATTTTGTATGTTAATATTACATTTTGATATAAGTGGGGAAACTAAAGGAAAACTACAGGATCCGAGTCGCAGTCGAGGTTGTTATGGAGCCGAGAAGTGCAGTGTAACAAAATGCCCACGTGTATCAAACGACGTATTTCAATACACTTTCGATGAAAAAAAATATTAGAACGAAAAGTGTTTTTGTCATGAATCTTTAGGAAACTATGATTTAATTTGCTTTTTTCCGCGCTTTGCTTTCGCCAAATGAGAAGCAAAGATATGAAGCCGCTAAACAGCCTAATATGAAAAATAGAAAATACAAATATTTTTAAATTTAGAACACAAACAAATGTTAATTTGTTCATAGAAGTAAATATTATTTTTGAATAATCATGTTTATCTATGATATTCCATTTATAAACACAATTTAAATATTAAAAAAATATTTGCCTTCGCTGTAGTCACATATTCCTTTGCCGATATTAAAAACAATCACCACCGACTCTAGGCATTGAACCAATTTGGACTTAGTGTAAGTAGAAATAGTAGCTATCTGTGGAAATTTTTGTTTCCGCAATTGTTATGGTAAATGAAAAAAAACACGAGTGTGAAATACATTGCACATTGAACCTAATAGTAGTGCGATAAGAGCCAGTTTTCGAGGACGTGTATTGAAAAATACTTAAAATCATTACAGAATCATTAAATAAGCCATATAAGGTGTATAATTTATAATTCTGATATTCCCAGTGTATCGCAAACCTATTGAGTGAAACTAAAATTGGCAATGAAGGCTTTGCATAATAAATTGTGTAACAAGACCCTTAACGAAGCCGAATGGCACTTGTTTTCCCCGTCATTGCGATATTTTTTTTTTGTTCTAGACCATACCTGGGAACCTTCTAGTTACGGAGATATTGAGGGTCAAAGTTCAAATTTTATCACAAGTTTTTCTTTAAATATATGTTTCTAATGTAAGATTTTAACTTTAAACACCTCCATGACCCTCGTACTATTCAATCCATCCATCAGCGCTATGTTTTGAGTGCGTTACATTGAGTCCTATCCTAACGTAAAACGTAAACTTTTCATCCCAAAAAAAAAGTCGTTTAACACCAATATTTTTTGCGTAGAGTTACTTAGTTTGATGTACTGAATGGTTGGTTGACGGCTTCGTGAAGGATTCTTTTACATCTTGTATATTGTTAACACTGTTTTAAGCTTTCACGGTTTACAACTAAACTTATACTGTCACTTACGGGATATCTTCCGTGATTGTTTTCAAAATAATGATCAGTCACGGAATCCCGTAAGTGACAGTATAAGTTTAGTTGTATATTGTTTTTGTTTTCTTAAATTTCATACCTACATAGTTTTTTTTTTAATTCAACTGGTCTGTAAACCCTTTTTTTTTTTTTTTTTTTTGCGCTGAGAAATGCTTTATGCATGCCCGTTCGTCGGGGGACGAGACGGGGTATGTGGGACTCCTGTCGGAGTATGACAGTATACCCACTAAAACTCAGCGGTGTTCCCTCGTCGCCGTGGTGGGAGGGTCATGGGAAACCGGCTCAGCCTTTACATCCACAACCCTCCCGGCGGTCTGTAAACCCTGAAAGATACAGCCTTCAGCTTCATATTTAAGCTTTTCTTCAACTAGCCTTCAGCTATTATTGATCCGACGCAAAAAAATACTTGAATACCTACTAACTTATCCAAGCAGTTAGTTTTTAAGTTGTCTTGTATTACAAAACACATTTCTGCAAGAAAATGTTTTAAAGAATCTTTCAATAAACGTATCAATCTTACATTGTCAATTAAGAAAATGAGATTTTTTATTATTCTAAGATAGTTTTGTTTACGCATTTACGCAGCAAGGTAAGTAATTAAATTTAACGATGACATCAATTATTTTAATTAGCTAGCTAGGGTATATGACGTAAGCAATTTTAATTTTCTTTGTTTTAAAATTTAAAGCACGTAATTCTTTCTTTAAAACTTTGTTCGGGCAAGATTGCCTTTTTAATTAATCAAAATCAGAACATAGATAGACATAACATTACGTCACCCATCGGAAAGTCATTTTACCTGCTTGCCTTTTGTTCATTACTGAAAAAACACATTTCTTAAAAATTAAAAAACTCCACTTGGCGTATTTGTCAAAATTTTCGCGATATTGGATCAAACCAAAAAGTTTTTTATGCCTATTGAGATATAGTTCACTTTGTTTTAATGATAGAAGGCTAATATTTGCCCAGACTAGCCAAGTGTAGTGCCAACATAAGAAAAATTAACAAAAAACTTACCATGAGGTCTATCATCAACGCCATCACTATCCACCTCACTCCTCACGCTCCCAGGACTCGCTCGCTTCAGTTCCTCTTGCTGGCCTCCCTGTTCACTCTGGAACCCTCCCATTCTCTTGTCATAGCTCATGAAAAATGGGAAATTCGGAACTCGATTCTGTTGAAAATAGTATCCCATTTTACCATCCCTAACTTTTAGTTCTTCGTCTTCTGAATGCTCGTTGGTTGCTGAGTAGTCCTGGGAAATGCTGTTCTCAATATCGATTTCTGGCGATCGTCGTTCGTTGAGACCGACAATCGATTCAATCGAGAAATTCTTCGAAGGTAGCTTCGTCTGCATTTTACTGATTTCCGATTCCATCACTACACTAAAACACTGGCCACTGCGCGATTTTCGATTTTTTGTATTTGGAACGTCCGAATGTTGGTTGTGTACTGATGTCAGTGCGGTGTCAGTCCGCTGTCGAGGACCACGCCTCTTTGTGAGGGGAGGTTATTTCATTATCCGCCACGTTCAATTTAATTTCAACCTACGATCCTTAACTTACAGTTCATTTTGTCTTGAATTATATCCAAATCTCCTCTATACCCGAATTCAGGTAAGTAAATAGCGTCTTTATGTCAAAAGAAATAAGGTACTTTTTAGAGTGATTGGAGATAAATAAATACGTATTATGATCTGGTATAATGCGACAAAAAATGGCGACCAATAAATAATTTAAATAAATAAGCGCTCGATGATGTTCCGCGTTAACTACTGTTGTAAAGGTTTGTTTGTGTCTGCGAATATATGGTTTGGATATAATATGGTGTTTTATTTTATGGAACAAAGAGAGATTTTTGATGATTTTCTTTGCCATATAGCGCTTTAATCAGACAGACAGAGAAGGCACGAGCATTAGGCCACAACGCTTGTTCAATGCCTGTTGGCTTTTTCAAACTTGAAGTCCAAAGGGCTTGAATATGACCCGTAGTAAGTATACAAGTATGACGTCACTGGAGATTCAAGAGCATTTACGCCTTTCGGCATTTCAAACAAAATTTCAAGTCCTTTTTTTTCGAAATGACTGAACCGATTTTAATGAAACTTCATACGCATAAGCAGGATACATAGCTCTAAAAGGTGATCAGAGAACATTTTCGAAAAATTGTGTTACAGCTAAATTAGAACGATTTTAGACTTTCCATAGAAACGTCTAATCTTTTTTTTAAAAGACATTTCGAAAATGACATGTACAGTGTACAAAAATTTAAAAAAAGAGCTGTTTTGCGTTAAAACAAAACTAAGTTATGAAAAAAAAGCGCCATTTTGTTATGACTGTAAATCAGAAACATTTTTGGAAGACTGCTCTTTCAGTATCGTTTCATCTAGTGGTCTATTCTCCAGTCCGCCTCACGAAGGACTCTAGATATTCTATGCTTCTTGCAAACTGGCAAGCCCCTTAATCTTAGTGTTTAAAGATAGATTTAGTCCGTCTAGAAGAGAGAATAATTCATTATTGTCTTTCAAGCAAGTTTAGACATACTGTAAACCAAATATTATTTGGGAAGATTTTAAGTAGGCCACTATGATGTCTGACAAGTTCTATAAGCCGTACATTACATTATTACATTATTCAACATAGACAATAATATTGGTTATTGTGAAGTTGGAATGGCGGAGTTACTGCAGTGGTTGGAAGCTGTTAGCCTTAGAATAAGTCTCGCCATAAACAAGAATAAGACCACGCTTCTCGTCATGGATCGCTTCAAAACCATGCAGCGTACGGACCTCTTAACAAAGAACGAAATAGTCAACCAGTTTCAGTAAAAGTACATATAGCACAGAAGTCCTCCTAGTTTAAGCCCAGTTGCACTTGTCTTGTATCTTGACACTAAGTTGTAGTCTATTTTAAGGTTCAATAATTGTAAATTGGAAATAATTAATCGGGCGAATAAAAATTTAATTGGCGACCAATATACTGAATGGGCGACTTTTGTACCAAGTTAGTAACTATTGGCAGGGCATTGCACATTGCTCGCAGAACGGATGGCCGATGGGGCCGAAAAGTTCTGGAGTGGCGACCGCGAACCGGAAGACGCTGCGTTGGAAGGCCTCCCACTAGGTGGACCGATGACCTGGTGAAGGCTGCAGGGATCCGCTGGATGCGAGTCGCACGGGACCGGTCAATGTGGCGACACTTGGGGGAGGCCTATGTCCAGCAGTGGACGTCTTTCGGCTGAAATGATGATGATGATGAAGTAACTATTTATCCTGTCATTGCTGCATGGAGGGTATAGGAAGCAAGAGCGAGCGAAGGCTGAGAGAGACTTGTGGCACCCCGACTTAGACAGGTTGGGTTCGAAGGGGATGGCGGGGTCTAGTGAGCGAGCGAAGTAAGCGAACTAAGACCCCGGAATTAAGCTTAAACCGTGCTTGCTTAGGTTGATCTGTGGATAGGTGACCCATTTCATACCGAGTTTCCTCCGTGCCTCGGAAATCACCTTAAGCCGTTGGTCCCGGCTGTCATTTGTAGATCTTTGACAGTCGTTGCAGGTAGTCAGTGGCACGAATAGTCTGACAACCAGTCTTACCAAGGAGAAAAAACCTAGTACTAACTGAGTTGTGGAGGTCAGATAGGCAGTCGCTCCTTGTACTGGTATTCAGCTGCATCCGGTTAAACTGAAACCCGACCCTAACATAATTGGGAAAAGGCGAGGCAGATGATGAGTAGCCCCAAAGTCAGTCTTCAGAGAATATGTGCATATTGTAGTTCAATAGGAATAACTGAAGGACACCATCCCTCATTATCAGACTTTAGTAGTTCACTGTTGTACATAGGCTGTATAATTGTACGTCATTCAGCTCGGACAGAATCCCTAGCGCTCCTGAATCTAACTTGCTAAATGTTGAGGCTTGCAGATTAGCTGAACATTACTCTGTCAGTAGTTTACCTTCCGGGGTAAAGTATTATATGCGTTTATAAAACGGTTAACATGTATTCAGTATATCATTCTGTTATTTTAATTAGGAGGAGCTCGTGGCTAAATAATAACAGCCGCTCGGGTCGATCTTTAGGTTAAGCCGTGCCTACCTAGATTTGTCTGTGGGTGGGAGACCACCCATTTCATACCGAGTTTCCTCCGTGCCTCGGAAAGCACGTGGGCCCGGCTGACATTTGTAAGTCTTTGACAGTCGTTAGGTAGTCAGAGGCCCAAAAAGTCTGACAACCAGTCTTCCCAAGGGGTATCGTATTGCCTAGTACTAACTGGGTTGGGGTAGCCAGATAGGCAGTCGCTCCATGTAAAATACTGGTATTCAGCTACATCCGGTTAGACTGGAAGCCGACCCCAACATAGTTGGGAAAAGGCAGGTGATGATTCTGTTTTTTTTTATTTTAATTACTTACCTATGAAAATTGTCTATGTGGGGGGGTTCAGAATGATGTACTGAATACGTGGTAATTGTTTTAGCGTCGATGTCCCTTCCACCCTGAATATGGCGGACAATGAGGAGCTCGAAGCTAAATAAAACCAGTCAGTCCAGTAAGTCATAACAGGCAGGACGCACTGATTGAAGACCTTAGTCTTTAGGCTCTGTGGAATACGCGGTGAGAAGCCAAGCGCCCAGCAAAATTCTTCTGTTTCATCATCTGCCTAACCTTTTCCCAACTATGTCCAGGTTGGCTTCCAGTCTAATCGGATGCCTATCTGACCTCATCAACCCAGTTAGTACTGGATAATACGATACCCCTTGGTAAGACTGGTTGTCAGACTTTTTGGGCCACTGACTACCTAACGACTATCAAAGATCTACAAATGACACCCGGGACTAACGGCTTAACGTGCTTTTCGAGGCACTAGCTACTAGCTGGAAATAAATTCTTTTGTTTGCCCTTCTTAAAGTTATTCTTTCCAAACTGCAGAGTTTTCCCGCGAACATATTCTGGAACAACCTCGAGAGGACCGCCATTGGTCTTGGGGTGACGAGTTCGTTGAACCTAACCTGGGTTTGGTCCAAGTTCACCCTGAGACCAATGTGTCTTGAGGAATCAACTGGGCTGTCCCGCATCTGCTTCAAGTCGTGCAGCTATTCGGCTGAATGAAGATGACATCGTCATACTGGCTAGTCGTTTGCAAATCTGAGATATCGTCCAGCCTGCTCCCGGTTGAAAAGGATACTCAAAAGAGATCCAAACTATGTATAGTTTTAACATGCAACAATTATGTCGCTGCGTATGCTTACTATTTAAAATAAACAATATCAGATAAAACCAATTTGGTAATGTAACAAGTCTAAATAGGGAATATGCATGTACTTTTTTTCTTCACTTAAATCAATGAAATACAGTACTATCAACCCAAAAAAACTATTAAAAGGTAGGTAATCTTTTTCGCTACGTTGCTACTAGTGCTGCCATCTAGTACACAGTAGTCGTTACTGTTACACAGCGCCATCTATTAAGCAATAGCAAAAATTGCTGGTAAGCTTGACGGTTAAATAGTGTTTATAAATAATAATAGATGGCGCTACCTGCAGTTTATTTATTGAAAATCTATTACATCTGTGGTCACAATACATCATGGACAGCACGCACCTGGGTATCAACAGAATGAAGGTGAAAGTGCCAGGGTAGCCCCGTTAAGTCAACACTTATTTCTTGAAAAATAGTTAGGTATAGTTATTGAATGGGGTTCCATAAACTTGGACGGTTGTATTGATGATTTTAATTATTATAATTATGTACCTACTTAACTGTTACTTGCGCTAATAATATTTTCATCAACATACAACCTGACACTGACCTGCAAATTGCAACAAACGTAAGAAAATTTGATTTGATTTGCGCTTCCGACTTAACTGTAATACCATGTGGTAAGAAGCAATAAAGTATGAATATATTTGTTACATTTATACATAACTACCTTTTGCCTGCGACTTCACTCGCGTTAATTAAGATTAAAACACTCTTAATACTAAAGTTTCTATAATAATATAATTCAATCATGATTCGACAGACACGTGACGCCATCTATTATCTTGAACGTTATCGTCGTTATTCTCAGGAACAGTACTTTGTTTTCTGGATGAAAGGTACCCTATGTCCGTTTCTGTACACCTGACAACGTATATGCAAAATTTCAGAATGATGGGTTCAGTGGTTTAATGTGAAAAGGTAACAAACAAACAAACAAACTTAACAAACAACATTATTTTTCCTATATGCGAAACCTGAATATAGTTTGTTCAGAATAAGTAACTGAATCGATTCCAATAATTTTTAAACCATGTTATAATTTGTCCCAAAAATATTTAAAAAAAGTTAGAAGTTGGCAACGAGCGACATTAAGTACCTATCGCAATAATTTAGGTACCTACTGTCAAATTATTATTATCAATGAGCTCAAGACGACGCCGAAGGCGCGCACGAGGCCGCGCTGCATGGTGAACACGTTTTTGCGCAGACAACCAGGTAACAGAACAAGCTTATAACTTTGTGATTTTTCATGATACAGTTTTGAAATTTTGTACATAGATTCTTTACATAAAAATACTAGACACGTGTTTCAGGTTTCGCATATACTAAAACTAATGTTGTATGTAACTATTATTATATATAGTTAGGAAGTTAGAATAATCAGTAATGCAATTAGACATGGTATAGGAATGCCTACCAACCTTTCTGGCACTGGCATAAACTCATGATATTAGCCGGGAACAATGGCTTAACATGCTTTCCGAGGCACGGAGGAAATTCGGTATATGGTCGGGCATTACTAAAATGCTAAAAAGAAAACGTCAACTAACCTGAAGAGATCACTTTAATCTTTATCTAAATACAGAATAAACAGAGATGCGACTAAAAGCGCTTCAAACTAACCTTGTCCGGTTATTTGCACATAGCTGCTAACACTTAGTACTAATGTGGAGTAAGTTCTTCTTAGCGTGTCGATGACTATTCAAATTGAGTCAGAGTCAGCCTATTTGGCGATGAGTTTGGCACTTTCAGTAGCATACATTAGCTCCTGTGATAGGCAAACAACAGGACATGCAGGACGCGATATCAAGTGTGTCCTCGAGCAACACCACATTCATACTCCAGGGCAGAGCCATCTATGAATCTCCACCTGAACAGGTTTTCTTATAAGTTTATGTTAGATATCATCAACCCAATATTTGCTAAGTTTAACCAAAAAATGAAGTTAAAACACGATGGAAAACCGTGATTTTCAGATCGCTGAACGTAATTTAGGTTCTTTTGGCATGTAGATACATCTAGGCTGGACCTGAAAGTATTCTAGAACCATGCATATTCAATATTCAAGCATAAATAAAATAAATCCTGATAAATTGCTGTTGGTTTTTTTCTTTTATAAAATGCACCCAATTACCTATCAACCTGTATACGGGGTGGAACGGAAAATGGTTACCACGAATCCAGTACATCATTCTGAGCTAAAAAATCACCTGTCTGCTACAAACGTGCAATACCTACACGGTCCAAATGTATGGCTGTACCATACATTTTGACTGTGTAGGTATTGCATTGATTTTTTTTAAATAACTGATAAAAAAAAATCATATTTTCTATACAAACTTCTTTTTATTTAAAATCTGACTGTTGTTTTACGCACGACAAGCTGTACAAAACCAGTTTATGCGGATCTCTCATTGTGTAGGAAATCTAAATAAAGCGACGCCAAGTTATACTGGTACGTTGTTCTTCCAAAGTGCACAACTGCTGAATAAGATGCAATTTTGTCATAATTTTAAACAGTTCATCCTGAAAGGTTTGTGTGTACAATACATTTCTAGTAAACTAATCCTAACTGCCAAACTAATATTATAAATGCGAAAGTAAGTTTGTTTGTTTGTTACCTTTTCACGCCTAAACCACTAAACCGATCATCCTGAAATCATCATCATCATCTATCTGCCTAGCCTTTTCACAACTATGTTAGGGTCGGCTTCCAGTCTAACCGGATGCAGCTGAATACCAGTATTTTACATGGAGCGACTGCCTATCGGACTTCCATAACCCAGTTAGTACTGGGTAATACGATACCCCTTGGTAAGACTGAATGTCAGGCTTTTTGAGCCGTTGACTAATCATAAAATCATATCGTCATCCTGAAATGCATATAAATTATCGTCATACGATTAAAGTTAGCGAGTTTTTAACCAGGAACCCCCATTAATTGAAAATAATGTGATTCTTAATGATAATGCGTGAGTGACGGCTGTGTGGGTTCCTACTTAGATTAGGTTTATTATTTTACTAAGTAATATTAAATGTTTTTTAAGGGACATTAGGTACTTCGATATTGTTTCCTTTATTCATCATTTCTCTTATACAACATTATTTCTAGTATATGCGAAACCTGATACACGTGTCTAGTATTTTTATGTAAAGAATCTATATACAAAATTAGAAAACCGTATCATGAAAAATCACAAAGTTATAAGCTTGTTCTGTTACCTAGTTGTCCGCACAAAATCGTGGTCACCACGCAGCGGGCGCCTCCAGCGTCGTCTTGAGCTCATTGATAATAATAATTTGGCAGTAGGTACCTAAATTATTGCGATAGGTACTTAAAGTCGCTCGGTGTCCAACTTTTAACTTTTTAAATATTTTTGGAACTTTTGAAAAACTAACTTTTGAAAAAATATAACATGGTTTAAAAATTATAGGAATCGATTCAGTTACTTATTCTGAACAAACTATATTCAGGTTTCGCATATACTAAAACTAATGTTGTATAATACATTTTTAAACATTCTTAAAAACAAAAGTAAACAAAACATTTAAAAATATAAAATATAGATGGCGCATCAGCATCACGAACAAGGTCCAGGCTGCCGCTGGTCGGGGCTCTAGAGAGAGCAACCTCCTAACAATACGAGCCGTGTTCAGGAGTACTGCTTTCTGAATCAAGCCCTTGACCTAGCCGCGCAAATCGCGCAATGAAAGTCATTTTTGTTATTGTTATAAAGTTACCGGTTCCTGCTTCGCACGGTATTTATTTGAGACTATACAAGGCGACGAGTTTTCTTTATTACATACTAGCTTTTGTCCGCGGCTTCGCTCGCGTTTATTTAGAAAAACCACTCTTAACACACTACTCAGATTTATATATATAATTCAATCATGATTCGAAAGACACGTGGCGCCATCTATTATCATAAGAACGTTATGAAAGGTACATGTCTGTTTTTGTACACCTGACAACATATATGCAATATTTCAGGATGATCGGTTCAGTGGTTTAGGCGTGAAAAGGTAACAAACAAACAAACAAACTTACTTTCGCATTTATATTATTAAATAATATAAAATATAATAAAGGGTGTAAAAAGACCCTTAACGAAAACGAAAGGCATTAATATTTATTTGTTCTCCTCGTCATTGCGATCATTTTTTTGTTCTGGACCATACCTGGGAACCTTCTAGTTACGGAGATATTGGAGGTTGTTCAAAGTTCCAACTTTTTCACAACTTCAACTAACCAGTAAGGTTATAACTTTACTTTTAATATCACCATGACCCGTTCACTATTCAATGCATTCATCAGCACAATGTTTAGAGCGCGTAACATTGAGTCTTACTGTAAAACGTGATTTTTCACCCCAAAAAAAAAGTCACTAACATTATTACTTAGACAGGAAACGGGAAAATCGGGAAAAAAAAACGGAAAACGAACGGAAATCGGGAATATCGGGAACTCGACAAAAACAGTAAACATGGTAAATATCCCGTTTCCTGTCTAAGTAATAAAAAAAAAGTCGTTGCGCAGTAACATTTTTTGGGTAGGGTTACTTCGTTTGATGAACAGAATGCTTGGTTAAGGGCTTCGTTAAGGGTTCGTTTACACCCTATAGAAATATTTACAATATATAATAAAGTACCTATGGATTGCTACAGAAAACTCGTTTCTCTGCGTTTATTTTTTCAGTCTACGTTTATCGAGTACAAGAGGCCCTGACCTCCTCTTTTCATCTCTTCGGATTACCTATACAAAAGTTCACTAAACGTAGGATTTAAAAGTATATTTGCCTGAAAAATTACATTTATAACACCTGTAATGCCAAAGTTACTGGGTCAATGCTAACTGTCCGATAAGAATCTTTCCTTGTTACATGTATGTTAATTTTGACAAATATTGGCAAAAATAGTTGCCTATTTGTTCTCGTTTTGTTAATTCTGCTAGGCAAGATAATTATTACGGTTTAAGATATTTATTTCTCAAAAGAATTACAAATTCACTTACAGAGAATACATAAATATTTTTAGAACAATGTTATCTGCCAGTAAGCGTAGATAGAAACAAAAACAAATGCATATCTTAAAACTACCATTACAATAATGCTTCGACTTAACATACATCGTTTCGCCTGCCAGGGCTGGGACTGTTCGAAAGAGATACCGCGGCCCTGGAAAACAAAGGGCAAAGAAGGAACATGGAAGGGTTTTAGTCAGTACAAGTCTGACACTCCCTTCCGCTCCGCCCAGAGCGGGGGGGGTCATTTAATGATTACACATCCTAAAAAAAAAAAAAAACGCACCGCTGTTCGGTTTAGAAACCGCGCGTTCAAAGAAGAGGAGAACGTACATACCCCCGGCTGTAGGTAATTATTTCAAGGACAGAGCCGAGTCACAATACTGTATATATTTAATTTATACTGTGGTCAAGTTTAGTTATTTTTGTAACCGTAACGGGCCAAAAGTAATGCAAAGTGACCTCTAAATTTATATAAAACAAGTTTCGCCGGACTAGACTGCGATGATGCGGTCTGCATTCGCGGTTAGGTGAGGTGAGCGAGTAGGCTAAAATAGCGGGGGAATAACAGACTTAGGGACATTTTTTAAACAATGTTCGCGAATTATAAAGTTTTAAATAGTTCGCCGGCCGGATGCAAGACCTATGCGGGCCGGTAGGTAGCTCGGGGGCCGTATGTTGAACAGGCCTGAATTAAAACCTAAATGTCACAATAACGCACTAAGAATTCAAATAGGAATTAGGGCGCTTCCACACCACTAACTTCCGCTGCGATTCAATCGCGAAGCTGTAGCGAAACTGTAACTTCATGTAAACGTGTTCCTGTTGCAATTTCGCTGTTTACGAAATCGGCATTTTAATTTGGTGGTTTTGTCGCTTCAGTTTGTAGTATAGTCACCTAGGAAATTATAACGGGTGTTATTAGACCCCTAAAGAAACTGAAAGGCACTGGTTCTCCCCGTCATTGCGATCATTTTTCTGTTCTGGACTATACCTGGCAACCTTCTAGTTACGGAGATATTGGAGGTAAAAGTTCCTTTTTCAAAATTTAAAAAAATAATAGTTGTTTTTAATATCATACCTTTACTATATAGCTCAATGAACCCTGTACTTATATTAAATGCATTCATCAGTCAGCATAATGTTTCGAGTGCGTTACATTGAGTCCTCCTACCATAAATCGTGATTTTTCATCCAAAAAAAGTCGTTTCCCAGCAATAATTTGTGCGTAGAGTTTCATAGTTTGATGTACAGAATGCATGGTTGACGGCTTTGTGAAGGGTCTGTTTACACCTTAATACACTTTGAGATTACCGGCTTTTGCCGCTTTTACCTTGAGTATCGTGTTTGTATCGAAATATAAACACTTATCACTTGGCCACGAGCTATCCTCTCAAACGGCAAGCGTATTACGACGCCGACACCATCCGGGTTAACACAACTGAAAGAAGTTTTTTAAAGCATACACGATAGGGTCACCTATGCTATCTTCTATGGAGCAGAATGTTGGGCCACAAAAGCGATGAATGAAAGGCATACATATTGCATGTGGCGGAGATGAGAATGCTGAGGGAGATGTGTGGTGTTACGCGAATGGATAAAGTAAGATATGAGTATACAAAATTATTTTTAGTATATGCGAAACCTGAATATAGTTTGTTCAGAATATGTAACTGAATCGATTCCAATCATTTTTAAACCATGTTATATTTTGTCCCAAATATATTTAAAAAAAGTTAAAAGTTGGACACCGAGCGACATTAAGTACCTATCGCAATAGGTATATAATAGGTACCTACTGCTAAATTATGTTTATCAATGAGCTCAAGACGACGCTGGTAGCCCACGCGAGAGCGCGTTGCGTGGTGACCACGTTTTTGTGTGGGCAACCAGGTAACAGAATAAGCTTATAACTTCGTGATTTTTCATGATACAGTTTTGAAATTTTGTACATAGATTCTTTACATAAAAATACTAGACACGTGTTTCAGGTTTCGCATATACTAAAACTAATGTTGTATATCACTTGTATAAGAGGAAGTCTGAAAATGGCGCCGGTGACTGAAAAGTTGTGCGGTAATCGGTTGTCGTGGTATGGGCATGTGATGTGAAGGAATGAGGAAAATGTCGTAAGGAAAGTTTTGAGTATGAATGAGGATGGCTATAAGAGTAGAGGAAGACCAAAGAAACGATGGATGGACTGTGTGAAGGATGATATGGCTAAAAAAAAAGGGGTCTAACGAGATGATTAGTAATAGAGAAGTATGGAAGAAGAAGACATGCTACACCGACCCCAAATAAGTTGGGATAAGGCCAGGAGAATGATGATGATGACGAGTCAGCGCGAAGCGACTTGCAACAAGTTACTAGAGCGCATGCCGCTTGACGAGAGTTGCGTCGCGTCGCAAATCGTATCACCCGAGGCTATAAACAGGGCCTTAGGTTAGATTAACTTAGTTAAAATTCATTACAAGTACATTTTTTGCAATACCGATTAGGAATAGTACCTACAACATGTCTGACAGAATATTTTATTGTTGTCTTTTTAGTTTTTACATTGATTTATTTAAAGTTACAAAAAACTCAAGTGATCTTATAATTTATAGCTGTCCTGCAGCCCGATTACGGTACGTAACGCAATCGGGTTGCAGGACTTTTTATTACAAATCGAAAGATTTTGAAAGATGATGACGCTTGTGATTTTTTTTTTTAGCTATGATACATTGCATGTAATTATAATCTATGAAGTCTGAATAAACGCTATTTGAATTGAATTGAATAAAAAAAAACATAGTATTAATAAAATTATCGGCTTAATATTATCTACTATGCTGACAGCTGTCATTAAAATCAAGTTTTAAGAATTCTTTAAAATGGATGTTATTGAACTGTCAAAACAAAAGTGTTTGCTTTTGTATGTACCCGACACTGATTCCAGGATGGGGTTTTCATTATTTGACTGGTTTGTAAATTGTTATTGGATATGGAGTGGTAATGAGATTAGTTACACAGTAAAATGTAACAATAAATCATATTGTTATCACCACAGAGACACATATAGCAATAATTACACTTCAAACACTGTAATTAAAAATGATGAGTTTTCCGTGTCTACTGCTCAACTCATTGTATTTTATATTTCTTTCATTAGTGCTTCGTGAAACCTACTTTTAATAGCTAGATATGTACGTATGTATGTACCTACATTTTTTATGTTAAAAATTACATACATGTATTCTGTTACATAATCTCCTCTTAGGATAAAACGTAACGACCATATTGAAATTAGTACGTATTTAGAACACACAGAATGATGTATCCTTTTTACAGGGTGACTGGTAATTAGTGACCGATACTTAAACGTGTGATTGTACTCATGATAACAAACTACTTTACCAAAAAAAATTTTTTTTATACTCATTCATTTTTATCACAATAACACAACAGCCGTATGAAACTCGCGCCTGAAACCTATCAGCTGTTAGCCGCGTGACGCTGTGCGTGTAAGTTTTATTGTGATAAAAGTGAAAGAGTATAAAAAAATGTTTCTTTGGGAAAGTTGTTTGTTATCATGAGTACTGTAGTACCCTCTTGTAACTGAGCTAATAGGTTGATAACACAATTTACTAACTATATCACAGTCTCACCACACCACCAAGCCCCCAGTCCAGGGTACGCTTCACCTTCCAACTTCCCGCCATTCGTGGTGACTGACAGTTGTCATTAGTGACAGCTACCTGACTACTTGTGGCTGTGAGACAGTGTTTCATATCTTTTAAATAGATACACTACAAGTACAATCACGTGTTAAAGTATCGCTCACTAATTACCAGTCACCCTATATTATGTTCCAATAAATAAGATTCCTCATTGTAAATTCACGAAAAGACGACAAACAAACAGAGAGGCTTACCAGCCCCCAAGCGTAAAAACCTCATTTTGAAACACATCAAAGCTCGGCAGAGCAGCCAAGACCAATAGACCATCGCGGGTGTAATCCCCGAAGGATTAGGCACGGCTAAACCTATAGTCTACACACATTTATCCAGATTATCAACAACCGGGCACACATCCAAGCTCCAAGCTGCTACTAAAAAATCTTATGAAACAAAAGGAATAACACGACCAGGGATAAACCCAAGACTGTAGCGACTACGACCAAAAGACCAACGAGACAGTCAATAAAATGGTGGTAGGAAACTTGGTATTTTTCTAGTTTCCCTTTTACAAGTAGGTATATCTACAGGGTAGAAGGGACTCCGACGCGAAAACGATTACGCACGTACTCTGTACATTATTCTAAACCCGCGTTTTCGCGTCTTTGTTCCTTCCACCCTGTATAATAGACCATCACCATTCTCCTGCCCTTCATCATCATCATCATCATTTCAGCCGAAAGACGTCCACTGCTGGACATAGGCCACCCCCAAGCTTTCTCCTGCCCTTATGCCAATTTATTTGGGGTCGGCGCAGCATGTCTTCTTCTTCCATACTTCTCTATTACTCGTCATCTCAGCAGTCACCTCCTTTGTATCCATATCATCTTTCACATAGTCCATTCATCGCTTCTTTAGTCTTTCTCTACGCTTATAGCCATCCAGATTCATACTCAACATTCTCCTCACTACATTTTCCTCATTCCTCCGCATCACATGTCATTCTTCTTCAATAATGCATGATGAAAGCGACACAATCAGTCTAACTGCGCTCTGAACCTGAAAACTACCTCAAATTACCTAGCCCAATGACGCACTAATCTGCATTTAAACAAGACCACATCAATTCTTTATTTGTTTACCGACAACCAACACGCGATTCGCTCGCCTCATATAAAAGAGGTTTCAATGAAGGCATACATTTGGCGTTACAGTCTGTTTGACGAGTGCACGTGCGAAACGGTTTAAAAAAAAATCAAGTGTCATTTCTCTGTTAGTGTAAAAAAACATAATAAATAATATTAAACGTTTCTTGTGGAGCACTAGTTAGATTAGCCAATAAACAAAAATGGAGCTCAAATAATAGATCATATAAAATTCTGCTGTCATTTGTCAACTGTCACTTTTCCCGCCGAAATAAATAAAATACAGATAATACATTCTAAAACCCCGGGAACGCGTAAGCAATAAGGATGGATTACAATAATTGGACCATGTACCCACGCATTGGGCTGCGCTCCCCAAACCTGACCAATACGACGGTGAGCCTTCAGGAGAACTTCGAAATTGATTTGGAAGACACCAACTGGATCCTGACGTCTTCCTTCATCATTTTCACCATGCAGACAGGTATTTCATACATTATATTTTACATTACATTAGCTAATTTCGTTCTTTTGAGTTGTGGTGGCCTTTTTTGAGGCTGAGCAGTGGTCGACCAGTGGTAACGGCTGTGACTTACGATTTCTAAGTTATGGTTTTGAACTTTACTTTGTTTGAATTAGTACATTACCACTTCTTGAACAACGTTGAAGGTATGCACATAAGGAAACCGGCAAGTCGTTCAACCAAACATTCCAGAACATGTGATCGCGAGGTGGGTGATGACGGCCCTCCTCCCCACAGACAGGAGCCCTGTGTCCCACAAATGGGAACGTTATAGGTTAAATTATATTTATTTACCCAGCTTTCTTGGTTTACTGATCGCACGTGACCGCAGAGCATGAGGTTTTAGGTTGAATTCCCAGAGACCAATGTGTTACAGGCCTATTTCGTTTTAAATTCAAATAGCAAGTTCCAACTTGGAACCAGTGTTCATGCCCGGTTTATAGTAAGAGACCTCGCGCAATACGTGGCCACGAACATACTAGCAACACAAGAACCAGCTCCGACCTGGTGGCCTACCATAACGTCTTCAAGCAGGAGTAATTCCAGTGTGGGATAGAGACAGAGCTAAACAGGTCTTCCACCATCTCTTTCCCACACTGGAATTACTCCTGCTTTAAGACCTCATGGAAGGCCCCCGAAAATTTGGTCGCAAAAGATGGCGGACTATTTATTTTTTATGCACCTAGTTATTATTTTACACTGTGTAACAGAAAGGGTATAGTCATATGAAATGATATGCTGCAGACCATCAAACTGAACAACTTTCTCCGTGGGTCCAATATCGTAACTGCGAAAAAATTATTAGCTGTCCCATACTGAATTTCAATACCTACTCGATCCAAGTATCCTGCTTATGCGTATGAAGTTTCATTAAAATCGGTTCAGTTATTTCGAAAAAAAAGTACTTGAAAGTTTGTATGAAATGCCGTAAGTCGTAAACGCTCTTAATGTCGAAGGATATCATAATGCGATCAGTAAGTATTCATTTAGGTAGCCTTCAAAGTTTTTGCTCACATGATCTCATAAAACCCGCCACGTGTCAGGCCACGTGCAGTGTAAGGTTCCGTAGTTACCTTTCACAATATCCGGATTATTAATTACGCCTTTAATTTTTTCGGGTTCCGTATCCGAAGGGGACCAACGGGACCCTATTACGTATTATTTAATCCGTCTGTCTGTCTGTCAGCAGACTATATCCCATGTTCCATAGGTAGACTAGGACATAGGTAGACAGTTGAAAATTTCACAGAATGTGTATTTCTGTTGCCGCTATCAAAAATTAAGAGGACTCCCCTTTTTTTTTTTAGGGTGGGAAATCATCAAATGACCCCCCCCCCCCGCTCTGGGCGGAGCGGAAGGGAGTGTCAGACTTGTACTGACTAAAACCCATCCATGTTCCTTCTTTGCCCTTTGTGTTCCAGGGCCGCGGTATCTCTTTCGAACAGTCCCGCAGCCCTGGACAGTCCCGCAGCCCTGGAACTCCCCTACTACGATGGTACCCTTCATGCGCGACACCGACTCACACTTGACTGGTTTTTAACATTAAATTCTTTTTATTATGTATGTTACTCATCTATACTAATATTATAAAGCTGAAGAGTTTGTTTGTTTGTTTGCTTGAACGCGCTAATCTCAGAAACTGCTGGTCCGAATTGAAAAATTCTTTTAGTGTTGGAGAGCCCATTTATTGAGAAAGGCTATAGGCTATATACCATCACGCTACGACTAATACGAGCGGAGCATTCATGAAAAATGTTGCAAAAACGGGGAAAAATCCAAACGCAGGCGAAGTTGCGCGGGTCAGCTAGTGCCAAAATAAAGCTTTTTAGTATTAAGAGTACAGACAAACGGGCATAGCGAAACTATAAGGGTTCATTGTTAACTACGGAACCTTAAAAATGGCAATTAATTGTTGAAATGGATAAAACCACAAGTGCAGGGTTTTCCCAATAAAAAGGATAGGTCATAATGACGAGTCGTTCGTTAACCACAAAAGCAAGAGGATTATAAATAATATAACTGGTAAATAAAAACAACCGGATCTTTTGGCAATATTTCTTTTTTATTTAGATATATAGGTATGGACATCAGATCATAGTTGTGGAGACCAGCCCCCGTAGTATGACCACCGTAGACAAGGATTTCTTTGACGGAAGAATCGACAAAATGACATGAATTTTGTCGACACAATGACAGATTTCTTTACACTATCTGTAATTTTGTCGATTCTTCCGTCAAATAAATCCTTGTCTACGGTGGTCATGCTACGGGGGCTGGTCTCCACATCTACAAAATGAAAGATTGTGATAAGATATCTGTCATTTTGTCGATTCTTCCGTCGACAAAACCCGTTTCTACGGTGGTCATTCTACGCGTGCAGGTAGGCAGTGTTCGCTCTATGTGGATGTGAAGTACTGGTATTCAGGTGCATCTGGTAATTCCGAAAGCCGACCCGAACGTAGTTGGGAAAAATACTAGGAACTGAATGATGACGGTCATCATCAAACTGCATTTTAGCACGTCGCGGTCGGCTAAATAATAACAGCCGCTCAAATCGATCTTTAGGCCGTGCCGTGCTTTTAAGCCGTGCTTCCCTAGGTTGGTCTGTGGAAGGGTGACCACCCATTACATACCGAGTTTCCTCCGTTCCTCGCAAAGCACGTTAAGCCGTTGGTCCCGGCTGTCATTTGTAGATCTTTGACAGTCGTTACAGGTAGTATGTGGACCAAAAAGTCTGACAACCAGTCTTACCAAGGGGTACCGTATTACCTCGTACTAACTGAGGTCAGATAGGCAATCGCTCCAGGTAAAATACTGGTATTCAGCTGCATCCGATTAGACTGGAAGCCGACCCTATCATAGTTGGGAAAAGGCTAGGCAGATGATGATGCGGTCGGGTCTATCGCTTCATTAGCCTAGACCTTAACCAAGCCGTTCAGGGGTCTTACCGTGACTTATGCCAAAGACGGAAAGAGACGGAGCTATAGAGGACGTCTAGCGCCATTTCCCACTCTAAAATAAAATTAAGGGTTACCCCGGCGCTTCCGGGGTAACCCTCGAAAATCAAATTTTCTTTGTTTTTTTTTGTAATTCGAAGGCCAGTGTCAGGTTGTATGTTGATGAAAAATGAGTCGCGCAAGTAACACGTATGTAGTTACAGAATTATAATCATTAATACAACCCTCTAAGTTCATTTAACCCCATTCAATAACTATTTCATGAAAAAGTCATGCAATAGGGTAGGTAAATGAACTTAGAGGGTTGTATTGACAATGCTTTTTTTCACGCGTTATACCGTCAAAACATTAAAGACGAGCTGCCAATAAATGAAGATGATTTTATTAAATCAACAAAAAGTATTCAGTAACGTTCCTTAGATAACGGTTGAAAGTGGATGTGATTCGTAAACATTTAGTGTCCATCATCATCATCATCATTTCAGCCGAACGACGTCCACTGCAGGACATATTCCTCCCCCAAGTGTCCAGCAGTGCAAATCCCTTAACAAACAGCACTTGTTCTCCCCGTCATTGCGATATTTTTTTTATTCTAGACTATACTTGGGAACCTTTTATTTACGGAGATATTGGGGGCCAAAGAGCCGTTTCCCACCTATATTAGGGTCGGCCTCCAGTCTAATCAGATGCAGCTGAATACCAATATTTTACATGGAACGACTGCCTATCTGACCTCCACATTGACCGGTCCCGTGCGTCGTCTTGCGGATCCCTGCAATCTTCACCAGTGTCCACCAAAGATAAATTATTTATTGATTGGGCGACTTGCCGTTTCATCGAAGATGTTGAAGTAGTTCGTTGTTTATCTACATTGTCAACAGTTCGGTCACGTTAAGAAACACTGCGTTAATAAATTACCTATGCTAATTGCCCCGAAGCACATGAAACAAATGACTGCCCGCATAAGGATAAATTAAATTAAATGCGTCGGTGAATAATTTAAGAGCGTCCCCACCTTTCGCTTGCCGATTCGCGATCTCCACTCAAGAACACGTGTAACTCAACGGTCATCGGTTCTACGGCTAAATGTAGCCGGTCTATTTGTCTCTTTAGCTTGCTTATTCTGTAATATTATTGGCAGATATGATCTCTGGCGAGAGCTGCTTAAACCCCCTGACGGCTTCATCGAGCCGTCTGAACGCCTTCCACCTGGGCATGCTTTGCCGTGGCCGACTTGGAAATCTCGGAATAGACTTCGAACTCAAGTCGGTGCTAGCAAAGATAATCTCTTCAGATGCGGGTTCATGGACGGCTCAGATCTCAAATGTGAATGCGGCGTGTCTCCACAGACAATGTCCCATCTTCCATCTTGCGCTGCATGCCCTAACTCCTGCGCACTTGACGATCTTATGACTGCATCAGCGAGCGGAGTTCGCGTAGCTGAATTTTGGGCCAAATATATTTAGTAAAAATTTGGCATCGACACGCTATACAAGTGATCCCCTTTGCGAAGTATCACATGAGTGACGTGACTTGACAACATGGCTCTCTGCCAGCAAAGGCCAACCCTGCCGTTTACTGATATTTATTACAGGGACAATGCTGAATTGTAATTGAATAATTATTGTAAGATAACTTTCTTAATCGGTGGAGTTTTCCAACTAGAGATATTTTATATTCTTTGTCTCCATTGAACTTTTAGTACAAACTGGGTATAGGTAAGATATAATATACAGGATTTTTAGCAGACAAGGCTGAATTTGGAAAAAGTTAGCTCGGTGATAGTGTGGACAAAGTTATGTCTAATGTCTAAAGCAGCACCAGAGATGGCACCACTAGCGATAGGGTTGCAACAGTGCCAAGTCGACGCCTTCTTGTATAATATACAGGGTGTAAACAGACCTTTCACGAAACCCTCAACCAAGCATTCAGTACATAACACTGCGCAAAAAATTTTACTGGCAAACGACTTTATTTTAAGAAGCCCCGCTGCGGGGCTCCTATTTCTGTTTGAAGGGTTTAAATAAACCTAACACAAAGGGGATGGCGGAATGGCGGTATCCTCACTAGTACCTAACCACAATTAAACCTATCTTTGTGCTGGGGCTGCCGCTGCGGCTGCAGAGAACCTCAAGCGACGTAAATATAGTAAAGGTTACTATATTTACGCCGCTTGAGGTTCTGGCACGCGACGATGGCAAGAGACCGGACGGCATGTCTTTGTTTCCATGGAAGATGGGTAGGCCTTTAGTGTGGGATCCAACTTGTGTCGATACTCTTGCGCCATCCCATCTTCCTAGCTCATCGTGCTGTGCTGGGGCTGCCGCTGCGGCTGCAGAGAACCTCAAGCGGCGTAAATATAGTAACCTTATTGGTAATTATATTTTCGAGCCGTTTGGGTTGAAACTCTAGGTCCGTGGGGTCCGAGAGCTCACAGCCTTTTCAAGGACATTTCTAAACATTTAGTTGACTCTTCCCGTGACCCAAGGCTGGCTTTTACCTTGGACAAAGGCTTAGCGTTGCCATACAACGTGGCAACGCCGCCAGTCTTTTGGGTACATTAGCAGTTGACAGCGTTGAGGAGGAGTTTTTTGACGCCATTTTTTAAGTTTATTTTTAAGTTAGTTAGTTAATATAGGTTATTTTAATTTATTAATGTATATAATATTTACTTCTACAAATAAAGATTCTAGTCTAACCTATCTTTGGAAATAAAACTATCCAAAAAACAATTTTTTAAGGAATTGGCATCAATTAACAATTATAATCTAAACCACTTTATATAATCTCTAAACAACCTTCCTACAACCTGCCAAACCAGACTAGGCCAAGGATTCGCCTTATAAAGGAAAGACGACATTACTATAATAAAACGATTTTCCCTCTAACAAATAAAATACATACATTTTGAAGGCAATGACATTAAACGTCATGATTGTATGATAATTTGTAGTTGTAGCTAACTGTAAAGTCAAGGTGATCGATATGAAGAGACTGTACACACGGTGACATATCAAGCTATACATTTCCACTATAACATAACCTCGCTTTGTATAGATTTCCCCTACAATGAGAGATCCGCTTATACTGACTTGTATAAAAGCTTGATTAGTCAACGTGCTTACTTTCTATCCTTAGCGCTTTGCTGCGAACCTGTTGCAGCGCTATATACACATCAACCAACCTATCTGTGCAGGTGGGAAAATAAATGTACCAAGTTTGACATATCGATGCATTTTTGCTTGACAAGCAGCGCCACCTTCAACCGCAAATTTAAAGTGGTCATACTATAGTTCTTTTGGCGCTTGTTAGAATGACATCGACAAGAGGGCGCTAGACGACCTGTAGGTATGCTCTCTCTCTTTCCCACACTGAAATTATTCCTGCTTTAAACGTCATAGTAACCCCCCTGTTCGTAAATATTTGAAGAATTGTCTGTGGATATTGTATTGAGAAACTTTTTGCAAAAACCGACTTCCAAAAAACACAAAAAAAGTCTAATATAACTTTACTTTCGGAAGTGACTTTGTTTGTCTCATTGACTTTTTTGCCACCGAATGTCGAAAGTAAAGACACATAAAAGAAGAAGCTTAAGACCAGTAATGAGAGTTTTTTAAGCGTTTTTTTGGAAGTCGGTAATTTTTTTTGCAAAAGGTTTTTATTTTACCTTTTTTAGTTGTACAATTTTTATGTGTTGAATCAATTTTACATTGTAACTAGAAGTTATTAGAAGGACCATCATGTCAACATAGTCCAAGAAGCAAAAAACCAAACAGAACAATTTTCATGAAATTTCTATGAGACCAATCGAAAGATTTTTCAAATCGGTTCATAAATGACTGAGTTAAGTAGTGAGATAACAAACACGAAAAAAACAAGCGAATTGAGAACCTTCCTTTTTTTTGAAGTCGGTTAAAAAGGAGGAGCTCGTGGCTAAATAATAACAGCCGCTCGGGACGATCTTTTGGTTAAGCACCGCTTGCATTGATCCATGGATGGGTGACCACTCATTACATACCGTTTTTCCTCCGTGCCTCGGAAAGTACGTTAAGCCGTTGCTCCCAGCTGTCATTTGTAGATCTTTGACAGTCGTCACAGGTAGTAAGTGACCCGAAAGTCTGAAAACCAGTCTTCCTAAAGGGTAGTTATTACCGTATTACGCAGTACTAACTGGGTTGTGGAGGTCAGATAGGCAGTCGCTCCATGTAAAATACTGGTATTCAGCTGCATTCGGTTATACTGGAAGCCGACCCCAATAAAGTTGGGAAAAGGCTAGGCAGATGATGATGGTAAAAAAGCGATATGGCTGCGTAAGTTCCGACTATGCACACGCGCTAAAAAAAACCAGGCTTCACAATAGAAGATATTGACGCTGATCTTGGTGTAGTAATGGTTACAAATGCCGACAACTAAGCACATTGTTTTAGGTTCGATCTCCAAGTCTTTATTGAGTTTTGCCCGGTTTTACCTACGCCAAATTACCACTTACCACATCATCATCTGCCGAGCCTTTTCCAACTATGTTGGGGTCGGCTTCCAGTCTAACCGGATGCAGCTGAATACCAGTTTTTCACATGGATCGACTGCGTATCTGATCTCCATAACCCAGTGAGTACTGGGTGATACGATACACTACCTTGGTTAGACTGGTTGTCAGACTTTCGGGCCACTGACTACGTACCTGTAACGACTGTCAAAGATCTAGAAATGACAGCCGGGACCAACGGTTTAAAGATAACTACCAATCACTAATTAGTAGAAAATTTAGAACCTATCGGTGGCAAGAAGCTCTATTCCTATTAAATGGGACCCATTGGGCATAGAATATCCCCTTTTGGGGACTATCTGGTATGGTATGTTTGCGTTATTTCAAATTCTTTGTGTTTTCAGGTTTTGGCATGCTGGAGTCAGGATGTGTCTCCATAAAGAACGAAGCGAACATCATGATGAAGAACTTAGCAGACATTTCATTGGGTGGTAAGTTCATTTTTAGAATGCAAATAACACTTTGAATGAAGAAACTGCAATATTAATTTTCAATTACAATGCCAAGAAAATAGCCTGCCCACCTGATGGCGAATGGTAGCGGCATCTACATAATATATAGCCACATATGAACTGATGAAGAATTTAAAATTTGATTTTTGTTACAAGTACCGTATATATAGGGTGACTGGTAATTAGTGACCGATACTTTAACTCATGATTGTAGTCATGATAACAAACAACTTTCCCAAAGAAACATTTTTTTTTTATACACAATTTTTAACAATAACACAACAGCCGTATGGAATTCGCACGCGCACTCCTGTGACCTATCAGCTGTTAGCAGTTTTAAAAAAAATGGTCCTTTAGGAAGGTTGTTTGTTATCATGTGTGCATTCAGCAAGAACTTATTATTTTGAAATTACAAACAGATACTTAAATTTTATTTTATGTGTATACATACCTATGTGAACCTTTATAACAAGAGAAAAATAAGATATTTTATACGACAGCCGACAGCAATTATTGGGCTTTAGTCCTCCAGACAGAACACCCGTCTGATCCTGTATGATCCTACCTTTTCTAATGAGGTTGAGGGAGTTTCCACCCTGCTCCTACAACCTCTAAAAGTAACCACTAACCTCCACCTATGCACACAGAAGAATCCTAGAAACTACTGAGGAGTCTATCTTTCTAGGTCTGACCTACTGGATCTTCGGCTACGGCATGTCGTTCGGCGAAGGAACGTACTCAAACCCGTTCATCGGTGTCGGAGACTTTCTGCTGGACCCGCCTGTAGGGGACGCGCTGATGGGACCCGTGTTCGCTTCGTTCTTGTTTCAATTGTCCTTCGCTACCACGGCTACGACTATTGTGAGTGGGGCTATGGCTGAGAGGTAAGTGTTCCATCAAATCTACAACATTAGTTTTAGTATATGCGAAACCTGAAACACGTGTCGAGTATTTTTATGTAAAGAATCTATGTACATTGTGTATTTTTGGGACAAAATATAACATGGTTTAAAAATTATTACTTGTTACTTATTCTGAAGAAACTATATTCATGTTTCGCATATACTAAAACTAATGTTGTATAATCCCTGATTGTTTAAGCAGAGTCCCATGTAATAGGGGACGAATCTATTATCATAAATTGGGACAAATTCTGACTCCAAGCTGCTAACAACATATCTGTCTTTGGATGGCACACCAAGACGACATGCAGTAGACCGTAACAGTAGGACCAAGATTTATTAGTGAAATAAACTCCACACCGTTTAAAAGCATTTGTTTTTTTTTAATGCTAAGAAAATGAGGCATAAGGGTCAATTCACACCGAAGTGGCAGCGGTCGGCAGCGCATTTTCACTGTCAGCCAGGAAATGCATATAGTATCGTTTAAAAGACTCGGGCCGCGTGACGTCTCGCGGTGCCGTGAGCGGCCGCGCGTCCATCTTAATAGGAGATAAACCATAAAATGGCTTGACAGTGAAACTGCGCTGCTGACCGCTGCCACTTCGGTGTGAATTGACCCTCAAGATCTCGATTTTGAACTGAATTCGAATGAAAGCGGTTAGTTTTTATCAAGCAACTTGTTTTAGAATACGAACAAGTATAAAACGACAATGTACAGAAAAAAACAAGATGGCGACAGTACCTCCCAGTGAGGCCACTCGCTAAAAGATTTATACAAGTTCTAAACTGTTGAACTTTTTTCGTAAAAGATCCTTACAACAGCACTGCATGTAGATTTAAATGTATTCTCTCCTCTCCTTAGATGTAACTTCAAAGCATACTGCCTTTTCTCACTACTCAACACAATCGTCTACTGCGTGCCAGCGGGCTGGGTGTGGGGCTCCCACGGGTTCCTCAACAAGCTAGGGGCTGTGGACATTGCAGGGTCAGGCCCTGTGCATCTTATAGGTAAGGATTCCTTTTATCGGCAAAATAATGCAAGCCATGCTTATTGGCAATTAAGAAGGTACCGCTACTTCCTCGGCTTCCTCAACAAAGAGGTCGTCCATTAATCACGTGATGGATTTTAGCAACTTTTTAACACCCTCCCCTATGGTGATACGTGGTAAGGTTTTAGACTACCCCTCCCCCCCTACCCAAAATCACGTGTATTTTTTTGGTACCGAATATAATAATAAAAATCTGAATATTATCTTTAAATACAGGTTAACAGGAATAATGTAATTTAATTCTGGAAAATTAAGCACCGTGATAAAGATGTCAAGGTCACGCACAGGTCTTCGGTTTAGAAATCGCGCATTTAAAGAAAAATGAAATACACATGATATCTCACTACACCCCCCCTAGTGGTTCGTGATTATTTCCGAACCTTTTCCCGTTTCGAGCCTCACGTGATTAATGAACGACCCCATTAACTGGGGGCTGCAGACACCGCCGGGTCAGGCCCGGTACATCACATAGGTAAGAGTTACTAGTATCAGAACTTGTATCAAACCAAGCTTTTGGGGTTGTGGTACCGCCACTACCAGCCCGATATACAATACAATACACAGGCACGTCTTGAAACTCGCAATATTTCTTCTCTTCCGCCTAGGTGGAGCATCAGCCTTCGCGTCAGCTCTAATGCTGGGCCCCAGGCTCGGCCGCTACGCGCACGGCATAGCGCCGTTGCCAATGGGGAACCCTGTCAACGCGGTCATGGGAACCTTCGTCCTGTGGTGGGGGTGGCTGGCTTTCAACTCTGGCAGTACTTATGGGGTAAGTTGTGTCATATCAAACCGCTTACCGAAGGATAGACAGCGGGTGTATTTAGTTCATTCATAGCATAATACAGGCGTTAAATGTTTGGGCCTGTGGACGGCGAGTAATGGGCTAGCTCGCCGTCTATCCGTCTTATGACGACAGGCCTTGTCGACGGCGCGTTCGTGTTCCACGCGCGCCTCAAAGAGATGTCAGCAACTATGTAGGGGTCCGCAAGGCCCGATGCCTGCCAGGGCTAAGAGACTGTTCGAAAGAGATACCGCGGCCGTGGAAAACAAAGGGCAAAGAAGGAACATTGATGGGTTTTAGTCAGTAGAAGTCTGACACTCCCTTCCACTCCGCCCAGAGCGGGAGAGGTCATTTGATGATTTCCCATCCAAAAAAAAAACAGGCGGTAAATCTTGTCACGGGAACATACTTTCGAGGTCTTTCTTTCTCTATCCTGTGGTTAGTGCCTAACCTGGTTTCGATATTTATGCAGCCCAAGAGCATCTGACTTGGCTTTACATGCCGTCCAGAAATATCTCTCAGGTATGCTGGTTTCCTCACGATGTTTTCCTTCATCGAAGCAAGTGGTCAAAAAACAGAGGAGAAAAATCATTGGGTTCGAACTTGGCAGTCCGACGGTCACACCACTAGGCTATCACCGCTTATTACTTTTGAGATAAAAAGAGATATATATAATAATATTTACTCTGGTCATGGTCTATCCATGTGGCAAAGCTCATCGAAATGCTTTCAGCCGTTTAGGTCTGAAAAACTACCAGAATGACAGTCTTGAAAAATTAACAGGCAGAGAGACACAGTCATTACAATATTAGTATGGAGTATGAATCGCCAGCTTTCAATCCGAGAATCGAAATCTGCCCCCGTAGCATGACCACCTAGACAAGGATTTCTTTGACGGAAGAATCGACAAAATGACAGATAGTGCAAAGAAATCTGTCATTGTGTCGACACAATCTGTCATTTTGTCGATTCTTCCGTCAAAGAAATCCTTGTCTACGGTGGTCATGCTACGGGGGCTGGTGGCATACCATGACGTCTTAAAGCAGGAGTAATTCCAGTGTAGGAAAGAGATGGCGCTAGACGACCTGTATAGCTCTCCTAACTTAAACGACAGGACCCAGGACTTCCCGCTATGTGCTACTCTTGACCACAACTCTTGTTCAAAATTAATAATAAGACTTTTTCAAGACAACATAATTTATTGAACTTCTTTAAAATATACATTGTACGAGTCCTCAAGGTCGAACAGACAAGCCATCAATTAGTTTAAGTGATAGCATGAATCTTGAATAACTAATGTAAGTGTCGGGTACACGAGACAGTCAAAGGCACGCCTCTATACCAAAGATTTGAATCGTTAGATCCGCCTTACCGCGTTGAAAGATGGCTACGTTTGTTTCGTTGACAATGACAGTTGAATAGTATAGTCTTGCTTATTTATACTGTAAATCGTTTCAATGATTCCTTGTGGAATGTATGAGCTCAGTCTTATCATTGTGGACATTTTTTCGCAAGACATAAGAATGGTGCGGGCACATCTAACGATTTGGATCCTAGCAATTGTTTGACTTAATGGCAAATGTTACGAACTCCTGTCTGTGTAATTATAATAATTAAACAGACAGACAGACATATTATTCTTTTAAATAAAGTTGAAAGAATTTACATAAATGCAAAAAAAGATCATAATTGCTAGCAGAGACTCAAATGGATGCTATTAACTGGCAAAGCCTTTTCTCTATTCAGTACAGATAGACATGTAATACTGAATACCATATGGAAACATATTTCTACTCGAAACAAGACATGGTAATAATAAACATATAACTTCGCATACTATTGTTACACATTTAAATGCACTATTGTGCTAACTGAGACAGAAAATTACTTTGTTGTTTTAAATAAGTCCTAACTACAAACAGATGAGTTCCTGAGGAGTTCGTTGCGCTTCTTCTTCCACTTTTTGGGTGGAGAATGCATCATCACCTTCTTGCCATCAAAAATAACTACATCAAAAGTAACTCCTACTAATATGGAGGGAAGAAGGAAATAGATTTTTCCTACTCCTCCGCTATTCTTTTCTGATTTATTTCGTTGCGGGATCCAAGACAGTTAAATTGTTTCAAAGTTTTTTGTAAAATGGAGCACACTGAATAGTTTGTCTCCGAAAAGCCATTTTCTTCTAAGTTTTAAGTGTCGTTTTGATTATAAGCTGTTATTTAGTTTGCAACGTTTGTATGTTTGTTTAGGTCAAATCTTGCCACTGAATTTTAAAAAATTATCCCCAAACGATTGAGCTGAATTTTTGCATACACGTTTAGTTTAGCTAAGTGACGTCATTCAAAAGCAATATACTAACATAATAATTGTTATTTTTTATGCACCCCCGTGGTATGGGTATAGGTGTGACGTAATTTTTTTTTTAGCAAACGAAAATAAATGACGTCACACCTATATTTAAAAAAAAGTCAATTTGTCATTCTTTTAGTTTTTTATTTTCAAAAAGTTTTTTTACTATAAGCTTGATTAGGTTTGAAATTGCCTGTGTTTAGTATTACTATAGTCAAACATACCACACCAAGTAATATGGCTTGAAAACTGAGAACTTATTTAAAAAAAAAAATATGGTACAGTGCAAGTATTAAAAAACATGATATCTCTGGAACGACATTGCAACTGCATTTAAATTTTTTCATACTGCTCCATGCATTTTTTTCGTAAAAAAATTAAATGTGCTCAGCTTCAAGTCAAATTACTTGGTAAAAACAAAACTAGATTTTCTTCAGAATAATTCACACCAATTTATTATTTCAGTAACTATTTTAAATACAATTAAATTTTTTTTAAATAAAAAAAGTAATATTTTTTTTTTTTTGTGCTCGGCTCGTCGAACACCGCACTAACAAACGTTTAGTTCTATTCTCTGTGCCATGCAAATCACGTTTGCCTGACATCGAACAAGATTGTTGGTAAATGCCGCATTTGAACAAATTAGACAAATCACTAGTCATTTGGGATGCATGTCCACTATGTCTAATTGATTGAGTGAACACTTTGAATACGTTATTATGCTTGTTAAGCCGTACGTAGAAACGTTTTTATGTTGGTTTGGACATTCGTAACTAGTTTGGATTATTTTTGACTTATTTATAAGTAGGTAATTTATTTAAAATTATAGGTATATTATGATGGATGAAATGGCGGCAGGTCACAGGAACAATATGCGATTCCTGCATTGCTCTTAAACTCAAGGGGAACATTTATAAAATCCATCCATGAGGATTATCCACCTCAAAACAAAAAAAAAACTGGTCTCGGGTTCGGTTCCCGAGTCGGCCAAATTGTTAATTGTTTTTTACATCAGAAATTTCTCAGTAGCAGCCACAGAGTCTGGATGTGTGCCCAGTTGATGGCAATAGGCTCACCCCCTATTAAATTGGACTTAAACAAAACTGGCGAAATGTGGGTGTACTATTAGGTACACCTCTGCCTAACCCTTCGGGGATTACAGGCGTGATGTTATATCGCAGTCGTGGTCACGACTGCGATTTCCGATAAGAATAGTTTTTTTTTTTTCTTAAACTGAACCTGTGGTCGCAACCTCTACTCTTAAGCAAATGATTTGGGGTTCAATTCCCTGGAATATCAAGTCGGGAAAAGTGTTCCTCACCTACCTTTCTTCGGATATTACAAAAGTAACGCTATGTTATGTATTTTAAACTTATACTGTCACTAACGGGATATCTTCCGTGATTCTTCATTATTCTGAGCTCCCGATATTTCGACGCTGTTGCAAGCTCCACATAATGTTATGTTATGTATTTTAAACTTATAGGTACTGTCACTAACGGGATATCTTCCGTGATTGTTCATTATTTTGAGCTCCCGATATTTCGACGCTTTTGCAAGCTCCACATAATGTTATGTTATTTATTTTAAACTTATAGGTACTGTCACTAACGGGATATCTTCCGTGATTCTTCATTATTCTGAGCTCCCGATATTTCGACGCTTTTGCAAGCTCCACATAATGTTATGTTATGTATTTTAAACTTATAGGTACTGTCACTAACGGGATATCTTCCGTGATTGTTCATTATTTTGAGCTCCCGATATTTCGACGCTTTTGCAAGCTCCACATAATGTTATGTTATGTATTTTAAACTTATAGGTACTGTCACTAACGGGATATCTTCCGTGATTGTTCATTATTTTGAGCTCCCGATATTTCGACGCTTTTGCAAGCTCCACATAATGTTATGTTATTTATTTTAAACTTATAGGTACTGTCACTAACGGGATATCTTCCGTGATTGTTCATTATTTTGAGCTCCCGATATTTCGACGTTTTTGCAAGCTCCACATAATGTTATGCAAGCGCCATGTTCGCGAACCCGCGAAAAATGGAAACGGAAGATATCCCGTAAGTGACAGTATAAGTTTAGTTGTAAACCGTGAAAGCTTAAAACAGTGTTATGTATTTTGTTGGTAGGTGAGCGGCGCCAAATGGCAGTATGCAGCTCGAGCAGCTGTCATGACAATGATGGGCTCTTTCGGAGGCGGCTGCTTCGGTTTGCTGTGAGTTTTAGTTTTAAACTAAGTCAAACGGCCTGTAATAATAATAGAGCGGGTGCAGCACCTTCCGATGCGTTCACTTATCTGCATTAGTTCACCAAGTGAGTCTAAATTGTATGAATGAACTAAATACATCATGACTTAATTATGTATATCTGTCACCGTAAAATTGTAAATACCGTTAGATTCTATTCTATCTCGCGAGATTGTAAACTGTCGCAAGATTGTAAACCGTAACATACTGCTTACAATTTAACGCTTTATTTTTCGGTAGATTATAATCAATCGAAGTGAAACTGTTAAATCACAATCTGTCGCGCGTTAAATTGTCAACTGTCCGAAGGCTGTCCCTGATTGGTCGGTCTTACAGTAGGTAGGCTACGGCCAACGTTCGGTGACTAACACTAACTTATTTATCATTCAACACGTTTGCTTGTCATTGAACAAGATCGGTAAACGCTGCATTCCAACAAATTAGACAAATCACTTGTAAATTCCGGAAGCATGTCCACTCTGTTTAATTGATTGAGTGAATACTTTGAATACGTTAATACGCTCATTATGTTATATCCAAAGCTGTGTGCTAATAATTGAGCAAGCTTAGTGGAGCTGAAGATGTTTCCCTTGAATATATTTCTAGCCAGTGAACATGGTCCCTCTTCTTACATTTCTATTAATTTAATTTCAGCTTCACGCTAATTAAGAACAAAGGCAAAGCAGAAGTTATGGAACTTATTAACAGCATCCTTGGATCACTCGTGTCAATTACAGGTAATTTTTATTCTTATTTATTCAGTTTGGTCTAATCTTTCCAATTTACTTTAGTTGATCAGTAAAATGATTATAAGTTATTTTTCTTTTGCCTGATTATGTTTTCTACTATTTTAGTAGGTCATTAAATTGGCAACATTTTGTTTCGAGTTTTCTGACAGACGAGACAGTGTTGTCAAACAATTGTGTTGTGTTGTTAAACTTCCCCTAAATAAGGGAGAATTGTTTTTTTTTTGTATACTCAAATTAAATAATAAAGAACTCTTTTGGGGCTCGAATGATTACAGCACCCGGGGACAGTTAATAAAAACATTTGTAAAATCGATTTATGAAATAGCACAAGATGGCGGCCTTAGTTCCTATTTTGGAGTCGCACTAAATGATCCTTGTGCGGCTAGAACTTGTTGTTGGTTTGTCATATTAGAGTTATAATTTTGTCCTCAGCTGGATGTTTCCTCTACCGCGCCTGGGAGTCCTTGCTGATCGGTTTCATCGGCGCCGCTATAGCGTCTGGCGCGTCACCACTTTTCGATATGATGGGCGTGGATGATCCTGTTGGCGCCTCTGCTGTGCATGGAGCGTGTGGGCTATGGGGTAAGTTATCATTGTTAAGTAAAAGCGCCTGCTAATTCGAGGAGTTTGGGTTAATTTTGGATGTATTGTGATGTTGGTTTGTTTTTCCAAAAATGAAGGCATTAGTTGCTTAGTTGCTCCGCTATGTTACGAGTACTTTATTTAAATATTAGGAGTTAAATTATAAGATTGCCGATTTATATTGACGATTTCGTTAAAAGTGATATTTCCATACTAACGTTATTTTTTATTTTTCTTGGAAACGTCTGAACCATGTATGATGCAATTGCAAACTATAGTTAGAGTGGAAAAGCTGCGCTGCACTGTGTATCTTAAATTCTCAAAACACAGTCTATGAGACTATGACAAAAATATACCTACTTGAAGTAGTGAAACCGACGGCACATTGAAACAGGTATTTTGACACATTACCCTATGAGGTAATATGCAACTACTAGTACAGTTTTAATTAATCCAATAAAAATGGAATTAGGAAAAAATATAACTATACGTCAAAGTCATAAACAGAACAAAATGTGAGAAAAAAACGGCAATTTCATAGTTAAAGACCTATTATTATAACATTACCTTTTATTACAGGCGTATTAGCAGTGGGACTTTTTGCTGACAACCCAATTCCAATGGAAACTACTAACGGCCGCTCCGGACTGTTCAAAGGTAAAGTTGGCATTATTCTTGCATTTTTTACCGAGTTCAAAAAGGAGAATTCGGATGTTTATTATGTTTTTTGTATGTTCGGGCATAACTCCGTAATATACAGGTGTAAACAGACCCTTCACATAGCCGTCAACCAAGCATTCTGTACATCAAACTAAGTAACTTTACGCAACAATTATTGCTGGGAAACGACTATTTTTTTTTGGGGTGAAAATTCACGTTTTACGGTAGGACTCCATGGAAATCACTCAAACCATTGTGCTGATGGATGGATTGAATAGTACGGGGATCGTGGAGGTGCTTAAAGTAAAAATCTTACATTAAAAACATGTATTTACTAAAAAAAACTTGTGATAAAATTGGAACTTTGACCCTCAATATCTCCGTAACTACCATGATGTACTTTTTTCCTTTCCTTTTAGAGAACAATACGAGAAATCAATAGCTAGATTTACTTTTTTCCTTTCGCCAGAAATGAAACCTAGGTTATATTAACATATAATCAAAAAAAGAAATTAAATAATCTGGAAAATCTAATATCTAAAATTTCATACCCAGCAGTTTAGACTGTACGTTGTGCTAAATAATGTGTATTTACTAACATGTAATGTAATCATGTCCTCCCCAGGTGGCGGCTGGTACCTGCTCGGCGTCCAGTCCCTGACGGGCCTCTGTCTCATGACGTGGGGCATCCTGGTCACCATCACGCTGCTCTGGATCATCGACAAGATCATGCCGATACGCATGGACCCCTACACTGAGCTGCTCGGCGCTGACATTACTGAGCATAGAATTAGACATGGACAGGTAACACGAAAATTTAGATTACGTACTATGAAATCTGAAGACGAAAGTTTATGACCATTGTGTATTGCCAGTGATTACATACAGAACCGACACGTGGTCGCTTATAATGGGCCTCATCAGAAGGCTTAAAATCACTCAAAGGGCAATGGAGAGAGCTATGCTCGGAGTTTCTTTGCGTGGTCAAATCAAAAATGAGGACATCCGCAAGAGAACCAAGATTACCGACGTAGCCCGAAGAATAGCCAAACTTAAGTGGCAGTGCGCAGGGCACATTGCTCGCAAAACGGATGGTCGATGGGGCCGAAAAGTTCTGGAGTGGCGACCGCGAACCGGATGAAGCTGCGTTGGAAGGCCTCCCACTAGGTGGACCGATGACCTGGTGAAAGTGCAGGGATCCGCTGGATGCGAGTCGCACGGGACCGGTCAATGTGGCGACACTTGCGGCAGGCCTATGTCCAGCAGTGGAAGTCTTTCGGCTGAAATGATGATGATGATGACTATGAAATCTGTTTTTTTTAGCCCAGAGCACACGCTAGCCTAAGAGTAAACGAGTGCGCATAGAGTAACTAGCACTTCACTCGAGCTAAGTACAATAGTGTTTCATACGAAAATGAATATAAAGGGTGTAAAAATAGCCTTAACGAAGCCGAAAGCCACTTGTTCTCCCCGTTATTGCAATTTTTCTTTTTTACCGGACCATACCTGGGAACCTTCTAGTTATAGAGATATTGGAAGTCAAAGTTTTTTTTTTTAAACTTTTTTTTACGGTAATAACTTTACTTTGATTACATCCACGACTCTTTTACTATTCAAAGCACAATGTTTTGAGTGTGCGACATTTAGTTTTACCGTAAAAAGTGATTTTTCAACCAAAAAAAAAAGTCCTTTCACAGCAATAATTTTTGCGTCGGGTTGACGGCTTCGTGAAGGGTCCGTTTACACCCTGTATAATAATAAAAATATTATGTGGTTAATGTGCAAAAAATCACATGCGACTGTGATCGAGGTCGAGAGTATCATTAAAGTGTGAACATTACATCCACACATATAAGGTTCATGTTTATTTGAAATGCTACTATACTCAGCTTGTAGAAAGTCGAAGTTTGCTTCATATATCAGCCTAAGACATCATGGTCGAGTAGCCAATCTCTCAGCTCTTGTCCAGTGCCAGCAGATGTTGAAGAATTTGTCATAACTCATCCTTTTCCGTCCACAGGTTGGCATATCCCGCGCCGTCTCAGCCCTCCGCCCGTTCCACCGCTCCACCAGTATCGAACAAATGGCCACCGTCGGCATGAACACCGGCCACGGCTTTATCGTGGACAAGCTGCACGAGGCTAGTACCCATTTATGATGTGTAGGTATCACTGTTAAACGCAGAAACTACTGAACACCACCTGCTGCGATCCTAACATACTCCTTTTGTTTCGTCCACGGTTATATCTGGGCTCTACACGCACGCCAGTTACGCCAGTCATTATTTCAGCCGAAAGACGACCACTGCTAGACATAGGCCTTCCCCAAATGTCGCCACATTGACCGGTCCCGTGAGACTCGCATCCAGCGAATCCCCGCAACCTTCACCAGGTCATCGGTCCACCTAGTGGGAGGCCTTCCAACGCAACGTCTTCCAGTTCGGCCCCATCGGCCATCCGTTCTGAGAGAAATGTGGCCTGCCCACTGCCACTTAAGTTTGGCAATTTTTCGGGCTACGTCGGTAACCTTGGTTCTCTTGCGGATGTCCTCATATCTGATTGGATCACGCAAGGAAACTCCGAGCATAGCCCTCTCCATCGCCCTTTGGGTAACTTTAAGCCTACTGATGAGGCCTGTTGTGAGCGACTACGTTTCGGTCCCGTATGTAATCACTGGCAACACACACTGATTTTCTTTTTGACTTTCGTCTTGAGACACTGCGGTAAGTTGGACGAAACTTCCCGAACGCTGCCCAGTTGAATCAGATTCGACGATTGACCTTTTTTTCGAAGTTAGACCTACCTAACTGAACTGTTTGTCCCAGGTAGACATAATCGTCTACAACTTCGAGTTACGAGTGCTATGCACTGAAAGAACCCCAAGAAAAGGGTCGATATGTCCTTCTAGTCTAGGGCATACCCCCTCCTGGCGTTTCCAATCACATTATCAGCCTTTTGTAAGTCGCCTTTCACGCATCCTCTCAACATGTTTTATTTTTTATATAAGCACTTCAATTTAAAGATGGTTTAAGCCAATCAACCAAAAAAGAATAGACTAACATGAATCATAAGATCCTTGTCCTGCACTAATCTCATTTATTTGAGATCGGTGCAACATGCATGTGTGCGTCCACTGGCGACACATTAAACACAAAAACATGTTATCTTGAAATAAAAGATAAAAACAGAGTATTCAAAATGTTTTATGCGAATGTTTCGCCAGTGGGAACGCAGTTACATACGGGGTGGAAGGGACACCGACGCGAAAACGTCTACCATGTATTCAGTACATCATTGTGAGCCCCCAAAATCAGCTGTTGCCTACAAAAGTGCAATACCTACATGTTAAAATGTATGGAACAGCTGATTTTTTTTAAATAACCGACGACAAATTTCTTTCTAAGGGACCTCAGAATGATGTACTGAACACGTGGTAACCGTTTTCGCGTCGGTGTCCCCTTCCACCCTGTATAACTACACTACATCTCTATTACCCGTCATGCCAGGTCACTCACAACAAACTACCCTTGTTACAGGCAAATAAAAAGAAAGGCGTCTTCCAAATGTTCAACAACAAAGCATTTGTGAGCGACGACGAGCCGTCAGCAGCATCGTTCAACAACCAGGGATTTTTACACAAGCGACCTGGCAACCCAGGGAATGACCCCCATAAAAATCTAGACTCTATGGTCCACGAAATCAATGATGCCACACTGGTGAATAAAGAAATAAGCAATGTTGTTCATGTTATCCCGGAAGGAATTAAAGGGAAAAGGTATAAGGATTTGACGCCTAAAGAATTAGAGGAATTGGGCAGAATAAGCGCGAGTCAAGATCGATTTAGGTATAGGTTTCATGAAGATGATTATAGAAATGATATTGAAAGGAGTGCTTTAAGTTCTAATAATAGGTGGTTAGATTAAAAAAATATCTCTTTTTTACATACGTACGTGAAGCTTGAAAGCTAATTTTTTTGGCAGTCGTGTTAAATGGTATGGTTTTTTTCTCGTCCTTGTAACATTTATTTTTGGGTAGCCCGCGAAATTCTAATTTTCTTATGTTTTTTGCAATTTGACGGTCAGTGTCAGGCATTTGTGGAACAATATATAATTCGCGGCCGTAAAACATATACTTTTTCATGAAAAAAAACATTCAATGGGATTAATTAAACTTGGAGGGTTGTATTAATGATTATTACTCAGTAAAGCCATATTTGTTAGGGTCGCAAATCATATTTTAATCAACATACAACCTGACACTGACCTGCAAATTGCAAAAAACGTAAGTCAAATTGAATTTCGGGGGTACTCTGGCGATTCTCCCTTAATGTGAAAGCGCCAGGCCGTAGCCCGCGAAAATCAAATTTTTCAATTAATTTTGACCGTTAGAGCCTGTGCACACTGTACGTTACGGCGCCGGCGCAGCATGATTTCGCCGTATTGGTGGGCACACTAACGGTGCGGCGTCGCAGCGCGGGCTTCGCGGTCTACGCTGGCGCTTACCCCTTAAAGCCGCGTTGACACGATCAGAGTATGGACCGAACGGACTCGGATACCTACTCGGACGCAACTGGTATTATGGCAACCCATAATCCGAGCGCACGGATGGTTTGGTATGGTTGAGTTGCACGTACAGGCAGTGTAGTCAAAAGATTTTGTAGGGTATTAGTGTTTAGTGATTTTGCTTAATTTTGATATGGCATAAAGTTTCAGTGGTGCCGAGTGTTACAAAATATAGTAGTATTGTGTACACTTAACTAGCAACACAGTTAAGAGTTGGCAACACCATACCTCTGCCACTAACCGTAGTGCATACGAGACAGCTAAAACTCGACCATTCCATCACTGGCAGCCGACTCGAGAAGTTCTTAGCAAAACCTCGGCCTGATTGACCGTTGGTCGTTGAAAGTTTAAAATATTGTTGAATACCGAGAAATATTATAATTTACTGTAGGTATACGAATTTGTGATGTGATGTGATTTGATTCAGATTGTTTAAATTGATAAAGTGACTTAAAAAATAATATTATCCTGAAAGTGCCGTTTTTCTGAGTTGGCCAACACGAGTTAATTTTAAATATTAGGTAGGTGCACGTTTCCAGTATAAAATGGCCTCGCTTTGTATAGATTTCCCGTACGATGAGAGATCCGCATTAACTGGTTTTGTATGGCTTGATTGGTCGCCGTACGTACTATTAAATAGTACATAGGTATTTTTGTTTTGACTTACCAATTTCTTCTATACAAATTTGTTCGGTCTTTGAGAACTTGTATCTGTACATTCATTTTATATAAATATATACGGCACTAATCACTATTAAGAAAAACACATTTTTTTCAATGTTTGTCTATCTGTCCGTCTGTTTGACCGATTTTGACGGGACTTTTACTGGCAGATAGCCAATGTTATAAGGTCTAATATATGCTACTTTTATGTTGCGAAAATATTTAGGATCCGTGCAAAAAAAATGGTAACAAAATCCGATTAAAAAGTAATATTTTTTTGAAATAATTTCACGCGTACGAAGGCTGCAGGAATCAGCTAGTAGGTAAATATAGTTATTGACTGATTTTTGTTTTGACTAACTAGAATCTAGTAAGTGAAACTAATTACTATTGACAAACCGCTTTAATGAGTCCTCCGCCTTGCCCATCAAAGGCACATTAAGCGTCCACAACACTTTAAAATACTAATTGAACCAATACGTGATCAAACTTCAGAATATTCCATTTAAATTGATACCTTCGCGAGGACTCATTAAACCAGTCGGTCGGGAAGGTGTGGTATGAGTTAAGAAATCAGATACTCGACTATTTCTTAACACAGTATGGCCCATCTTACGTTTCAAATCTAATATTAAGTTCGAACTCACCAAGTTCTAGTTAACATTGATTTATTTGGCTTGAGTAATTTATTTAGATTTAAGTAAAATGTATTACATTAAATTTGTAGGTACTACCGCGCACCTCACTGACGGTAGTACTTACCATTGTGTTTGACACATCTGCATTAACCGATTTAAAGCTTTGTGTTGTTATTTAGTCATTAGATATTTTAATATTAGAATAGTGAATGATCAATAAAATTAAAGTACAAATTCGTTTTAATAAGTTTTATTGATTTAAAACCTTCCTTCCTTCCTTCTTCTTCCTTCCAAATTGTGGAGTTATAAATAAAAATAAAAAATGGTTTTACTTCACTTTTGTAAAAAATATAATAGTATAATTGAAAAAACTAAAATATAATAAACAATATTGAAAAGAGAAAAAATGATAAATATTTTTAGTTTAGTGCACTGTAAATTTAATTTTCAAATTTTACACTCAAAACAGTTATTCAAATAACACCATATTCCTTTTCCATTTGAATCCATACCACTGGTTTAAGGTGGAAGCGCCAAGGTAGCCGGCGAAATTCAAATTTTCTTACGTTTTTTGCAATTTGCTGGTCGTCGTAAGAAAATTTGAATATCGCGGGCTACAGGCGGCAATGCTGCCATCTATGAGAGTGCTCTGATAGAGTTACGTATGAACCAGCCTCGTCACCGCGGTCTGCTATAGCGATTGGTCGGCGTTGCCGATGCGGTATGTGGACTTGCGCTCGGCTCCGGAATAGTATATTGAATTCTATCCGAAACCTCACATAAAATATCAATATTTTATATACAATTACCCGCCAGATGTTATTATTATTATTAAATCTTTTATTTCAGACAACATGGCCCATAGTGTTTAGTACATTCAATTGCTTAAAACTATGTTAGTAAACACGTTTATAACTACAATTTTAAACATGATTTTCTTTGGTAAGTTTATCAAGCCCCATGCATGACATGTAGCTTAACAAACCTACTAATTGTCGGCCCATCCAGCCTTTCCGCAAGTACCTTCAAAAAGCCATTCGTGCCTCCCCCCATTATTCGTATTATTGTGGCTACCTTCTTTCGCATTATCGCAAAATAATCATCTGTGTGCGCATTTGCGAACATACCTGATGCACTGCAGACTAAGACCTGATGTACTGTGAGTAAGGAGTTCATAGTTCATTTATTTGTCAGAAACATGAGTATGCACACAAAGCATGCAAGATGTTAAGTACATTGTAGAAAGGATCACAATCATGTTTTACCTTTACGGCGTACAAATACCTATGTATTATAATAACATTTGATCAAATTTAAAATTAATTGTAACTGTTAATTATTAAACATATAAAAAATTTAATTAATTGAACTTCATTTGTCAACGATTGCAATAAATTACATTGGAATATAATATAGGTACAGCATAAGCATTTCAAATATCAATTAAACAAAATTAGAAGATCTATTATTAAAAAAATATATATATTAATTCAGATGTCAAAATAAGATAAAAATCTATCAACAGTCAACAGAACCAAACATCGCCCCCATATTATAATTAGCATGTTTTGTCCATTAGAAACTCAGCAATACTATAGAAACATTTGGCTGCTAAATACTCTTTTAGAGAGGAGGAAACCCAAACAACATCCTGAAGGTATTGTTATATTGGATGCGTAAGGTGTTGTCCGATTTTTCGGTATGATGAGCCTACAGGCTGCTAGTGTAAAATGTTTGGCAGTATGCTTTGAAAAGTGTAATTTTCACTAGTACTGAACAACCAGCAAACCTACGAGCCAGCATATTTTCCCTCACCGCCAACGCCCTACGCTCCCTTTCCATATCCGAGTCGTCTTTTAAGTCCTCAGTAACAATATGACCCAAATATTTGAATTGGGTTACTCTCTGTAAATCTAAACAATTAACTTTTATGGAAGGAACACATGTGGGACTCTGATTTCTACTTCTGAACACCAATACTTCACTTTTCTTCGGATTGTATTTCAGTCCATGCTTCACAGCGTCCATTTCAGATATAGAAAGTAACTTTCTTAAACCACATATTGAAGGGCTCAGCAGCACCATGTCATCAGCATAAGTTAAGTTATTTATATTCCATCTATGTGACAGCCAACATGTGTGCTGCTGAGCTCCACAAGAAGATCATTGATATACATATTAAAAAGCCTCGGGGAAGTGAGACCTCCCTGCCTAACACCGCACTCTAGTTTATTAGGGTCTGACAGCGCATACGACCACTTTACATAATTTCTTTATTTCTCATACCATAACGCTAATAAGGACACTAATGACGCAGGAACGCCTAACTCCCGAAGCTTTCCCCACAACACTTTATACGAAACCATATCGAATGCTTTTGTAAGGTCCAGGAAACAAGCATACACAGGAGTTTTCCTATCCGTATAATACTTAACAGTGTGCTTTAATGCAAAAATTGCGCTCTCAGTTCATAATCCAGCACGAAAACCGAACTGTGAGTTCTGTAGCTTTGTGTACTCACAGAGGCGACGGTCGAGCACACTGTCGAATACTTTAGCTATCACCGTTGCCAGTGAGATAGGCCTGTAGTTTCTCTTGTCTGCTATATCTCCTGTCCTGTTCTTAACAATAGGTACCACAACTGTGCCCAGTAATTCCTGTGGTAAATAAGAGTGACTTAAACATAGATTAAAGAACAAAGTCAACACTCTTGGCAGATGTACACCCGCATTTTGAAGGTGCTCGATGCTGAGCCCGTCATGAACCGGGGATTTACCCCATTTCATACATTTAATTACAGATTTTAGTTCCTCACACGAAAATCGGAGTGGCAAATCTGCCTGACAAGACTCAGCATCGTTCACCCTTTGCACTGCCTCAAGAGGCGAACTAACTTTAAAATGTTCCTTAAAATTTACTATGTCAGTGAAATCACTCGTACCCTCCACAGTAACCGGACGACTTGTGACAATATTAAGTTTTTTAGTACCTTTCCAAAACGATGAGAAACACTTCCCAGAATGAAAGGAGCCAAAATATCCATTTCTATTTTATCTTGCTTCTTAATGCACCACTTTAATTTAGATTTAAATATTTTACGACTTAATCTCATTTCTTCAAAAATAAGCCCACTGCTGGGCTCACCATGCCACAACCATATATTTAATTTTTCTCTGGCTTTTGTGTGAAATTCTTTAACATGTTTGTTCCATCCCTAACATTCTATTTTTCGATAAAAACTTACATCGGCTCTGCTGCTACTGGCAGCATCGCTTAACAGACTTCCAATTTTTCTATACATTTCATCCAACAAAACTTTATGTTGAGAACTATCACAATATTTATCCGCGCATGTTTGAAAATCTACAGGAAAATTTTAGTTCTTTAACTCGTAGTTGAATATTTTCTAATTTCCTGAATATTTCGGTTTCCCCAGCGAATCCCATCGTAACAAATACACGTGTTTTCTTAGGACAGATTTTGGCTCTAATAACAGAAATATCGCACTCCACTTTTAAAGGGAAGTGATCTGACCAATAGGAATCAAGAATAACCTCTACGTTTGCAATTGTTTTTGCTGCCGACTGAGTAACAATACAGTGGTCCAACCAACGCTTACACCCATGCGAGTCACTGATGAACGTATAAGTTGGTGATAATAGCATAAGCATAATCAGCCTATAATGTTCCCACTGCTAAGACTCAGGCCTGCTCTCTATGAGAAGTAATGGGCTATAATCCACCACGCAGGGCCATTGCGGGTTGGTGATAATATGCCGAGATAATCCGTGTCTCCACAGACAATGGCCCATCTTGCATTTTCCTACCACCTGCGCACTTGACGATCCTATGACTGCTACAGCGAGCGGAGTTCGCATAGCTGAATTTTGGGCCAAACATATTTAATTAAAAATTTGCCATCGACACGCTAAGAAGATCCATGTCCGCACATAGTAATTGTTACTCAGAACATAAATTAACAAGTTCCTTACAAAATGACTCACCTGGGTGCACGTTGAAGTCGCCCAACACAAACACTGACTCACAATCATTACTACTTTGCATTATAGAATACATTTCACTGAGACAATGGGTCAGTGGGTCGTCTTAGGGGCGGATTTGTAGCAGTTGGAGTATACGCTTAGGGGCACTATGAGCAGCAACGAAAACAAAAAAAAAAAATATGGGCCTTAGAAAAAAGTTTAATTTCGTTTTAGAAAAGGCCCATTGTTCGGAAACGGTGGGTCGGAGGACCATGCATCTCAGAAACTAAATGGTTTTTATGGTGTAGGTCAACCCAAGTTGGTGTAGGTCTGCAATAAAATTGGGAAATTTCAAAAAAAAAAGTCCGAATTTTTTTCTAAGTCCTCGCTCCATAGCGACCCTAAGGCTACACTCCAACCAGACAATGCGTAAAATACGGTAGGTTTTCACTACAGTCCGTAGGCATGTACATATTTCTAACCATAAAACATGTGTTGCTTACTACAACTTTACTGCACAAATCCGATCACGTTCTCTTTGCACAACTGATACGGAATTAAATGAACTTTTTCGCCACAATATAGCAAGACCTCCGTATGGTCTACCTTTAAAAATACCCGTAGAAGCTCTGCTGAAGATTTCGCAGTGTAACTGAAATCTTGATCGACAATCTCAAAAAAAGACAAGTCATGTGGGTATAACCAAGTTTCTTGTAATAAAACAATATCAGCTGTCTTACACAGTGAACATACACAGTTAACAGATTTCTTCACATTTTACATTCAATATATTCATTTTTGAAGAACTATCCATTATTTATTTATGCATTCAAAAGTCCAAACTCAAGGTCTGCCAACGTGCAATGGAACGCAGCATTCTAGGCGTCAAACTCACCGACCATGTACGCAACACCACACTGCGCTCCAAAACACAAATGACTAACGTTGCTCAAAAAGCCGCTAAGCTGAAGTGAGACTGGACTGGCCACGTCTGCCGCATGCCCAATGAGCTGTGGGCCAAAATAACCACTTTCTGGAGCCCTGACACAGCCAGAAGGCGTCGCGGCAGACCTCGCAGAAGATGGCGGGACGAACTTGACAAAACAAACGACTGGCTCACATTAGCCCTGGGTCGTAGCAACTGGAAGTCATGGGGAGAGGCCTTTGCCCAGCAGTGGGATGGCGCAGGCTAGCAGTATCAGTATCAGTATCCATTATTTAGGTTTTTTCTTATAACTTCTGGCGGAATTTTATTTCCGTCTTCTTGCCTGTTCTGGAAATGAATAAAGCGTCTAAATGTGATGCCGTTGGGCCACAGCTGATCATCCAAAAGCATGCCTAGTTAACTTTTTTTTATCATATGTATGTATCATACGAATTACAAATTACTAGCGATCCGCCCCGGCTTCGCACGGGTGCAATGTAGAATGTGTGTTACTGCTAAAGATGGGTGTGAACATAAACTTAAGATTAGCCGGCTAAACTTAACATAACCTAAGCTAAGTTTAGCCGGCTAATCTTAAGTTTATGTTTACACCTACTTTTAGCCGTAACATATACATATAAACCCTCCTCTTGAATCACTCTATCTATTGCTGAAAACTGCATTAAAATCCGTTGTGTAATTTAAAAGATCTGGCCGTACAGACAGCGGGAGCGACTTTGTTTTATACTATGTAAAGATTTGTTGTTAGTAAATTCTTAGACAGTTAGTTAAAACAAATAAAAAATATTTTTAATTAAAACGATTTTTAATACTTAACTACTAAAATAAATAAACTAAACAACTAATTTAGATGCGTTGGCAAGACTGTCCAAATGTGACCATCATAACCGACTTAGTGTTACCAGCACACTGTACAAAAAAATCTCAGAATGATGCCGCAACAAAAATTAAAATTACCCGTATAAAAGTGTTGTCTACATAAAGTCAATGTTGCCACAACAAAAACTCTACGGACAGTATTCAGAAACAAACAGTATTGCCATGCCAAAACAATCAAACAACAGAATTACTGAACCACTGATTAATTTCAGTTGGTAAACTATGAAAGTGTTGCCTTGTCACAAATAGTGTTGCCATGCCAAAACAATCAAACAAATCAAACAACAGAATTACTAAACCAATGATTAATCTCAGTGGGTAAAGCTTTGAAACTCTTAACAGCCTCACTAATATCTTCGTGGGGCACGGCTAGAGTGTACAGTTTATACTCTTTCTGCACTCGACTGGCTGTGGTGTCTGCAGAGCTGTGTATTGAGTCGGTGCTGCGAACTGGCATGATGATTTCTAGTTCTTGTAGGTGTTCGAAGGCTTTTAGGATGACTGGGCGAGGTACTGTTTGTGTGGAGGAGTTTGAATTGGCGAATTTTGTGTATCTGTGGACAAGATTTTTTTGTAGTCGACGTCAAGCTTCATATTCAGCTTCAGGAATTTATTTTTAAGGTTGCAATAATGCAGCCGTGGACGAGAGATGTGTCTGTGTGTATTCTTCGTGCAACCCGTCAGCAGAACAGAAAATTTCTGGGTATGCTCAATCCACCATAGACCTCATCTATCGCTCTCCATCAGGCTAATTGAGGTAGGGAGTAGGCCCATTAGGGTTTTTTTTTAAGGAGTGTGATTCTCGCAGTTCAAATCGTTAAGGTTGCTCAACCGGACTATCCGTGGTGTGGTGACCTCAAATGAATTCAAGGCCCCCAGTAAGGGCTTACAAACTAGGATATACAATTAAATTAAATGAACGCTCGGTAAGGGCACCTCCTGTGGGATTCGGAGCTCGGTTTAGGGCGTCATTGAGAGGAGGGCAGCTATGGACAGGCTTGCTCGAATTATTATTTGGGGTATTAAAAGCTACAGGCTCAGCGGCGCAGGCTTGCTTGCGAACGGTACTGGTTTCCCTACAGCTCTCTTGATGGACGGTGATGGGGCCGTCGTGTTCGATGATGCCTTGGTCGGCGAATCCCCCTATTTTAGTGGGGACATATCGGACGGCCCCATTAAGAAGTTAAATAGCTACTTCCAGCTCTTTAGCAATTCTAGTTTGTTGAATGAAAACAAATTATATCATGTACAGACGCCAGCACATCAAGGTACTACAATCTGTCAAATTTATTTAAAAGATAGTCAACTTTATCAGCAAAACATGAAGTTCAAGGTTGATTGGGAAAATTTTACAGTTTCGGGTAGCTTGATGTGTTGTCGTCTGTACATCAATGTTATTTTATTATATTTTTACTGAGTTGCTGTCATAGTGAAAGTGGGTCATATTCACAGGTGTTAATCCCCAAAAATAACGTTGGTTTAATCATCATCTGCTAAGGCTTTTCCCAACTACGTTGAGGTCGGCTTTCAGTCTAACCGGATGCAGCTAAATACCAGTATTTTACATGGAGCGACTGCCTATCTGAACTCCACAACCCAGTTAGTACTAGGCAATACGATACGCCTTGGTAAGACTGGTTGTCAGACTTTTCGGGCCACTGTCTACCTGTAACGACTGTTAAAGATCTACAAATGACACCCGGGACCAACGGCTCAACGTGCTTTCCGAGGCACGGAGGAAACTCGGTATGTTATGGGTAATCACCCATCCACGGACTTACCTAAGCAAGCCCGGTTTAACCTAAAGATCGAGCGGCTGTTGTTATTTAGCTTAGAGTTCCTCCATCCTGCTCTTTCTATTATTTAAATACAGGGTGTAAACAGACCCTTCACATAGCCGTCAACCAACCATTCTGTACATCAAACTAAGTAACTTTACGCAAAAATTATTGCTAGGTAACGACTTTTTTTTTGGGATGAAAAATCACGTTTTACGGTAGGACTCGATGGAAAGCACTGAAAGCATTGTGCTGATGGATGGATTAAATAGTACGGGGGTCGTGGAGGTGTTTAAAGTAAAAATCTTACATTAAAATATGTATTAAAAAAAAACTTGTGAAAAAGTTGGAACTTTGACCCCCAATATCTCCGTAACTAGAAGGTTCCCAGGTATGGTCTAGAACAAAAACATGATCGCAAACATGGGGAGAACAAGTGCCTTTCGGATATGTTAAGGGTCTATTTACACCCTTTATAGTAATTAATTTCACTCACCTATGTAAGACCATTTCAAAATTCATAGGCTGTCCATCAAATATCTCCATACCATGTTTCATAGCGATTACCAGAGACAATTCGAGTATAGACAAAGATTGCAGAAGCTTCACTCTATGTTCCGGAGCGACGGTTTTGTCTATGATTGATGATAGATCTGATGGGTCTATGAAAGGATTTTCGGTGGATAATCTGGATATTAGCTCGAACTGTAATAATAAAAAATAAAAAAAAACCCCATCGCAACAAAGAAAAGCGAACAAACATTTGAAAAGTCAATAAAATGGCTGAGCCGGTTTTGATAAAACATGTCTAATTTTAATATACACATCATGCCCTTTCATTTGATGCCCCATTTGGGTATATTTGAAAATATTCGATTATTCATCACCACTTTCATCCCCTATATCTAGTAAATGGCTGCAGCGATTTTGATAAAACGAACTAAGAACCACCGCCAAGAAACTATCTTTCAAATAAAAAAAACTGCATCCAAATCGGTTCACTCGTTGAAGAGCTACGGTGCCAGAGACAGACACACACACACAGATTGCGGTCAAACTTATAACACCCCTCTTTTTGCGTCGGGGGTAAATAAAAAAAGAGATAATTTTATTGTGGAAGTCTAAAATTAAAGTAGTTTTAGAGAAGAGAATAATAATCAAAAACACTATGGCTCTTTTTAGTAACACTAAAGGCGCAAACCTATCGCGGTGCACGCTGTGCACGGGCACGCGGCGCATTTTAGCTGCGTGGATTCATTTGTTTGACAACGTGGATCTACGTTTCCACAGCAGTACACGCTACACAACTATGTACAACTGTAGCGTGCGTGGCCCGCCACGCATAGTCGTCCGTTAATATTCGTGTCTAACGTGTACCTCGTGCACAGCGTGCATGGCGTTGAGATATGTGAGCGCCTTATTCGAGCAAGCCACGCGTGTACTAATGACGTCATTTGATGCATAGCGTGTCCGTGGTTTGCAGTGGACACAATCACATACATTTTCTTGCAAAGCGAAGCTTAACACACGTGCGTGGCCCACACGTGCGTGGCCTATCCGTGCGCCACGGTGGGTATGCGAAAAATGTCTTCTGTCCCATACATTTGGGTCGAGTATGTATTGAAATTCAGTATGGGACAGCTGATAATTTTTTCGCAGTTACGATATTGGACCCATGGAGGAAGTTGTTCAGTTTGATGGTCTGCAGCATATCCTTTCATATGACTATACCCTTTCTGTTACACCCTGTATAAAAATCGCAACTCACCAGAACATTCCTAAAAATCTGTTCATTGACAGTATAATAGCAGAACTTCTCTAAACAGTCAGTCAGTTTCTGATCCTGTGCCAAGCTGGCGATGTGCGCGTTCCAGTCTAGGACGAAGTCAGGATCTAGATCCTGTAGGTCTACCCGAGATTGCAGATGTGGTGGCAGGGTGTAGGTGAAGGTAGGGGTGTCTGTTTCCATGTCTTCTGTGGTAGCTGTAAAGAGCAATAAATGAAAATGTTTAAAAAAGAAACAACCTTACATTGAAATGAAGACGAATGAAATGATGAAAAAGATGAATGAAATCACAGCGGGGTTCGCGTGCCTGAGTTTTGGGCTAAACATATTTACACTTTTTGCCATCGATACGCTAAGAAGAAGACTGTAATGAAGACCAGAACATCAGGTTCATCTATCAAAATGGAACGCGTATTATACAAAGTGTCGAGTCCATGCTATTAACAGTTGAAGAGTTCGCTCGCGAGGAGACGATCCTGGCTGCAGCATCAAGTCATGTAAATAACATAAAAATGTATGGTCACCAGAACCAAAAGTGTGTGAAAAATTTCAGCTCAATCGGTTGGGGGGGACAGGTTTAAAATTCAGTTGCAAAATTTGACCTATACATACTAACTATCAAAGTTAGTTAAATAAAAGCCAAAGAAAAATAACATAACATTACATATTTTTTAACTAAGATGGTGTGGCCGCATCACACAACCACAGATGCATTTAGTTTTTTTCTGTCATTCGTTTCCGCGGTGTTTCAATTAAAATTTTATTAAAACTAGTCAGGTATGAATCGAATATTCGTAAAATAAAGCACAATCATAATAGGATTATAATATGAATCACGTTAAACTCTTAAAACGGTCACAGATGCACAATACCAACGTCCAATGAGCCACCGTCAGCGTAAAAGTTCTTCTGACCCATAGTGTTCACATGACATTTGGAGCGTTTTCGCTTATGCACCTATGGTGTGTCATGCGATCCTCGAGTAGGTTAAAGAAACTCCAAGCATAGCTCGCTCCATGCACCACGCTAAGCGACTTCGAAATGTGGATCAACCCGAAGTGTCCACGTATCAGCACCGTATGTCGTGTCGTAGTGTTGGGAATCGCACGCAACACAAACGCAGAGGGCACGCGCAGGCGATGTGGCTGTTGGGAATCGCACCCAACATACACGCAGACAGCACGCGCAGGCGACATTACCGACCTACTCTTCATCGTCATCGGCGAGCGAGCGGAGGTGCGGCGTGGGGAGCCGGCCGGGCCGGCGGACACTCGCTTTCTCGGACACCACCGCGACGGACGACGCTCTCAAACGTTAACAAGATTTTACGTTTGTCCGGGACAGTTGCAAAGTTGTAAATATAAACGGCAATACACCAAGCCTATTTGTTATACAGTCCACTTTTATTTAACCCCAACGAGCAAGACGACATTGGTCCTTCGAGCCGGATAAACATAAAATCTCAGAGCTTGCGAAAAAGAAAAAAAAAATACAATATTACCTGTATTCCTCCGACTCCTTCCCTTCTTTTTAGGGGTAGGCATATTCTTCTCTCTGACGGGCATACTGAGCAGCTGTACCAGCACGTCCCTGTACTTGTAATGTGGCGCCCTCTGTGAGTCGTCCTCGTTGGGGAAGATGAAGAGATGGCGGTGGGAAAAGCGGGATTTGACGCGTTTTTCTAGGAGTTCCATTACGTCTATACGGTTAGTAATACCTGGAAAATTAGTGTTTACAACAAATTACAATAACTTTTCAGATGGGTTACATAAGTTACATTTTTCGTAAGGAATTTCATTACCCGCCAGTATCCGTTCGAGCTAGTGTCTTTCGCGCACGTGTAAAAAAATTATAGATAAAATGTAACCCTTTTATTTCTTGGCAGTCGTTTAAAATTATTAAGTAGAGCAGCCTGCATGACAAAATGAGCGCGATAGCATGATTGTGAGAGAGAGAAGTCTGAAAAAAAATTACGAAATTCCCACTTTCTACCTCGACCGCTAGGCAATCATTTAAGAAATAGTGCAGACATTTCTGTATATTTATTGTCGTGTTATTCAACATTTGCACGTCAATAAAATCGAATTTTAACACAGAAACTGTATTTTTTGAGTGCAAAAAACCGAGAAACGTAATCAGATTAAGAAAATAAACGATTTCTTATCAAAAATAATGAGCCCACTTTGAAGACAAGGATATAAAAGTTTTTATTGGCTCAATAGATTTTTCAATTTAGCCTCTGTTACCTTGTAAGGAGTGCTGAAACAGAACTCAGATTTGACCCTAGCTGGAGGCCTTACATTCAAGATACCCACTGGATAGTCCGGTTAAGCAAAAGCCAGCCTCGTAGGTTGACCTGCGAGATGGCTGTACCCGTGCGGTTGAGAGTATATCATGCTCAGTCAAATGTCTCGCTGATGGTGGCGCGTGTGTCGGATCATTTAGTTCCCTTCAAAATTGTGTGGTCGAATGGTGCTGATCCATGCGTCATGTTCGTGAACGGGCGCTGTCAGTTGTGACTGGTCATCTCTTAGTTGCCAGGGCTTTTTTTTATTTCGTCCTCTGTCCCACTGCTGGGCTAAGGCCTCCCCCATGGCTCTCCAATCCTGCTTACAATTTGCCCTCTCTGACCAATCCGTTAAGAATGAGTCCAGATCGTCACCCCAGCGTTTCTTGGGCCTGCCTCGGTTACGACGGCTACAACGGTTACTTATAATAAATGCTTTGATTTTGAATTTGATGCCATACACAAAAAAAAACAGATTTGCGTTGGACGCGAGAGACAACGCCTGATTTACCCAACAAGAGCTAGTCAAAGCTTCTTACCCAACACACACATCGGAGCCTGCTCGCTATGAGTGATATCAAACAAGTTGTACAGCAGCGTCTGCGCGCGTCCACTGTGACAGAACATGTCGAACTCTTCCAGTATGAACAGCATGCTCTTGCAGCGACGATCAGCCCCACTTTGTAGGCAGCTCAGGAGGAAGGCTAGGTTCTCTGCAAAGGTACCGAAGACACGGTCGCCTACTGCGTTTTCTAGCTGCATCTGGGAATGATTTAAAGAATGTTGAAATTACGATTGTTTACCAAATCAAGCTTCAAGATTAGTGACCATGGACTGACTGGACACGTCCATCAGGCACGTGCATTGAGTGCCTACTTGCCTACTTCATAAGGTTTAATTAAATTATCTTACTTTAATAAGTATGATGAGTGATGACTAGGCGTTGGATATTCAATGTATATTTAGATAATGCTTAAATTCTTTTGTACCAATTTGATTATACTTACTAGTTGTTAATAGACTAATTTTATTTTATAATTTTACTGTCCTAATTAAATTGTGCTATATAAAGTGATGGCCTGAAACACAGGTTTAAATAAACCTAGATCGGGCAGGTCGCTACCAAACATCTGCGTTGAACTATCATTACTTGCAGCTGTTGAATATATTTTAGTAACAGTTTACTTATAAGATTTTAAACTATCATGGTCACTAACATTATTACTTAGACAGGAAACGGGATATCCGTGATCATAGTGCTTGCAACAGCGCCGAAATATCGGGAACTCAACAAAGGCAGTAAACATGGTAAATATCCCGTTACCTGTCTAAGTTTACTTATAAGTACTAAGTATACCATTGTATAAGAAATAATACTACTGTGCCTAAATGTAAACTTTTTGTGATACTTTAAATAAATAAATTATTCTGTTCCAAAAAAAAAAACATTACATCACGCCTGTAACTCCCGAAGGGTTAGGCAGAGGTGTACCATAGTACAGCCACATTTACACACACCTGAAATACAATGTTTTCGCGGCAAAGGGCAGAAAAGTCTGAAAGTAGCTTCTAACAGTATATTTTTTTCCAGACTTCACGGGATAAACAAAAGAAAAAAAAGCAGGCTATATCTCATGATAGGAAATCAGTTGGAATTTTTACAGAATGTGTATATAGGTTGCCGCTATACTACATCATCTTCCTGCCCTTGTCCCATGTTACTTGGGGTCGGCGCAACACGTTTTTTTCTTCCAATGTCCTCTGTCAACCGTCACGCTAACATTTACTTTCATATCATTCCTCACACAATCCATCCATCGTTTCTTTGGTCTTCTTCTCCCTCTCCATCCATCAACGTTTATATTCATCACTCTTTTAGTCACATGCAATTCGTCCCTCCTCATCACATGTCCATACCAAGACAGTGGACAACAGTCGATGTTGCCGCTATACTACAAATAATATAAATAAATTAAAGGGGGCTCCCCTACTGCAATGGTACAGAACTCTTCATGTGCTAGTCCGACTCGCCGGCCGGTTTTTTAATGAGACAAAGATCTATAAAAATTACTTAGCTCATGTTTTGACTTAGACACATTCCCATCTCTGTTCTTGGTTGACAGTTATTCAACAGTAACAGGTATAATGCTATGCCCAAATAAAAACTATTACAATTTAACAGCTTAAGCATAGCATAAGCATAATCAGCCTATAATGTTCCCACTGCTGGGACACAGGCCTTCTCTTTATGAGAGGGATTGGGCTATAATCCACCACGCGGGCCCAGTGCGGGTTGGTAGATGTCACATGTCTTCGAATTTTTGGTTCTAGCTTATTTTTCTATTTAACAGCTTACCTGTGCAGTAATAGACTTGAGAGCAATTTTATCATCATGATGTATCAGGCCGTTGAGTCTCACAATGATGGCATCATTGGATAGGTCCACCTCTTTGCCGATTTGTTGCAGCACTGAGTTTATGAGCTAAAACAAATAGATTTTAAGTGATTATTCTTGACTGCCACATTGAGGTTCGATTCCCAGGTTAGGCAGTAAGTGTTATTGGATTTTTCCACTACCAGTAGCAGCCATGTAGCCTGGATTTGTGCCAGGTTGATGGCTCGCCCCCTAATACAGTATTTTGCAAATTTTTAGTGTTCAAGATACATTCAGGAAATCGGAAAATTATGGAGGTAAATAATAAATAAATAAATGAAAAACCAATTTAAACAAAATTTTTTGGAAGGTCATACTTTCTTTACTTATTATTTGCTAAAATAAGGAAATGCCAGGGACGTGTCTACAGTAGATCTTGATTTTATGAAGAAAAATTGCTCTAGAGGCTTCAGGCAGAAAAAAAGTGGAATACATATTTTGTATGGAGATTGGAGAATCGCAGCTCCTGTTCCCTCTTAAACATAACTAGCGAAATGTGAGTGTACTATCTTTGTTTTTATAGCCTATAAAACAATTGTGTAATTCTATCCATAGAACTTTGTTACTCAGTTTAATAACTAAATTATAAAGTGCATACAGTAGTCTTGCCGCTTCCTCGAGGCCCAATCATCAACGCAGAATGCGATTCACCATGAGAAACAGTTCGTTTGAACAAATCATAAACGTGACTCCTTTCTTGACTGTGCCCGCGAAACGAAACGCTGTCAGCCATTATTCTCAACTTTAAATACTTTCTTATTAGTTTGATTTGCACCGCAAGTTGGTTTTCTGTTTGTAAGCCGCACATTTTGGAGAAATGCAATAACGTAAACAACAGTTTAGAAACTTCGTTCGTTCGCGCCGGCGATCAAGATCAACAAAAACATGTACGGACGGCGGCCGTTGAAGATGTTGCCAGATTTTCGGCTCGTGTTTCCTCCAAACTTAATGTAGCATCGTCCTCAAAAAGATTTTTAAGAAAAACACTCAATAATTAAACCAGATGTTTCACTGAACTTCTTTCAGAATTTTTTTTCCAAAATATGTGACTGCCTAGCAGAGTGTATACATATATACATACGAGCAGCGTGAACTACAGATTTTCGGGAACTAGCAACTCAGTTATTGTTTAAACTAAGTAGGAAATATTTAGTTTGCTTAGATTAAATTCCGATCTTAATTGAGTTTGTAACAATCCTATTACTAATGATATATCGTCAATTTGGGGGGATTTACTCTGATCTCGCAACACTACTTCAAATTGTCAAAATGACAGCAGTACCACTGACAGCTGAATTCGTCGTTTAGTGTTGTTCCACATAAAAATATTTAATGCAGGAAATGAATTAGTCAGCAGACATCTGCAAACTTAACCTTTTTGAATTAGATCATTACAGTAATTTTGTATGAATACATTTTAATCCGTTCCAAAATTTATTTATAAAACTGAACATGTCACTGTCACCATGTTTTATATAATCATGACAGATGTTAAATATCATAGGCCTTCAACGTTCCGCGCATGTGCTACCATTGTCTGTCCGCGCAACCCCAGTGAACGATCGATAAACCAAGAAGTATGTACACAAGAGATCTGCATCTAGAGATATTTCGTTAGACCTGCCTATAAAAACATGACGTTGAATAATTCACATCAATGATATTGCTGCTCAAGTGGGCTTGCCTATTAAAATTAAATATCACTGTTTTTTCTAATCCCAAAATCCCCTCCTCTTTGCAGAATATTAACTTTAATTTTAATGTTCCAGTTATCGCATCGAATTACTTCTTTAATTTAATCATATGAACAAGAAATAATTATATCATTGATATTGATTAGCGGAACTATTTTTGCACAAAATATATCTGACGATTTCAAACCCATTTATATTACCTTGATCTTCGCTATACCTCTCTTTCTATCATTTCCTAAAATAGGTTTCCTATCCCTTTCATGACCTTAAACCCTGCAGATTTCATTGTAGTCCACATGAGACACATTATTACGAGTGGACCTGAATATATAATTTTAAAATCTCCTAAACTATCTTTCTTCGAATCTTAGAATGTAGTCGCGAAGTGTATAAGTGTATCGTTATGTAAATTCAATTTCGTGTTCTCTCTTTCTGAACGTATGACACAGTTCTCATGTCACATAGAATTCAGTGAGGCTGAAAAATTTTGAAAATGTTTAATATGACCTACAAATTATATTTTTATGCATATTTAAATCGTGTTAAAGTTTAGTGATTGTACAAACGAATAACAATGAGTGTTAAACAGTGCATCAGGTTTTGAAATAGTTCAATTATTTATTGCAAATTTCGCACACGACACCAGCCATAATAATCACAATGTAATTTGTATAATATATTTCATACAATTAGAGAACAGCAGTGTGGCACCGCTTTCAGTGTTTTTAACAGTGAAAAGTAATAGGACGCAAAATTGCTTAATGCTTCAAAATTGTAAGTGGTAACGCGTTTTTATGATTGATTTGCATTCTTTTTTAAAAGTAGCATTAGATTTAAAAAATATTAACTTTGAAATCTTAATTTTTAACAATTTAAAAAGCTCATTCACCAAATCACAACAGTGGAACAAAAAAAACTCCAGGTTGTCTAAAAATATATTATCTTGATATTTATTGTACTTATAGCAACCCTTTATCAGGGTAATATAACCATACCGCCAAATCAATACTTTGACTGGTTCGCGCATTTTCTAGTTCAAGGTCCAAACTATCCCATAGCTACTCTTATCAACCTTTTACCATAATTTGAGTGATTCAGAAAATGTAGGTACGGGTTAATTAATTACAAAGTTACGTTGTTCAAAAGGCTTAAATCATTTTAGACCTTGAAAGTTAGCCATGATGATACATATTTGTTTGATTGCTTTGTTTCACATCAAAGTAATTAACAAGTCAAGGTTTAAACGATTTAATATTAAGTTTTGCGCTGTTCTTTGCATGTTTGAGAAACATTATAAGCTTGTGTGATATTTTGTTATGTGGAAATTGTAAAGATTAATATTAGATTTAAGGCTTTTCTTTTATTATTTGGCTTGTTTACCAAATTATTGTTATAATAATTAACCTTTTTTACAGATATTTGAGAATTGGTTCAACAACTTCTTAATTCATTTGTTCTTATTTTATCTTCTTCAGTCACTTATTATGTTATTTAATTCATTAGTGATAATTACACTACTACAACCATACTTTAATTTTGTTGAAATCGATTTACGTGATAACATTGGAACATCACTAGTAACAATTGAATCAGTTCATTGAATCAGTTCATCAAGAAGTAGAAATCATTCGTTCTCCAAGATAAACCTACAAAATAACATTGACAGACAAATACTAAGCAGGATATATTTCTGTCTCTTTAATCTCTAACATCTCATTGGGCCATAAGACAAAGATAGCGCAATCATCAGCCAAAATTACTCTGATTCAATTTCATCGCATTACAAATAAAATATAAAATTGTATTGTTGCTCGCTGTGGGTGTTTATATTTTTTATTTTGGATTTTCTTACTAAAAACTCGCGAATGTAAACGCGTATTTCCCGAAACGATTAATTAAAATTTTATTTAGTGATTGAAAACTCATAAATCGTAAGTTTCCTCTGTTTATTTATTACTAAAGTTTCGAAAATTGTTACGACCAATATTTTTCGTTTTGAGTTAAATTTATTTGTTATCGGCGTCTCACAAATAGAGCGGCTGCAGTAATAAAGTTAGGTTTATCTAGAAGTTATCGGGAGTGGTTATTGTTCATAATTTAAGCGTTGGTAGTACTCATTAGTGATAATTTGCTCTTCCCTACTACGAATTGGATTCTATCTCGTAAGTATGGTCTTTGTTTCAACAGATGTTTTCTAAGATATTGTTTATGTTCCGAAGAATTGTTCACATAACTATGCCATTTTTACCATTGTGTCGTAAAATATGGCTATTTAGAAGTCATTGCTATGGGCCATATAGCATTCTAATTTAAATGTAAATACTCCATGCTGTTTATGTAAATATCTCCTTGTATGCTATTTCTTTTGCTTTTGATAAATAATGGTAGTCGTGTTATAGGTAACTTCCCTTCTATGGTAACCATCTGACCAAGTATGGTACCTAATCTCTCTATTTTATTAAAGTTCTCTATCATTTGTAATTTTTTTCCTAAAATTGTTGGTATTATATTCTAAATAAAAATATTTCTGTTTCTTTTAGACCCTATCAAATATTGCTCCATGAACAATCAATTTCATAACATAACTTCATACCTATTTTAACCCAACTACAGCAAAGCCAAAAGGAAGGGTTATGATTCTAGCAGTCTATGTATGTATGTTTGTATTTACATATGTTCCTCCGTAGTGCCAAAACTATTCATCCAATTTTGATGAATAAGGTCAATTGATTCGTTATTATGGCCCGGGTAACTTAGGCTACATTTTAACCGACTTCAACAATAGGAGGAGTCGATTTTACCTTGTAAACCCTGACTTTAATTAGAGTGTGATGTGATATCATTAGTCGGGTATTTTAGTTGTTGTATACCACACAAATTCCTCATGAGGAGCTTGTGACTAAATAATAGCAGCCGCTCAGATCAATCTTAAGTTAAGCCGTGCTGCCTATGTTGGTCTGTGGATGGTTGACCACCTATTACATACCGAGTTTTCTCTGTGCCTCGGAAAGCATGTTAAGCCGTTGGTCCCGGCTGTCATTTGTAGATCTTTGACAGTTGTTACAAGTAGTCAGTGGCCCAAAAAGTCTGACAACCAGTCTTACCAAAGGGTATCGTATTACCTAGTACTAACTGGGTTGTGGAGGTCAGACAGGCAGTCGCTCCATGTAAAATACTGGTATTCAGCTGCATCTCGTTAGAATGCAAAGCCGACCCTAACGTCTATGGGAAAAGGCTATGATGTGTACCACACAAATTCTTGTTCCCCATTGAGTTAGTCAGAGGACTCGGAGGTATTATAGGTAGTTCGCCACCAATAGGCATCAATTTTATTACCCTTTAAAATGAACTTCTCTTGTCTATCTCAGATTTTTAAAAGCCAAAAAAAAAAAAAAAATTAAAAAAAAATGATTGTTTTACATTGTTTTTGAAATCTAACTTATAAGCATGATCTTACAGCCTACTGCTGGAAGACAGCCTCTCTATGAAAGGGATATAATCCATCAGGGAGGCCCAAAGGGCATTTGAAATGTCACATGTTTTTGAAATCTAAGTCAAGTTTGTTAACAACATAGCTTGGAGACATGATTGGCGCAGTGGCTGAGTCATTGGCTGCTGTCACTCGATTTCCACACTGAACAAATATTTGTATGGCCTACAGGCAGTTGTTCCAGGTCTGGCTGTTTGTGTATGTGAGTTTACATGTTTGTAAACGCACTCTTGTAGAGCAGTTCTTAGTGTGGAGCAATGTTTTAAAAACAACAAAAAAACCTCAGAACATTAATTGAATTTGGAACTACCAAATGAATAGTAGCAACACGCGTTGACCCAGCACAGCCATCAACACATTCTAAATTTGAAAAGAACCATTTATCCTACACTAGGAAAATAACTGGCTGATAAAACATAAAGACAATGAATATTTGTAATTATAATGTAGCAATAGTTTCTACCAACAATAGAAAGCATTTCAGACAGGCTATATTTAGCAATATGTAGATAAGAGGCTTGCACCTTGTCGTTAATTACAAATGTTTCACGCATTCACTGATAATTTGTTGTATTTATACACCACATATTTTTATTCACTTGTAAATGTGTAAAAAAGAATTGGAAAATAGATTTTTCACATTTCAAATGGCTTTGTTTTTTTTTTTTCATCTTCTCTTGCATAAAGACAATGAATTCATCACAGTACAATATAGGTGTATCTATGAAGCTTTGTACTCAAACTCAAAGCATTTATTTCAATTAGAACATAACAGGCACTTTTGAATGTCAGAAAAACTAAAGAAGGCGAAGCTACACAAGGCATAATAACTTGTGAAAGTACTTTAGTTGCCATTCCAAAGTGTAGATATCTATGGAGAAGAATGGGCAAGAATCTCCATGGACACTCGTTTAAATCAAAATATTTTTACTTAGGTCTTGGTTACATCATTCATGTTATTTTTAATAGCTTAAATAATGCCTCTTTATCTCTCATTTTGTCTTCGCACTAACTTAGCAGCTCACTGCTGACCATGGGCCTCCAAAGAGACCAATGACCATGAGAAAATATGTTGAGCACTGTTTTTCTCACCCATAGCTACTACCACAATGACATTTACTAAAATCACACATTGATCACACTTGTAGAACCGTGTACTACTCTGATATTCTCAGCCTGCTGCATATAATCAACTGCTGGACATGGCATCTGCCAACTTGCAGCACTATAACTAATCTTTAGATTCCCATTATAGTGTAACATATTAGCTTTTTTCATAGTCATCTACAAAACCTGTTCGAAAATTTGGCTTTTTAGAGAGATTTGACTCCACTTTATTACTTATCAACAGCTCTCTTCTCCAAACTGTCATCACATCATCTATCTCTCTCTGACACATGACGTCTTGCAGATACCTCTCGCTCTAGGAGACTGCTGGACTTATAAATATTGCCCCACCAACATCTATCTCTTTCTAACTCAGCATACATTGCAGATGCCTCCCGCTCGCTCTAGCGCAGTCGTGACGCGCCGGCCGCATAATGGCGGAGGAGCATGCGTGCCTGGTGCGCGCGCGCTCAGATTCTGAGGGCTCGTCCAAACATAGTTTTGGCACTATGACGTACACTGAAGATAGACTGAGCGGTAGGTATTTAATTTTGATTTTTAAGGCATGTTGTATAAGGTTCAGAGTATTTTAAGCATTGCACGAGACCAGCAGAGTTTCAACTCAAGTGGTTCGAGATTCTTTCTACATAACATCACGCCTGTTATCCCCGAAAGGTTAGGCAGAGGTGTATCTAATTGTACACCCACATTTCACCAGATATATTTAAGCCCCATGTAATAGGGAGCGATGGACCGATGACCTGGTGAAGGTTGCAGGGATCCGCTGGATGCGAGTCGCACGGGACCGGTCAATGTGGCGACACTTGGGGGAGGCCTATGTCCAGCAGTGGACGTCTTTCGGCTGAAATGATGAATAGGGAGCGAGTCTATTGCCCTCAGCCGGTCACAAATCCAGACTCCGTGGCTGCTACTGAGAAAATCCTGATGGAAAAACTCAATAACACTTAACCCTACCCGGGCAGTCGCTCTGGTGGACCACACGACCAATGAGGCAGTTAGATTCTTTCTATAACTCCATATTGCAACGTTACTTATAAGCATCTTGACGTTATCGGGATCAGCTAGTAAACATGAGCCGAGATGGTACTGATGCGAATAAAGGTACTCGTAAGTAATGCACGGGGCATTGAGGAAGGTCGAAACAAGTCTTGAGAGGGAAACTAACAGCGCTCGAAAATGTCGGATTCCCTTGCTTCATTCCAAAGGTTTAATTTGGTTAAAGGCGGTTTGGAAGAAACGACTACCATCATCATCATCATCATCATCATCATTTCAGCCGAAAGACGTCCACTGCTGGACATAGGCCTTTTTTTTTTTTTTTGTTCTCGGTGTGGAAATCCTCAATGGATGTCCTCCGCCCGGGGGAGAGCGGAGGGGTCTGTCAGACTCGTACTGACTAAAACCACACCGGTGTTCCCTCGCACACTTGCACCGGGGATCATGGGAACTAGTGCGCCTTCCACGATCCCCGGCTAGTGCCGGCCCGCTTCTGCGGGCCTCCTCAGTTCCGCGGGGGGAGTGAGGTGTACACCCCCCGCGACTTCCAATAGGGGCGCGCGTGGAACACTACGCGCCACCGCCTCGGGTCCAGTTATATGAAGGGACGGCGGACGTCCCCAAGTCCACCGTCCCTCTGCACCCGTTTAGGGGGGCTGGAAGAGGGCGTTGTCCGCCCTCCGCCGACGCCCGGTACGTCTGCTGCGGGTCGGGAGAGTGGTCTCGGCCTCCCTCATCCTTTCCGCAGCCTCCTTCTGTGAGATGACGGTTTCACAGAAGGAGATCACCGCATCCCACGACTCTGCGCTCCCGACCATCGAACGAGCGACGGCCGGCAGCGACAGGTCGGTTCCGACTTCTGTTATGAGGGCACGGCGCGGCTCCTCCCATGCGGCACACTCTGCCAGCGTATGACGCGCCGTGTCCTCCAAGCAGTGGACGCAGTGATGACACCGGGCGTCCGGCTCCCTGTTTATGCGACACAGGTACTTCCCGAAGCAACCATGCCCCGAGAAAACCTGCGTCGCCCGAAACGACAGGGAGCCGTGCCTCCGCTCGAGCCATTCCTCGAGCACCGGTCGGATCGCCTCGATGGTAGCGAGACCGGCGGTAGGGCGCAAAAGCCTGTTCCGCCACTCCGCCACCAGGACCTCGCGGAGCTGGGACCGACGCAGATCGATCTCTCGCTGCATCGGCTCACCGCCCCGCGTCCGCGCCTCCTCGCGCCACCGGTACAGCGACGCGAGGACCCTCGCCTCTAGGTCCCAGGGTGGCGACCCGGCCAGTGCACATGCCGCCTCGTAGGAGATTGTGCGATACCCCCTGATAGACCTGACGGCCATCGCCCTCTGCGGTTTGCGCAGTATCGCGATGCTTCCAGCCGTCAGGTCAGTGGCCCACACCGGGGCCCCGTACAGGGCCATGGATCGCAGGACCCCTAGGTACAATCTCCTACAGGCGGTGCTCGGGCCCCCCAGATTGGGAAGCAGCGTTGCGAGCGCGCCCGCCGCGCCCATCAACTTGGGCACCAGCCGCCGGAAGTGGGGGCCAAAGTCCCAACGGCTGTCGAGCACCAATCCTAGGTACTTCATGGTGGACTCGACAGCAATTTGGGTACCCCCGACCACAATATGTGATCCCGGCGGCGGCGCCCGCCGGGGGCCATGAAAGACCATGGCCTCCGACTTGTTCAGGGCCACCTCCAGGCCCAGGCGCCGTATGCGGCTCACAACCTGCGAGACCGCAACCGTTGCTAGCAACGCTGCCTCCCTGTACGAGCTCCCCCGGGCCGTGACCAGCGTGTCGTCGGCGTAACACACCAGGGCCACACCCGGTTGGAGCTCGCCTCTCAGCACCCAGTCGTACCCGATGTTCCACAGGGGTGGGCCCACGACTGAACCCTGTGGAACACCGCACGACATGTTGCGCCGGCCTCCGCCGTCGCGTCCCCTGTAGGTGACACACCTTTCTGCCAAATAAGCCCCAACGATGCGACGGAGGTACGGGGGCACCCTGTGGTAGCACAGCGCCTCCCGAATACAGCTCCAGGGCAGGGTGTTAAAAGCGTTGGAGATGTCCAAGGACACCGCCAACATCACCCCACCCCGGGACACCGCTTCCTCCGCCAGGACTCTTACCCGCATTATGGCGTCCACAGTGGAGCGCCCATGCCGAAAGCCGAACTGGCTATCGTCCAGATCCGGCCCCTCTCTGTACAAGTGGCCAGCGAGGCGGGCAGCAATGATCCGTTCGAAAAGCTTACCCACCTCGTCCAGCAGCACTATGGGCCGGTAAGCGGACGGCGAGTCCGCTGGGCGCCCCGCCTTCCTGAGCAGGACCAAACGACCCGTTTTCCACTGATTAGGGAATTGGCCCCGCTCAAGACAAGCTGAGTAGAGTCCTCTCAGCTGGGGCTCTAGCTCTTTCAGAGCGAGGGCAAGCGCGCCACCGGGAACTCCGTCGGGCCCCGGGGCAACGGTTTTGGCCCGAAGCCGCGTTATTGCCGCCCTCATCTCTGCTTGTGTCACCTCAGGGACGCTGACGTCCTCGTCATCCTGTGACTCTGTGGCTGTGGGCAAAGCCATCGGCGGCGGTATGTGCTCTTCTCTAGCAGGAAAGAAAGTTGCGACTACTTCCTCCAGCAGCTGAGGCTGTAGACTCTCAGTGAGTGGGGGCGCCCAGGCACGAAGTTTCCCTCGGACCGCACGATAAGGGCGCCCCCACGGATTAACGTCTAGTGTCGACAACATCTCTTCCCTAGCTCGGGTCTTAGCCTCGCCGACGGCCAGCCACAGAGCCTCCTTCGCCGCGCGGTACACCTCATACAGCGCGGCCTCTTCTTCCGGAAGCCGACGACGTCTCCTTCGGTATCGGGTGTACTGGCGTCTCACCTCCACGCACGCCACGCGCAGCTGCGCGATGACGGTGGACCACCAGTACAGCTGGCGCCTTGTGGGTTGTCTGACACGGGGCATAGACGCATCGCAAATTTGCGTCATTGCCTCGCGGAACCACTGCGCCTCCGCTTCGACGTCGACGGGTTCGTTCGACGGTGTTTCCCGGACCCAGGCTTGCAGGATTGCGGCCTCCTCGAGAAGTTCCCTGTCGATTCTCTTGTACGACCAGCGAGGACCGTCCATTTGCGGGGCCGACGGGCGACCACCGCCCGCAGTCTGGGTGGAGACGTCAAATCGAATGTATCGATGGTCCGACAGCGTCTCCACCCCTACAGCAACTCGCCAGTCGCGTACACGGCCCGCGACAGCGGAGCTTGCGAACGACACGTCCACTATGGACCCGCCTCGCTGCCGCACGCACGTGTACACCGAGCCCCGATTCAGGACGGTCAGGCCGGTTTCGACCGCCCACTCCTCCAACACCTCACCCCTAGGATCGGTGATCGGGGATCCCCAAGCCGCAGACTTGGCGTTGAGATCCCCGAGCAACAGCACCGGGCGAGGGTGGAACCGGCTCACGACCGCACCTAGCTCGACAAGGAACTCCTCGAAGTCAGCGAGACTCTTGTTGGGAGAGAAATATGCCCCAATTGTGACTATGCCGTCCACGAGGGCGGCCACCCAACCGTGTCCTCGGGACGGACTGACCAGAGTCGCGCCAATGATGGCCACCAAACCATCCAGGTCCCCCGCCCAGTTATCGCGGGAGGGGACAAAATACGGCTCGGCGACCACAGCCACGTGGATCAACCATTCCGCCATGCTCTGGAGCAATAGATCCTGAGCTCTGGCGGCGTGGTTGATGTTAGCTTGGAGGAAACGGAATTGTGCCATTAATGGCATTCCATTTCCTCGGCTCCTCCTTCCCTGGGTCGGGAGTCAGGCTTTTGGGGAGGCGCAGTTCCTCCGACAGCCCTAGACCTCCTTTTCTTTGACTTGGGTGCCTTGCAGGCCTTCCCGCCAAGTCTGTGCTCCGTAGGCTTTCCTGCAGCTGCGCATAGGCTGCAGTTTGGCACTCCGGAGCACTGGGCCGCCTTGTGGCCGGGTTGACCGCAGCGGAAACACAGTTCGCTGCGATCAATTTGTGCAGTGCACTGTGCCCGGACGTGGCCCTTTTCCAGACACCGGAAGCACTGCACAGCCCGTCTTGGCAGGAGTTTGACCCTGGCAGCCACCCAACCCACCAGCAGCCGTCCGCCATCTGCAGCCTTGTTCGCAGCCGCTACCGGGCACCGCACCCAGACCGTGCCCAGCCCGTCCGCGCCGCTGCGAATTTCGCCTGCCACCACATTCTCAGGCGGACATCCACCGATTTGAGCAATGGCCGCCACTACTTCCTCCGGGGTAACCGAGTCGTCCAGTCCATTCACGCGCAATTCAGCCGTGACAGTGGGCCTGGACACTCGGGCGTGTTCTGGCTTGAGGACTTCCCGGAGCTTGGCGGCCAAATTGTCCGCCCTCTCTTGTCTCGCAGCACCCGACACTTGAAGCACCTTGGCACCCGTGGCTGCCGTTCTGAAAACGAAGCCAGCCGGGGTGCCAAATTCGCTAAACTTCAGCTTTTGCCTCATTTCCGCCAGGAGCGACTTGTAGGTCACTCCCCTGTTGGCGGCTTCGGGCTGCAGTGTAATAACTACAGCCTCTGAGCGTGGGGTAGTGACCTTGGGCGGCCTCGTGGCCTCTGTTCGAGTCGGACCCTGGCGGGGTGGCTGCGACACCCTCTTTTTGCGGCCCCTCTTCACCACCGTCGTCCACGCCTCCTGGGTGGAAGGCGCGGTACCCGGGAGCGTGCTCTCTTGGGTAGAAGGGGGCGCGTTCGTACCCGCTGCTTTCTTCTTGCGGCGGCCACCTTTACCCGCCGTCACGTGGGTGGGAGAAGCCGCCACCGGGAGCTCGGACGTTTGGAGAGGGGGCTTGGACGCACCATCCACAGGCTTCTTGGGCCCTGCCACGGAGTTCTTAGCCCCCTCTGCAGGTTTCTGAGCTACCTGCGCGGGCCTCGTCCTGGCAGACTCTTCCGTCCTGCGCCTATCCGCCGCAAGCGGGGGCCGAAAGATTTCAGCTGGCGGGAGTCGAGACTCAATTGCCTCCAGGCGGGCACTCACCATGCCACCACACTGCACCATGCAGATTCTCGCCACCCTCTCTGCTGGACATAGGCCTCCCCCAAGTGTCGCTACATTGACCGGTCCCGTGCGACTCGCATCCAGCGGATCCCTGCAACCTTCACCAGGTCATCGGTCCACCTAGTGGGAGGCCTTCCAACGCACTACCATCAGGCTGACAATTCTAGGTCAAAAGTTTTGAAAGACAGTCCTTGCAATGGTCTATTTTTCCCTGGACCACTTGTCCGGCATTTCAAATATCCGCTCTCGATGTACAGTCCATGTTACTTTTCTAACTTACTAGTCCATGTTCCCAGGCACGGAGAGCGGCGGCGGAGAGCCAGGCACCACAAGCCACATGGCCGCCAGCCCACCAGACCACACCGCGGAGAATGAGGCCGGCGAGCTTTTAGACTATAACGACTCCAGTGTACTGGAGCAGTTCCATGAGGATGCGCTGCGACAGGTAGGCTTTTAGTCTATAAATACCAAAGCACACCGCGGAAAACGAGGCCTTAGAGAATTTCACCCGTGTGAAGCCGGGGCGAATCGATAGTAAGACATGAAGAGTAGTAGCTTTTATACTTGTATGTAGGTAGTTACCGCCACTGGTTCGACCTCTGTCACATGGGTCCTGAACATCAACGCAAAGTTATAAGCAGTGCACCCAGCATCGTCCCAACTAGAGCTGTTCGAGGTTCTCCATACTAGAACGCAAATAGGGTGACAATAACACAATAGCCATATGAAATTTTGACCTATCAGCTGTTAGCCGCGTGACGCCGTTTTGTCTCATTACTACCGTACCGTGCAGCAGTGGGTAAGCAGAGCACCCGCGGGGCTTGGGCACGCGCGAATTTCATACGGCTGTTGTGTTAATGTGATAGTGAATGAGTATTAAAAAAAAAATGTTTCTTTGGGAAAGTTGTTTGTTATCATGAGTACAATCACGTGTTTAAGTGTCGATCACTAATTACCAGTCACCCTGTATAAGCAGCGTTACGGCATCGCCTCGGTTGGGATCAGCTAATGAACAATAGTTTAAGCCTACCGTAAGCAGGGCTTCGCCTAGCCGCTGAGCCGAACTGATTACGTGCGTACAGTCAACCAATGAAATATTTACATTTAGCAATACTTTGACCTACTGTATTGATGTTTTTACGAATATACAAGATGTAAACGGACCCTTCACGAAAACGTCAGCCAGGCATTCTGGACATCAAACTAAGTAACTCAACACAAAAAAAAAAATTTTGGGATGATTTTTTTACGGTTAAAGTCAATGTAACGCGCTCAAAACATTATGCTGATAGATGCAATGAATAGTAAACGGGTCATGGAGGTATTCAAAGTAAAGTTAAAACTTTAAAAACTAGTATATAAAAATAACTTCTGAAAAAGTTGGAACTTTGACCTCCAATATGTCCGTAACTAGAAGGTTCCCAGGTGAGGTCTAGAACAAAAAAAAAAGATCGCAATGACAGGGAGAATAAGTGTCCTTCGGCTTCGTTAAAGGGTGTAAATAGACCCTCTATTTACACCCTTTAGTATTTTGGAAGCCATACTATTACGAAATAAGTCCTATCTCAACGTAGAAACCGTTATTTCTCTATTATTGCTAAGTGTATATGTCACAGTCAAAACTGTTAATCAGTCAAAACTACTTTTGACCGGTTAAAACTATTTTAACAATAACTAACATTTACTTAGAAACTTATTAGGTTTGGTAGGTTCTTTTTTGTGAGCCTTTGCAAAACTTTATGTTGTAGTAATTCTAGGACTAGGTTATTACAACGTTCTGAAACAACATATTTTAAATGGAGAAAACTTATTTTAACATAATAAGGATTTTGACTGACACCTGTCAAAACTGGTTTGACAGGTGGTTTTTTAGTTTTGACTGTGACATATACATTTCATTGCTCGTGACTGTACCAAGGGTTAACTGTTGGTTTGCAATCAGCTTAGTGGATGCTGATACGGGTTGAGCACTGCTTATAAAGGTATGTTCAGTACCTACCTTTAAAGAACAGGCGAAATGTGGGTGGACCAGTACCATACACCTCCGCCCAACCCTTGTCATGTAATAATATTCTTTTCATTCATAGGCCGGTTGCGGTCTATCCCAAGCGCGGGTGACGCTGGCAGTCTTTCTGGCGATCTCGGGGGCTTCGCTGGAGCTCTCTGCGATACCGTTCATACTGCCCTCTGCGGAGATTGAGCTGTGCATATTGCCTCATGAGAAGAATTGGCTTGGTAAGTACTCATTCGTTTTAGATTAGTTTTAGGTGTTTCGTGGCTAAATAATAACAGCCGCTCGGATCTTTAGGCTAAGCCGTGCTTCCCTAGGTTGGTGTGTGGATGGATGACCACCCATTCCACACCGAGTTTCCTCCGTGCCTCGGAAAGCACGTTAAGCCGTTGGTCCCGGGTGTCATTTGTAGATCTTTGACAGTCGTTAGGTAGTCAGTGGCTCAAAAACAGGGGTAGCGTATTACCCAGTACCAACTGGGTTGTGGTGGTCAGATAGGCAGTCGCTTCATGTAAAATACTGGAATTCAGCTGCATCCGGTTAGACTGGAAGCCAACCCCAACATAGTTGGGAAAAGACTACTAATATTATAAATGCGAAAGTAAGTTTGTTTGTTTGATACCTTTTCACGCCTAAACCACTGAACTGATCATCCTGAAATTTTACATATACGTTGTCAGGTGTACAGAAACGGACATAGGGTACCTTTCATCCCGAAAAAAAGTACTGTTCCTGAGGAAAACAGCAATAACGTTCCTATGCTAATAGATGGCGCCACGTGTCTTTCGAATCATGATTGAATTATATTATTACAAGCGGAGTACAACCCGAATTGATTATCAAATTCTAAGTTAACGCGGGCATAAGCTAGTAATTCAATATTTTTTCTTCGTTCACAGTGATGATCAGCCTGGTTGGTGGATCGTTGGGTGCGGTGGGCTGGGGTGCGCTGTCGGAGCGGCTCGGTCGCCGACGATGTCTCGTGTCGTGTTTGGCCGTCAACGCTGTGTTCGCCGCTATAGCAGCCTTCATGCCCACATATGGCACCTTTATGATGGCCAGGTATGTGTACATGTAGACAGATATTAGTGATTTTGTTTGTGATTTTAAAATGTGGTCATTATAGGTTGTATGTTTTTATACCGAGTTTCCTCGGAAAACACGTTAAGCCGTTGGTCCCGGCTGTCATTTGTAGATCTTTGACAGTCGTTACAGTCAGTGGCCCAAAAAGTCTGAAAACCAGTCTTACCAAGGGGTATCGTATTACCTGGTACTAACTGGGTTGTGGAGCTCAGATAGGCAGTCGCTCCATGTAAAATACTGGTATTCAGCTGCATCCGGTTATACTGGAAGCCGACCCTAATATAGTTGGGAAAAGGCTAGGCAGATGATGATGAGAGGTTGTATGTTTATAGAGTTACTTTTTGTCCTTATTGATGTGTAAATTATACTTTCTAGCTTTAATCAGGTTAAGTTTTTGAAAACGGATTCCTTTTGCAAGAAAGCCAACTGGTTAATTAAACGGATACCTTTTGCAAGAATGCCAACTGGTTAATTAAACGAATTCCTTTTGCAAAAATACCAACTGGTTAATTAAACGGATTCCTTTTGCAAGAATGCCAACTGGTTAATTAAATGGATACCTTTTGCAAGAATGCCAACTGGTTAATTAAACGGATACCTTTTGCAGGAATGCCAACTGGTTAATTAAACGGATACCTTTTGCAAGAATGCCAACTGGTTAATTAAACGGATTCCTTTTGCAAGAATGCCAACTGGTTAATTAAACGGATTCCTTTTGCAAGAAAGCCAACTGGTTAATTAAATGGATACCTTTTGCAAGAATGCCAACTGGTTAATTAAACGAATTCCTTTTGCAAAAATACCAACTGGTTAATTAAACGGATTCCTTTTGCAAGAAAGCCAACTGGTTAATTAAATGGATACCTTTTGCAAGAATGCCAACTGGTTAATTAAACGGATTCCTTTTGCAAGAATGCCAACTGGTTAATTAAACGGATACCTTTTGCAAGAATGCCAACTGGTTAATTAAAATAAAAGGAAATGTAAGATGCTAGAAATTTTATTTTCAGTCTAAAGTACAGCCAAAGATTTATTATAGAAACTTATTTTTAATAAAACTACTAATCTAAACATTTATACCCGAATCCTTCTGGCTTTAGAGCCGTTTCACACGGGCGTGTGTATCAGCACTTAGTTCAGCTCTGGATTTGACTGTCTTTTAGAGACTTAGTTCGGTATTTCATTTCATTTATTTATTCATTAACAATTTATATTGTGTTGAACATTACATATTAAATAAAAGTATCACATGCGGAAACAACATGAGTAGAGGAAGACCAAAGAAACGATGGATGGACTGTGTGAAGAATCATATGGCAAGAAAGGAGGTGTCTGGTGAGATGACGAGTAATAGAGAAGTATGGAAGAAGACATGCTGCGGCGGCCCCAAATGAATTGGGATAAGGGCAAGAGAATGATGATGATGCAGAAACAACATTTAAAGCCTATTAAAATTGAGTGAAATGTCCAGTTCAAGAGTTAATTCATTTAAAATATGTGAACAAATAAATACAAATTAGTGGGGTCAACTCAAAACTATCGGAAACTCGGAAAATCAAATCTTTCTTCTCTGTACAGATTCTGCTCATCAATCGGGTCCGGCGGCATAATCCCCACATCCTACACGTACGCAGGCGAGATGTGGTGGCGAGGCCGGCGCGGGCACGGCCTCGCCATCCTGCCGGCCGCCGCTGCCGCGGGCTCGCTGCTGGCCGGCGGCCTGTCCGCCACCATGCTGCCGCAGACCGGCGCCACCACGCTCATCGAGAACAAGGAGCACTTCAGTGCCTGGCACAGGTGAGCGCTGCTCTATGTACACACTGACGATTATATATTTCAAGGGTAATTCTATATACCGTACGGGACACTATTAAATGTTAACAATGTAAAAATAATGCATAGCAAAAATAAAATTGGAAAAGTACAAAACTTCTTTCAAAAAAATAAAACAAAAAAATAAAAAAATTAATAATTTATGTATAAACATAAATTATTAATTTTTTTTATACATAAATATTCAAGTTTTCCTGTATTTCACAGTCTTTGTCTCTCATGCACCTCTCCTGTCGCAGAAAATTTCTTCTGAAAAAGATGTACCTTTGTGTTCTTATATCTTACTGTAATGTACTGTTTTAAGCATTTTGTGTATATACATAAATAATAAAGGTGGTATTATAATATACCTATAAATAAGTATTGCGATAAAATGTTAACAATACCATATTTTGGTCCACAGATACCTCCTTATCTGCACCATACCGATCCTAGCATCGCTGGTGAGTCTGATCTGGACTCAAGAGTCGCCGAGATATCTGCTGGATGTGGGCAGAGAAGTCGATGCTATGGTGGTGTATCAGGTAAGATATACAATATGGTACAAAAAAAACCTGTCTGATCCGTAAGGTATCTTTTTGGATAACAAGTAAAAAAAATACCCCGTGTAATGTACTAAAAAGAGGCAATTTCCATGGCAACACAGGAGCGCGGGCGGTGACACTGCGGTCGCTTTTCGGGTAGTAGTGACGTCATAAACAAACAACTGACGATCGAACACCATCTTCGGCATTACTATGATGCCGAATATGGTGTTGTCACGTTTTAAAAGTTTGTTTGATTTTAGGGAAATGGCGGTAATTTGGGCACAAAAATAATTTTAAAACTCATTAATATGTTTACTTTCATGAATATTTTATGTTTCTTATTTTATTGGGTATGTATGGAAGAAAAATAAACATGCTTCAACACCTTGGAAAGCAATATCATAAATTTTATAGAAGAGTACCTTTCGACCAAACTAGACTAAAGAGATATCCAAGAGAAGAGAAGAATTGGCAAAAAGGAACGAAACCCAGGCCAACAGTGGTGACTTCTTCAAATTGAGGCACCAAGATCAGAATTTTTAAACAAAAAAATAAGGCACTTAACGTTATTCCACATTACATTAACGAGGACTACCCGCAGCGTGTCGGGTATTCGAGTTTTTGGAGCTGTGTGAGAGCAGGGATGAATTTATGACAAATTGTGACTGGGTATGAAACTTTCATTATGAACCTGAGTCGAAACAAGACTCCATGCAATGACACAAAAAAAATAGAACCGCCTGAGGAGGTGAAGGTGTCAAAAGCGGCCGAAAAGATTATGCCTAGTTTATAATAAATTATTTACGAGGTCTGAGAACTCTATTAGGCTTAACAGGGACTATATTGAAAAGGAAAAATAATTTAATTTATAGTTCAAACCCCCTACCCTTTCATTCCGCGAACGTTTTGACCTCGCCTCGTATCAGACGAAGTCCTTAAACCGCGCATGTTAAATTTATAGAACGTTATTCTTGAATTTTTCCCCTATTTCAGTATTTTTTTAATTCCGGGAAATTTTCAGCCTGTTTTGGGAACCATTTTTTCTCAATCTAAATATTCTCAAATCTTCCACAGAATATTCACAGCAGCAACAAGTTCCGAGTATGCGGCAGTGCGCACGTAAGCGCAGCCAACGCTGAATATCGACTTGGAGAGCTCGCGCTACCGGGCAAGAGGCGCCCGCCTGCCCTGCACCACGTCAGACATAGCGTGAAGATGGTAAGTTTATAAGGATGAAAAAGAAAACTAGAAAAAAAAAAAAATGACTTGAAACACTGTTTTAAGCTTTCACGGTTTACAACTAAACTTATACTGTCACTTACGGGATATCTTCCGTGATTGTTCATTATTTTGAGCTCCCGATATACAACAATAGTTTTAGTATATGTGAAACCTGAAACACGTGTCTAGTATTTTTATGTAAAGAATCTATGTACAAAATTTCAAAACTTTATCATGAAAAATCACAAAGTTATAAGGTCGTTCTCTTACCTGGTTGTTCGCACAAAAACGTGGTCACCACGCAGCGCGCCCGCGCGCGCGCCTCCTGCATCGTCTTGAGCATATTGATAATAATAATTTGGCAGTAGGTACCTAAATTATTGCGATAGGTACTTAATGTCGCTCGGTGTCCAAGTTGTAACTTTTTTCAATTTTTTTTAGGACAAATTACAACATGATTTAAAAATTATTGCAATCGATTCAGTTACTTATTCTGAACAAACTATATTCAGGTTTCGCATATACTATAAATAATGTTGTATACAGCGCCACAGCGCTAATGAACAATTACGGAAGATATCCCGTAAGTGACAGTATAAGTAGACTTGATTTTAAAACCTATCTTAATTTTCTCTAAATCGAGGTCGCGACTCCTCTCATCCCAATGTTCATCATCCTGCCCAATACTTCTACCTGTTTATCTCAATAAAACTTACTGAAATGTAAACAACACTAGATTTATTTCAATCATGATTCATTTAGTTAAGTTTTTGAACATATACTTAGCGCTACTTTAGAAAAAATATATAATTATATACATTAATAAATTAAAATGATTGGAATGTACCCAAAAGACTCACGGCGTTGCCATACAACGTGGCAACGCCGCCAGTCTTTCAATAGTAGAGTTCAAAATGTACCCAAAAGACTCACGGCGTTGCCATACAACGTGGCAACGCCAGTCTTTTGGGTACATTACCAGTTGACTACGTTGAGGAGGAGTTTTTTGACGCCATTTTTTAAGTTTATTTTTAAGTTAGTTAGTTAATATAACACTTGCGTAAAAAAGAACGAAAATAAACGACGTATAAAATGTCAAATGTAAAGTAATACTATTGACTCTTTAGCACTAAAAAACCGGCCAAGTGCGAGTCGGACTCGCACATGAAAGGTTCCGTACCATCGTAATAGGCGAGCACCCTTTAATTTTTAATTTATTTTGATTATATGTTGTTAGCTTTCTTATAGTTTTCCTGTAGTTTATAGGCAAAGAACTAATTTTGTATTTAAAAAAAAAAATCGGCCCTTTAATTTCGGAGTTAAGGGGGGGGGGGAATGCTCTATTTTCGCCTATTTTCTTAAATAACATCAAAACTATTTATCTTATATTATAAAAATATATTTGAGATGCTCACAATGAACAAAACTTTTTTTTTTCTAATTTACCCCCCAAAAGTGGTGTTTAAAATTCATTAATTTATTTTTCACGTCCACCAAATTTCAACTTAATCGGTCCAGTAGTTACGGAGTAAATTGGCTGTGACAGACGGACGGTCAGACATACACGCGAGTGATCCTATAAGGGTTCCGTTTTTTTTATTTGAGGTACAGAACTCTAAAACAGAGATATTTATCATGTTAGTTTAAAAACTTTCATACTTTTGTCTGTTAGTAATTCAGTCAACCATGTCATGGCGTTTCAAAATTTGTTAGCAAGTTCTTACATTGCTTTGAAAGATAATCGGTTTTGATTCTAAGTTAATTATATTTTAATTCATCATCATCATCATCATTTCAGCCGCAAGAAGTCCACTGCTGGACATAGGCCTCCCCCAAAGGGGGGGTTTTGCCATAATCGCCACGCTTGGCAGGCGGGTTGGCGATCGCAGTACGGTTGTTAAAAAAACACAGAGAACGCTGCTGCCCATTCTCTGGTAACTCCCTTAGTCGCCTCTTACGACACCCACGGGAAGATATGGGATGGTGCTATTCTTTACGTCCGGACACCATACAGTACAGTATTTTAATTCACAAACAAAATATTTCCTCCGTCCACAGTTCTGGCAGTCATTTTTCCAGCTGTTCTCAAATGCATACAGAAGTACTACACTCTCGCTTGGAGGGACACTGCTTTTCACCATGGCGATACAGGTATAATCTAAATAATAATATCAGCTGCTCGGGTCGATCTTAAGGTTAAGACGCGTTTGCCTAGGTTGGTCCGTGGATGGGTGACCGCACATTACTTACCGAGTTTCCTCTGTGCCTCGGAAAGCACGTTAAGCCGTTGGTCCCGGGTGTCATTTGTAGGTCTTTGACAGTCGTTACAGGTAGTCAGTGGCCCGTAAGTCTGACAATCAGTCTTACCAAGGGGTATCGTATTACCCAGTACTAACTGGGTTGTGGATGTCAGATAGGCAGTCGCTCAATGTAAAATACTGGAATTCAGCTGCATCCGTTTAGACTTGAAGCCGACCCAAACATAGTTGGGAACCGGAAAAGGCTAGGCAGATGATATTAACTTTTTTTGACTGCCTCGTTGGTCTAGTGGTCGCAAGCACGACTGCTGAGCATGAAGTCCTGGGTTCGATTCCCGGGTCGGGCAAAGTGTTATTGGGTTTTTCTATCAAGAATTTCTCAGTAGCAGCAACGGAGTCTGGATTTGCGCCCGGTTGGTGGAATTGGCTCGCCCTCTAGTACATGGGGCCTAAACATAAATGACGAAATGTGAGTGTACTATTAGGTGCACCTCTGTCTAACCCTTCGGGGATTACAGGCGTGATGTTATGTGTTATGTTATGTCATAAACATTTATCTCCCACAGTACTACCTCGCCTCCTACATACCAGCGACTGTCGTAAAAATGGAAAGCGATCTCTACGAGGCGTCCAAACGAAGCATAGACAACGAAACATACACAGACGTACAATACAACACGACTATGGAAAACGTCGAGTATTACAACGTGACTTTCAACAAGTGCACTATTCGCGATATGTTGATGTCGCACGTCGTGTTCAGGAACTGCTCCTTCACTAATGTGGCGCTGTCTAACATTAAGACGTCCTTCACCACCTTTGAAGGCTGCCTGTTTGTTAATAGCACGTGAGTACTAGTTTAGAATATTAATTAATGACATGCAAAATACAGGGTGTAAGAGACAGCCCTCCACAAACTGATGGGGTGAATTCAGTATATCATACTAAGATGACCGGTACAAGAAATTATTTCAGGAATGATATATGAATCCAATAAATTTGATTTGTTTTATTTCCTCATACGCAATGTATCGTTACCGAGGCAAAACGTACGTAGCGAACGGCAAGCGCGACGACGAGTTCGATGAACGCTGTAGCTAGGCAGGAAGTTAACAGCTGTGTCGTTCGTTAGAGTATTTCAACATCTATTGTTGGATTTTTGATTTTAGCCGTATTATATATATAAATGGAGTGCTGCGTACAGAGAATGTAATTTTACATTGAAATAAAGGAATAGTAACTGAAAAAAAATACTGCAGAAAAATTCCGGTGGAATATGATTCAGAATAAGAGCTGAATGCACCCTGTCAGTTTGTGGAGGGCTGTCCCTTACACCCTGTATGATTCCACTGCATAATGACACTATGACGATGATACCATGATGTTCACACTATGATACTGACAAAATTTTAATTACTATAACGTGACATTCAACAAGTCTACCCAATATAATACAGGGTGAAAGGGAAACTCACGCTCAATTGGTTACCACGTAATTACTCCTTATAACATCAGCTGTCTGCCAGTAAAAATCCCGTCAAAGTCAGTCTAGCCGTTACGGAGATTAGCCGTAACAAACTGACAGGCAGACCGACAGACAGACAAAAATGTAAAAAAAAGTACCGTATACTTTCATATGCATTCAGTTAAAAGCTGTTATTTTGAAATTACAAACAGACACTGCAATTTTATTTATTGTATTGATGAGAGCACGCATACAAGAAATCATAAGACGTTTATTATGCCCTCAATATTTCACATTTGTCTTTTTGCCTACAGAATAATCGACACAGACATGGAAGTAGGCAGAGAGCTAGACGAGTGGTGCATATTCAACAGCACCATAATCCGAGGCATGCGCGGCGGCTGCGCGAGACATGCCGACCTGACGTCCAAGCTGGGCGGCATGACGTCAGAGCAGAGCTACGTGTCGCATGCGATGTTCCTCGTCACGTTCATTGCGTTGATGCCGCACTCTATGAGACCCACCGGTATTTATAACGAAAACATGACATTGTTATTGGATTCACGACGTTTCGTTCAGCGCCGAAAGTTGAAAATCCAACGCTCGCTCAGTGCCTTCATCATCAACATCAGCTTACAGCAGTTCACTGCTGGATATAGGCCTCCCCAATTTCACGCCACTTAGCTCGACGCAACTCTAATCCAGCTGTTACCAGCCACCCTGTGAGAATCTACGCTCCATCTTAGCCTGAAGGCGTTCCACCTTACGTTTGCCGATTCGAGTTCTTCACTCAAGAACACGTCTACCCCAACGGTCATCCGTTCTACGGCAAATGTGGCGGGGCCCATTCCTCAGGAAGAAACAAGATGCAATTAGCATCTTTTAAGACCTCTGTAAGGCCTTCGATTGCGTAAACCATGAGACAGTCCTGTGGAAACTGCCGCACTATAGAATTAGAAATACAGGTCTTAGCTTGCTAAAATCATACCTAAAAGATAGACATGTTCAGGTTCAGGTAAACGGCATAAACACATTAGGGTCTGAAATGACAATGGGCGTTCCTCAAGGTTCGATATTAGGTCCATTCTTTTTTTTAGTTTACATTTATGATTAATTCTAAAGCAACCGAAGATAGTGTTATTTGTAGAGGACACATAATTGATATTTATAATAGACCAACGGTCGCGAACACTTCACGACGTGAATAACTATTATTCTGTTCCAAAATTAGTTACGGCGGTAAACAATATGAGAATAAATGATACTAAATGAGAAGTCACTTTACAAAATGTTAGAAGTAGCGAAAAAAAGAAACGGTGTTCGCGCTTTAATGGTTGAATGGTTTTCGATAAGATTAAACACACAGGTAGACCATGAGCTGGTTAAGCGCATAGGATAGTTTTTGTCCCAGTAGCAGCAGGCGACCACCCTACCTCTGGCAAAAGCTTGTCCTTTAAAATATTTTTTTCCCTTTACAGTGGCAATGTGCGGGGCGTGCGTATTGCTATCTCCGCTAGTCTACATAGCGCAGAGCGAGACGGCGTTATACGTCGTGGAAGCGGTGTACCGGGTGTTCATCACGCTAGTGTTCTTCTCTGTGGGATTGAGTGTTGTTGATACTTACCCGCATAATTTGAGGTAATAATATCTGTTCTTTCTAATGTGTGTTATCTTGCAGTTCTTGAGTTTGAACGTCTGTCTATCAGGCCCGAAAACACCTAACAACCCGATTCTTACCGGCTTCTCTTCGTATCTACTACCTCAACACGTAGAGTGGCTGTTGTGTTAAATTTAAAAATAGCTGCTTTAAAAATTCATAATAATATTTATTTTTAAATAAAATCAATTATATATCGTTTTTGGAGATCGGGCGGAAGCGGGTCAAGTAGCGTCGGTGAACAAGACCTACATTTTCTTGATGCTGATGTAAAGAGCATAATTTATTGTTATGGCGTCAAAAAATCCTCTATGGGAAAAAAAGTTATTGATAATTTAAAATCGCTTTTATTGCATGGATATAAAGTTATTTCTGACCAGCTCAAGCCCATTCCGCGTCAATAAGGCCGTTCGTCCACTACGACTTTTTGTAGCGATACTGACGCACGTTCGTCACCGCGTTTCTGCATCGCTGCTATCATGCGTTAGTCGTACATTATAATTATTAGTAGTTAGTCACATATGATAAACGTTACTATATCAATGCAAACGCGGAACTAAGAGTGGAGAACGGATCAGAATTGAAGCGCGACGGCATTGCTATACTAGTTATACAGAATCGTGGTTACAGAGGCGAAAGTACATAGCCAAAAAGTCGCTCCGGGCGAGGGTGTAGTCGACGAATTTGTTTGTAGTTTCTTATTGAATGATTGTGTCGACAGATGCACAGCCCACGGGCTCATCCTGTCCGTGACGTACATGGGCGGCGCGATAGTGCGCGGCGCGGGCGACGGCGGGCCCATCGTCAGCTCCGTGCTGTGCGCCGCACTAGGCGCCGCCGCCACCGGCGCTGCGCTCGCTACTAACATACATTAGATACAAGGTAATATTACTACAGGTCTTCTAGAAAAAGTGTGTGCTTCGGGAATCTTCGGGCATCATCGGAAGTACGAACGCGCGATGATGTCATCGTGTATCAGAAAGTTGTGGTCATATTTAAGAGCGTTTACGACTTACGGCATTTGACTTTCAAGTCCTTTTTTTTTCGAAATGATTGAACCGATTTTAATGAAACTTCATACGCATAAGTACACATTTGTCTAATAAGTTATCAGAAATCATTTTCGAAAAATAGGGTTATAGCTAAACTAGACCTTTGATTTTAAATTTTCCATAGAAACTAAAATTTTCAATTATCTTTTTGTTCTTCAATTTTCTTTTGTTGGCCCAAAACAGTCTATAAACGATTATATTTTTTTTTTTGGATAGGCTTCAAACATCACGCGGAGGCTCTGAAGTAAATGCTATTTTTTAACTTTCAGGTATTTCGAGTCCTATGGACTTTAAAATGAAAAATTCTGAGGAATCGTGAGTTTCTCTATGAAAACGACGACACTTTAATTTTTGACTTTACTAACCAATAAGGTTGTAATAAAAACTACTGTAGTTATGAAAATAACTTTTTTAAATGCGACTAAAGTTGGGTTTTATATTTTGATTTTTTTACTCAAAATAAATTTTATAAAATTGTTTGACTAAAATTTTAAAGGTAACAATATACACCCTTGCTTCAAGAATTCATATCTAATTTTGTCGACAACTTAAAATCTGTGTTATGTTATCATTCGAAAATTTAAATATAAAACCCAATTTAAAAAAAAAAAAGAAGCAAAACTTGCCATTTCAAATGTCCTACCAAAGTATTGATGACTGAATTTATTTTGTTAAAAAAATTAACAACTAATTTCGTGTCGTGTAACTTTGCGATAGCGACTGGTGAAGTGTGAAGCGGCAATAACAGTTGCTATAGGCCTACCGCTTTAACGAGTCCTCCGCCTTGCCGCATCTAAAATAACCATAATCCACATAGGTATTACGATACTAATTGGACCAACACCTGATCAACCTTCAGAATATTCCATTTAAATTGATATCTTCGCGAGGACTCATTAAAGCGGTCGGTCTATAATTGCAGTCTTGAAGTTACACGATCAGACCTTTGATTCAGAATAATTCGATATTAAATTGATGAGAAGTAATGGATTATTAATATCAGCAATAACAAACGTATAGCAATGTAAAGACAATTTAGTTTATATTCAAATTAAAATATAAACTCGTGATTGAGTTAAATGTAGTTCCGATGTAAATTAGTGTAAATATGCTTAGTGCGCGGATTGAGAATCGTTCGACATTTGGGATGATGAAGTTTTGTGATGAATGTGGATCCTCGAACTAAACTAAAATTATCTAAAAATAAACGTGTCATGGATTCGCTTTCCGGCAGCTTTACGGAATTGCGCGAATCCACGTTTTTATAACAAAGTTTAAACCGAAATCAGACGCTTCACTTCCAACAAAAAAATGTACCACCATTAGGAGCCATCCATAAATTACGTCGACGAAGTGTGACATTGGTGGGAGGGCTCCTAAATTTTTTTGACGTAAATTTCAAAATCTAACATATGTAAGTATTAAAACAGAACGAGATCTATTAACGAAAAACTTCATCTGTATAAACATGTAAAATTTGCAAAATACGTATATTGCAACGTAGGTTCAAAAAGTCATGAAATTCGTGTAACGTAATTTATAATTTGTGGATAGCCCCTTATCATCTGGCTAGTCTCTCAACTATGTTGGGGTTGTCTTCCAGTCTAAACGCGTGCAGCTCAATACCAGTATTTAACATTGAGCGACTGCCTATCTGAACCCCACAACCCAGTTTTTCGATAATACAAAATGATTTTAAAACAAGTAACATTTAATTGAAAGTATCAAAAAATCCTATTACAAATTGTATTATGTACCTATATGTATGTTTGTAATCTCCTTTTAATTTCCTCCATTTTGATACCCTACTCGATAGGTATGGTTGAAAAAAAAAAAATTAATAACTTACAATTTAGCGCCAAAAATCCGCCATTTTGTTTTTTTTTTAAACAACTGTCTAAGGACGCTTTGGTTTTTGAGACGAATCTAATGATACCTTAATAGTCGAAATCCATCCACCCATTTGAAACAAACGAGGTAAAAACATAACAATTTCTTGGCAGTCGGGTAAAAAAATTAACGGTTCACGTGAATCAAGCGTCTGATTTCGGTATTATTGAATTGAGTGTTTTAGTGTTTTGCCATGATCGATAAGTCCAGGGCTTTTGAAAAATAGAGAGGTTAGAACTTGCATTTTTTTTTTAAAATTAGCTAATGGTTTTAAATGTTTTAGTAATATTTTAGTATGGCAATTTGCTCGACTACAAAGGCTTCTAGCGTGTCGATGGCAATCTTAATTGAGTCGGCCCCGAAATGTAGTACAATCAGCAGGTATGACTGTTAGTATACAACGATTTCGGAAATGCTTTGATATGCCGCTCTCTCTTATTAACTTACATAACATCACGAATGTAAACCCCGGAAGGGTTAGGCCGAGGTGTACCTAATAGTACACCCACGATTCGCCAGTTATGTAATAGGGGCGAGCCTATTGCCATCAACCGACTTTCTATCATCAACTCAACCTGTCGAAGTCCTTAGCTGATCATAGTCTTATCCGAAGGTGGTTTTTGTTTAAACCAATCTATAAAGTGAATAACGATTTCGCCTGCCATTTATGCGCATTCTCTATTAACTCTAATTGAATTCCCGCATTTAAGAAAAACAGCAGTTCTTCAGTTTTCCCATTTTTCAAAGTCCTGGTGGCCTACCATGACGTTTTAAAGCAGGAGTAATTACAGTGCGGGAAAGAGATGGCGCTAGATGATCTGTATAGCTCTGTCCCTTTCCCACACTGGAATTGCTCCTGTTTTATGACGTCATAGTAACCGACTCATAATGAGTGTCATACGATTCCTCATCCGCGCCACTCTCATGCCGTACCTACTCTACTGCACATGTGACTATAATATATTGATAAAGATTTGCACTGAAATGTACTGATTAACCTAAAGAAAGTGGAGAAATGTGTTGTGGTGGGTTTGGTACTTTGGATTCCATTTTTATTTTATCTACTTACATCTACCATTACAGGATAATCCAATGCTAGATAAGGTTCAAAGTCTACATTATCTGCCTACGCTAGCCTAACTATGTTAGGATCGGCTTACAATCTAACCGAATGCAGCTTAGTACCTGTGTTCCACGTGGTGCAATTTTCTATCTGACCTCCACAACCCACTGGTTGTATTAATCAGATAGTGGGTTGAGGAGGGTACCCCGTGGTAAGACTGGTTCTCAGACTTTCGGTCTTTTGTTTACCCCCACTCTCAAAGATCTATTTGTAACCCGCGATTCAGTCAGTGAAGATGGTGCACTGTCCTACATATCAAGGAGGCGATCGCATTTCAGTGCAACCCCATTTTTGTAAAGGCAAACTATCATTCAAAATACCTGTAGAAACGAAACATTATATACACTATATAAAATAGATTTTTATACACATACCTTCTAATATAGTCATATCTTATTCTCGGCTTGTATTGTAGAATACAGATATTGGAGGTTTTGTAAACGACTTTGTGATTGTGGCAGCTAATTGATGTTCTTTTTATAAAATAATATTAGCATAGGCAGCTTACAGTTGCAGTTTCTATTGTTACACTAAAGTACTAAAGCAACACTTAACCCTTTGTAAAATGGTAGGTTTTTTAATCAACAAAAATGGTAGTTTTTTTTTAAAGAGTCGGAAGTTTTAAAGCCAATTTCAATTTGACACTTCTCCTATTTTGTTAAGATATTTATATATTAAAAATGAATTAGCACAGAGTCGTTTACTAAAACTATTAGAAGGCACATGTGCAGTGATCTTGTTTGTATAGTCATTAGAAAAAAGTAAAAATCATGTATATGATATTGTATTTATTTAAAATATGTATAATAATGTCCAATGCATTTGTTATTCAGCATTTTCTCTGGATTTATACTTTTTAATAAAATTTAATGGCTATACAACAAGTGTTGCCATATAAGTATATTCAAAAACGAAATGGTAGAAAATTTCCCCCTAATTGTGAAAGTATCGGTAGCTTTAAATTTAGCATTTTTCAATTATTATTGTTATAATATATAAAACGTATGTAGTGTACATACAAGGCTGAACATATCGATGAAGACGATACAAAAAGGTTGTACCTTTCTTTTATTTTATCCCTAAATGGAACTAACTGGCTGGCTACACAAAAAAGAGGTTACATAGTAGTGAATGTACACGTCTTTGCTACATCGACAACTTGCTTCTTTTCTGAGCACATCTATAGCGACAAAACAAATTAGCTAGCTACTAACTTGATTCTGTATTCTTTGACGTGACATTCGTTTTTGTGTAGCCACTGAAAAAAACGAGGATTTTATTTTGATTATCAATTGTTTACTGAAAATTGAGGTGACAGAATAGTCGACAATTTAAAAATAATTATCCTCAACAGAATACTGTTTTGTTGGCACCTATGTAAAGTACCCGACTGTGAAGTTGACAGCGACAGGGTAGCCCGCCTAATTCAAAATTTTCTTATATTTTTTGCAATTTGCAGGACAGTGTCAAGTTGTATGCTGATTAAAATATGATTTACGACCTTAACATATATAGCTTTACAGAGTTATAATCATTAAAATCATCAATACGACCCTCTAAGTTCATTTAACCTCATTGAATGACTTTTTTGTGAAATAGTCATTGAATGGGAATAAATTAACTTAGAGGGTTGTATTGATGATTTTAATGATTAAAATTCTGTAAATACATGCGTATTAAGACCGCTAATCATATTTTGTTTAACATTAGCCCGAGACGAACCGGAAAATTGCAAAAAAAAGGAAAGAAAATTTGAATTTGGCGGGTTCCTTTGGCGCTTCACAATTAAATACTACACATCGAGTCTTAAAGTGCAGCATGGTTCTTCAAGAGGCATTAAAGGCTTGGCAAAAGGACAAAACATTTGCGAAATAACCTGTAGAAATTGTATCATAAAAAAGATGGCGGTGTTCACGGATCAGCGTTTTCGTATCTCATTCTGTCGCGTAAAGGCGTCATTTAGTGTAGAGCAAGTATCCGCATTTATCCGCATCGGAAACACTTCGTTCGATTGGACCTCTCACTTAAGTGAGTTGCAATTCTTAGTGAAATAAAGGAAAAAGATGGAAAATAGCTGATTTGTGCGTGAAATTGTGATTTCATCCTAATGACCTCGTAGCAAACAAACTATGCTGCACTTCTTTGTACAGCATTGTCTTTGTCACACATGCTTAAAGTTTTTGAATCTCTGAAGCTCGATGAGGTATATATATGTTTGGATACTGTATAGCAAGAGAAATAAACTTGTTTTTTGCCTTATATTCATATAGAATTGACGGCTTCTTAAGATATATACTTATCATGCTTTTATTTTTGTTGTAAGCACAATATCATGACGTGCCATGATACTCGGTTATTTTAAAAAGTCATTTTGTATGGAGACCATACAATAAGCTTGTATGGTCAATCGGTAAATGTATGGCTCTGACAATAGGCATTTTTGATCACATCGTCATTATCATCTGCCACGCCAATCAACCAAAAAAACCTAGCCTTTTCCCTGCTATGTTGTAGTCGGCTTTCAGTCTAACCAGATGCAGCTGAATACCAGTATTTTACATGGAGCGACTGATTATCTGACCTCCACAACCCAGTTGATGGGTAATACGATAACGACGACGTAATTTCGCGCTTCTGAACGATAAATCACATAGTTTTGCAAATAAGAATTGGGACTTTTTAAGATAACTGAGTTATTGTATGGGCGACTATACTATCACCTTGCCATTAATATAAAGTTAGTGTTGCCATATCTTAATTTAAGTGATATTATCATAGACTGCTTATTTCCTAGATTAAATATTTTAAAAAGACATTTTTTTCAAATACCCACACGAGTTAGTTTTTAAATTAAGTAATTTAAAATATCGATCATATTGCTTTAAGTGACTGAGTTTATTTTTTCTTCTAAATAAAATGAGAAATGGTAGTTTTTTGTTGTGATGGTAGAATTTTAATATGTACATTGGCAATAGTAGTTCTACATCTGACTAACCATCAATGTCAAAATCACAGTGATGTTTATTCTCATGACATTGGGTTACTGATGTCAGACATAAAATAATTGTGAAATGGCTGTAAATGTGTTTTTTGGAGATTTCTAATCGTCGTTTGGTAGATTTATGAAATTGAATTGTATGTTGTGAAATTAATTAATAATAAAAATTTACTATAAGAACAAAATTTGTTTAAGAAACCGTTTTTGGAAACTGAATTTTTCCTAAATAAGTGTAAAAATAAATGTTTTATGTTATTTACCTTGTAAGCAATATCATCTTCTTAAATCTATAAGTAGACTGGAGTAGTATAATTTACAGTTGTACGTATTTTTTGTTACTGAAAGGCATCACATTTTAACGTACCAAGAGGGTACCAAAAACCAAGAATAACTGAACAACTAAAGCCCTGATCTCCACAACTGGGTAACACAGTAACCAGTATTTAGTTATGACTAATACTTCGAATTATATAATTGAACTGTAAATCATAATCAGTCTTCTGTAAGAGATAATATTTTCGTTGTAAAAGTCACTTGCCCAAATCAGCTTATTGTAGCGCAACATACACGATGGAAGGGACTACGACGCACAAACGTTTACCACGTATTCAGGACATCATACAGAACCACTATTCTGTGGGGGGAGGGGGGTTTGTGCGTCGTTGCCTCTTCCTGCCTGTATTTAGAGTAATCACTATTTTAACACATTTTATACCCGAACCAGGTGGCCTACCATGACGTCTTGAAGCCAGTGGTAATCCAGTGTTGGAAAGAGATGGCGCTAGACGAACTGTATAGCTCTGTCTCTTTCCCACACTGGAATTACTCCTGCTTTAAGACGTCATAGTCCCTGGTCCTAAATAAGACACTTCGAATATTATTTAGTAAGAAACTATTTATCTCTGTAGAGCGCGAACTGCCATATTGACACCCGTGTAGCGCTACAAGGATCTTTTGACGCTGAACAGGGTGCGCTGATTGAATAAAAACTAGATTGCAGCGTTAGTTCCTATTTTTGCCACGCGCCAAAAGATTCTTGTAAGGCTCATTTATATTCAATTGTTTATCATTCCCTTTTTGATTGCGACTGATCACTTTGTTGAGCCATTAGTCCCTAGTCAAACCTTATTTTCTAATAAATGTATGTATAGTTTGCGTCGAAAATATGTGAACACTTTTTTTTATAAAAATGGATAGTTAGCACCTAGCGTTTTGCAGTTTCTGCCTACGAAAAGAAAAAGGCGTGAGTTTATGTATGTATGTATAACTTTTTATAACGCAAAGGTGCTATTCAAAAATGCAATGGGTGTAAAAAGACCCTTAACGAAGCAGAAAGGCATTTGTTCTCCCCGTCATTGCGATATTTTTCAAAGTTGTTCAAAGTTCCAACTTTTTTTCACAACTTTTGTCACATGTTTTAATGTTACTATAAATACCGACATGACTCGTGTACTATTCAATGCATCGGCAATCTTGACGACTTCGAGAAAAGTCCATTTTACACCTTGTATTAATATCATTTACACAACAGTAACAATCGTAACATCATATTTTACTTGTTCATCATCTGCTAAGCCTTTTCCCAACTGTGTATGTTCGGGTCGGCTTTCTCCGGATGCAGCTGAATACCAGTATTTTACATGGAGCGACTGTATATCAAAGTGTTAATATATTTAAAGCGCAAAGTGTACATAAAATAATCCTATACAATTCAGTAGAAATGTAATATTAATCTGTTCCTTCCCGTGTTCTATACATATTTTAAAATTCAATCGAAGACTTTCACTCTAGCACTAAACCAAATATTTGATGTCACTGTCATCTTGCATGTCAAAGAGAAACGTCAAAATGTGACATCTTTGGTTCTTGTAACTATATGTTTACTGAAAGAATAAAATTACAAATATATGCCTCTCGGCTTATGTGAATATGTATGACTGAGAGGCATACAGGAATAGTCTATTTCTGTCTCTTTTCTTCTGTAAACAGGTGTGTACTAGAGCTACAAAATATATCTGTACATACCCGATTATATTTTTATATACACACACATGTCAAGTTTTGTAATAATTTAGATATATTTAAATAATTAAACACGCAATATTTAGTTCGCTATGAACGACCTTAGTTTAAATTTATCATTAGGTAAAATATATCTTGTTTAAAGTTGATTCGATGTGAATGGAGATGATTTGAGTTTACCGTCCGTCTTGCATATTATTATTATTAATTCTTGCATACTATTATAGACGCTTGCATATTATTATGGACTCTCGTATATTATTTTTGCGTATTGTTGATTCGTGCAATAGTATTATGAATTCTTGGGTTATTATTTCTGAATTTTGCATTTATTGAATACTGTTAATACAATTATTATTTATTTTATTTTGCAGTTATTTAGTGCTCAAAATGTCACCATTTGTATCGTTTCAAAGTACCTAATTAATAACAATACTTTGCGCCATACTGAGGCTAATCTTTAGCGAGAAAATGCAAGAAAAAGACAACATTAATTGTCAAGAAGTCAACAAATTAACATTTATATACTCAATCTTGCATTCTTGCATATCTTAGTTAGGTTTTATTGATAATACCGCCATCTGGCGGCAATGTTCAGCAAGTATTGTTACGGTGTCTTTACACAGTGGCTTGTATTGGTCTACTTTCTGTAATGAATTAATGGAATATTTTATATTTCTGAGGGCAAACGTTCTTTGGCTATCCTGGAAGTTAGAATGGTTATCCCTAACTATTCAGGATATTTTGCCCATTGGCCAGCATGGGCCTTTGTGTAAAGGCATGTTTATGTTATGTGTGGCTAGTAGACGATATAGACTGAAAATTGTATTTGTCATCTGATGTGTGTAAATAAAGATCAAATATGTTCATATTTACGAATATTTGTTTTATTTTTCGAAAATCTCCAATTATTTTAATCACAGATTTATGACATTGGATGGAAGAAGTAGGCTACCGTCCTAATGCCAATGGTTAGTAATTGCCTATAGCCATCTGCAAAACTGGAAGCATGCAGGTGTGCTGCTTTCTCAGAGCAAATGATATGATCCATTTCAGCCCTCTCTAACTTAACAACACGCCCGTGCTCCCCGAAAGGTTGGGCAGAGATGTAGCTTATAGTACAGTCACGAGCACGAATATGTAAGAAATTAACAACTTTTAAGTGTTTTTCTCCTACTTTTCTGATTAAAATTTCATGTCGTTACGAACATTGTATTCTGGAACTCTTTTTTTGTATGAAAAAGAACCTATCTCCAAGTTACAATCGTTATTTTTCGCCAAAATACCTTTTTTTAGGAAAGTGTATACATATTGGTGCTCGTGACGTTTGTCAAATTTACTGGACTTTGTCTTAAAACCACTTTGAAAAAGTAAAATATTTAAAAAAAATGATTAGACGAGACAGAGGTTTTTTGAAAATAGAACTTAAAATTTTGCCCGCCAGTTCCTGAAAATCACTTTTAAAAACTTTTTTTTTATTAAAACTATTTGGCTCGATACTACAAAAAAGTTTTATTTAAATAAAACTCCCCATTTGTTTGTACGGTAATCTATAGTTTTTTGAATAGGGCTGGCCCTTACTAAGAAAATACTGGACGGATTTTGATGATGTTTGCTGTAATAGGCATCTAGGTGTTTATTATGATGTCGCTTTGATTAAGCAGTGAGAGTAAAAGTTTAATGTTTTAAAGTTTATTTGTTTATTTTTTTCTAAAAATATTATATAAATATTTAAAACGTTTTGTATCTACTTTGTTTGGGTCCCGGGGTCAATTGATTTGTGTGACGCCTGGGCGCGAGTGTGCGCGCGCGGCTACATCTCTATACGAAACCGACGTATGCACACACGCACAACGCCTTGTGGTCCGCTCGCATACTGATGGGTAATTTTGTCTCTTGATTACACCTTAGGGCCTGCGCACACCACGTTTTTTAAACGCGCCGTCGACGCGCGTTTTGGGAACGCGCGTCGCCGGCGCGTTTTTATCCTGCAGAGCAGTTTGTTGTCGTTTGTATCGATACAAACGCGCGGCACCGGCGCGTGTGTATCGATACAAACGCGCGGCACCGGCGCGTCTGTATCGATACAAACGCGCGGCACCGGCGCGTCTGTATCGATTCAAACGCGCGACACCGATACGAGCGCTAGCGCGCGCGCCTTCCCTACGGACGGGGTTTCCCCCGCAACGAGGGAAAGGGAAGTGTGAATCTTCGTTGTTGTACGTTGTTGTATAATGTCCACACAATCTTCTCTCACTTGTAAATGGGTGTACCCAAAAACGTCGGTAATTTTTCTTCTTCTTTTTTTAAAAATTAATAACAAAGCGCATGTAATCAATGCTGTCTCGACCGACGCCATCTTGCTACTGTTGACGAGGTTCTGCTTAAAAACGCAAAATGCCAGCGCGTTTGTATCGATACACACGCGCGTTTGCATCGCGTCTGCATCGCTACACACGCGCGTCTGTATCGCGTCTGTATCGCTACACACGCGCGTTTGCATCGCGTCTGTATCACTACACACGCGCGTCTGTATTTATACAGGTGTGCAAAGGTCTACAGGCTGCGTCTGACTTGCGTGCGTATCGCGTCTGTATCGCTACAAACGCGCGTCGACGGCGCGTTTAAAAAACGTGGTGTGCATAGGCCCTTAACTACACACATTTCGTCATGCGTCAGGCATGTTCGGGCCGCTGTGGCGTCAACCTCTAGAGTTGCCAGTTGCCAACACGAAGCCGAATTGTGAACAACATAATTACAAACATGTCACATCACCGCTTGGCCGGATATATTTATTGATCAAAAGTAAACAAAAAAAAAAGCTAGCAAAGTTGAAGATGGTGATGGTGTAGCTAAAACAGTTGCCTTACCGACATACCCACATAGTCGAAAAAATTTAAAAAAAGAAGAAGACCATTGAACATCAAAACCGGGCCGCGATATGTATTAGTGTACACCTCAATGTGAATTCGATTCGGGCGACAACAATTTAAAAAAAAGAAAGTATCGAAGTACGACGGAGAAAAATCAGATTGAATTTGGAATGTACAGAAATCAATTAAGCGTAGATAGACATAGAATGCCATTATGAGGGTAGCATGGTCATACATGATCAAAACCACTTTATACAAATAAAATATATATATATATATATTTTTAGAAAAAAATTAACAAATAAACTTTAAAACATTAAACTTTAACTCTCACTGCTTAATCAAAGCGACATCATAATAAAACAACACCTAGATGCTTATTACAGCAAACATCATCAAAATCCGTCCAGTATTTTCTTAGTAAGGGCCAGCCCTATTCAAAAAACTATAGATTACCGTACAAACAAATGGGGAGTTTTATTTAAAGAAAAAAAAAATCCATGATTTGTTCGCGTCGCACTGGCTTCCAAACCTGCATGCAGGGTACTTTTCGACTTCGACCATGCTGCCACAAAAGTAAGTAAGTATAACCTGGTGTGTTGTATTGTTTGTATATGTAAGTGGTAGATATTTATTAATATCATTTTGTATAACTTTACAGCAGGTTTATGTTATTTTTTCTTTTTTTTAAGCAATATCTTTGTTATGTTTTACAGTTACATAATTAAGTTCAAGGTTGTGTCTAAGTCAACAGCTCACTAACTCCTATAACAAAAGCTTGACTTATTTTAGGAGTTAGAGAATTCCATAATTCTATGTGACAGCGTATGTATAACCTCCAAACCAAGATTTAAATTGTGATTAGATTAAGAAATTCTTGTAAAATATACTACCTTAATAAAAATATTAATTATTATTTTTATTACCAGTCCCAGGGTCTACCTCCGGTTATGCAAATTAATGTCAAACGGGAACCTTATACAGATGTACATGTGATCAACAACCAAATGGGGATGAACAATTCAGGCACTGTCGCGGACAGCACTTCACCCCCGCCAGAGAGTAGTGAAGGAATGGAATTGGGTTCATCTATGACGGGAATCTTCATGGACAAAAAAGTTGCCAACTCAATAAGAGGTACTTTTTTTCTTTTTATTGTCGTTTAGAGCTTGATAAGGTTAAGAGGAAAAAGTAACCGTCACCGTTGGGAATTTACTTCGTCAATTATTATTACTCAAAGACTATTTTTCCTAATGAACGCCGAAAAGTTATTCAAATAACAGCTACATTTGTAGAAAAAAAAAAATGACAAAATGTCAAACTAAGGTAATTCAAGTTACAATGAATGAATCGTCTGATTTTTTATCTGATTTTTTTTTTAATAACCGATGAAAAATTTCTATATACTTAACCGTTTTCGCGTCGGTGTCCCTTCCACTCCATATAGAGAAAGCGAATCGTTAGAACAACGCTCATAACTTACAAGTCCTACTAATTAAATAGATGTAAGCGAATCATCTTAAACAGCTTAAAAACAACAAGGCACCGGGTGATAACGGAATTACGGCCGAACTCCTGAAGGCGGGTGGAAAACCGGTACTTAGGGCCCTTCAGAAGCTGTTTAATTCCGTCATACTCGAGGGGAAAACGCCGCAGGCATGGTGCAGGGGTGTGGTGGTACTCTTCTTCAAAAAGGGCGACAATGCCCGGCTGAAGAACTATAGGCCCATCTCACTTCTAAGCCATGTCTACAAGTTGTTCTCAAGAGTCATCACGAATCGTCTCGCGCGCAGGTTTGACGATTTTCAGCCTCCCGAACAAGCCGGATTCCGAAAAGGCTTTAGCACCGTAGACCACATACATACGCTGCGGCAGGTTATAATAATAATAATAATAATAAACATTTATTTCAGACTAGGTCCATATTTTGTTAGTAACAATGTACTTAAAAAACTAATGTTAGTATAGGCAAAAACAAAATTTAAATTACGGCATGAAGCCGCACCCACCTTTGCAGCAGAAGAAGACAGAAGACCGAAGAGAATAACCTGCCTCTCTGCTTAGCGTTTGTGGACTACGAGAAAGCCTTCGATTCGATCGAGACTTGGGCTGTACTGCAGTCTCTCCAACGGTGCCAAATCGACTATCGGTACATCGAGGTGCTAAAGAAGTTGAGTTTTTTCTATCATGATAGAAAAAATTCAACGTAAATTCTGTAGATACCTATACAAACGTCAATATGGATATTACCCCTTTCTATATCCTTCTTTGTTCGTGTCAGGAATGGTGGGTTTAGACACACTCAAATTCAGGCGAGAATCCACACATGTAATTAATTATTATTTAATATTAGTAGGTAAGATAGATAGTCCTGTTCTACGAGAGTCAATCAATTTTTATGTTCCTGACCAGTACATGCGTGGCGTTGTAAGACGACAACATAGACTCCTCTGCTACCCGCCTGCATGGCGTGCTCCCCGAACCAACAACACTCCCACTGCTAGAGCAATTAAGTTAATAAATGATTTTCTAAAATATATTCCTGAGGCAGATTTATTTTTTGACTCTCAATGGACAATCGCTAAACATGTGCATGTTTATTTAAATATGAAGAAATAGTTGTTAATTGTAATTTTTTTTGTCTGTATAAGGTTGTTTTTTGTTTACAAATTTTATGTTACTCCGGTTGTTTATGTTTTTTCGGTGGTTGTTTTTTAAGAAGTTTTAATTAAAATGATTTATGTAATTTTGTAGTATTAGAATAGATATAAGCGATTTGGTGTAAACTGTTAGCTTATATTTGATGAATAAATGAATATGAATATGAATATGAAAGTGTTTGTACAAAAACGCCACCATGTCAGTCCGACTTCAGGACCAGACCTCGGAACCTATCCTTCTACAGCGAGGTGTGAGACAGGGAGACGTCATATCTCCGAAACTATTCACCGCTGCACTGGAGGATATCTTCAAGGTTCTGGACTGGAGAGGGCTAGGCATCAACGTCAATGGCGAGTACATCTCTCACCTTCGATTTGCCGACGATATAGTGGTCATGGCTGAGACCATGGAGGACCTCAGTACAATGCTCGATGACCTTAGTAGAGCTTCCGAAAGAGTTGGTCTTAAAATGAACATGGACAAAACCAAAATCATGTTGAATGCCCATGTAACACCCACTCCTATCAAGATCGGAGACTCTACACTCGAAGTTGTAGACGATTATGTCTACCTGGGACAAACGATCCAGTTAGGTAGGTCTAACTTCGAGAAAGAGGTCAATCGTCGAATCCGACTCGGCTGGGCAGCGTTCGGGAAGTTGCGTGGTATCTTCTCGTCCAACTTACCGCAGTGTCTCAAGACGAAAGTCTATGACCAGTGTGTGTTGCCAGTGATTACATACGGGATCGAAACGTGGTCGCTCACAATGGGCCTTATCAGAAGGCTTAAAGTCACCCAAAGGGCATTGGAGAGGGCTATGCTCGGAGTTTCCTTGCGTGATCAAATCAGAAATGAGGACATCCGCAAGAGAACCAAGGTAACCGACGTAGCCCGAAGAATAGCCAAACTGAAGTGGCAGTGGGCAGGGCACATTGCTCGCAGAACGGATGGCCGATGGGGCCGAAAAGTTCTGGAGTGGCGACCGCGAACCGAAAGACGCTGCGTTGGAAGGCCTCCCACTAGGTGGACCGATGACCTGGTGAAGGTTGCAGGGATCCGCTGGATGCGAGTCGCACGGGACCGGTCAATGTGGCGACACTTGGGGGAGGCCTATGTCCAGCAGTGGACGTCTTTCGGCTGAAATGATGATGATGATGATGATGAAGCGAATCATAAATACAAAAAGTTAAAAATATTTTTTTTTTTTTTCAAGATTTTGTTACTTGTTAATAAAAAGAGCTAGAACGTTAAAATAACTTAATTCTGATAAGAAATATACCATTTTATAGCTACATTAGGTCCAAATTTTTAAAATAATAGCGTATTACATTTTCACGGTAAGAGAATCAAACACGCGGTGTAACGCGCTTCACCTTCTTATATAAGTATAATAACGATTTACGATTCAAACGGAGTCGTACTATATCGTATTAAAATTTAGTGTGTTCAGTTTAAGATCACGCCATGTGTTTTTCATTAACTGAATAGTCGTCCAGCCATTTTGATATCAAAATAGCGGGACCACTTTCTTTGTAGAATATTTTGTAATTTTATGAGTGTAGAATTTTACTATTAAAGTATGAAATAGTAGAAATATTGTATTAAATCCTATTCACATGATATTCCAAAACCCTGGCGGGAAACGGTCATCTTGACGTTTATAAACAATTGTTAAAGAACTGTAGAGTAGAGTGTCCATGGAGTTTCTTCCCCGTTCTTCTCCATAGAGATCTACGCTAGGGTATGGGCAACTACAGTACTTTCACAGTTTTTATGCCTTGTGACTGGGACTGTAGCTACATTTCATTGTTGTCTTTGTTTCGACGATTCAAAAGTGCCTGTAACTGGCCTACTTGAAATAAATGCTTTGATTTGTAAATCTTTCATGCCCTTTTAGCTGCTTGAACAAAACTGCCAGGTGACCAAAAACTCAATTGCACAGTTGCACAGTTGCACACGTTTTATGTGCGGGGCTTAAATTTTTGCGTCATTCGACTCAAATTTTAGAGTACCTACATATTATTTACAGAATCGATGCATTTATCTTTTGCTCCAAATTGCATTTAAATGTGTATGCCCTAAATTGTAATTTTCCACATTTAGCCTACCGGGTTTTTTCCTTTGTTTCATTATTTATTTGTGTTATTTGTTGTCAAATTTGGGTTATGTTGACGTTCAAAAGGACATTTAAGTAGTTATGTCGTTAAGGCCATTTAGTTTGTTCTGACTCATCATGCATCTGCAACATTATTTTTATTATATGCGAAACCTGAATATAGTTTGTTCAGAAGAAGTATTCTGAATCGATTCCAATATTTTTTACACCATGTTATATTTTGTCCCAAGAATATTTTAAAAAAACGTTACAAATTGGCAACGAGCGAGATTAAGTACCTCTCGCAATAATTTAGGTACCTACTGCCAAATTATTATTTTCAATGAGCTCAAGACAACACTGGAGCCGATAGGAGACGCACTGCGTGGTGACCACGTTTTTATGCGGACAACCAGGTAACAGAACAAGCTTATAATTTGTGATTTGATGAAACAGTTTTGAAATTTTGTACATAGATTTATTTACACAAAAATACTAAACACGTGTTTCAGGTTTCGCATATACTAAAACTAATGTTGTATACTGACAGTAGAGTTATCAGGAGTCCTAAGCTAGTAGTCAGATTAGTATTATCACTAAGTAACGTCCTTGTTGCAATACTAGCAAGAACTTATTCCTATTTAAAAGCGATTTTATTTGAAAATCAACGTGTAGCTACTGAAATAATAGCGAGCTCCGCGTACGTACGTCTTAATCTGCATCATGTTCTAAAATCATTTTGAATGCGAAAACCATTAAACAAAATTAGGACTGTCACACAAAAAACAAACAATAGGAAAAAAAACTATGACAGTTCTTCGCTAGCTAAATAAAAAAAAACAATTACTAGGCAACTCAAAGTGCAGGTTAGTGTCATTGACCCCGTCGGAAACCGACACGTGAAAGCCATGACAGTATTAAAACGACGTAAGTGCAGCTGAATGCCGAGTTGTTTTTGTGTACCTAATGTAAGCATTTTAGATTAATTGAGGACTTTTTATTAATGAAATGTCAATTTGTAATATATTGATACAGATTTTTGAAAAATTCAAGCAACCAAAGACAGCTCAATATAGTCTATTATAACTCTTTGCCATATTTAGTAAGTACCTGTTCTTATTTCAATAAAATATTCACAAATCGCACGCTTCCTGCTCACAAAACCATCACAACGTTCGTTCGTCAGTGCAGCGCATTCGTGACTTCTTGCGTACCGAGTGTATACCGAATTCGACACGTGTAGATATGACTCGCGTTCCGAACTTCCGACCGTTTGTATGAAGATACACTACTGTAGATACTATAACCGTGACATAGCTAGGATACCCCAAGCTGTGAAAAAGATAGAAGCGACACACATCACTCACTACGCATCCTCGCTCATCTCTGGTGGACACGCAGCCTAAACCAAAATACTTTGAAACAAAGCTTGTAAACGCAGCCTTACAGGCGCTATCATTACGTAACTTCAAATATCGTTTACGAAATAATCTCCTTGTGGGTAGCTCCTGTTTATTTTAATACTACCTACTTGCAGCAAAATTTTAAATGTCAATTACTTTTTAATTTCGGAAGCTACCGGTATTAATATTAATTTATTAATTTCTTTATTTACTTTCTGTTCATATTAATTTACCTTATAAATATTTAAAAAATAAAAATAAAATTGTAGCCCACCGGTATCGGGAACAGGGTCCAAGCTACCGGCGGTCAGGGCTCCAGAGAGAGGAACCTCCTAACAATACGAGCCGTGTCCAGGAGTAACGCATTCTGTCTCAAGCCCTTGATCCAGCTGCCCAACGAGACCCTCCTCAGGTATTGATCGAGGCTCTTGGCAATAAAGACATGGGCTGATACGACTATCGGCACAATGATCGCTGAGTCCGCATCCCACATGTCGACAACCCCGCGAGCCAAATCAAGATACTTGATTTGCTTATCTTTCTCGGCTTTCACGAGGTTCTCATCATGCGGGACCGTTATGTCAACAATCATTGCGCGCCGCTCTGATCGATCCACCACCACTATAACATACTAACAGGACTATTGTAGGCTTATTGACTACAATAGTCCTGTTAGTGATGGATTGATCCCAGTACAATGTGATATTGCCATTTTCGAGAACTGGGTCGGGCACATACTTATAGTACGGCACTTCCAATTCCACAAGGTTGTATTTTAGAGCAAGTTGCTGATGGATAATCCTGGCTACAACGTTGTGTCTATGCAAGTACTCTCCGTTAGCCAGACGAGAACAGGGAAAAACAACATTAATTCAATTATTATACATACTTATACATATTACTTACTTACTGGGGATGTCTCATATATAATCCATGTACTGCTTTTGGGACAAATAAACATTTTTCATTTTCATTTTTCATACATCTCACAATACCAATTTTGATTCCAGGTAACACAAACCCACAACGTGATACGCTGCAGTAAAGTGAAGTGTCAATATGGACTTGTAAGCGAAGCCTGGCGCATAGCATATACAATATATTACCTATACACACTCAAACAGAAAGAACAACATGCATTTCATATGTTGCCCCATACCGGACCCACAATATGTCGGCCAGACAGTTGCTACAGTACTGTTCCAAGTTTGAATTCGACTTTTTTTTCAGAACCGATGATTTTAAGTGTTAATAATCAATAAACCAAGCGTGGAGTATAGATTTTATATTTAAACGAAATTGTTATAAAAATAGATAAAAAGTTGGTAAACAAAGCAAAGCGCTCCAGTTAACAACATTGTACATTTTGTATTGATATTGCAATTATAAATTCTGTAACGGCAAATCATTGGAAATATCTTGTACCATAGAAATAAATTATGTATTTAAAACTAATGTTTATTTTATTTATTTATCTGATGTATAGCACAGTATTTTTATGGCATAATTATACTTCTTTGTGTCCCCAAATTTACACCAAGGTATAAAACATGTATTATAATTTAGTGTCTACTAATTTTGTTATCATTGACACCTGAAATCATTTTGTAAGTTGTAAAGACTACTTGAAGAGGTATCATACCTGATTTCTGGCCAGACTAGTTTGTCCCAGGCCAAACCGGTTTACTGGTTTATCATGTCAGGATATACTAACCCAAACAATTACATTGTGACCAACTTGGATGTAGCTGGTTAACCTAACCTAACCCATTCAGTTGTGGTGCCATATAATCATTTTACCGGTTTTAAAAATATGAACAGAATAGTTTACAATACAAATAATAGCTGAAACCTCGCACATATACATACAGGGAGAAAGGGACAAAAAAAACAACTCTTTGTTACAAAACTGCGTATCCTACATGGTTAAAAGGTATGGTACAGATGTTTTTTTTTTTTTTTTAATTTCTATACAACATTATTTTTAGTATATGCGAAACCTGAATATAGTTTGTTCTGAATAAGTAACTGAATCGATTCCAAAAATTTTTAAACTATGTTATATTTTGTCCCAAAAATGTTTTTTAAAAGTTACAAGTTGGACACCGAGCGACACTGAAGTACCTATCTCAATCATTTAGGTACCTACTGCTTAATTATTGTTATCAATGAGCTCAACACGACGTTGGAGGCGCGCGTGCGGCGGCGCCGCGTGTCGTCCACCTTTTTGTGCGGACAACCAGGGAACAGAACAAGCTTATAACTTTGTGATTTTTCATAATACAGTTTTGAAATTTTGTGCATAGATTCTATACATAAAAATACTAGACACTTGTTTCAAGTTTCGCATATACTAAAAATAATGTTGTATAAGTTTTAGTTTCAGAATGATGTACTGAATACTTGGTGACCGTTTTAGCGTCGATGTCCCATTCCACCCTGTATATGATGCATGATTCATACACGATTTTTTTTAAAGTCAAGGATCAAATTCTGGGAGGTAATGACATACGGCAAACAAATAAAAATCTTAAATTTTATGTTTTTTCGTATTTTTAATTAATGGCCTTGATCTTCACAACATTATGTTCTAATTTTAATTTTATTGACTCTTCTTAGCTAAAGTCCACAGTAAAAGAAAAAAATCGTAAACAATTTGAAATTAGAACTTACAAGTGAGTTGGCGCCAATAGTGATTTTGTTCGACGTTTCGTTGATTATGATTACCTTGTAATTGTTTGCATACTGTTATGATTTTATCAAAAATGAACTCTTTCCTTAAGTTTGTCGTGTCATTATTTCCCAGAATTTGATCTTTACTAGCGACACTATCGAATAATGCAATAATACAGTGTTTTTTTTCCAAAATCAATGGATTCGATTCCTGGCTAGGAATATTGATGATGATGCAGTTTTAGTTTTCATCATTATTAGGCTCGAAACTCCTTTGAGTATTTTTCGCTATTCCTCATAGTTTCAGATTTGGCCATCCACACCCACTTGAAAAATTCACCCTGTTGTAAATAGTCAGTGATCCGAAAGTCTGACAACTAGTCTCACCAAGGGGTACCGTATTACCCAGTACTAACTGGGTTGTGGAGGTCAGATAGGCAGTCGCTCGCGTAGACTGGAAGCCGACCCCAACGTAGTTGGGAACAGGCTAGTCAGATCATGATATATGGGTTAGAATGTGTAATCTTCGACTGTTGCTTTTGACTATACCCTGACCAAATAAACCACTTATTTTTATGTTGTGTCGTGTTACTTTTCATTTAGCATACATCTTCAGAGGGGTCCTGGTAGCTGTCAGTGGAAGCTAAAGATCCTGCCAGCATTGCAGTTGTATAAGGTAGTTTGATACAGTAGGCAAGCGGAACTTGCACGAGCGTCTGTTTAGGTATAATTGAAGGTGGCGTATAATAATAAATATAGTACCCTATAATTTCGTCAATTGTGTTCTGTCTTGCCCGCTTTGTGCTCGGAGATTTTCGGCCAGTTGGGTATGAGAACACATGATAGAGCAGCACACCAAAGCTCTCGACATTCTCCCTAGAAAGCCATCCCTAGTAAGCATTGCATAGTACGCACTGTAACAATCATGAAAGAAAAGGAGATTAGGTGAAAATAAAAACAATTGTAGGTAGTAATAAAATAAATTATGTTGCTTTACTTATATTTCCCTAAAAACTAAACCCTCAAAAAGGACAATGGGAAATGAATGTATGGAGTCTGGGCCCACCCTTCAATAGTAACATCTGATATACCGTTGGATAGGGCTTTTTAAGTGGAACATTAGTTACTAATATAACTATGGTCAAATGTTAGTACTTTCGGAGATACGACATCTTAAAGTCGTCTCAGTCTAACATATTCTTTATGGATACTTATAAGGTAAAATAGTAATAATAAGTACACTTTAAAACAAAAGAGATTTATTATTCGTCTTGGACATCAACGACAATTACATCATTTAAAAAACCCGCGGGGGCCACGAATGGTTGATGTCTCCCAACTCCTAGGTACCAAATCAAAGAAATAGTGTGAGCGCAACTTCCTACAGTTCGCCGTCCGGTCAAGCAAGAGCAATAATATTGTGATATCGCGTTTCTTCCAACTTGGTTTCGATCAATTAATATATAGCAATAGTATATTCGTGCTCTTGCGTATCCTACCACGCAGCAACCACACATTCTCTGCTGGTATATTATATTCTATTAAATCATGTAAATCGTTTTGTCTGTATATTTCTATAACGTATAAACCGTCTCGAAGATGTTCACTGCAATATGACTTTGCTAACTTCATGTGGTAGGAACCCAAAGCAAGAAACATGATGTCGTCTTCTGTTAATTGGGGAAAATCCCGAACTTCTAGATTTGCATCCATTCGTTCAAAATTGACTCTGCGTCTGTTCAAATTATTCCCTTCCACGTAGTTATATAAAAGGTTGTCGACTTCGAGCCTTTGGTTTATCAAATTCAGAAAAACATTGGCTTCTCTGTGGTCTTCTATAGGCATATGAAAATGATTTATAATTGAAGATGCAATTTTAAAATCAGTAATCATATTGTGTACGGTTTTATTAAAATAACTTTGGCGCAGAAGCTTAAAATCACGCTTGAAGCGACCATTGACAACTTCTACCACCCAACGGCATATAGTCACCAACCGCGATTTATTAGCTTGGATGGTGGTTAGTTGAGTTGCCCGTAGATCTTTGGATGGTGGCATATGCGTTTCATAACCACATGATTGTAGGTCTCCTATACAGTCCCGAAAGCCTCTGTCCAATATGAAGACATCATTCTCTTCTAAAAACCAATGTAACGGATGATCCACTTTTTTCACGGCATTGCTCATAATTGTAGCGTCCGATTCGGTTGCTGCATACGGTCCCCAAACATCCAAAATGTATCCATCTGTGCTGACAATGATGAAGGGCTTTAAAAGATTTCTGAATTTATGTAAACTATATGATTGCCTTTGGAAGAGGAAGTTAGAACTCTTCTGTATGTAGATATATGTTCCGTCACATATTAGGATAGCCTTTGTATTTTGTTCATTACCGAATATTCCCCTTGGAAGCAATAAGTTTCTCTGTATCACATCATTTCTTGAAATATGGTCCATGCCTAGGTGTTGGGAAACATACTCGTTTGAAAGACATTCCCGTGCAATCTTCAACAATTTTTCGAGTGAGCGTCGTGTCATAGCGAAAAGAGTTGCCAACCTTTCGTTTGGTTCTCCCGTTCTCAGCTTACATAAATATATACCTAAGGCTGTTTTTGGCCGATTGCATCTTTCAACCAATGATGGAGTCTGTTCTAAAATCAATTGAAATTGATTTCTATCACGGCCAGTCCAAAAATGCATTTCATCATTATTTAGACCATTTGCATTTTCAAAGTCTAATCTATGTGGCCGCCGGGCAGCTCTTATTAGAGTATCACAAAGTGCTGTCATTTGATCTGCATCAAAATCATGGGAAACATTACAAAAATCCAATAAAGTATCCCAATCATTTCCTCGAAGATGATGTTGGCAAATACGGGCATGTTCAGGTACGTACAGTTTATATTCGCAAAGTAAAAATGTTTTTATCGTCTCTGGAATACGATGACGGTCTCCATTAAAACAATTATTGAATATACAATGTCTAGCAGTATTTGGTGCTCTAAAATATTGATTCATATGTATGACAGAGTCTGGCTCAGCGGCGGGTTCTATCTGAACGGCAGGTTCCGGCTGAATGGCAGGTTCCGGCTGAATGGCAGGTTCCGGCTGAACGGCAGGAGCTGGCTGAGCGGCAAGCTCAACATGGATTCTCTGCCAACATCGATGACATACAGCTCGCGTATTGTTGAATTCAACCTGAAAGTATAAAAGCTACCTGTACGTTCTGTATCGATATATTATGGTCTTAATGAGAGTACACGTTTTGTTAGTCATGATGGACTTGTGGTTACGGGCCTGGGCCTTAAATTCTACTTTGCGTCTCGTCAAATATTCTCTCTATTATTGTCTATAGTTGAGCCAATATAAACGTGCGAACTGAGGCATAAATCATTTTTATCAGATCTCTCGCTCACACTTATAGGTATATCTATATATATATATATAAATGTATAGGTAGAAACCTTATTACTAACCTCTAATAATGCATTTTGTTGTACAAGTCTTGCAACCTCAGGTCGTATTTGCGGAAGATCTTCAGTCAAAATATGACGCTGATATCTATTGTGATATAATCCACGTCTGCACACAACACAGTTACGATGTTGTTCCATTTTCCACAATTCCAATCGATATGCAGTTGAGTAGTCCGTTAAACAAAGCTGGGGTCAACAATAAAAACCACAACAATCAGTGTCCAAGGAATAGCCGGGTCAAAAAGTACATAAAACAGATAACGATCGTTCAACGCAAAACACAAAACACTCTAGGGACGACTAGCGCTAGCGCGTCACTGGCCGTTGGTCGCCATTTGCAAATGCGCCTGGGCAAACGGCGGGCGGAGCGGGTAGGGTGGGGGGCGCAGGTAAGGAGCAAGAGCAAGCAGAAAGGTGCCGTCCGTTTTGAGTCTGGGCATAGTAAAGTTTATCTTATAACGAAGTAAACTACGATCACTTTTATGGCAGTATAATAAGTAGTATAACTCCGAAAGTACTGACTTTTGACCTTAGTCGTAATAATAAGTTTTATTCTACATAAACATACCTATTCATTTATGAGTGTCTTATTCCTATTGAGAGGTGGGCCCATCATTACTCATTCTCCTTTACATGAATTCCGTAAACGAAGTTGAGTGTACCTTCTATTACAATTTTATACTGTGACTCGAAACTTTTGCAAAGCGGGGTCAGCGAGTTCATTTGAAATAGGTATCCGCGCGACTTGCCACGCGCGTTAGTAACGCTAAATACCTACTGCGCTCGAATATTCTGGCCTTAAAAATGAATATTGAAGGAGAATTTTTTCCATCGTAGTTCGCCGCAGGGACGACTGAACTACCTATTGCTATGAGCTAAGTTGATTATTGGGTCGGAAACCGACTAGGTATCAGTATTCTTGATTGACTCTGTCCACGTGTATGGCGGGAAATTAAAGCGCCACCTCACAGCGTCCACTGTACTAACCAATCAACCAATTGGAATCAAGTTACTTTACAGTTCGACTAATATTAAGAAATCAACGGGTAGGATGAAATAATAATTTGAAAATGTTGTCGTCTTGAAATCGCTTGCGACGATATACTTTTTTCGTGAGCCTGGCTACGGAGTAGGTACATTGTATATATATACTAGAAGATTCGTCAATGCGTCAAACACGTTCGGGCCGCTGTGGCATCAACATCTTTGGACTTGCCATTTGCCGACGCGAAGCCGACTTGTGAACAACATACAGTACAAACATATAACGTACAAATTTTTCGATCAGTGAGGTGATAGTATTGTTATATTTCTACAAAAAAAGTGACTGAAGCCCCTAAGTGCAAGTAACATGTAACGAGAATTTTATTTTCTTTTTGGAAAATGGAAGGTATTGGCGTCTAACGGCTTATTTAAAATTCAAATACTTGTGTTCCACCATTCCACGTAAATGCGGATAACGGATTTAGGATAATTTACACACTCAGGTTCGGTTAAATAAAATATTTTGACAATAAATTCATTTTTAACGCGTTGAACGCCAAATCAAAATCGTAACTTTTCCTATGGAGCCGTGGCAGACATCATGTGTCCAAGTGCACGACCTGCGTTTTAATTTCTACAGAGGGCTGACAGTCACTAAATTGAACAAAAACTGCACCGAGTATAACCCACGCGGTCATGTAGAATAACGTGTATCACTCGGCACAAAGAAATATTTAGACCCTACATATTTTTTTCTCGAGATGTAGGTATAAAACAATATAACAATTTAATTTGCAATTCTACTATTCTGAGACATTATTGCTAAGAGATAAATAAAACAATAATTGAGGAAGTGGAAAAATATATTTACTTAATTTAACAAACATACCGCACGGGTCAAGCACGTGGCGCCCGCGGAAGAAAAGACTCTTGGACGTCCTCGCAGGCCGCGGCGGACACTGGTGTCTGCCATTTGACATCTCGGAAAATAATGAGTAAATTGCTGTTTCCATAGTCGCCCATTCTTTTTTATATTTCTTGACAATATTTGCAAAAAAACACCTCAACGATTTTTGAGGATTCTCGATTTATTGGTGCGACCTCGAGGGAAAGTAGGTACCTATGGTGTCGGACACATGGTATCTACGGTGGCGTTCAACGTGCTAATTTTCTCAAAAAATATTTTAATTCCAAATAAATTCTTCTTTTGTTTCGGTATTATGTGAATAACTACAATAAAAGTAATAGTGTCTTACGTAGATGTTTATTTAAGACAAAAAGAAGAAAACAAAACATAACGGAGACACAATGCCAAAAATTTGTTGCTCTTTAAATAGTAAATACCAGAAATATACTTCTCAAAATGAAATCTCACATCACCGCTTGGCCAAAATATATTTATCACTAACAAGTAAACAAAAAAAAACCTGGTGCTTATACTCAACAAAGTCGATAAAAGCAAAATTGAACGTGACACAGTTTCTTCGTGATGGTGTAAAAAAGTTGCCCTACGTCGACATAGTCGAAACATTTAAAAAAAGAAGAACTAACAAAATTAAATAGAAACACCAACATCGGGCAGTGATACGTATTAGTGTATACCGCAATGTGAATTAGATTCGCATCGCACACAAATCATTGGCCGTCAACAATTTAAAAAAAACCGCCCCAAAGACGACCCACCGGACTCACAAAAAAAACAAAAAAACTACGGAAAAGAATCAAATTGAATTTGGAATGAACGCAAACCAATTTCACGATCTATTCGGGTCGCAGTGACTTCCTGATCAACATGGCGGGCACTCCTCGGCGTCGAGCCTATTACACCAGTCCCAGGGTCTACCTCCGGTTATGCACAACCAGATGTGCATGGACACTTCAGGATCGCGGACAGTACTGCGATATTCGGCTCATATATTTGGCATGTTTAAAGATAAGAAAGCGGCTAACTCTATAAGAGGTAGGTAGCGTCGAGGTAGTTTTTTTCATTATTTATTTGTGTTAATTGTTGTAAAATTTGGGTTATGTTGAAGTTCAAAAGAACATTTAAGTTATGTTATGTGGTAGTTATGTCGTTAAGGCCATTTAGTTTGCTCTGACTCATGCATCTAAAGGGTATAAATAGACCCTTAACATATCCGAAAGGCACTTGTTCTCTCCGTCTTTGCGATATTTTTTTTGTTCTAGACCATACCTGGGCACCTTCTACGGAGATATTAGGGGTTAAGTTCCAACTTTTTCACAAGTTATTTTTAAATACATGTTTTTAATGTAAGATTTTACATAACAAAATGCAAAGGTTATTTTAGCTTAAAACAGGTGTGTACCAGTCATAAAATAACCTCAAAGCTTGCATTTTCTACGTGGATGTGTCATAATACCGCCATATTTGATTACAGCACCAACCGGAAGTGGAAACCCCAGCGCCGCCGCCGGTAGAGGAGCAGCCGAAGCCGCGCGAAAGCAAGCCGGCGACGTACGTGCCGCCCTCGTCGCGCCAGCGGCCCATTGATAACGTGCGCAGGAGTACGGTAAGTGACGGAAGTAACGTACTTAAAAAATGAAGTTTTAATGCTAGTTGTGTAACTTTAGAGCTCATTTTAGATTTTATAACGCTGTTGTTTGATTTACTATTAGTTCCCATAGAGAACGTGCGCAGGAGTACGGTTAGTCATGAGAAAACAGATTGCACTACCTGAACATCGACGGCATCGACTTGACGGCACGGTTGGCGCAGTGGCTGAGCGATTGACTGCTGCGCTTCGTGTCGCGGGTTCGATTCCCGCACGGAACAAATATTTGTATGGCCTACAGATAGTTGTTCCGGGTCTGGCTGTTTGTGTATGTGAGTTTAAATGTTTGTAAACGCACCCACGATACAGGAGAAATTCCTAGAGTGGGGCAAGGTTTTAAAAAAAAAAAAAAAAAAACTTGTACACAAAGCTAACAGTCAACGGATATCTCATCAACGCTCACCTAATCATGGATGACAGAAGAGGCCTCTAATAAACTTCGTGTTGTTCCATGGACAGTATTTATCTTCCGTCGTGAAATTCGGAACGCTTTCACGACTACCATTCGTCTAGGCTCTAGGCCCTCATGTTGTAGTCGGTCAACCTACCCGCCGCTTCTGTCACAAATGAGGGCTATCGTTTTTGTGCACACCCGATGGCGGCACTCCATCGCATCGGCATCCCTCGCCACGCATCCTCGCTCATCTCTGGTAGAAACGCTGCCTAAAACCAAAATATTTTGAAACGAAGCTTGTAAACGCAGCCTTACAGGCGCTATCATTTCGTAACTTCAAATATCATTTACGAAATAATCCCCTTGTGAGTGGGTAGTTTCTGTTTAAGATACTTGCAGAAAATTTTAAATTACAATTACTTTTTAATTTCGGAAGCTATCTGTATTAATATTAATTTACATTTTTAAATATTGCTTAAAAAAAAAACAAGACAAAATATATATAGTAGCCCACCGGTAACGGGAACAGGGTCCAAGCTACGGCAGTCAGGGCTCCAGAGAGAGGAACCTCCTAACAATACGAGCCGTGTCCAGGAGTAACGCATTCTGTCTCAAGCCTTTGATCCAGCTGCCTAACGAGAGCCTCCTCAGGTATTGATCGAGGCTCTTGCAATTAAGCCATGGGCTGATTCGACTATCGGCACAGTGATCGCAATGAATCACATGTCGACACCTCGCGAGCAAAGTCAAGATATTAATTTAATTATTACACATCTCACAATATCAATTTTGTTTCCAGGTAACACAAACCCACAACGTGATACGCTGCAGTAAAGTGAAGTGTCAATATGGACTTGTAAGCGAAGCCTGGCGCATAGCATATACAATATATTACCTATACACACTCAAACAGAAAGAACAACATGCATTTCATATGTTGCCCCATACCGGACCCACAATATGGCAAGGCAGCAATCTCTGACTGTTGCTTTTGAGTATACTTTGTGTTACTGCATATTTTGTGTTACTTTTCATTTAGCATACATCTTCAGACGGGTCCTGGCAGCTGTCAGTGGAAGCTAAAGATCCTGCCAGCATTGCAGTTTTATATAAAGGTGTTGATACAGCACGCAAGCGGAACTTGCACGAGCGTCTGTTTAGGTATAATCTAAAATTAAGAGCAGCCAATTAATAGGGAAGACCTATACAAGCTAATTAGCCATAGTCATTTATTCATAAACAAGTAATTTGAATTTGAACACAAAAATTACACAATCACAGTACATACACTAAAATAAATTACATTTGAATTTAATAAATTTTGTTTATAATAAATTACCTAATGTATTAAAAATATTAAATTGCAGGTTATACAAAATCAAATTATATAAATGGCTGAATGAAAATAATTTCAATAGTATTAAGGATTTTTTTGACCATAAATTATAATGTTTATTCAATTCAAATTTGTTTATTCGTGTAAGTTTTCATGCTTTAATATTAAGTAAAACATGTTTGATCTCATATTATAATAACACCTCTGTATACCATGTTTTCTGCAAATAAATTATATTATCTGATCTTAAATTACATCAATAATTTAAAAATAATAACTCCGCTGGATGCGAGTCGCACGGGACCGGTCAATGTGGCGACACTTGGGGGAGGCCTATGTCCAGCAGTGGACGTCTTTCGGCTGAAATGATGATGATGATGATGAAACTCGCATTTCATCAATATAGTATTTCGACTTGTAAATTAAACAATGTGGCCAACACCTTAAAATTTAAAAAAATAAAAATAAACTAAAATTGTTGATGGCTCGACCATAGCAAGGCCCCAATCTGTACAATGAGGTCAAGCTATTTTGAAAGGGTAGTATATAAATGAGCGAAAATAAATTCAAATTAAAGGTGTCAAAATATTGAAAATGGGCTACTGAAATACTAAGTGAGCGACAAACAGTCGGCGAATACAAATATTAAAACAGCGACTTGAAAATACAAATTTGAGTTACTAGTTGTTCAATACGATCAATGTGATAAATCAAGGACTCTGAAAAAAACCTAAAACAAGGTTGTTAACCACTAGATTGTAGATAAGGCGTAGTTGACATAGCCCCGCAGCGCGGGCCTCCTATTTTTGTTTGTAGGGTTTAAAGTAACCTAACACGAAGGGGATTCAGAGGTTTAGACCCCACCATCCCCTTCGAACCTAACCTGTCCGAGTCGGGGTGCCACAAGTCTCTCTCAGCCATCGCTCGCTCTTGCGTTCTATATTCTCCTTGCCACAATGACCGGATAAATAGTTACTTACTTCGTACAATAGTCGCCCATTCGTCGACAATTAAATTTTTATTCGCCCGATTTATAATTTCCCATATAAAATGACATTACCAGATTTTCAACCAATGATGATGCTTGGAATTGCCATCCCCATTGTAAACGTACATAGGATGTTTAATAATATCATCTTCCATTAAACCTTTAAAATCACGCCTTTTCGTGACAAGTCAAGAGTTAAAAATACAGCCACGCCTACTAAGGCCGGGCTTGGAACAAATATAAGTAGTCTACTTTGAATTCAGAACGTTGATAAAACCGTCGTCGCTGGCCAGCAGCTGATCAATACATCCAAAAAAGTAAGACTTAAGAAAATTTGAATTTTGCGGGCTACCCTGGTGCTCCAAGTATCCCTACCAGCGGGGATATGTCAGTAGGGATATATGGAACGAGAGATCAGAAAAAACCCACCTTGAACCCAGGATCTATGAGCCCAGCAGCAACTTTAGCGCTCGTTAGCCCATTGACGCATTCAAATGACTCATGCGCTATACCTATGCCAGCACCCATAATAGTCCTCCTTCCCGTGTCCGTGTACAAGTGTGTGCGCAAACACAGGTGCTCTCTTTGTTCCTTTTACTGTCATAGTCCGATGGCACGGCAATCCGATGCGATCGGAAAGAGATCAGGCGCAGGACCTACAGCTTAACGTGCTTTTCGAGACACGGGGGTATCATACCGCCAATGTCCAAACTCCGGGCTACTATTGAGGAATTTCTTATGGAAAAACCCAGGACAGAACGCTCAGCAGTCGCGCGTACGAGCACGAGAACAACGGGGCAGCAAGCCGTCTTTTAAGAGCGTCTGTACAGAAAGTTGGCAACGTCGCAAATAGCTGTCAAATATTTCGCTGTTCTGATTAATTTGGCAATATTACTGTACGGAAATAAGAAATATGGCTAACTAGTGAACTAAAATATTGATTATGTAATTTATGTAATGCAATAATTAACATCGTAACACCGAATATTTAGTTTTAGATGTAAAAAAGTATTTTTTCCAAATACCTTTTTTACACCTAAAACGGTTACAACGTCAAATTCAGTGTATTAATTTCAATTCATTATTAATATTCTAGTTCACTAGTTAACCATATTTCTTATTTCCATGCAGTAATATTGCCAAATTAATTAAAACGGGCTAATATTTGACAGCTATTTGCGACGTTGCCAACTTTTTGGATGAACGTTCTTAAACGAAAATACAGCTACGGTTGATAAAACTTACTTAAACTCGAAATAAAAAGTCAAATGAAACACAAAATTATATTGACAATATAGTGTATATTTCTTAAATAATAAACTAATTACAATTATTTACATACAAGGCCAATCCTCAGAGTTAAATGGACGTGAGCTAATTTATACTTTATTGAACTGGCGTAAAACAACATAAATATCAACCTTGAATTCGTTGAAATACAGTTCGATTTCGAGAGCGCATCAATGCGAAAAGAGGTGCGCGTCTCACGCACTATGACGTCTTAAAGCAGGAGTAATTCCAGTATGGGTAAGAGACAAAGCTATACAGGTTGTCTAGCGCCGTCTCTTTCCCACACTGGGATTACTCCTGATGTAAGATATCATGGTAGGCCACCAGGTTTTTAGTTTTCAACTTAGTTTTAAGGAAAGCAATGTTGATATTTGTTTGGTAGTGGTAACCGCGTGTCGCCAGGCCTACTCAAACCTCAACGCAGGGTTAGTATGATGATTCGCCTGCTCCACTACCAGACATTTTGTGGTTGGAAACCCACCGCCAGACACCTTTAAAGTATGATAAATTGTAATTGAACTTACGTTATTACGCTCACAAAGTGTCTGGTAGGCTGGAGGTAATCATCATACTATTAGCCCGTATGTTATATAAAAAAAATCACGGTTTATAGTACGACGTAACCTAGCAGCTGTTTAGCACTACTTTGTTACTTGATATCTACCAAAGCCATCACGACTGAATTTTCATAACATCCAATTGTTTCTACCTATAGTAGGGTACTTCTACAGAAAGTTTCAGCTTTTATAAAATGACGTAAGTCTGGCGGTCACGCGATCTCTCTCTATAACTAAACTGAACGCAGTCAGCATAACTAAACTGAATTCAGTCAGCATAACTAAACTGAACGCAGTCAGCATAACTAAACTGAATGCAGTCAGCATAACTAAACCGAACGCAGCATAACTTAACTGAACGCAGCATAACTAAACTGAACGCAGCATAACTAAACCGGGCTCAAAAGCTGACAGCTCTTTAATACCGTTTAGATGTGCACATCGCATAGTTTTATTGGTAAACTACGCTCTAAATAAGTTAAAGGTACTGGGAAGAGATATAGTTTAAGCCATCATCGTTCCAGACCAAGAATTGATGGATCTCTAGTAAAATCGTTTTAATAAGCTGGCAAAACAATCGAATGTGAACTTGTACCACAAACTCGCAATCGGAAACGATATTTATCGCTACTTGCACTAACTGTCGCTAAACATCATATCTTTACGCATATCATAATACAGGACCTGTGGGTATTTGGTACAAAAAAAAAAAAAAACCTTCACTTGTTTTGCGAACAAGGATGGTTTGTTCCAGAGGCAGGCTTTTGAGTAAAACTATTAAGAGCTAAACTCATTTGAGCGACAATCTACAGAACGAAAAGACTACATTATAAAAGGAATTTCATTAATAAGTCACGATTTATCAAAAAGATACATTGAAATATTCAAATATAGATCTATGAATGAAAATCTTTCTACGGTAGTGACTGCAGTGAGTTAGTCCCACACTTGTCGATGTGGAATCGACGTCATTCGCATCGTTTTGGTTCGGAGGACCACGCGACTCAACACCGAGTCGGACTATTCGCTTTTATTGCACTACATTGAATTACTTACAAGATCATGCCAAAACCAACAATAACCATGGTATAAATTAGTCATAAAATCTTATTAAGATCGCCCATTACCTGTGGACTGGCCTTGACTTATAAAATCGGTGTAGCCGGGTTGCAAATAAAATCTATCAACCTGCTATAGGGTCCACGCAAAGCAGAGGATTTTTCTGTTGACATTCGACTATAAACTTCATAATTAGCATGATAAAGAATAATACGGGGTGGAAGGGACACCGACACGAAAACGGTTACCGCTTATTCAGTACATCATTCTGAGCCCCCCCTACATAGAAATATTTTATCGGTTATTTTAAAAAAAATCTGCTTTTCTTTTTTGTGTAGCTATTGCACTTTTGTAGTTAGCAGATTTTTTTTTTATGTAGAAAGATATCTATGTAGGGGGGCTCAGAATGATGTACTGAATACATGGCAACCGTTTTCGCGTCGGTGTGCCTTCCACCCCGTACATTATACTCAGCAGTACATAAATGAATGAAAGTAGAAATTGTGCGGTATAGTAAGCAGGTGGCCTACCATGACGTCTTAAAGCAGGAGTAATTCCAGTGTGGGACAGAGATGGCGCTAGACGACCTGTATAGCTCTGTCTCTTTCCCACACTGGAAATACTCCTGCTTTAAGACGTCATAGTAAACCCCAGGGGTAATCGGTGCTTAGGTTAGACAGTACGGCGCAAGTTAAATCTGACTGGTGTTTTTTGGAGGCAGGAAACAGATTTTCTCTTATGAAACACTTTTGAGATGTGTGGTGAAATTTTAGATTCATTAGGCCCGGATTTCCACCGAAGAGGTGACGAGACGAGAGATGTGTTGTAAACCATCAATACTGATACTGTTAGCCTGTGTCATCCCACTGCTGGGCAAAGGCCTCTCTTCATGACTTCCAAATTCTTCGATCTAGAGCCAATGTGGACCACTGGCCGTTAGTTTTGTCCAGCTCGTCCCGCCATCTCCTGCGAGGTCTATCGTGTCGCCTTCTGGCTGTGTCAGAGCTCCACATCGTGGTTATTTTGGCCCATACCTCGTCGGACATACGACAGACATGGCCAGCCCAGTCCCACTTTAGCTTAGCGGCTTTTTGAGCAACGTCAGTAATTTGTGTGGTGGTGCGTAAGTTTGACGCCAAGGATACTGCGCTCCATTGCTCGTTGGCAAACCTTGAGCTTGGACTTTTGAATGTTTGTCAAAGACCAAGTCTGGGATCCATATGTGAAAATGGGAAGAATCTATCAATAGAATTACGTTATTTATACTTCCCGTCTCCGCTTAGTTTGGAAACGGTTCAGCAGAGGGAAGAACAGATGGCTCATATTTGTTTAAGCTAGCATCCGAACCCGGCAGCGCACAGCGGAGACCTGAGCGGTATGCGGCGGTTGCTATACTGGGTTTGAGTAGCCTGTACACACATCTCTGCTCCGGTCTAGCCAGTACGCATCTCCGCACAGCTTTGGTGGATACACCCTTGCTTCTAAGCATCTGTTCTCCTCTTCGCACATCTGCGCAGTCTCCGTTTTGGCTTTGCCTTTTAAAAATAAAATGGTGTCTAGTATTTTATATGTCTGTGGGTGTTTTTTTCGTATTTTATAGAAATTATAGCCGAAATGAAAAAAGTTGCAATGCAACAAAAACGCAAATCGAACGAAGAAAGGAACGCACACAAACTAGTAAGGAACACTTTACATTGAGTCAAGTACAGCGCCATCTATAATTTTTTAGTGGAAGCTGGCCTAGAAAAAACCTCAATAGTCAATCAAGTGAATTTCAATGTCCTCAGTAAATCCTCTGTTCTGGTGGGCTACCCTACCCTAGCATTGTCGTTTTAATGTCAATTCAGTGCGCAAAAGAGATGGGGCTGGACGTCGTCTATAGCTCCATCTCTTTTGCGCACTAAAGTGACATTAAAAAAGGTTATGGTAACCTCCCTAAACTCTTGAAGTCATAGACCAATGGTTTAACATCTATCTATGGATAGGTAACCAATCGGTCTTCACATACATTTCGTACCTCTTATTAACATTCCAAAACACAGGTACAAATTAAATCGTTTATCGAAACTTCACTCACTTCGTTAGGTACTAAACGAGGATAAACATTGATATATAAAAAACCCAAGATACACACTCAGCAGTAAGCGACTCAAAAACGCCCGCAGAAAAAGCGCGCACAATTTCGAATTGTGCGCACTTTTCACTGCTTGTGACAGCCATTGTCGGGAATTGAATATAAACGCGTCATGACGTGCGTTTAAAAAAAACACTTTATATAGCCGGTGTAAATTCGAATTTGTGTTTAGTCAGTCAAAACTAGTGATTTTTTATTTTATTGTACAGTTTTATATACGACGACTCTTTTTGATGTGACATTTGCAAAGGACTGTGCATCTAGGTTTTTTATATTTAATATGTAAGTATATTAATGAGGATAAATAAAAAATAAATTATTTTCTAAATCTATACTTCAAGTTACTATAATAGGTAGTAGGGTAACACGGTTTCGGTTCCATAGTAAAACCCGGGAAAAACCGGTTTTTAATACGGGAACGAAACCCGGTTCCCTGACAGGTACCGTCTCAACACCCGCATACATGTAGTGCATAAAATCACTTTTTTTGTTGTAAACTTTATCGCTGTTAAAATACTTGAAATACAGCATGAAAAAGAAAGGTTTGAATTGTTTTGGTTATGAATTGCAATGAAACCACTATACAGGGTAGAAGGGACACCGACGCGAAATCGGTTGGCACGTATATTATTCATCGGTTATTAAAAAAAATCTGCTGTTCCATACATTTTGACCGTGTAGGTATTGCACTTTTGTAGGAAACAGCTGTTTTTTTTAATAACCGATGAAAAATTCCTATGTGGAGGGCTCAGAATGATGTACTGAATACGTGGTAACCGTTTTCGCGTCGGCGTCCCTTCCACCTTGTATAAAGTGTTGTTCTAGTTTTAGAGGTAAAAAGGCATTTGAAAGTTTACCAGTTGATTTTTTTACACCCTTAAAACAAATTTAATGTCACGGTATTGATGATTGCAATTCATAATCAATATTTTAGTACAAAACAAAACGATATTTCCTAATTTCGTTTAGTAACATTAGTAAATTAATGAAAACAGAGTAATTTACACTAATATGAAAGAGGAAAGATTTGTATGTTTGTAACGCATAAACTCAAAAACTACTGGACCGATTACAAAAATTCTTTCACCATTAGAATGCTACATTATTCCTGAGTAACATAGGCTAAATAAAAAAAAATCAAATAAAAAGTTCCACCCGTGTGAACACGGGACAGATCGCTACTGCCGACCGACCGGCCGCTACAGACCGACCTCCGCCTTGCCCCATCAAGGGCACATTAAGCGTCCACAAAGTCCTAACAATATCCCACAAGTTATTTGCGTTAAAATAACCATAATCCACGTAGGTATTACGATACTAATTGAACCAATACTTGATCAACCTTCAGAATATTCTTTTTAAATTGGTACCTTCCCATTGGTACCTACTCATTAAAGCAGTCGGTCTATAGCGGCCCGTCCCGGCTTCGAACGGGTGGACATTTTGAAGTAATGTAGAAACAAAAACGTGTTTTTTTTTTAAACTAGGTATTTCATCCTAATTTCAGTGCAAATAAAAGATATAATAACATTAATTTATACATGTGAATTAGCACAATTGAATCATTTGTATAGTCTAATCTACCACTTACTTGTTTTACAATTTTGACAAAAAATTACAATAAATTGAAACTCATTAAGGTTCAAATTAACAAACCGTCACGTTGCTCTTATGGTGGCCAACAACGATATTATATATAAAAGGAGGTAGATATCGCACTAGCGCGCGCAAATTGTTGCAGACAAATTCAGACAATTGTCGTAATTTAAGTACTTCAAGCGCAATAGCTATCTCTTTCTGTATCATACGTTCCGTATTATCTATCGCAGTCGTAACAACGCAACGATATTTGATCGCCGCTCAGTATGAAAGTAGCGTATCTTTCTTTATAATATCATTGGTGGTCAATCAATTACAAGGTCGACGATACAATACATACCTCTCTTTATAAAGTAAACATTAAATAAAATGGATGGAAGTCATAATTCTGCCTGCAAGCAAAAAGAGGCGCAATTGTGAAAAAAAAATACAGAAAAATCAGCTTAAGTAAACAACAAGTATTTGTGTGGTATACTACACTAAAAAACCCAACTACTGAAAAATCACGCTCAAATTAAAATCGTTTTTTACAAGATAAAATCGACTCCTCCTATCGTTGAAGTCGGTTAAAATGTAGCCTATGTTACCCGGGCCATAATAACGAATCGATTGACACCTTATTCATCAAAATCGGATGAATAGTTTAGGCGTTACGGAGGAACATACGTAAATACAAACATACATAGACTGCTAAAATCATAACCCTTCCTTTTGGCTTCACCGTAGTCGGGTAAAAAGGAAGCATGTAGCAAGGCTTACATTTCCACAATCACTTAATTTACGGCGACATTAATTTAGTTATCTACATAAAATCTATACAAGTTTCTTATCCCGGCTACACCCATTGACATTTGATTAATTTAAATATAAATAATTAATTTTAATTAATAAATAAATAGAATAAACCCTTTCCTTACGACACACGGATATTTTGTTATAGAGATAATACCCACAGTAGGCAAGATCTACACAAGACATAATTGATGACATTGAATAATAAACTTTATTTTCAGTAACGTTAAGTTTAATGTTGTACGAACATCGATGCAGACATGAGAAAGGCTCTTCAGGCTTCTCTGGGCGCGCTCAAGTGTGCATGCGCTTTAAGGCATTGATGATAAGGTTTATTATTCAATGTCATCACAAAATGTTCCACACTAAATTCTGAGCCAGGCTCAATTACAGGTTTCGACAGGTTAATAGTTGAAATTCTTAGAGGTCCTATATAAAATGACATTCAATCAGCGATAAAGATCTTGGAAAAGACCAAAACACCTATTGGATTGGCACGATGATTTCCGATGGCCACCTCCTGCTTACCCACCACTGGTAGCAGTAGCAGTAGCGAAGGGTCAATTTTGTAAGAGGTAAGCCAACATAACATAACATATCTTTAATGTGATTATATTATTTGTCTATAGAATACTGACTGCGCCATTTTTCAAAGGGAAGCCGGTAGGAATCGAGTTGTATGGAACCTTCGCCACTGGTGGACAGTGATCAAACTCATTAATATTATTTCTAGAAACCACCAATTTCATTTTTGGCGCTATTTTCAAAATTATTATTAAAACAAGGCAGTACCACATCAAAAGTACATTAAAATAAAAGTAAATTCACACATAATGACTACTTATCAACAATTCTGAAAATATCAGCAATCAAATTTTTGGTTACTAGGAATAATATTAATAAGTTTTGTTACTGTCCGCCATTAGTGGACAAAGAGAATACTCATGTTTAAAATTATGTGGCTGTCCTCCAGTCGTGGCCAACGGAAATATATTTTAAAAAGTCGTGCGACTGTCCAGTGTGGTGCCTGATAGTCTAGTGGAGCAGTGACCGTTGGACTGCCAAGACACGCACCTCTGATTTTTCGGATTCATGTGCGTATTGTACAATTATTACTTGCTTCGGTGAAAGAAACCAGCATGCCTGAGAGATATTTCTCGACTGCATGTAAAGCCAAGTCAGAGGCCCATGGGCGGCATAACAATCTGACACCAGATTTGGACAAAAATCAAAGGGGCGTGTCTTGGGTTCGAACTTGAGGCCTTCCACCCTGTATTTGACAGCTATTAGGGACGTTCCCAACTTACAGAATGCACCCTCTTAACCGTTTTAGTTGATCCACCCCCTCAAACATAGAAACAGCCTGTGTCCCTACAGTGGGGTCATGATATGCTGATTATGCTACTATATGTGTATTATCCCCATGTATATATACACTTAATATAAATAAAATCGTCTATTTAAAGTCGTAATGGCCTCATTGGGCTAGCTCCGGCTTAGAGCTTTAAATTGTCATAATTGAATGTCTAAAATTCAATGATGACTGCATATTTTTGGAGCTTGAATGTAAGCTATCGACTATAGGCATAGAATTCTGAGGCTTGCATTTCACTTCTTGCAGTCGTACTTAAGCACATATCAGACGCTTCACACGAATCAACCGTTCACTCTGGCTACTGTTCACTTTTATTTAATTTCATGTTCACACGGTACCGGTGAAATTGTGAAGGAATTTACGTTCAAGAGTTCGTTAGAATTCCGTAGGCAATTTAAATATGCCAAGTGGCAAAATCTAGCATCGTTTCCAAATTAATTAAAAGTGAAGCGTATTATATTTGCTCAAGCCGACATCACACGCTTCACTTTTAGTTGATTATTGACTAACATTCGGCATCTTTAATCGAAGTGAAACGACTGAACACAACATGAAAATAGTAGAAAACTAATTAATTACTCGACAAACCATGCAAAGATGCTGGAGTTCAACACTCGCCTATCGAATGATCTAAAAATTAAATAAAAGGAGCTAATGTACGTTCAATCCTATTTTATTTTTAGTGTTCAGTGTTTCGTTAAAAATTGAACATGGAATAACACGAAAATTAACATTCACTCTAATAAAGCGTCTGACATCAGCTTTAGCAATACTGTTTAGTATGCATTTCACATACAGGAAAAACTTTTGAAATGGGATTCCAGTGCGCTCACCGAAACAATAAGCAAAGAGGAAAATTAAGCGGTCAAAGAAACGAACAGTTTCTAGAACACTAGTTTCAATATCAGCTTCCTATTTGACCACTTTACTTTTCATCTTTAGTTTGTAGAAAGCAGTTAGATTCGCATAAAAAAGACACGTTTCTTTTTCGCTGACAATGTCATTTCTATATGTTACCGTAAAATAGTAAAAACAGTTAGATTATAATATATATCGCGAGATTGAAATCTGTCGAAAGACTGATTACAATTTAACGCATTATTTTTCGGTAGATTAAAATCTATCAAAGTGAAACCGTCAAATTGTGAAATCTCATGCGACGGATCGCATCTTGCGCGCTGATTGGTTGAACTTCATGTGCCCCGCGCCGCCATATTTCTTTCAAATTCAAAAACATTTATTTGCTAATATGGGTAATTACATAAAGTTGTTAATTCGTTTATTGTCAAATGTAACTTACAGTGTTTTTAATGGACAGGCTCAGTTTAAATCTCGCGAGATAGATTATAATTTAACGATGTTTACAATTTTACGGTGACATACAGTTTTGTCTCGCTTACTCATAGCGAAAATCGAGTCTTTCGTTTCATTCGTGGCAACACTTTGCGCGACCAAAGTACTGTAACACATCTTTATCTAGCTTCTATGGAAGACTTGCAGCTAAACATTTTTCATAGCTTTGTTTTTGTCCTTTTTTTTTTTAGGATGGGAAATCATCAAATGACCCCCCCGCTCTGGGCGGAGCGGAAGGGAGTGTCAGAATTGTACTGACTAAAAACCATCCATGTTCCTTCTTTGCCCTTTGTGTTCCAGGGCCGCGGTATCTCTTTCGAACAGTCCCGCAGCCCTGGTTGTCTTTGCCCTGAAGTCCCATCTCAGAAATTAAACCTGTATTATGTGTACCTCTATTATTATTTACTTAAAAAAATTACACTCAAGGTATTCTTCAGCTTCACCTCATAATGTAGATGGGATTTTAATTATTTCGTAAACAAATTAAAATATTTACATTTAAAATTATGAGTGATAATAAATTTTATCTCCGTTCATCAATTTATCATTCTAAGATTTCTAGCGTCCGACAGAAACTTCGGCTTCGGCCAACTTCGGCTTCGGCCATCTTCGACCAACTTCGACTTCGGCCAAAACGGGCCGAAGTTGAAGATTAGCAAGCGCCGAAATTGAACGAACTGTTATTTTAATCAAGTGTCAATGAAGTTGTTCGTAAACTTTTAATTTAAAATCATTAAATTATTCACTTCTAGCCAATCTTTAACTGAATTTCTTAGGGTTATTTAACCTTCCTCTTCGGCCGAAGATTGCGGCGATTGCCGATTAATCGGCTTCGGCCAGTAATCGACCTACGGTCGGACGCTAAAGAATACAAATAACGTAAAAAAAACAACTAAGAGCCAATTTTTTCAATATTTCAATACTTTTATCTGAAGAATAAATATGCTGGTGTCAAACCAGCATCGACATACTTTCTATACAAAAGCAATCAAACTGCGATTAAATCCTAAAAGTTATCTGAAAATTCAAAAATCGGTCCAAAATGGTTTAAAATTTCGATAGTATTCAGAGTAAAATCGTTTTTAATGAAATAGCTGGATCGCTTTTCAAAATATATCATAAGACTGGAAACGCATGGTGTTAGAGGTCTCATGCGCATCGCAAAGACCATTACAAATCAAGGATAAATCTAGAATGTAAGTCAAATATCTCGAGAATCTATCATAAAAATCATCAACATCCTGATTCTCCCCTTATAACCTATTTATTTGCAGTCACCGCAGAATAATTTTTCCACACATTTACCATTTGAAACATGTGAAGCAAATTTTCTATATAATAGGGTAGTTGACAAACCAATCAATTGACATACTTTTTAAGAGCTGTCAAAACGTGATTCCCCCTTATATTTTGAATGGTAATAGCACGCTATGACGTCACTATTTAATCAACTCAAAGACTCAACTATTTATTGATTTCAAAGCAACTAAAAATCTGATTTTGCAATTAATTGAAAATTAATCGGGTTTTCAGGTCTAAAATGAAATAATGTTTTAGAGAAGTTGTGTCTTGGAATTATTGTTTAATGGTGTCAACTACCCAATTTTCTTATAAAACTTTGTCGGATCAAACTTGCTACACTCGACGCGATGTTGTGTCAAGGCGTGTCATTATTTTGTTGCAGAGTTACTCACAAACAGAGCGAAGAGTAAAATAATACTAATCACACAAAGTTTGACAACCGATTAAAAGCGCTTGTACAGAAAGTGGGCAACGTCGCAAATAGCTGTCAAATATTTCGCTGTTTTGATTAATTTGTCAATATTACTGTATGGAAATAAGAAATATGGCTAACTAGTGAACTAAAGTATTGATTATGAAATGCAATAATAAATATCGTAACACCGAATATTTAGTTTTAGATGTAAAAAAAAGTATTTGGAAACTTTCCAAATGCCTTTTTTACACCAAAAACGGTTATAACATCAATATAGTGTTTTAATTGCAATTCATTATTAATATTCTAGTGCACTAGTAAGCCATATTTCTTATTTCCATACAGTAATATTGACAAATTAATCTAAAAAAAGCGAAATATTTGACAGCTATTTGCGACGTTGCCCACTTTCTGTGCAAGCGCTCTAAAGAGAGTGAACACACGTATCGCAACAGAATCTACTTGAGCCTTTATGTCCAGAAAATAGTAGTTGCGTCGTCCGCATGTTTTTTGACCACTCTTCTCCATAGAGATCTACACTTAGGAATGGGCAACTACAGTCCATTCACAGTTATTACGCCTTGTGACTGGGATCGCGTCACCTTTTTGTTTTTGACAATTCAAAAATGTTTGTAATGGTCTAACGAAATAAATGCTTTGAATTTGAGTTTGGACATAAAGCTTTTTCTGACCATAGTGTAGTCAGCAATCCTTTAATGTCAATGTCAAACGTCAAATTGAGATTTGTCGTTTGACATTGACAGACACACACACATGACATGAGTGTCATGTGATATGATTGGCATAGTTTTAGAAGGCTTAGTAGATGCTTAGAGTAGCTTGCTAAGACTTTACATTCAACCAACCATAGTTAAGTACTACAAAAGGCTTTTAGTATCCGAATAGAATCAAGGAGAAATTGACACCAAGTTATACAAAAACACGCGAAAAGAGTTCCAAATCGCGCCAACATTTACAAGTACGTCCTCACTAAAAAGTAACGTCGTAAGGAAAGAGTAAACACGTTATATTTGAGGAAGATACGCCCTGCATGTTCCTTCTTTGTCTATACAAGTAAAACGCGTTGTGTTGGCTACACTACGCGATTGATTCTAGTACACAATGGGTTGTGAAGGTTGATACTTTGAAAATTGCTTTTTTTACTTACATATCTTTCTGTCCCGAACCGAAAGCAACTGTATTGTGATCATTTATTTGAGTAACTATCTCATTCACAAAAGGAAGGAATGGGGGAGGCCTTTGCCAACGAGTGGGACAATTCAGGCTAACAAAAAAAAATATTTTTGACACTTTGACTTTTTTTGTTTTGTGGAACGTTAACTTTTTACACGAAATCTTACGAAGTAAATAAGGTTCGTATTTAATATGAAAAACTTCTTCAGATACGCTTGAACTAATGTTAACATTTCGCATGTCCTCTAAAAAACTGAAATAACACAAAAATATTAGGTTTTCAGATAATATCCCACTTAACTTCAATTATCCTTGCTCTATAATTGAAAAAAAAAACCCGCTGCACGTGTACAGCGAATGGCACAAGCGACAATTTTTTACGGAAAGCATCGCTAAGCACACAAAAAACTAAATTCGTATTTCTCAGAACTGCTATTTCTGTGCCACCACGGTTTTGAGGACGTGCGGTTTTTTGCTTATTGATTTTGAATCGTTTGTGTTAAACTCTAGAAGCGACATTCGCTAGGGCGAGAACGTATACGCGTTTTCAATGCAAGTAAGTCGGATGTCTTCGAAGGGACTTCTCGCTTTAGCGAATAGCGCCACTGAGTGACGGAAAAAGATAGAACTAGAGAAGTGAAGAAACATTTATTAATTGCTTTCTTGCATAAAAACGCAGTACTGAAACGTTATCTAAAATCAGCAACCCATTGTGTACGAGAGTCGTTACATCTTTTATTATTATACACAATTTAATTTATATTAAAATATTATTAAAACTTTTTACCGCCACGCTACGTCAACACGCCCGGCCTAAATAAAAAAAAAAAACTAAAATAATTTCGATTTTTCAATATTAGTCTTTTTAGATAAAAAGAAATATGTCATTTACTGTATGTGTGATGTTCATAAAAGTCTATAGCCATATGCCTTTTCCTACAAGAATAAAATAAGTTATAAGTTCTTTACTTTAGATCTTTATCTACAGTGTAAACAGACCCTTCACGAAGCCGTCAACCAAGCATTCTGTACAACAAATTAAGTAACTTTTCGCAAAAATTATAGCTGGGAAACGACTTTTTTTTGGGGTGAAAAATGACGGTTTACAGTAAGACTCAATGTAACGCACTCAAAACATTGTGCTGATGGATGGATTGTATAATAGTAAGGGGAGCGTGGAGGTGTTTAAAGTAAAAATCATACATTAAAAACATCTCTTAAAAAAAACTTGTTAAAATATTTGTAACTTTGGCCCCCAATATCTCCGTAACTAGAAGGTTCCCAGGTATGGTCTAGAACAAAAAAACGATCGCAATGACGGGAGGAACAAGTGCCTTTTGGCTTCGGTAAGGGTCTCGTTAGACCCTTTATTATACAAGTCTATGGATATCGCAACTTCCTACTACTGTTTACTTCAACCAACTAAGCTGTGCAGGCGAGAAAACACAGAACTAAAATGAATGTATCAACTTTGACATATCGATGCATTTTTGCTTGACAAGCAGCGCCATCTTGAACTACACACTTAAATCATCCTGTACGGCACTACCTGGCACATAAACCAATGAGCATCAACATTGAGCTATCGGATTTAACGATCAATTTTGTTTAGGCGTTCTAATTTACGCATTCATTGAGATTTCACCTAACGTCAGTTAAAGCGGGGCTAAGTTGTCATCGAACGCGGGGCTTAACCTACCATAATAAATATTAAAAAAAAGGCATAGACTAAATTTTTTTTTAAACGTCATGACACGACATAGTCAACTGACGTTCAAGCGCTGACGTCTACAGACGTCCGTGGCAGTAAAAAGGTAGAAACACGGGGTTTTTACCCGCGCACTACTCTATATGACCCATAGTGGGCCAATGAGAATTACCCGTAAACCCACCAAGCTACGGTTAGAATATTGAGAGATGGATATATCGATAAGAAAAGGACGATAATACGGCATAATTCAGTTATAGAAAGAGACAACGCTATGCATAGCTGAACTTTTTTCTAAAACTTGACATACCATGGAGTCAAGCACTGTTATATTGGCCAAGCAGCATTCGCAATGGGGGCTATCGCGCTTGAATTCGCCGCTAGAGGCGTTCGTGTAGAGTAAGGTCTTCAGAAATGACAGATGTCATAGTGTTGGCGCGTTACGCGCTTTTTTATCGCGTATTTTTACTAACATTCACGATTGTGGTCAAGATTGAGTCATTCTTCAAGTCATAAATATGACTTGAAGATTTTAAGTAGCAAGTTATAGGCTATAATTTGTTTGAACTTTGAAGAAGAATAATTTAAAAATATTTCATACTTGCTAACTTTAGGGACAATATTCTAAATATGTATCTGAAGTTTACACAATGAAGTTATACGTAATAAAATAAACTGTTTCTTAAAAGTATAAAATAGAATTAATGACAGGACCTTACTCGCCAGTGGCGCCATCTGGTGAGCTTAAAAACGATAACCCTCATTTAGCGTAGGCGGTCGTCGACCTTATTCGTTGCATTAACACAACGATATACCGCTTCAGTGTATAATTATCGATAGAATCATGGAAAAGTGACGTCAGACCAGCGTTGAAATGGCGTCAACGCAAGTGCAAAACAAATGTCGTACTCAATTCATACGCCATATATGCAAGTAAAACCGCTATAGATGCAAGTTGGAATAAAATAACTCGCATACCATTTACACAGAATAATATAATTGACTGTTCAATAATAACATTGGGAGATATACACGATAACATTAATTAGCTAGGAAAACTCGCGTGGAGATCCAAAAGTTAATTTATATAACCTTTTTTATATTAAGATGCATCATTACAAATATTTTTAAAGATATTTAGATAAATCTTATCACCATCTTCCTGCACTTGTCCCATTCTACTTGGGGTCGGCGCAACACGTTTTCATCTTCCATTCTCCCCTGTCAGACGTCATGGCATCATTAAGGCATCCTTCACACACAGCGTATAGTTGGCCGCCGACTGCGAGCGCTCAGTAAAAAATGTACAAAGAAAATTCAGACTGCCGTTTGTTTTTTCATAGGTACAATTTTTACTGAGCGCTCACAGTCGGCGGCCAACTATACGCTGTGTGTGAACAGCGCATTAGAGTCAATTCACAACGAAGTGACAGCGGTCGGCAGCGCAGAGGCTGAGAGGCAGTTTCACTGTCAAACCATTTTATGCTTTATCTCCATTAGGAAATGCTTAGTATCGTTTGAAAGACTCGGGATGCACGCGCAGCCTCACGTCACGCGGCCCTCAAAGCGGCGCACTACAGCGAAGTGCTAGAAGCTGCTGGCCGCTACCGCCCGCTGCCACTTCGGTGTGAATTGACCACAGATATAGATAGACCTAGATAACGCAAGTATCACGATCTGTATGAAAACCAAGCGTGCCATTTTTTGACTACCTATTATGACGTCACAAGGACTATTTAGTGATGGGAAAATCAAATCGATTCAAAGACGCCGCCGCGGACGGCGCCCCCCTCGTCCTACCCCCCGCCATGACGCCCACTGACGTCCGACTAGCGCTATGCTCCCATGCAGACTGAGTTCGAAATTGGCCACTTACGATTTTTGTACGTAAGCTACATAATAATATGGCACGCGAAGTAGTTGCTCTCGCGTTATCTAGGTCTATCTATATCTGTGGAATTGACTCTTACTCCTTTCTCTTTCATATCATTCCTCACACAATAATAATATTATGTTTCTCTCCTTAGGCGGTTGGATCAAGGGCCTGATTCAGAAGCCAGTACTCCTCGATACTCTCTTAATCAAAATCAAATCAATCCATCCATCTTTTCTTTGGCCTCCCTCTCCAATCATCAACATTAATATCCATCACCTTTGTACACACGGCGGCACATGAAGCTGTACATTTCCAGTATAACTTGGCCTCGCTTTGTATAGATTTTCTATACAATGAGCGATCCGCATAAACTGGTTTTGTATAGCCTGATTGGCCGTCGGATTCGTTTCATCCCTCCTCATCACATGTCCATACCAAGACAAACGACTCCCTTTCAAATTTTTCTGTAACAGGCGCCACTTTCAAAGTTCCTCTAATATACTCATTCCATTCTTCTCACTCCACACATCCATCTCAACATTCTCAACTCCGCTACATGCAATCATTATTTAGACAACTCTTAAGCTTACTCTTGTTTGCTCTTCATCGTCTTTCCGTAACGATGGTACGACTTATTTAAATTTCTTTGGAACAGTTGCCCCCGTAGCATGAGCACCGTAGACAAGGATTTCTTTGGCGGAAGAATCGACAAAATGACAGATAGTACTAAGAAATCTGTCATTGTGTCGACACAATCTGTCATTTTGTCGATTCTTCCGTCAAAGAAATCCTTGTCTACGGTGGTCATGCTACGGGGGCTGATATACAGGGTGTAAACAGACCCTTCACATAGCCGTCAACCAAGCATTCTGTACATCAAACTAAGTAACTTTACGCAAAAATTATTGCTGGGAAACGACTTTTTTTTTGGGGTAAAAAATCATGTTTTACGGTAGGACTCGATGGAAAACACTCAAAACATTGAGCTGATGGATGGATTGAATAGTACGGGGGTCATGGTGGTGTGTCAAGTAAAAATCTTACATTAAAAACATGTATTTAAAAACCAAACTTGTGAAAAAGTTGGAACTTTAACCCCCAATATCTCCGTAACTAAAAGGTTCCCAGGTATGGTCTAGAACAAAAAAAATATCGCAAAGACGGGCAGAACAAGTGCCTTTCGGTTATGTTAAGAGTCTATTTACACCCTTTATATGACCACGTTGATCGCGGCGTCTGTAGCGTTATATAGAGTGACTGGTAATTAGTGACCGATACTTAAACACGTGACTGTACTCATGATAACAAACAACTTTCCCGAAGAAACAATTTTTTTTTAAAGGCTAACAGCTGATAGGTCAGAGGCGCGCGTGCGAATTTCATACGGCTGTTGTGTTATTGTGATAAAAGTCTGTGTATAATAAAAGTTCTTTGGGAAAGTTGATTGTTATCATGAGTACAATCACGTGTTTAAGTATCGGTTACTAATTACCAGTCACCCTGTATATATGTTTTTAAATTGATTTGGTCACAAATCTAAATAACACCGAATCGATCTTCAGGTTAAGCCGCGCTTGCCTAGGTTGGTCCGTGGATGGGTGACCAACCATTACATACCGAGTTTCCTCCGTGCCTCGGAAAGCACGTTAAGCCGTTGGTCCCGGCTGTCATTCGTAGATCTTTGACAGTCGTTACAGGTAATCAGTGGCCCGAAAGTATGACAACCAGTCTTATCAAGGGGTATCACATTACCCAGTACTAACTGGGTTGTGGAGGTCAGATAGGCAGTCGCTCCATGTAAAATACTGGTATTCAGCTGCATCCGGTTAGACTGGAAGCCGACCCCAACATAGTTGGGAAAAGGCTAGGCAGATGATGATGGTCATGAATATTTATAAGGTTTCGATGCTTTAGTTTTTCAGTTTATAATCCATTATCTTATCAATAAAGTCATACTCTATTGTCCGTTTTCACTGAGACTAGGCAACACCTAAATGCAGTATTCGATTTTCAATGGTCGGCCTAGCGTCAAGAATTGAAAATTCAACAGTGCGGTTTTATTGAGCTTCGCATTTAGGTGACAAGTAGTGTTGGTGAAAATGAGCATTATTCTAACTGTAGGGTAGTCAAAACGGTGGGTATACAATCACAAATCAAAACTTACTAGTTTAGACTCGCCCCCGACTATTAGAAAAGTGTAATTCATACCTAATACGCATACTTTGTAAGGTTCAAATTGAGTTCGTTAGCGAAACTTTACACGCGTAAAGTTAAATCAAATGGCGTTTAATAAGTAGGCGCTTTATGTGAATTTCAACATGACACTTTCGTTCATAGAAATATAAACAATATTCACATTACGATAAGGTACATATTTGTATGAACCACTAAGTTAGCAAAGTATTTTAGCCGTTAAGGTGGAAGCGTCAGGATAGCCCGCGAAATTCAAATTTTCTTACGTTTTTTGCAATTTGCAGGTCAGTGTCAGGTTGTATGTTGATGAGAGAAAGAGATGGCGCTAGACGACCTGTATAGCTCTGTCTCTTTCCCACACTGGAATTACTACTGCTTTAAGACGTCATAGTAACCCCCAGGTTGTATGTTGATGAAAAATGAGTCGCGCTAGTAACACGTATGTAGTTACAGAATTATAATCATTAAAATCATCAATACAACGCTCTAAGTTCGTTTAACCTAATTGAATGACTTTTTCATAAAATCGTTATGGAATGAGAATGAATGAACTTGAAAGGGTTGTATTAACGATTTTAATGATGATAATTCTGTAACTACATACGTGTTACTAGCGCGACTCATTTTTCATCAACATACAACCTGGGCGGTTACTATGACGTCTTAAAGCTGGAGTAATTCCAGTGTGGGAAAGAGACAGAGCTATACAGGTCGTCTAGTGCCATCTCTTTCCCACACTGGTATTACTCCAGCTTGAAGACGTCATGGTAGAACCACGTGACACTGACCTGCAAATTTCAAAAAGCGTAAAAATAAAATTTTTGTAAGCTACTCCTGCGCTTCCACCTTATAACATTCAAATATGTTTTAAATACTTCATACACGTTCGCTAATCGTCGGCGCGGGTACACCATCTTAAACAATCCGCAATAAACTAAATATAACTTAAGATTAAAATATCGTGTGAACTACTTCTTACGATATTTCTTCTCCACCGGTCTCTTGTATATCCTGGAAAAAGATAAAAAAATATTCTGTAAAAACATGTACTTATAAGATCCTGGTATTAAAAAAGTCGGAAAAAGGACAGGCAGATGACTAAGTGGTGCTAACATCATCAGCCTACAACAGTCCACTGCTGGACATAGGCCTCTTCAATGAGTCACACCAACACATCAAAATATTTCTAAAAAAGTGTGAATTATAATAGTTTTTGTTTCATCCAAATTGGGCCAGGATTTCCAAAGTTACAGCGTTGTAAAGTTTCACCGCCTTTTCAATTTTGCGTTCCTTCGCGCGCTACTGCGATGACGTCACGCTGCGAGTGTCATGTCCGATTGCGGGTGATGCGGAGTGTTTACGTTCATAAAAGTTGATTTGTAACGTGGTTTGCATTTATTATTTTGACTCGCAGCTCTCAGCGTGACGTCACAGGTTAGTTAGATTTTGCCGCGGAGGTCGTACGTTAACGTTTATTGGTCATTTTTGAAGATAGGAAAAACAAAAACAGGTTTTTTTTTGTCGTGTTTTTTTTAGACTAATAACAAAACACATTGGTGTGACTCATTGCACGACGCTTAACTCGATTCTCGGCAACTCATCTAGTTACTGCCAGCCACCGTACGAAGATCGTCGCTCCACGCTCGCCTGAGGGCGTCCTACCTTACCCTTACCGATTCGCAGTCTACGGCTAATATGACCGGCCCATTGCCACTTCAGCTTACTTATTCTGTGAGCAATGTCGACAACTCTGGGGGTCTAATCCATGCACCCAACTATCTAGCATTTTTGGGTTAGCATATCACGGCACAGTCGGCACATGCAATCATGCTTGGCTTAGCTCGTATTGAGCCGAGCCGTTCTGCCCATGATACGGCGATGGCAGATGCTGAATGGTTATTATCGATTAGAAAAGAAAAAAGGTCACTATGATTGACTTGTTAGTGGAAGCTATCCTGTAGCAGACTATTCAAAAGGAAAAAAAACACTGTGATTTAGAGACGGTTGTGTGGTGGTTTTCCTTTAATCACGCGAGGTTTTTTAGGCCACTTTTTTAGTGCCTCCCCCCCACCTCTTGAGTTTTTAGGCCATCAGTCCTCCCCCCACAAAAAATACAAGTGATACGGGTATCACGTATATTTTTTTTATTTGAAAAGATCAGGTAAATTTAAAACATGTTTTAATGAAAAAAAATCTTTTCTGTTTTTTAAACACAAATTCGCTTACTCGGGTTTTTAGTTCATTATTGGTAAAAAAAAGCGTCACACACTAAATTAAATTTGTCACATGAACCCCTTGGGGAATCGTTATTGGACATGAACCCCCGGGGTTCATATGCAATAACGATGGGAGGCCCGGGCTCATCGCAATTAATCGTGATTTGCTGACCCCCACCCTCCCCTTCGAACCTCACGTGATTAAAGGACTACCCCAGACGAAAAATAACTGTTAAAGGACTATAGTGATAGAAGATTATTTAAAATACTTTCCTGAGTGTAGGAGGTGGTCTACCATGACGTCTTAAAGCAGGAATAATTCCAGTGTGGGAAAGAGATGGCGCTAGACGACCTGTATAGCTCTGTCTCATTCCCACACTGGGATTACTCCTGGTTTAAGACGTGATAGTAGCCAGCCAGGTATTAAGCCAAACATAATGAAATACTCACACTGTATTCGCTGTACAGTCTTCATTGATTTCAAAGTCAACCTTCTTGAAGACACTCTCAAACAGACTCTTCTCCTTACTGACATACTTCACGGCTTCTTCAATGAACTCATTGATAGCAACGATCTCCTCCTCAGAAAACGGTCCCAAGAACTTGAACTGAGAATACTGCTTATTCTCAGCAAATTCAGTGAAAAAATTCACAATTTTCTTCGTAATTTCCGACATTTCTGGCAACACCTCCGGTTCTACTTTAACTTCTTCAACTGCTTCTTCTTCTTGACATTCAGAATTCTTCTTCAAATTCCTTGTGATGCTTATCAAGAAGGGATTAGTTTCTTCTGGTTCCTCAACAACTTCTGGTGCAGGCGGTTCTTGGATTTCCACTTCTAGGATTTCTTCTCCGTTCGTCTCTGTCAAGAAGCGTTCTCTGAACTCGTCAGAGAAGAGGGAATCTTTTTGGTGTTTTAGTTTGCCTGGGACGATGAGGTAGACGTGAGGTGGGGCTATCTTGAAGAGGCTGAGTTGGCTGGAAAGGAGAGAGAAGAATTATCGGACCTTTCTTTTTAACATGGTTATACAGGGTGTAAACGGACCGTTCACGAAGCTATTAACCAAGCATTATGTACATCAAACTAAGTAACTTTTAAGAAACGACTTTTTTTTTTGGGGTGAAACTTCACGTTTTACGGTAAGACTCAATGTAACGCACTCAAAACATTGTGTTGATGGATGGATTGAATAGTACGGGGACCGTGGAGGTGTTTATAGTAAAAATCTTACATTAAAAACAAATATTAAAAATAAAAACTTGTGATAAAGGAATTTTGAACCCCAATATCTCCGTAACTAGAAGGTTTCCAGGTATGGTCTAGAACAAAAAAATGATCGCAAAGACGGGGAGAACAAGTGCCTTTTGGCTTTGTTAAGCAAATAGACACCGTTGTCTATAGGCGTTAGCAAACAAATATATTATTGTAGCGTTGCCGTCCCTGAAATAAAGATTGTTACATAACAGGCAAATGCGGCGATGAGAGAACCTTAATAGATGGGTCGTATTATTATAGCGCATTTAAATTCGCTAAAATAATATCAGCCTTGGTTGCAAAACAAGAATACTAATACCAGCATATTATTGGCCCACATTCGGGCAAATGCCTCTTCTCATACAGAGGAGCCACGAATATTGATGGATGGCGCTTCAGATTTACATGGTTGTATTTAAATAAAATATATCCTGATTGCGTGATGCTCCTTTATTTCCGGATCGGCAACGCTGAAATATCTCCATTTTCAAACGCCCATAGACAGCGGTGTCTATTTGCGAACAGTTCGCCCGCCCGATTTATTGCCAACTATAAAATAATAAAGAAGCTTAAAAAAGACAACGTTTTTTATTACGCACTAACATGTGCATTTGCATATAATTCTAATCTTCACCGTTCACTTTAAAAACGCTCGCATACAAAAATCAAAATGATCTAGTCGTCTTCGTCAAAATAAATCCGAATCTCATTGAAAAAAACAATGGTACAAGATGTTCCAATTCGTAGTCAGTACAAAAATTCATAATTCATAGCAAAAAAATAGTAGGGAAGTTAAGGGTTAGTTTAGGGGATGGCTCCACGTATTTACAATAAGATTCCAGACGCCATAAAAAACTAAATGACACACATCAAAAAACGAATTAAATAATCTCTAATCGGTAAATGTTATTACACTATTGACGAATACTTAAATGACGAATTCATTTAGAACTACTACTATTTAAAATTGCAAATTTGTACGCCTCTTGGCATAACATAGCGCCCTGTTTAAGTAACTTAAGATCTGTATTTATTGTGTACCTGTGTTAACAAATAAATAAATGATTGATTGATTGATTGTTCTAGAACTTACCGTGTAGGATGAGTCCCGAAGCTCTGCGTGTGTAAAATATAGCAGTTCTTTTCACTGATCTGCAGGACCAGTTCCCTTTGAGCAAGATTGTCAAAATGTACTGATGCCAGGTCGTCGGCGCTCAGTTTGATCTGAACCAAATGATGGATCCTTTTCCGTTCATCCTTCTTAAGGTTTTTGTCGAATAGTAACTCGACCTAGAAAAAAAAGGACGAAAAACTGTTTATTCTGCACAAGTTAGATGCACACTGTAAAATAGATGTATATGTATACAAAAAAAAATAAAAAAAATAGATAAAAAAATAAAAAAAATAGATGTATGTGTATGCTTTACAATATGATAAAATATGACATTACTAGCCCTTTTATGTATTAGGTACTATTGACATGCATGAAAAAATAAATTACAATTGATTATTTATTTATTAATAATACATTTAATTGACATTATTTATTGGAACTTGACTTAATTGTATTGTATGAATTCAGATTAATCACTAAAAAACTAATATATTTGTACACCAATTTCATTGGAAGGACATAGAGCTCGACTAAAATGTACATAAGACCTTTATTGTAATACCTGTGTTCACAAAATAAAGATTGATTGATTGATGCTATTACAATTTGAATGACTACTTAAATGACATATTAATTTAATTCAATTATTATTTATATTATTTCATTTGCAACTGACACTGTTTTGAATTTTAACTATAATTATTAAAAAAAATATTATTTATAATTTATCATCAATGTAATATATTTGATATTTGTACGCCCATGTGATAGAATTATTTGGGGGAGGCCTATGTCCAGCAGTGGACGTCTTTCGGCTGAAATGATGAGATCTATAACGTCTGCGGAGTCCCTCTAGCTATTTTAATGTTACCCTGTATACAACATTAGTTTTAGTTTATGCGAAACCTGAAACGTGTCTAATATTTTTATGTAATGAATCTATAAACAAAATTTCTGAACTGTATCATGAAAAATCACAAAGTTATAAGCTTGTTCTGTTACTTGGTAGTCCGCACAAAAATGTGGTCACCACGCAGCCCGTCGCGCGCGCGCCTCCAGCGTCGTCTTGAGCTTATTGATAATAATAATTTGGCAGTAGGTACCTAAATTATTGCGATAAGTACTTAATGTCGAAACTTGAAACTTTTTTTAAATATTTTTGGGACAAAATATAACATGGTTTAAAAATGATTGGAATCGATTCAGTTACTTATTCTGAACAAACTATATTCAGGTTTCGCATATACTAAAAATAATGTGGTATTGTAATAAAGGCAAAAAGTGAAAAAAAAATCACCTCGTTGTTATTTTTGACGAACTCGTAAATGTTTAGAAGAACGTTCATTTCGTAGGACTGCTTGTCTGCCTTCTTGCTGTGCTTCGGTGAGCGTATGGTGTTGCGTTGGACGTGGTTTTGGCCGAAACCTATCTTTGTTTTGGCCTGTAAGAGAGAGGTTGATAGTTAATGGCAATACGTTGACAAAATCGTCAACACTACATGGGACTTAGGAGAGAATGAATGAATCAAAGACTCCAATCCGGCTCGAAGGACCACAAAGGTTGATTGTAAGTTTTAGGTGTTTTTTTGCGATTTTTTAATAAAATGGCAGGACTGTTTCGTAGCTCCGTATTGAGGCAAGTAAAGAACGTAACACGATCGAACAGTACTCAAACTATAAAGCGAAGTGTACATTTTAAAGGATGTTTCTGGTAGAGACTGCCTCGTTGGTCTAGTGGTCACAAGCGCGACTGCTGAGCATGAGGTCCTGGTTTCGATTCGGGGGTCGGGCAAAGTGTTATTAGGTTTTTCTCAGTAGCAGCAACGGAGCCTGGTGGCCGGTTGATGGCAATAGGCTCGCTCGCACCCTATTACATGAAATTCAAACATAACTGACGTAATGTGGGTGTACCATTAAGTCCAACCACCACCACCTCCATCTCTCCCCAAACCTTCGGGGATCACAGGCGTGATGGTTATGTTATGATTTTGGTAGAGCAGCTATCCATTTTTTCGTATAGACATAAAGGTACATTATCTAATGGAAGTTTCATACTCGTTTGTACTAAATAAATAAATAATAACAATCCATTTATTTGCAGGTAACTAAAACCCATTGACAAATACCTTAACCTAAGTATACATACATACATACTATTATATAACATTTTTATTTTTTAAACTACTGCAACACGACCTGGGGAGGTGCCGCCAAATCTAGCCTGATAAAAGTCGAGCGCGCTCAAAGAGCGGTCCTTAAAATTTATTGTTTCAAACCCCGCCTATTTCCCACAGTTGAACTGTACGAATACTGCTAAGTACTGACTGTAAAGCAATTATTCATTCTGGCCACAGTCATCAAACAGCACTCTCTGGCCGCCTTGTTGCCTTTAAATTATTATTTATTTATTTGTGTTGTATAGCGCGTTTGCCATTCAATTATTATTTATTTATTTGTGTTGTATAGCGCGTGGAGGCGTCTCCGCGGCTTATAAGCGCGTCAGCTCGTACGAGTAGCGATGCGCGTGCACCAAAACCGCCCTTAGCGAAAATGGGCATTAAAGTAACATATGATACAGACCGAAATTCACTGATATTGCAAGAAAATCGGTAGGTTTAATCACAAGAGAATAAGCAATGATTGCTATGCACATTGCTCGCAGAACGGATGGCCGATGGGGCCGAAAAGTTCTGGAGTCGCGACCGCGAACCGGAAGACGCTGCGTTGGAAGGCCTCCCACTAGGTGGACCGATGACCTGGTGAAGGTTGCAGGGATCCGCTGGATGCGAGTCGCACGGGACCGGTCAATGTGGCGACACTTGGGGGAGGCCTATGTCCAGCAGTGGACGTCTTTCGGCTGAAATGATGAATGATGATGATGAAGCAATGATTACTTACGTTATTACCGACATAGACAGCGTTAGGCGCGATTGGCTCCACGATGCCGTCCCCACTCCTGCCGAGCGCTCCGCCCTGCCACCCCATCTTTTGCATCATGCTGAAAGAAACATAGACATTGTAAAAATTAAAGGTGCTTATTACTCCTAACCGGCGTGCGTGCATGACGGAAGCAAAAGGAGTAAATGTAAGGATCTTAGCAGATGACGTTCTGTGGTTTCTGCCTACCATCGTCATCTGCCTAGCCTTTTCCCAACTATGTTGGGTTTGGCTTCCAATCTAACCGGTTACAGCTTTTTTTTTTAGATTTTACATAGAGCGACTGCCTATCTGACCTCCCAAAACCAACAGGGTTGTGGAGGTCAGATAGGCAGTCGCTCAGTCATCACCCAGTACTAACAAGTACTGGTTAATACGATACCCCTTGGTAAGACTGGTTGTCAGACTTTTTGGGCTGCTGACTACCTAACGACTGCCAAAGATCTACAAGTGACACCCGGGAACAACAGCTTAACGTGCTCTCTGAGACACGGGGGAAACTCGGTATGTAATGGGTGGTCACCCATCCACAGATCAACCTAGGCAAGCACGGCTTAACCTAAAGATCGACCCGAGCGGCTGTTATTATTTAGCCACGAGCTCCTGTTATATACCCTCTAGAGAAAAAGTCGTAAGTGTGAAAAAAATTTACACATGCTGCCCGCTTACACATAATTCTAAGCAAATGGTTTTATTTCGGGTCAGCGTTTATAAATATAAAAAAGAGGAATGGCCATAAGAAAAGTCATGAGGACGAGGAACTATCCACTTACATGTTGTAAAGTTCTCATCTCCTCCTCTTCCTTTATCGTGTGGCTAGTGCCTAACCTGGTGTCAGAGTTTTTATGTCGCCCATGGGCCTCTGACTTGGCTTTACATATAGAAATATCTCTCAGGCATGCTGGTTTCCTCACGATGTTTTCCTTCACCGAAGCAAGTGATACTTATACAATACGCACATGAGTTCGAAAAATCAGAGGTGCGTGCCTTTTTTTTAGGATGAGAAGTCATCAAATATCAATCCCTCCCGCTCAAAACCCGAGCGGAAGGGAGTGTCAGGCTTGTACTGACTAAAACCTATCCATGTTCCTTCTTTGCGCTTTGTGTTCCAGGGCCGCGATATCTCTTTCGAACAGTCCCGCAGCCCCGGAGAGGTGCGTGCCTTGGGTTCGAACTCGAGAACTATGACTTGAAAGTTCTGATAAAACTCAAAGAAGATAATAGACATCCATTTTGCAGTATATCTATTAAAATAAATACATCTCTAATAAATCTAACTTAACATGTATTCAGAAACCGAGTTTCATTTCCTCACCTCTCTGCCTTGGTCATCTTCACAGGTTTAGCAAGCATCTTATCCAATTTCTTCTGGATATTGTTGGGGCCCAGCACCAACCGCTTCCGGCCCCGGCTGGGGCCCTGGCCCCCATCTGGGATGGCCTCCGAAGCCTTGTGCCAGTAGGCATGGGTCCATTCGAATGTGGGACTTTTGCTGAGGGGACTGTCTTCGCTGAGGAGTGAGGGTTGTGGTGATGGGTCTTGAGGGATGTCGGTGGGTCTGTGGAATTGATGAAGACTTTTTTACCAACAAATAGCAGCTGGCGTCATAAAATAAACTACGGATAAAACGCAAAAAAAAAACATCAAATGTTATCTCAATCTATATTTACATACTAATATTATAAATTGTTTGTTTATTTGTTTGTTACCTTTTCACGAATAAACAACTAATCGGATCGTAATGAAATTTGGCAAGGAGATAGATTGTATCCTAGGTAAGGACATAGGCTATCTACTTTATTTTTCTCACACATACACATCAAAATTTCCATGCGAATGAAGCTGCGGGCAACAGCTAGTATAATATAAAGAAGAATTCACTTTGTGTATGGAAGAAGATTTTGTTGAAGGAGAGATGAAGGCAAGATTATAATAATAGGTATGAATGAACAGAGAGAATTTGTATGGGAGACTTGAATCATATATATGTCGTATCCATTCATTAAAATGAATTGGAAAGCCGCCAGTGTGTAATGGTGACATCATGTGACTTTCTAACCAGTCTACCAACCACACGGTGTGCTTCTACAGAGCCCTGATGTCCAGCTCGAGGGAGGACGACATTGAGTGTCTGATCGTGGCGGAGTTGAGAAGTATTGGAAATGTACCCTATTCATTATGCCCCGTGTTATTGTATGAAGTTGTAATATCAAGTAATTCATTAATTTTGCTAGAAACAGTGTATCGCACCCAGTGTGTTTTCATAGCATGATACCCATGGTCCGCCCACATGATGTACGAGCCTAACGGAGTAAATCCTCACATATCTAACATATATTAGCAGAACCCTAAATAAAATTGGGGTAAGGGCAGGACATTAAGCATAATCAACCAATAATATGTCCTTGTGACTGTGATAGAGACATCAGTCTCTAAGAAGAAATGGGATCCACCACATTGGCCCAGTTTTTTTTTTAATGAAATGCAAGCGCATTCATGTATTTACACATCCTTCTATAGGTCAGTACAATGGCTATGATAAATATAATTGAAATTTTATTCCGCAATTTTAATTACAGTTAATGATGATAGGTGACCAGTCTTGCCCAGAAAATGACCAGTCTTACCCACTAACTAGGTTGTAGAGGTCAGAGAAGCAGCCACTCCATATGGCTAGACTAGAAGCTGAACCTAACACAGTTGGGGAAAGGTTAGGCATGACATAGGTGTTGTATGAGATCATCATCTTCCTGCCCTTCTCCCATTCTCAGGGTCAGCGCAACACGTTTTCTTCTTCCATTCTCCCCTATCAGGAGTCACGGCATCATTTACTCCTTCCTCTTTCATATCAGTCTTCAGCCCCCGTAGCATGACCACTGTAGACAAGGATTCCTTTGACGCAAGAATCGACAAAATAACAAATAGTGCAAAGAAATCTGTCATTGTGTCGACACAATCTGTCATTTTGTTGATTCTTCCGTCAAAGAAATCCTTGTCTACGGTGGTCATGCTACAGGGGCAGTTCTCAAGCGTTGTATGAGATATGTAAACAAATAAATAACAGAATATTCAGTAAAAAACATGGACTATCATAAGCCTAATGGCTCAATTTAGGTGTTTTGAGTAACAATTGAATATCATCACTCTTATCTAGGTCTAAAAACACAAATTAGAACTATCATACCACATTCAAAAGCCTGTGATGTTTTTCATGATTATAACACTTGAATTAAAGATTTGTTCACTACAAATATGTTTTATCAATGCAATGAATCAATTTTAAATAAATATCTATATGTTAACTTCAGTAAGTTCATGATTTCAAGTTTCATGATTTTTGTTTACAATGCAGTATAGCTCAGCCTCAATGGTAAATATAATTCAAAAGAACATAGACATAGGGACTATGAAATGTTTATTACAGTTGCAGAGCCATAAAATATGTTTTAAAACCTTGGAGAAACCCTAGAGGCCAAACAAAAAAAGAAATAAAAATTTACTGAAATTTTAGATTTCCTTTCGCTCATCCTTTGCTGGTCGTAACATATCGTAAATTCCGCGTCAAACGACGCAAATATAAACATAAACAATAACAAACTTACGGGGGCTCCTTATTAAACGATTCAGGGTCTTCATACAACGAGTCTCGGTCTACAGTCCTCCGGGTCAGCCTGTCGGGCGGTTCCGGGACTGGCACCACCTCCACTGGGACCGCCGAAGCCCATCGCGAAGCCTTCAACTCCTGGCTAATCTCACTTCCAATCGTGCCATTACGATTCGCGAAGTTTTGCGGAGACAGGTTTTTTATATCATAATACTTCGAATTCCCCCACAAACTATACGTATTCGCGTAAATATTATCGTGAATAACCTGATCGTCGCACAAATCACTCATTATTCACTAAGAAAAACACAATATCATAACATTTGTTTATACTTTGAAAGCGAGCGTGAAACGCGTGTTTTCACATTATATCAAGTTAGATTTCACTGTTTACTCAAATATTATATTATGGAATGCTGCCAAAGCAAACGGATGCAATGTTTGTCACGTACCTTTGTTGTTTTTACAATTTATTTAGAATAATATTTATTGATTCAATCGATCATGTACATTCAATGACACTCATGCGTTTCAAGATTTCAAGGTTTGTAATAAGTTCATTCATTTCGAAATCAACAAACAGACTTAAAAATCATATGTTAGAAGGAGACAGCTATATGAATTACTGTTATGTAAGAGAAGGTAGGAACGCAAATAGTAAACTCAACATTCAATTAGCTGTAACCTGAAACGCTGCACCTGCCCTAGTAAATGTCAAGTACGTCAATTTTGACATCTTGTAATATCGTTCCAATGTACGTAATACTTTTAAATTGAAATAATCGAATAATTCTCTTGCATATTGAACTACTCATAGGTTTTACTCGACTAAGGCTGAGAGAGAGCAAGTCTTGTTTATTCCCGCAGAGCATCATCATTCTCTTGCCCTTGTCCTTTTCATTCCTACATAGGTATGGACTCCATACATCTAAGGTGATAAACAAGCCTTGTTCCCTCTGCTCTTTTCTAAACCATTGTTGACAACAAATTTATTTGTAAGTGGGTCATTAAACATAGATAGCAAGCCCAGCCCATTTCGTGTAAGGGTAGCCCCTCAATCATCAGATAGTGAATAGGCTCGATGTTTTGTTAAGGCGTACGATAAAACAAGCGCGGGTGCACGCTCGCATGTTTAAAAATAGTATACAGTATGCGCGGCGGGAGCAGCCGTGCAGGCGCATATGACGGGTTTCCTAAAAAAAAATTGACAGCAGGCACCGGCTCCGTGCACTTTGCGCGGGTTTTAGCGGACGCCCTTATGGTATTTGTACAGTGCTAGGAAAAAATGAAAAACAAATAAATTTCAACATTTTTATTACTCTACAAATCGATATTAGCTATTTGATTGACAAAGTAAACCACTAGACAAGTTTCTGTATAACATGATTTGTTGATTTGTAACACTGTTAGCTTATAAATTAAATAATTACAATAAAATTGTTAAAAGATGACAAAAAACTCATCCAATGCCATACTTTTGGAGACTGCAGGAGTGTGTGAAAAAGATGCAGAATGGAACGTAAAACCATAGAGTATTTTACAATATTTTTGTTAGGAACGCAAAACCGCTTTTACGTATTAAAGTGTTCTCCGGTCAGTAGTCCACCATATTTAGTTTAAATAAATAAAATTACACGCTGAACATAAACCAACTGAAAAATTATTCCCGCCAATGAATAGCCCTCGTCCCATCTCTTTCCCACACACATAACCGCTGTCTATGCGTCTCGCTCGCACGGCTGTTGCCGTTTATTCGGTCATCCAGTAGAAACGAGAGCCGAATCTTGCTGGTTTCTTCTCGGCACCTTCTGGGAGGGCTGGGGTAGCATCTGGGTAGACCGCCTTCGGTTCTTCTAAAGGCTTTGGCCTGGAAATATATTAATAACAATGGTTAATATCGTGTGGTTAATAACATTCAACTTCTGGTTGATAGTGACGTCTAGGAATAGATATTTAATTTCAAAAAGAAAAAAAAATCGTTTATTTTAGTGTTGTCACAAAAAAAAAACAATTTTATGCTCTCACTTTAAGTGCGAGATTCAAATTACGTCCGAGCGAGCAATAGGAAGGGAATATCCTTCAGGTTTTTCAGTTTTGAGTATTGAATATTTATATTACCTATAAACCCTGGCAAGAACATGGTCGAAAAACGAAATTTAATTAAGATCATGTTTTAAGACTCTCAAAAGGGATGAATGAAAGGCATTTGCATGTGGCGGAGATGAGAATGCTAATGATGTGTGGTATTACGCGAATGGATAAAATAAGAAACGAGTATATAAGAGGAAGTCTGAAAGTAGCACCAGTGACTGAAAAGTTGTGTGGTAATCGTTATCGTGGTATGAGCATGTGATGCGGAGGAATGAGGAAAATGTCGTGAGGAAAGTTTTGAGTATGAATGTGGATGGGTATATGAGTAGAGGAAGACCAAAGAAACGATGGACAGACTGTGTAAAGAATGATATGGCAAATAAGGAGGTGTCTGATGAGATGATGATTAATAGAGAAGTATGGAAGAAAAAGACATGCTGCGCCGACCACAAATGAATTGACAAGGGCTAGAGAATGATGATGTTTTAAGGCTCTCTTACAAAGGCATTGGGTTGCAACTTTGACACTGAAACTACGACTCATTCATAATTCGCCCTTAAAAAGCGCGCCTGTGTGCACTGTGGGCACTTCATAGAAAACCTACTATGGTCGTACAAGCTAGTGAAGCGAGTAGGCAAATACTGCATACGAATACAATAACCTTGGTAGACCTCAAAAAGGGTAGATGCGTGTGTAGTACTCCTAACCGGCGAGCATATGTTATTAAATTAACTTTTGCCCGCGGGTTCGCTCGCGTTAATTTAGAATTTGACAATCAATTCGGGTTGTACTCTGCTTGTAATAATATAATTCAACCATGATTCGAAAGACGCGCGGCGCGGCGGCGCCATCTATTATCATAAGTTGTTTGTTATTGTTGTTTTCTTCGGGAATAGGACTTTTTTCGGGATGATAGGTACCCTATGTCCATTACTGTACATCTGACAACGTATAAGCAAAATTTCAGGATGATCGGTTCAGTGGTTTAGGCGTGAAACGGTAACAAACAAAGATATTTACTTTCATATTTATAATTAATATTATAAATATGAAAATAAATATGTTTGTGTGTGTGTTTGCTTGTTTGTTGTTTAAAAAAAAATAAACAAAATCGTAATAATATAATTCGTTGGGTTTACGATTTTATTTATTTGTTTATATTGTTTTAAATGGCTAGAAAGGACTGCTGAGATGACGAATAATAGAGATACTTCTCCGGAAGAAGAAAACTTGCAGACCCTGAATAAATGGGGATAAGGGAAGGAGAACGCTTATTTTTTTTAATTTGTTGGCTTCGTTACTTGTAAATACTTCGTCTTTTTTTTTCGTGTGGTTAGTGCATAACCTGGTGTCAGAGTTTTATGCTGTAGAGAAAAAATCTCTTAGGCATGCTGGTTTGGTTTCCTCACGATGTTTCACAATATCTTGCCCTTATCCCAATTTATTTGGGGTCGGCGTGGCATGTCTTCTTCTTCCATACTTCTCTGTTACTCCCCACAACGTTTCTCCATTCAAACACTGTGATTAAAATACGAAATAAATAATTAGCTGTACAACTTACCTCTTAGTATCATGGACGCGAGCCTCACAGAAGTAGCCGAACGATGGACGTTCGATGTTTAAATTCTCGAACGCGCACTTGTCAAACACAGATTGAGTCTTGCGGCAGCTGAAAATAAAAATATCATCATCATCATCATTTCAGCCGAAAGACGACCACTGCTGGACATAGGCCTCCCGCAAGTGTCGCCACATTGACCGGTCCCGTGCGACTCGCATCCAGCGGATCCCTACAACCTTCACCAGGTCATCAAAATAAAATGGTTGAAAATGATTATAACAAGTTTGTAAAATATGCAGATGGCGAAGGCTTGAATAAAGGCAGACAAAAAGCTGTATAACAATTTTAGTATACAGTACAATAAAGTATGATGGCTGTAAAAAGACCCTTAACGAATCCAAAAGGCAATTGTTCTCCCCGTCATTTCGATATTTTTTTTGTTCTGGACCATACCTGGGAATCTTCTAGTTACGGAGATATTGGCGGTCAAAGTTTCAAGGCTTTCACAAGTTTCATTTTAAATACACGTTTTTAATGTTATAATATTCTACTTTGCCGCTTCAAGGTTCAAAATTTCAACAGTGTTCAGATATTTACATGTTTAGGTGTAGCTTGTTACATGCTCACCGCTTATTAATGGAACTAAGATAAAAAATGTGAGAATACTACTTGATTAGGTACAGTCAGGAGTGCTAATATGTGAACATTTACCAAAATCCAAATGTGATTTTCTCATGAAATAAGTTTCTATTTTGAGATAAGGCTTATTTCGTAATATATGTATGGCTTCTAAAGTACTATGTTCGTGTAAACGTAAAACATTAATCAATACAGCAGGAGAAAATTACTTTTAAAAGTTACTATGTGTATACAAATTAGTGCTTGTGACTGTACACATCTGCCTGACTCTGCGGGGATTACAGTGTGATGTTTATGTTACTTACTATCTCAAGCTATAGTCTCCAGAGCTCTTGTCAATACAGTTGGTGTACTGGTTAAACTCCTTCAAACAAGATTTCTTCACCTTCCGGAAGAAATCCATCGTGCATGCGGTGACCATCTTGCCTTCATTGATGCATTTCCGAGGATCGTTCTCCTCCAAACGACAGAGCATGAACTCCTGGAAAATGTTTGTGATGGGTATTTTAATTAAAAAATAATTGACAAAAAATAAAAACAAATCAATCATACCACCGGTTATCCCTGAAGAGTTAGATAGAAGCGTACCAATCATAAAATAAATAATCAATCAAAATGTATTTTATTGGTAACAATCACTAGTCTTTTAGAATAGAATAGAATAGAATATATTTTATTGTAAAACATGAGTATACATCAAATAATATGTGCAAGGTCTTAAAAAATAACAGGTAGATCTACATGTTTTGCCATTTAAGGCGTACAAAACAACATATTTTTGGCTAAGAATAAACCAAAAAATTAAAAAAATTGAGTCTACACAGCAAACCTGAACACAATTAGGTCAGTGGATACGAAACGGGGCACTATGAAAAAGTCGCCGTAGCCCCGCTGCGGCGAGGGGCTCCTATTTTTCTCTGCAGGGTTTAAAGTAACCTAACCTAACCTAATGTCGGGGTGCCTCAAGGGCGGGGCGTTCTCCAATGCTCCGTTACGAAAATTTTCTAAGTCTTTTTACCTCAGTGCCCCGTTGTGTATACTCCAACCCACAATTAACTTAAATTCTACCAAATGGATTAACTACGGAATTACGATCTATTCAACTGTAGCAACGCTATGTCTGTATTCTAAAATGAAAACAGAATATTTAAAAGAAAATTGCAGGCCCTAAGTCTGTATGAAATACTGTCACCGGACGAAGCGTGTGCAGGTCGGCTAGTTAAAATAAATAGACACAAGGAGAAGGATATTGTATGATATTTGTAATGAAACCACAAGCTGTTACACAAACACTATATTATACATATATATTATTGAGGTCAAGAGTAGAGCCCAAATAGCAACAAAAAAAAACAAAAATATTTTCAAACTGAGCATTTATGTTAATTACACTGTTTTATGGATATTATAGACATATAAAAGTCATAAATTAGGTTTAGACATTTATATTGAATTAATCAAAGTTGAAGTAAGCATGCTGCTTAGAGACATTTACGGAAGAATGAGATTGTTGATGTAAGAGTGAGACAACAATTTCGTAGTAAGAATACTAAACAGATATTAATAAAGAAAGGTAAATAGAGTAAGATTTAAATTTTAAAATATATAGTTAATAAACTGCACAATTATAATTAGAATAAAAAGTCTAGTCCTAGAGCCTGGCAATTTGTTTACTTTTAACTAAACAAATTATTTGCACTAATTTTGAAAGGGCAATGGCTATTCAATGAAAAGCAATACTTTTGCATAAAGTAAGAAAAAATGTTACTGAAGAATTTAAAGAACAAGGATGTTATTCAACATTGAAAGTTTTATTGAAAAAACATTGACGGACTAATCGGTCAAACTTTCAACTAGATTTTAGATGATTGATTACTATAACATAGTCGCTTCGAAAATGAGAATTTATCACCCTAAAATCTATCATAACATAACCTCAATAATACTTGATTATGCAATCAATTTAACACAACAACTGTAGACCAATAACATTAAAGTCATATAAATCAACGGTTAGTAAATTAAATAACGGTTTTACTTACATTATTAGCTTGTTCACAATGTTTTCCTAAATGAAAAGATGCAGCCAATAAAGTTGATGTGGACAAATTGAGCTCGTCCACCGTCAATTCGGACTCTTCCGGCAGATGAACATCCAAGGTCACCACCATTTTTTCTTATTTTAATAAACACGAGCAATTTAGATGTTATTTTCCAAAATAAATATTGTAATTTCTTCCACAAAAATTCGTGGAAGAAATACGAGAATAAACCGACAATTTTTGGGTGATCGATTTGTTTAGTACAAAAAGAGATAAACGGTTACATTTTATGCATGCGCGAAAGAGATAGATAAATCGAAGTAATGTTATTCAATTTTGTAGCGTAATAGCGCTTGACATTGACAGCAATATTGAAAATCACGTTCCTGTTTACATGGAATATTAGCTGAAAAAAATCCATTAAAATAAAACAGAAGATTGCATGCATGCTTGATAATCATTTATTTAACTTAGTTAAGACTAGAATCAACAAAAAACGTCATTTTTTAGGATCACAAAATGCCACTTATTGGAAGAGGTTCCGGTTTATCGTTTCATGTTTCCTGATTGCTTGGAGTAGAAGGCTTCAATTGGCATATTGTACTCCAGTTGTTCACCTGTGTATGAATTAAAAATGCAGTCATAAATGAATATTTTCAAACCAGAGTTATGCAAAGATCACGACAATGGGGAGAAGAACTCAAAGGTGTCAAACACAACACACTAACACTAAGTCTACAGAGTTATTGTTGAGATTTAGGCGACTTTGTTATTGCTGTTTTCGAATCATTTGAAATCTATACTGACTCGATTTTTGGACTGTTTTACAATTAAAAGCGGAGGTACGTAAAAGAAGTGCATCAACAGCAGGGAAAAAAGCAGTTTTGATTGATAAGTAGGTAGGCAAAAAATAGTTTTATAGTTATATTGGTAAGTAATCGATATTCTCTTCGTATCTTCTAAGATGTATGTTTTTGAATTTCAGATTAGAAGCATACGACCGAAATTTTAATTTTAATGCTAACCCAGGAACTGGCTCAGCTCTCAGTGACCCACAATATCGGTGCCCAGCAATTTCTTACAAAGATATCAATGCCGATTTAACGATTCCTGCTGTCAATAGGCAAGTCGAACCTACTTTGAAGGTGATTTCATTTTTATAATCTTTTGTAACCTTTTTTGGTGATACTTTTATATGTACTAAGACTTTAGGACTAATATTAAAGCAAGTACCTGATCCTATGTTGCATGACATACCAAAGTGCCTAAAACGCTATTATTTTTCTTTCAGATTCAATGCTCAGCCAAAAGGAGAAGCTATGTATGTAGCCAGGTGCTCTATGACTGCACAGTATAACATTGAAGGTGCAAACACATAGATTCAGGGCTAATGCAAGGTCCCAATGGAAAAAGTTGTCTACGTTGTTGGGCATTTTGGATCCATAGAAAATATATGTCTCCCTTTATTTTGCCGTCTGGAGCAGCGCACTGCGTCATATTTGTAGTATTTAATGGATTTTGACAGGTGACAGGAAAAAATAAGGCAAAGTCCATCATGCGACATCTGGTGAGATAAAAAGACAGTTTTTCACCCAATTGACTTACCTTCGTAAACATCAAAGTTGTCTGAAGGCAGTTGATAGAACTTGGGGATGTCATAGCGGTTTTCCTGTAAAATAAGTGAAATTATTTTTTTTATGAATGATTCTCATATTCATTTTCTAATTTTCCCGAAATCTCGAATCATACTCTTAGGTTACAGGGTGGCCAATCTCAAAGGAGGCTCACTTTCATAATTTGATGGTACGGAAATCTGGAGTAACAGTGGAGGCACGGGCCCTGCCTAAATCTTGCTCATTGAAGCAGAGTAGCACCACAAACTTCATAACACTGAGTTGCTTCTGCGAATTTCTTCTTTTTTCGGGATTCGAACCCAGAATGGCACCCGCAGCCAAGATAGTCCAAATCGTAATTTAAAAAAAAATTGACCGTCACGGGTCGCTTGGCAGATGTGAAATATATATGTTAATATGAGAATTCGTAATTTAAAAAAAAACCTGTTTCACGAGATATGGAGTAAAATAAAGAATAAATATTACATTAATGTATTTCTTATAATCGTATCAAAACTAATTAAGCCAGACATCGTCATTGCATTTTCCGTCACGACTTACGAGTAGGTTTTACTGCCTAGACGCCATTAGATGTTTCACATCAAAGTGGCAGAGATATGAGATAATACATTAAAACATAGGTTCTCCAAGGCGCAAAATGATAATTTCCTTCTTTTTTGAAGTTGGTTAAAAAAACAAGAGAAATAGATTTTAAAAGACTTACCGAATCATAGTTCCTCCTGCCCATGCGTGGTATATTCTTATTCGTTTTAATAACATAGCCAAAGCTTCCTTGGTCGAATGGAGATTCCTCATTGCTTCTTCCAACCCTTGGCACGTTATTTGGCTTTATAAAAGAACCTTCAGCACCACTGAAAAAGTGGATAAGGCAGTATGCCATCAATACCGTTGCCAATTTAGAATTCATTTTAAAAAGTTTACAAAATGGCGCGAGTTTCGTAGAGAGACGAAAACTGAATGATGTAGAGTTGGAGTTTTCTGGTTATTTTATACTAAAATGTTTCGATTGCTCCCGTATCCCGTAAAGATCTGATCAAAACTCATTTACGCTTTTAGAATTTAAATAGGTGCTAGATTTTTATCTGAAAATTTATCATGCGGGTATGTAGATTTTCATCTACGGTATATTAATGGTAGGTAGAAACACCGAAATCTTCTTCACACAATGGCCCACGTTGCACAAACTTTCAAGTCACAAGTGCTCTGCATGTTTTTCCTTACGTTGCCGTGTGCAAAAGATAGGTTGGTACCGTAGTACCAACCTATCTATTCCGTAGAATTCGAAAGAAAATGGCGGCATTTCAATACAACTCTCCTGACGTTTTCGCGCCGGCTGCTTACCAGCGAATTTTATGCCAGAATTATGGCAATAGATCCGCTCGTTCCCTAGTACTGACTGCTGGTAGCCCAATGGTAACTAGTGATGGCTGTGAGAGTACCGGCCTCGATTTACGAGCAGGGACAAGGCAGGTTGTACATTGTGCTGGCGTCTGTACCTAGGCAGACCCTTTCCTTCACGGTATTTATTCCATCACAGCATTCGAATCACCACTGCTCTCAAAATGGTGTAGAAAACCATCGTGAGGAAACAAACGAAGACATTGGACATCCAGGTCTACCTTGGTGGATTACGGCCCATTCGCTCTCACAGCGAGGAGGGCTGTCTCCCAGAAGTGGGAATATTATTGGAAGGCCACAATATCTTCGAGAAGTTTTGCCTGTTTGAGTCATTTTGGTTCAGGCCCCGTACAATGAAAATCAACGTTGCTGAACAGCCCGTTGTAAGTTTTTGGCCCCTTTTTAGGGTTCCGTAGCCGAATGGCAAAAAACGGAAGCCTTATAGATTCGTCATGTCTGTCTGTTTGTCACAGCCACTTTATTCCGAAACTATTAGGACTACACTGTTGAAACTTGGTAGGTAGATGTATTCTGCGAACCGCTTTACAATTTTTATACAAAAATGAAAGATTAAGGGGGCTCGCCATACTTGGAACTGAAAAAAAAAATCATCAAACTTGTACGTGCGGCGTGTCTATAGATAGGTCTTTAAAAATGACATTGGAGGCTCCTAAAACCATTTTTTTCTCCAAGTCAATCGTTTGAAAAATAGACACTTCCAAAGTGGTAAAATGTGCCCTCCCCCACTTTCATTTCTAAAGTAAGAGCAGGAAAATTCTGAAAAAATTTAGGATTGAAGAAGGTAAAAAAAAACTTTCAACGAAAATTGTTTTGAATAAGATTTGATATTTAGTTCTTGAGATATGGGCCTTTTTTATCAAACTGCAGCAGTAAATTTGTTTTCATTAACATACTATGAAAAATAAATTTAGTTTTGCTGTTTAATGAAATACAATGCAACATATGAATGAGCGTTGAAAATATTTTTATTATATTATTTAGTGCTACAGAACTCTGTGTGCGTGTGAGTACGACTCGCGCTTGGTCGGTTTTGAAAACTGAAAGGGGGCCCCTGTCCGAAAGGCTCCTGTCTGAAACTTTTCATAGGTAGTATAGTTTTAGCATTCTCTCATCACGCACTACCTAGTCAGCTACCAAGTTTTCATGCTCATTATGCTTGCTGAAAACCTCTCAGGGCCATTGTAGGCTGATAATGCCCCCTAACACATATTGAGTTATAATATTATGTGGGTGGACTAGGCACCTCTGCGTCTTTTCCTATCTCATCGAGGAACGCTGCTTGACCTTGGAACCCGTCATACAGCTCTTCTTTCACATAGCTCGCAGTTTTAAGCTTAAGCCATGGTTAAAATAGCCATTCCACAACCTGTTAGCGGCCTTCCTAATTTCGCCAAATGGACATTAGTTTCATACTGAACTTAGTTCCATAAAGAAATGAACTTTATCCGTATAAAGTTAATGTTCATATTCGTTTTTGATCACAGTCCCTTACTGGAATATGCACATTAAATTAATTTAGAATAATGTTATTTTTTGTACGCTTTATAGATTTCATCCTTAATATCACTATTCGTTGAAGCTATTTTTATGTATCATGCGACTAAAATGAGGTTTCAAATAAAAAGACGTTTTTTTTTTTTTATAAGAAATCTTCATTTAATTAGTAATACTTATTTATACGATAATTTAAGAACTATTATCCCGTGCCAGTGTTTTCGGGATAAAAACTTGGTACTTCGGAGTGGTCCCGCCTTTCTCTATGATGGCGCGGACTAGAGAGAAAGGGTTCAGCTTCTTCTTCACGACTAGAAATCTGAAAAACAAAAGGCAATATAAGGTTTTACTTTTTTTAAGAGGGAAGCGCCAAGGATCCAGTGTAGCCCGCGAAATTCAAATTTTCTTACGCTTTTTGCAATTTGTAGGTCAGTGTCAGGTTGTTTGTTGAACTTAGAGGGTTATTGAAGATTTTAATTATTGTAATTCTTTATACACATTCGTGTTACGGTCTCTAATCATAATAATTAATTGTTTAACATGCAGCCTGACACAACCTAAGAAAATTTGATTTTATTCAAATTAGATTCTATTCAAATTGAGATAAACGATGAATTCTTTAGTTTCTAGTGGCCTCTTTGTTGTGATGCTACGCACTTTTCAGGTCGACGGCCGACGCGAAAACGGTTACCACGTATTCAGTACATCATTCTGAGCCCCCACATAGCAATTTTCATCGGTTATTATAAAAAAACTGCTGTTTCCTACAAAACTGCCTACACGGTTAAAATGTGTGGAACAGCTGATTTTTTTCATGTACCACCGCGAGTTCTTCTTTAGTGAAGTCGTGTTCACACGAGTTCTAGGTCGAAAGTGTCGGGGGCTATAAAGCGCTGCATCACACTCCCACGACATTCCGTCTTACAAGAGTAGCGGTGGTTGGAACATGTAGCGGGACTGTTATGACACTCCTCAAGGTCAACTGACCTGTTAACACACACACTTCAAGGTTAAGTTCAAAAGCTATAACTGCATAAGACTCATTATAGAGACCGACTTACTTACAGTAGCAGCGGATGACATGTATATCCAGATTATCTTAATACAGATACACCTCAAGGTCAATCAAACTATCAGCCACTTGAAGGTCAAGGTCAAAATCTGTCACTGCTTAAGACTCATAGTAGATTTCAACTGACAAAAGAAACACTGGACAGTGGACAGGAATGATGGGTTAGTTAAATAAATAAAAAATCTCGAAAGTGCAACCAACCTCTCATCTCCTTCACCATAACTCCTGGACGCGAGTCCAATCTTCTGTGCGACCTGATGTAACGTCGCGCGTTCTTCTTTAGTGAAATCGCTCGTGAACACAAGGTCAAGGTCGAAAGTGTCAGTTGCTATGAAGCGCTGCATCAGAGTTTGGGCTGCAATACGGACCAAGCGTATGTCTCGGAAGCTGCCGAGGCCGGCTCGATTTACCTGTCGATAAATAAAATATAATATATCAATACAAGGAATCTGAAAAAAAAATCTAAATAATCAAGTATTTAATTCTAATTAGACTGATCACAGATGGATGGATGTTTGTTACTCTTTCAAGCAAAAACTACTGAATGGATTTGGATGAAATTTGGCAGACATATAGTTTATAACCTGGATTAACTAACTTTTTATCCCGGCAGTGTGTCATGCAAATAACCTGAAACTCGTAGCTACCTTCTTTCATACTCAATTTTACGCCAGATAACCAGGTTGAAGATCCGATGGAGCTGGGTGCGACTACGGCACCTCAACAAACTATGCTACACCTCCTATCCTGCTCTATGTGTAATTCCACCAGCCCTTTGAGAGACCAGTCCGAAGCCACCACCAACGCCGTCGAGGTGGCACAGTTCTGGTCAAAGTTAATTTGACTCTAATAAAGTTTTCTCTTTTCAAAGCTTACTGTCAGTCATTCTACACGTGTAGCCTGTGGGTCAACTTCACTCAGCGGACATACAGCGACCTACGAGGTCAATATAATAATAGTGCACTGAGAGTACTGCTGAGGCTTCCGTGGCGTTGTAGTGCGTCGGGGATGTTCGCAGATAATAATATTGATGGTTTTGCCGCCATTTTTAGAAATATTTCTGCATTCCTGATGACTCATGTTCGCGGCAGCACCAACAGTATTCTCAGTGTATTTGCAGATCGATGGGATTTCCCGATGCTGCAGAGGTGGATGCGGCTCCACGCTGAATTTTAATTCTGTGTCTGTAACCTACTAACACTAGAAGTTAAGTAAAATTGTTACTAACCCTATGGACTCCGGTCTGAAATAAAAAAAATCTATTCTATTCTAAAGCGAATCATCGATACGACGAAGAAGTAGAAGACCATTCTCACCATTTGCAAATTAGGTTTGATTGGTTCTGATATGCCTTGTGCGTCGACGCCCAGACCACCGCCTTGCCAACCCATCATCTTCATCATTCTGGAATATAAAATAACTTTTATAATGAAAAGCCTAAGCCTTAAATGATGCTTCATTGGTCTATTAGACAGCCATCAGCAGTCTTTTCGCCGTAGGAAGGTGCAGGTGACAATTAGATGAACCATTCCTTTTCAATCTTGAACGTTACACTGATTTACAATAATGACAAAATATTTTAGCTGCACCCTAACTACCACAGTCGTAAAATCAGTAATAAATTTAATTTGACCCTGCCAGAATGTTATTCTCTACAAATTAAATAAAATTGAAAGAACGTGTAACATGACGCCATAGACATGTTTAGTGATGTATTGCTACGATGGATGGTCGATATTTTTTATAGAAAATAAGTTATTTTTTTTAGATATCTTTTGAGGTAATGAAACAACAGAACACACATTATGATCCACATTTTATTCATTTAAACTGATATCAGAGTCAAAACCATCTGAATCGTAATTGGATATAACTAACGATGACTCCATGATGTTGTCGATGTGGATATCACGGTCCCAGTCAGATATGATGACCCTTTTTGTTTTTGCCACGACAGTTTTTTTCTTCTAAGTATCCGTTTGAATGTTTTTTTTATGAAATACATAGGTATTTTAAATAAATTATAATTAAATAAAGAGAACGAGAATTTTAGCGTTTTTCTACAAAAAATATCGACTATCCATCATATACATCCCACCACTAAAAATGTCTTGGCGTCTAATGTCACCTGCATCTTCCTACGGCGAAAGGACTATAGGCTCTAGTGGCTATCTTCATCAAACATCTGTCTTCAGTTAAATTGCAGGCGGATCCCGATATAGTTAAGAAAAGGCTAAACAGAAGATGATTAAGCTAACACTAACTTCATAGCTACAGTAGTCTCCACAGGCGTGCCGAACGTGTCATCTCTTTTCTTCCCGGATACATCGCTGCGGCTTATTCTAGCGTCCCCTTGGGCTATGAATTGTTCCTTTATTAATACGCTGACTACTTCGCGTAGTAACTTCTGTAGACAAAGATAGAATATTCTAGAGTCATCATTTCATCATCATTCTCCTGTCCTTATAACAATTCACCATGTGGCAGCGCAGCATGTCTTCCTCTTCCATACTTCTCTATTACTCGTCATCTCAGCAGTCACCTCCTTTCTAGCCATATCATCCTTCACACAGGCCATCCATCGTTTCTTTGTTCTTCCTCTGCTCTTTTAGCTGTCCACATTCATACTCAACATTTTCCTCATTCCTCCGCATCACATGTCCATACCACGATAACCGATTACCACACAACTTTTCAGTCACCGGTGTCACTTTCAGACTTCCTCTTGTGTACTTATTCCTTATTTTATCCATTCGCGTTACACCACACATCCCCCTTAGTATTCTTTTAAAATTACTAGATTTTACGATGTTATTATGTTACATACATTAAATTGCGTTAATACACCAGTACTTAAGTACGGGCGGACAGCGTAGGGCCGACTTGTTTTTGACATCACAAAAACGTAAAAGAACATAGATAAGTTAACAAATCGAAGCATCTAGGAATTTACAAGGCCAGCAATGTGCACACATACACAAACAATCGGTAAAAAAAGAATAAATACAAAGAAAAATATTATAAAAAAAGACTATAATTATTGCTCAAGTGACACAAATGTTGTCATCAGTGTTTAAACTACTCTGAACAAGACGTGTTTTATCTACACTAATATTATAAAGAGGATGAAATAGAAAGATAAGAAAGATTTGTATTTTTGTATGTTTGTAACGAATAAACTCAAAAACTACTGGACCGATTTCAAAAATTCTTTCACCATTAGAATGCTACATTATCCCTGAGTAACATAGGCTATATTTATTATCGCAAAAAAAAATGACTACCCGTGCGAAACCCGGACGGGCCGCTAGTGTTAATATGATTTCAAACATACCTCCCAAGCAATAATCTCGACCGCATTCTTCGCCTCTACTTTAGTCTCCCCAGTAGCCTCCGCCAGTAAAATCTTGTTGATGCGAAGAGAGTACACTCTATTCTCATAGCCATTTGTTAAGCTCACACCGCAGACTTGACAGCTAGCTAAAAAATTTGGAGTGGATTATCTTGGGGGTAATGAGTCAAGAAGTTTTTCAATTGGTGTTATTCCGTGTGTTGTGTTCGGACTTATTTTTACAAAAAAATTTGCTACCTTCCCAAAAAAAAAAAAAAAATTATCCAAGGTCACCTCAAGATGACCATTTTCAAGTTTTTTTTTTTGCTATTATTTTGATATAAAACCGTCTGCACTTAAACTTGATAGGATAGAATATTTTCATGAAAAATGTTTTTTTTACAAGCTTCTTATTTTATCAGTCTATTGCAATTCACTACTGGACATAATGCCTCTCCCAAGCTGTGCGACATTCTGTCACAGTCATTTATTTAGGATTGTTGGTTCACCTTGTTGACGTCATCCCATGTTACACTTGCACATTTTTCATTAATTTGTAGCATTAAGTATGAATGATTAAATACAAGATCTAAATGGACCCTTCACGAAGCTGTCAACCAAACATTTTATACGTCAAACTAAGTAACTCTACGCAAAAGTCATTGCTGGGAAACGAATTTTTTTTGACGTGAAAAATCATGTTTTACGGTAGGACTCAATGTAACGCACTCAAAACATTATGCTGATGCATTGAATAGTACAGGGGTCATTGAAGTATTTAAAGAAAAGTTATAACATTATAAACTTGTGTTTTAATCTTTGACCTCCAATATCTGTAGGTATGGTCCAGAACAAAAAAAATGATCGGCAATAACTTGGTGACCCTTTCAGCTTCGCTAAGAGTCTTTTTACACCCACTATTTTGAAGCAAGATAATTTAAGGTCCGGTCAGAGTGATGGTTGTCAGGGAAGAATGGAAGAAAAAAACGTTTTACGTCGACCACAAGTAATATGGGATAAGGGCAAGATAACGTAATCTGACTATGTGTATGTACTTTGGATATTCCACATCTTCCTCGCCCAAGGTCGTATCAACAGCACCATACGGCCAAACGAAGACACGAACATGTCATCTCTAAACAGTCTGACATCCAAACATTTTATATTCGCCATCTCTTTTAAATAATCATCTGCATAGTCTGAGTTTTTCTTTTCACTTGCTGACGTATCCTGGTCTTCGGTATTTATTGTATTACTCCTTATTTCTGTTATTTCTGTTTCTGCATCCAATGCTTGATTTTTGTGACCTTCAAAGGAAAAGTGGTTATTGCAATCAAAGTTAAAAAAAAATTATAAAAACTCAAAGTTAAAATATGTTTAGATGTCAAACACTGTATAACACACACACACACACACACACTGTGTGTGTGTCTGTACTGTGTCTGTATATGGTTAAAGTTGCTAATCATAGCAATATACAGGGTGTAAGGGACAGCCATCCTCAAACTGACAGGGTGCATTCAGCTCCTTATTTTTAATCATATTCCATCGGATTTTTTCTCTGGTTTTTTTTTTCAATCACTGTTCCTTTATTTCAATATAAAATTACATTCCCTGTATGTAGCACTCCATTTATATAAATAATACGGCTAAAATAAAAAATCCAACAATGGATGTTGAAATACTCTAATGAGCGACGCGTGAAATCAGCTGTTCATTTCCTGCCTAGCTACAGAGTTCATCGAACTCGTCGTCGCGCTTGCCGTTCGCTACGTGCGTTTTGCCACGGTAACGATACATTGCGTATGAAGAAATTAAACAAATCAAATTTATTGAATTCCCATAACATTCCTGAAATAATTTCTTGTACCGGTCATTTTAGTATGACATACTGAATTCACCCCATCAGTTTGTATTGGAGGGCTGTCCCTTGCACCCTGTATATGCATAAAAACCCTTGAGGAGTCGTCGAATCCTTGACTACTGTCTTCCTGGAATATGCCACGCTTAGTGTAGATGGGCTACATCAAGCGTGGCATATCCCAGGGAGATTCTCTGTCGCCTTTGTTGTTCTGCCTGGCAGTAAATCCGACCTTATTAATCCTAAACAAATATGAAATGAAAGGGTATAAACTTAAAGATAGCTTCTGGGTAAATCACTTATTGTACATGGATGACGTAAAAATATACGCCAGCAATAAAAATAATTTAAATTTTTTGTTAGAGAGTATAGAAATATTTACAAACCACATAGGTATGAGTTTTGGTTTAACTAAATGTACCACAATACACATTAGATCAGGACACAGGAATAATATAAAAGGTGAATGGCATATACTACTAAGCGGAAACACATTTGGACAGCTAGGAATAGATGGGACATATAAATATTTAGGAATACACGAATCAGGGAAGATAGAACTAGCCAGATTAGGGAACAGGTTAAAAATTAATACTTTTATAGATCTAAAAACCTACTGAACACACATTTAAGCGCGCGAAATATCATAAAATGGATAAATACCTACGCAATACCATTCCTACTGTACTTATTTGGAATTATTAATTAAAAGAATAGAGATTTCAAAGCAAAGATATAGATAGACCTAGATATCGCAAGAGCACCTACTTCGCGTGCCCGACTTAAGCTAAATAAACTTAACGTGGCCACTGTTACGCTCAGTCTGCATTGGTGCGCCACGCTAGACGGACTGCTCTCAAAAAATTCGTAATGTATTGTGGCTTTTACTTGGAGAGGTTGATGCGACGTTCTGTTTTAACAAGTGCCGAATATCGAAACAAGTGATACTATCGGTTTCGTAGTACAGGGGCTTTTGTCATTTTTCTGTCAATTTTAGCGATTAGTGCTGTTCATCGTACGCAACACAAATCGATTCTAGAGAATCGATTTCGAACACAGAAATAATCTTAACGTTTCGAGATTTTTTAGTTTTCCACATGATGGTAATTTAAAAGAAAAATTAATTGATGCGACGGGAAATAAAGATTGGTTCCCAACGAAATATAGCGGGTGCGCCAAAGTTCACCTAAATTTTCAACTCCGATAATTGGAAATCCGAAAATGTTCTTCCTAACATTTTTCATCCTAACAATCACAATTCCTAACTACTCTGTCTCTAATGTTCATAATTCCGAAGCATTCAACTTCATAATGTCAGTAGCAATAAACATCTATTATACTTTTATTTGTTTTCCTATATTTTCTCAACATAACCATCTTTTACACTATTATTCTATGTCATATCTTTTTTGTTTAGATTTCTTTTTATTCATAATAATCAGTATTTTATACAATAATTTTGCGTAACTTTATATTCCAAAAAAGTGTTATTTTTGCAAATCGTTTATTTTCTCGATTCTATCGTATAAAACACCTAAATATAAGGCTAAAAGTGTCTTGGGTGTTTTTGTCTCCGACTAACCGTTTGTCGTAAAAACGATGTGGAAGGGATCCATAGGTTAGGTTAGGTTAGAACTGTGACCAACTACGCGCGAGCCGAGCGAGCGAAGCGAGCGGTGCCGCGGCAGCGGCCGGCGAGCACTACCTCGAAATTGGTCGCGAAATTTTTCTAAGTATATTTTTCATAGTGCCTCAAAGACACTCTGACCTGAATTTCATTCATTTAAGACAAAAATCAGTGAAACGACCTTTAATCATTCTAAACTAAAATATTATGGTAATTATGTTTAGGGATAAAAGCGTTATGATAAAAAACAGTAGGAGTTTAAATATATTTACATTAATGATATTATTAATTACAATTTTCGGAAACATGAGTGTTATGAACATCGCCGGTAGCACTACAAATAGTATGAATGAAAACTTTAGGATGAAAAGTTTTAGGAAGAGTGATCATTCGGATTACAATTCATTAGGAAGAACAATTTCGGGTAATGAACTTTAGGTGAGCCAATATGGACCCAAATATAGCACTAGTTGTTCGTTACATTTTGAGGAAGCAAGCTTTGTTGAAGGAAAAAAGCAAAAGCAAATAAATAAAAAATCTGAGGGACCGGAACCGTTGCAAAGTCCAAAAAATACACGGCATGATGAATAGCGAGCTTAAAAAAACCGTTTATTAATCATGATCAAGCTAATGTGCTTAAAACAACCAACGTTACAACTCGAGAACTTTATTATTATTTTCCTGTCTCATTGCTTTGTCACAAAATCGATTTAAACGATTGTGATTAATTCTTTACTGTACACAATTACTTACGGGCACGCATATGTCAAGCGGCATAATAGCTTGGTTCAGTCTGTCCACTGGTGTCTGGCAAAAAAACACAATATCGAAGCGCCGAGTCTTTGGCGGAAAGAATCACTAACACAGCCGCAGGTGAAAGAAAATGAACAGGCTGAAATCATGTGGGAAATACCTATACAGACTGACGTTACCGTAACGCGTATAGAGCTTATTTAATATAATATGTATTCAAGACCAACAATATCACCTTTCTAATAGACATAGCAGTACCTTCAGACTACAACATAGGAGCTAAAGAATTAGAAAAAAATACCTTTTAAAAACGTTTTAATCGTACACCGAGCACACAAGATACAACATTCATCTACCTCACACACACCAAATACACCAAGTCATCCATCAACTACACAAAACACAACTAGTAAACGAAGAAAGAGACAAAGGAGATAGACATAGGGGGAAATGGATATCTTTTTTCGGGATGCAGGACGGGATATTTATTAAACCGAAGGAAGATCGAGAATCGGAAAGCTGAAAAAGAATATAGGGGGTAAGAATATAAGGATATAGGGGGGTAATCTCAAAATCTACTCATCCGATTGCAAAAAGTCTTTCACTGATAGAAAAATATACTATTACCGAGTGCCATAGGATTTTTTCGAAGCGGAGGAATCGTGGTCAGAAACTAGTTATTAATTCACACAAAGGTATATTTTCAATTAGTAGTGAGTTAGTCTACGGCAGTACATGCATATTCTATTCTTTTTTAGGTTTTTGATAACTTGCTGATCAATACAGTTCGTACAGATGCACGATTTAAAGTTATCGGGGTCTGTATTAACTAAGAGGTTACCGCCTAGATTGGAGACTATTTGCATGCGGCCCACCCTGATCCACGGCTCTCGGATCAAGGCAACGGCCGTGTGTTGAACCTCCAGCCACTGCAGCTGAGCCGTCGCGGTCTGGCTGTGGTGGAGGTATGTCGGACACTAAAGGGCGACGAAAGAGACGCCATTGCTGACTGTACCCTCCTCGTCTCCCTCTTGCTTATTAGGCCCCCTCTTTCGCTCCTCGCCGATGCCCTCTGTGGCTGGATCCCAACAGTGAGGGACACCGATGTACCTACCGTTCCGAACCTGGAACTTAACGTACACCGCCGGCACTCCCATTGAGAGGCGGCGTCCAGCCTTCATTATAGTCGGAATTTGGACCTCGGGTACACCGACCACTACAAACCACCCTGCGGCATGCTTTTTAGCTTCCAGAAGTACCCACCTTTGAATGTCGACCAGGGGTTCTGATAGCTAAGAGTGCGCCCAATGTTGGTCGGCTCCTCAAAGACCCCTTGATCGTCAGGGATGAGTATTCCCTTTCGTGCTCGCTTCTGGATCTCAGCCAGGCTCCTGACGACTTACGAACTGCTACTTGGAAGAGACAAGCCGGAGACTGTTTTCTTTAGCCAGGCTAAGGTATTCTCTTTTCCGCACCACAGTTTAAGGACACCCTCGGCGAACACTGTCTTGGCGTTGAAAGTTGGTCCGGGTGTGTTCTGCTTGGGAGAGCAGGCCTCAAGTATGATCTGCTTCTGGTTACCAGCGTGTACCTGGCCCGATACGTCCTTGCCGAGGATCCCCGTGCAGGCGCAGGTGACCGCGACGTTCAGTGTGGCGCTGCCATATTGAGCGTATTTGCGGAGGGCGGCCCTATGGATTGAGCTTGAGATTGGGAGAGGTCAGCTTGAGGAGCCGTAGAAGGAGTGTGCGAGTGGAACCCTGGCGCCGGTGTTACCCGGCGCCGCGGTCTGTGTCGCAAGGCTCAGACCACAGTGGTCTTTACCTGTGTGTGGGAAGAAGGGTCGGTACTGGCCCCGATCAGCGCCAACATCCTTTGTTTGTAAAGGGGCTGATTTTGGTTTCAGCCGCGATTTTCGCCACTAGACCTGTACTCACAATGGGCCTTAGAGCGTTAGCTGCAGGGCCCCCAGGGGCGAGAAAAGTGCTAGAGGCACCTCCCTTGAGAATTGTGTATGTAATTGGGCTGGGGTCCGCAACTCCACGTCCAAGCGCGTATTTTGCGTGCGGCTTGAAAATTTATTCGATCCACCCCAGCTCTCCGAGAAAGGCCAGCAGCGCCTTGATGTTGCTGGCGATCTCGCGGAGAGTACCTGGGTTACCGAAGTACTTTGCTCTGTATGTTGCAACCAAAAGCACGCAGAAGCACGTGACCCTCCGATGCCAGAGTGAGGTCTATGATTGTTTGGCTTCGTCTGTTTACGAAGGTTGAATCGGAATTCAGTAGAGTTAAGTTTGTTATTTAAACAAGTAATCTACTAGAACCTTACCCCTTGCGTTTTGCGTGTCCATGCCCCGCAGAGGATGATGAGCGTTTCCGTCGGCACCTATGATAACTTCCAGCCCTGTGCTCTCGCAGAAGAGGCGGGCGAGGTCATGCGGGGGCGGCACCTCTGCATTGGGCATGTATGCCGAGGCGACAACTACTACTACCTCCAAATCCCCTCGCTGTATGAGTAGCCTAGCTGCAGAGATATCCCTGCAACAGAAATCTGTTAGTGGCTGTGTTTTAATGTTACCTGTTGTATAAATACACGATCTTGGTTGATCGTAATCTGTGCTAACTAAGAGCTTACCTCCATGCCAGCCCTGATCCACGGCTCCGGGATCAAGGCAATGGCCGTTTGTTGAACCTCCAGCCACTTCCGCAGCTGAGCCGTCGCGGTCTGACTGTGGTGGAGGTTGGCCTGCAGGACTTCACAGGTCGACGAAGAGGACGCCATCGCTGGTCGTTCCTTCCTCGTCACCTTCCAGTCGCTGCCCAGCAAACAGATCGTCCGCGTCGAAGCCCTCCCCCTCCAGGTCCGAGGCCGACGACAAGGTGTTGCCGTCGAGCTCAGCACCCGAGGATAGGACGGCGCCCACGCTGGCGGGCTTTGGGGCAGCTGGCGCTGCTGCTGCAGGAACATCCGCGGGTGTTGCCGCGATCTTTGTAGGGAGGGCTGCCTTCTCCTCCTCCTTTGTCATGTTAATGGTTCCGGTGGCCGGATCCCATCCTTGAGGGACATCGACATACCTGCCTTTCGGACCCTGGAATTTCATGTAGACCGTCCCCACACCAAAAGAGAGACGGCGTTCGGCCTTCATCAAGGTCGGAATTTGGTCCTCAGGGACCCCGACCACCACAAACCATGCATCGGCCTGTTTGTTGACGTTCAGCAATACCCATCTCTTGATGTCAACCCAGGGATTCTGGTAACACAAAGCGATCGCAATGTTGGTCGACTCCGCGAATATACCCTGCTCATCCGGGATGAGTATGCCGCATCTTACTCGTCGCTGAATCTCCGCCTGCCTTCTGACCACTAGTGAGGTGCTGGTGGGGGGAGGCAACTCTGAGATGAGTGTCCTCAGCCATGCCAAGGTGTGGTCGTTACCGCACCACAGTTTGAGGACCCCGCCGGTGAACAACGGCCTTGCTTTGAAGGTCGGTGCAGGAGAGTCCTGTTTTGGGAAGGAGGCCTCGACGACTATCTTCCTCTGGATGGCCGCGAGAACCTGATCCGACACCTCCTTGCTGATCCGCCCCGTGCGGCCGCAGGTGACTGCGACGTCTAGGTTGGAGCTTGCAGCTTGGGTATAGCTACGGTTGGCGGCCCGTTGGGATTGATCAAGACGCGGCCGCTTGCGCTCTCCTCGAGGTGATGAGCTCTCGTTGAGAGCCCGCTTGGCCGCGACCTGATCCTTCCGAACGGGTCGCTGTGCTGTATGCTGGGCTGGTCCCTCCGCGGCGCTGGTTGGCGGTTGGCTAGGTCCTGGTCGGCTAGTACCGGCCACGGCCTGAGACCGCTTGCCTGCGGAAAAGTTGACGTTACCGCTGGTCGGTTTACCTGGACCCGCGGCATTAGCTTGTGTTACCTGTGGAGTCGTACCTTTCCGCCGTATCTGACGCCGCTGATTCTTGGACGGCCTGTTCCTCCTTCTAGCATTACCTGCCGAAGGAGCTGGAGCAGCTTGTCCTGAGGGGTCTGTGTAGCCTTGTGATTCTTGCGTGTTTCTTTCCTTCCTGTCCTGGCGCCTATTCCTCTGCACCTGCCAGGCGAGCGCGAACGCATCTCCAGTGGTGCTAATCTCCTCCGGTTGGCCAGTGACGGTTAGCAGGGGAGGGGCGGCTTGAAGAGCCATAGGCGGGGGCGGATGTATGAGGGGGCCCCGGCCACCGGGATTAACCATCGTGGGGGGCTGTGTGGCTGAAAAGGAGGAAGGATCGGTACTGGTCCCAATCAGCGCCGTTGTCCTGCGTTTAGTACGGGACTTGGTTTTAGTCTGGGCAGCGGTTCTCGCCACTGCCAAACCGACACCCGCGCTGGAGTTCGCCGCGTTGGCAGCGGAGCACCCAGGGGCGAGAGACGTGCTGCAAGCACCCCGCTTAGGAGTCTCCATGGTTTTAGCCTCCACTCCAGTGTGTACCTGTGTAGTGTGCATGTGTGTGTGAGTGGGTGATGTGTGTGTGGTTAGTGTGTGTGCTCCCTTGAGAAGTGCCATACCTTCTTCATCAGAAACATTTACATCTTCTACTGGCGCTGGTATTTCACCTTGGGCTACAAACGCAATGCGTGAAGACTTGGGTTTTTCATCAGTAACAATCTCTCCGCCAACACGTTTGATTCCTCGTGCTCTATCCTCGGCAGCTGTTGAAGCGGACACAAAGGTTCTTTGCAATTTTGTTTTCTTTTTGTCTTTATATTTTTGGCCGACCTGGAAGATTAAGTTGTAATGTTTAATGGAAATATTATTGAAAGTATATCTATTAAAACAGTTTTATTGATTTCAAAAAGTAAGCTGTAAGTACCTAATACTTCAAATAATTAAACACCCAAAAGAATACATGATTATTGTGATCCTCATTCCTCTGCCCTGTTTTCAATTTATTAAAGGTACACGATTGACTTGTACAAGATGTCTTCATCTTCCACATATATTTATTAGGGGTTATCTCAGGCATACTATTTCTAGCCATATCACCTTAACATTTAATGAAGGGAATCAAACGCTCACTCATGCTCAGCAGTAGTGCTTGTGACCACTAGACCTACGAGAATTAAGCCTAAGTCGCAACAAACAATGCCCCCAATCCCTCACTCAAAAACTTGGGTCGGCTGGTATACCTAAATACAGAAACCTTATTTACTGTTTATGCTACTCAATTTTATGTCATCACAAAACAGCTAATGGGATGACCAGCAAAATACACAGGATACTCGCTAATACACACTATAATCACGAGCAGAAGTCTTCGGAACTGCAAGTAACGCCAAAACATAGTAAACAATAATTTGAGGTTATGTTGTTATAACGTATTGTAGGCTATGTTTACCTCAAAAGATAGTTGGGCTATCTGTTGCATAACTGGCGCAGGATATCTACACCCCATAAACTCGATATTCGTATAAACTCGCGCCAAACAAATCAATCTTTCTTCGGGAAAATTCTTCTTCCATTTCTCCATGAAAGCTTTGCGTAGCTGCCAATGTTCCTCGCATTCGTGTTCATCTCTGTATTTTTCGATATCCCAGTTCACTTCAAAGTCGCCTGTTGAGTTTTTCGCCGCGAAATTCCTTGTGTTGTTATTTTTAGACATTTTTCTTTCGAAAAATTCAATTTCAAATTAATGCTTGGTTGCAAACTTAAAAGTTCCAAATATCTACTATTATCAGAAATTCGTTCTCACTTCTCAAGGAGGTGTATTCGGGCTAATTTAATTAAATTTCAATGTTAGGCAGTAAAACTTGTATTTAGTCAACGTTAAAACACAGTGGATACAAGCAAGTACAATGCGTTTCAAATAAGAATAGGATATAGGCTTGGGACCGTCAATAACCTTGATCTGTCAACTGTCACTTGAAAACTACGGCTAGCAAAAAAAAAATATTTTATCAAACATATCTGTTTTGCTGACTCTACCAAACTTATTCGTTTTGACAGCTACGTCACGATTTGAGTCGCACCAATTTGTGACTCACAAATTGGCACGAGGTCAGTCCTATTCTTATTTGAAATGCTTTGTTATGCAAGACCGCAGCATGCAGTCGCTCCATGTAAAATACTGATTTTCAGCTGGGCTGTCTGTATCCGGTTAGACTGGAAGCCGACCCCAACTTAGTTGGGAGAAGGCTAGGCAGATAATGATGATGGAAATTAAGAATAATTATTATGTAGTACGAGCGTATAGCGAGCGTAACGATTGAACTCGTTTTCTTTCATCCACCCACTCTCGGTGTGAGCGAGGGCGCGGGCGGGTGTGGGGGCCTCCCGCTGTCAAGCTTAAGGACTCGTTCTCACACTATGTGCAGCACCAGCACATCAAGCTACTACAATCTGTATGTGTGTCTTTTCTTAAGGTTTTCGTAATTTGCAGGTCAGGATCAGGTTGTATTTTGATTAAAAATCAATATAATTCGCGGTCGTAGGATTCGAGACTTGAAATTAAAGAAAGCCTCTAAGTAGCCCTCAGTGAAAATAATTTCGTACAGTTGCAATGATGAAGATGATTCATGATGCTTGTGTGCAGATGTGATTGGGTGTGTCAGGTGAGCAAAAGCGGCATTTAAAAAAAAAACTCCAAATTTAAATAATCTTACTGAAATAGAAGTTTTTTACTAACTTGGCAAGTCAAAGTAAGACAGTTTCCAGAGTTTCCAGCGGTCCATGAAGGAAAATGTGTTATCCTTGACATGTCAATATTTTGTCTTTTTCTCGCTAGTATTTATCTCGTATATTGTATTCATTCTTGAAAGAAAATGCAATAAATTATCATCGCGCCAAATTGAATATTGATTGTGTTTGATTCATTTTACATTATACAAGAGCGTTGCTGATGGCCGGTCATTGAAAATAAAAATTCTTGAGTTTCTATTGATATAACGTTGAAGGTAGGTAAGTTTCAAATTAAATTTAAACAATGTAAAACTGTTGAAATAATAGTTTTAGCTTATTAACCGCATCCATTTGTCTATTCGGTATTTATTGAAAACTTTCAGATTAAATATTGTTTGGATGTTGGTGTGTTTACTAACATAACATAATACTATTTTTGTGGCGTAAATAACACCAAATAATAGACAGCCGATGACCGGTAACGGATAACAGATAACGCCTGCAAAATGTCTTTTAAAACTACCGATGTTTCGCTTAACAATAATAACAAAAGGAATTCGGAAATACTTGGTGATCCGATGACTGATTGTGACGTTGATGAAAGCAAGAAGCAGAATAATACAAATATATTAAAAAATAAATCGGAAATCCCGCCAAAACATGACACACCTAGCTCAGAAGTTCTAAGTACTTGTGAGCCACCGAAAAGTAAAAAAAGAAAGCTTTCATCTTTAGACGAGCTATTACAAAATCTGGATTACGGCGTGCTGTATAACAATTTAACGAAATTACTGTTTTTTTTGGAAAGTGACAACAATAAATGCATTTTTTTCCTCAAAAAAGATTATGAAGAGTTTTTTGAAATGATAGTGCAGGACATTAACATTTTGAAATCAAAGAGTTTGGATGATGATTATAGATATATCTCTAATAAAATAATAAAAGCTGCGGCTGGTAAATTGTTGTTTTATGTATTTGAAAATGAACAAGAATCTATTAGGTAAGTTATTACAATAGACTTAAAAAATAGTAGATACAGCACAACTTGTAAAAAATAATATTGATGTTATTGCAAGAGTTATGTTGCAGATAGTCGGCAATGTTAGTAAAAAACATTTTTGCCGTTGCATGAAAGCTATCTAGTGACTGGTCCGTTTATTCTTATAGCATCATAAATATGGTGTTGAGGCATCTTTCGTTTTAAACTTGTCGCGGCTGTTTAAGTGTTCTGTTCTTCAGTTTTATGGATTGTTGTGGATATGTATGCTTTGTTACAAATCTGGCAATGAGGTTTGCTGTAAGAAAACCCAATCCGGAATTAAGTTCACCTTTGTACTTGAGCTAAAATATTGCAATTTCCATATATGTGCTTTTTACTTTTTTGTGTGTAAAGATAAGAATTTATTGCCAGCATGTTTAGATGATTTGCGATTTGCTTATTGTTTGCTTTCATCTCATCCAAGATTTCTTCTATCAGTGGCGAAGATTCCATACAACTTGATTCCTACCGGATTGCCTTTGAAAACTGGTACAGTCAGTATTCTATAGATAAATAATATAATCACATTAAAGATATGTACTCTGGCTTACCTCTTACAAAATTTGAGCCTTCGCTACTGTCTTCTATAACACTTGTTATGCAGAATGTGATAATGTATACTTTTGTAATACTTTTTAAATAAAATATTCTTATTCATAATAGCATGTACTTATTAGAAAGGTGATTACAATGAATGAACCACAATTTTGTCCTTTTGCGGTTTTTGAGTCAATTGTTTGATTCAAATATATATATATTATTATACTGGGTTGTGGAGGTCAGATAGGCAGTCGCTCCATGTAAAATACTGGTATTCAGCTGTATCCGGTTAGACTGGAAGCTGACCCCAATATAGTTGGGAAAAGGCTAGGCAGATGATGATGATGTTTGATTCAAACAAACCAAAGTGCAATTGTTGACTTGTATTTATATTTATTCTTAGTATTTTTATTGGGTAGGTCTGTATTATCTCAAAATTAGATTTTCGTGCTGATCCCCAGAGTTGTAGGCCGTATGTCCATGTGTTATACTTCTAACTAAACTAATAAAAAGTAAGTTTCATATTCCACCAGCATCTTTTTTTTTTATTCATGTATTTACACAGATTTCTCCATGGTTACTTGTCTGATTCAAGTGATTGTTTTTTCATTTGGAAGAGGAAGCGGACTAAGACATAATAACATAATACGGTCTAAAACAGGCATCGCCGAAGTTGGCGATAAATCTGCGAAGCTGAAATGGGGCTAGGCGGGTCACGTTTTAAGGATGAACCCGGACAGATGGGCGATGATAGTCACACAGCGGGTGCCTGAAGGCCGAAGAAACGCTGGCGTGACGATCTGGACTCATTCTTAACAGATTGGTCAGAGAGGGCAAATTGTAAGTAGGATTGGAAAGCCATGCGGGAGGCCTTTGCCCAGCAGCGGGACAGAGCAGGCAGACATAAAAAAAAAGGGGCAGCTCGTGTCCACCGCACGCTTCCTCTACCAAATGAAAAATATACATCCAATCCATCCATCCACAATACCATATACATTTTATTACTTTGCTTAGGTACTTTATGAGTTATACTCTATATAATATGCATTTTTTCATCTTCGTCAACATAGATGATGTGCTAATGTTTTTTAGTTACAATGTAAAATTGATAATAAGCAAGGAGTTGTGTAATCTTACATTAATCTTCTTAGTTGTGGTATCTACCACAACTAAGAAGAGTAAAATAAAAACTTTTTTTTCCACTTCCCAATAAGTTTTTCTATTGTCACTACTAAACCATATTATACCGGGTTGTACCTATGTGGCGCTCAGAATGATGTACTTCATACGTGGTAACCGTTTTCGCGTCGATGTTCCTTCCAGCCCGTATTTCAGATCTATTTGCATGCAGGTTTTAGGAATAAGTAGTAGTACAACCAACATCAGCTCAATTTGTTAACAAATAAAATCAGCAAATGATTTACTCCTAATTTAATATCATTTGTGTCTATGTTAACATTGTTTTATTTTCATAGTATGTAAAATTTACACAGTACAATACAATTACAATCGGAGTCATAAATATATTTCAATTCAATATCTTCTTTATTTTCAGAAAAGTCATGGTGATTAAAAAAGTACATATAATGGATCTGTCGGAAGACAGCACAGCTTCAATTTCTTGGTAAGTTACAATACCTGCCAGTGGCGAAGGTTCCATACAACTCGATTCCTACCGGATTCCCTTTGAAAAATGGTACAGTCAGTATTCTATAGACAAATAATATAATCACATTAAAGATATATACTTCGGCTTACCTCTTACAAAAATTGACCCTTCGCTACTGATACCTGCTCATTGTTTGGCTGTTACATGGTCACTGTCTTGCATGGTGTCACTGAATTATGCTGATTGTTTTTTGGATGTGATGCGTATTTACCCCTTTTTGTTTTATTTATTACTAGCTGATGCGTAAAACCTTCGTCTGCGTGAAATTATTATAAAAAATTTACTTCCCTTTTTGAATCGGTTTTTGTTAACAATTTCAAGGGTTTTTGTTTTTTTTGCATGGAACCCTAATTCATTTTCTAACCTTAGTTACTCCTTATAACTTCAGCTATTTGCCAGTAAAATTCCCGTCAAAATCGTTCCCGCCGTTTCAGAGATTAGCCGAAACAAACAGACAGAAAGCAAAAAAAAAAAAAAAGCAAAAAAAAAATGAAAAATTGTCGCTTTTTACCATCAAATGCGACGTCGATTTAGTAGTTAGTCACCATAATTTTCCACTTGTTAATTTTGATTACCAAATTATTATCAATAATAATATTTATAGCAATTTATTAAAAATTTTCACGATTTATCTTGTGTTTATGAGAAATTATTAATTTCTTTCATATTCGGTATCCAGCCGGATAGTGCGTTACGGATAGTTACGGGATATCCGTTTCATTTCTATTATTATCAGTATAAAGATCATCAGATAGATAACATAACTGGAATGACTGTATGGCAGTAGCGAAGGGTTATTTTCTTAAGAGGTGAGCTGGAATACATATCTTTAATGTGATTTTATAATTTGTCAAATTCAAATTCATTTATTTCATGAACACAGGGTATATACAGAAGATGTTATAAATAAGGCATACAAAAAATAAAAAAGATTTAAAAAAAAAATGCATTTTCAAAATTCAAATAATAATTCTAGAATTCTACAAACAATTCAATAATTATACAAAATGTCAAATAAAATAAAGTAAAAAGAACCCAAAAATACAGAAATAAATGAAAGAAATAATGTCACTAATTCATTAATATACAATAATCAAAGTTAACAAAATCATTTAGTATCTCACATAACATAAAATAGATTCGATTCAATTAACAGGGAATTAAAATTAAACTTGTCATTTAAATATTCGTCAACAAAATAATACACCTTGTTATTTAACAATTTGAACAAATTTCTTTTAAATTCGTTGATGTTATTACTTGAGATACTTGTCCTGGTAACTTATTATATAGTTTTTGAGCCATTGCATAAAAGCTTTTGCTATGAAATTTTGTTTTTGTTGCTAACACCTGCAACTTTTTGAGCGCTGTTTGTCTATGGAATACTGATTGTGCCCGTTTTCGAAGGGAAGCCGGTAGGAATCGAGTTGTATGGACCCTTCGCCACTGCTGAATGGTTTTTTGTTATGCTAAGACATATGTGATTTGCTTGACATAAATAAATTTATGTCATAATTGTTTCCTTAATAAAGAGTTATTTAGTATTTTTTTAAGCTGTGCGTAATGTGTAAAATAAATAAATATTTGAAAACAGTTCTTGTCAGAATAATGTTTGTATCTAAATGAATACAGACAAATCACAAATCGTTTTTTTTTCAGTTCAAGCGACAGCTTAATGCCGCCATCACAACCAGCAACGGAAGTTGACACCAACGACCACAGCAGATCACTCGTCTCTGCTGCCATAACTAGTGGCTTTAAAATCCACTGCCTTCGCACACTGCTAGTTTTTATAAACAACGATGCCATAAAAACAAAAGTATTCCCCGAATTGAACACAGAGCAAGCGGAATTCATGCAATTATTACTTGGAAAAGTTAACATAGATAATTTTGATAGTAGTGGCGAAGTGACGGAGTTGTATCGTGCGTTGGTACATGCTGTTAGGATAAGCGAATTGAAATATGAGTTTCTAATTCAGTGCGATGAAACTTGGGGTGGAAAGAAGTAAGTTTGTGTGGGGATAAAATACAGGGTGTAAACAGACCCTTCACATAACCGTCAACCAAGCGTGCTGTACATCAAACTAAGTAACTTTACGCAAAAATTATTGCTGGAATCTACTTTTTTTTTTCGGGTGTAATATCACGTTTTATGATGGAACCATTGTGCTGATGGATGGATTGAATAGTACAAGGGGTCGTGGGGGTGTGTAGAGTAAAAATCTTACATTAAAAACATGTATTTAAAAAAAAACTTGTGTAAAAGTTGGAACTTTGACCCCCCAATATCTCCGTAACTAGAAGGTTCCCAGGTATGGTCTAGAACAAAAAAATGATCGCAAAGACGGGGAAAGCAAGTGCCTTTCGGTTATTTTAAGGTTCTATTTACACCCTTTATAGTATAAGGAGAGAACGGATGGCCGATAGGGCGGAAAAGTTCTGGAGTGGCGACCGCGAACCGGAAGACGCTCCGTTGGAAGGCCTCCCACTAGGTGGACCGATGACCTGGTGAAGGCTGCAGGGATCCGCTGGATGCGAGTCGCACGGGACCGGTCAATGTGGCGACACTTGGGGGAGGCCCATGTCCAGCAGTGGACGTCTTTCGGCTGAAATGATGATGATGATGATGATATAAGGAGAGTATGTATAGACCCAGCACATCAAACTACTACAATCTGTCAAATTTCTTTAATAGATTTTCAACTCTATTGCTAAAGCATTAGGTTCAAGGTTGATAGGGAAAATTTGACAGCTTCGGGTAGCTTGATGTGCTGGCGTCTTTACTTGAATGAAAACCGGGATGGAATCGAAAGAAAATCGTCCGTATCTGTCTATGTGAGGAAAAAGTACCCAAAATTCTGATAATGTTCTCATGTTGAATGGCAATGGTCCCGTCCTAGCCTTTTGAGCAGCTTTCACTTCGTTGTTTGCCTCTTTTGTTAATTCTTCTAATGCTGGCTCTTCATTTGGCGTATTTCCCCGAATATTTGCTTTATTTTGTCAGATAGTCAGTGGTTCGAAAGTTGGGCAACCAGTCTTACCAGGCATCGTATTGCCCATTTTTAACTGGGTTGTGGAGGTCAGATACACCAAGTCTAATACCGTCATCAAACGGAAAAAAAATCACAGCCTAAAGTTTAGTGTTATTTTGCAGAAGTGTGGTGTTTGAAAAAGTGCCAGTACTTATACCGTCTGAAACTGCGATCAATTCAGATCAAACAGCAGGCACATCAAAACAGTAAGTATTATTGCTGTTTCATTTATCATTCTCTTTGTCTTGCACGTCTCATTTTATAGATCATCATTCTCTTGCACTTATCCCAATTCATTTGGGGTCGGCGCAGCATGTCTTCTTCCGTACTTCTCTATTACTCGTCATCTCATCAGACACCTCCTTTCTTGCCATATCATTCTTTACACAGTCCACCCATCGTTTCTTTGGTCTTGCTCTACTCATATACCCATCCACATTCAGTCAAAACTTTCCTCACGACATTTTCCTCATTCCTCCGCATCACATGCCCATACCACGACAACCGACAACTCATTTTATACAACAACTCATTTTATAGATATTTTCGAAAATACAAAGGGCTTTAAATTATTTGGCCTGCCTAAGTTCCGCTGGTTTATTTTATTTTCAAAATAGCGGCCAGGCATTAAACCTGTAATGATCAATAGCTGGCATCAATACAAACAAGTTTTGTATGATATAAAATCTTCTTAAGCGTCACGTTTCCAAGATATATACTATCAAAGTTGGAATGTATTCACTTATGGCCCAATCAATACAACTTTGATTAATTAGCCACGTATAAAACCTTTTTTAATCAATAGCTGGCATCAATACAAGTGCTGAATGTGACAAAATCTTCTAACGCGTCACTTTTCCGAAATATAAGCTATCCAAGTTGTGCTGATGGCGAAGGTAACTTTGATGACTTAAGAACGTTTACGACTTACGGCAGTTCATACAAACTTTCAAGCCCTTTTTTTCAAAATAACAGAACCGATTTTAATGAAACTTACATAAGTCTAAAAAGTTATCAGAGAATATTTTCAAAAAATAGTGTCATTTCGAAAAAAAGGACTTGAAAGTTTGTATGAAATGCCGTAAGTCGTAAACGCTCTTAAATCTCGAAAACGTGGCGGTTTAGAACGTTCTAAAAAAAAAACATAATTGAAGACTAAAGTTAGTCTTATTTTACAGGAGTGTGGCGTTTAAAATACCAGTACATGTATCGTCTAGAAGTACTCCCAGTTCAGATCAAACAGCCGGCGAATCACAAGAGCTCATGTAAGTATTATTGCTTTATATCATTCATCATTCTCTTGTAATCAAGCCTATTATTTCAATTAGGCCATTTAAAGGTACTTTTACGAACCTTAAAGTAAAGGGAATAGAATTGATTTTGCACCCTTTTGCATGGGTAGTTTTGTACCTCCTTCTGCGAAGCAGTCATGCTAGTAAAGGAGGTGGCGGGACGTGAGAGGGAAAGAGCCTCACGTCCCAGCCGCCGCGGGAGACGCCCTGGGCGTCGGGGGTCCCCGGCCACCGTAGGTGCGGGCCTGTGGACGGCGAGTTATGGGCTAGCTCGCCGTCCGGCCGTCTTATGACGACAGGCCGTGTCGACGGTGCGTTCGCGTTCCACGCGCGCCTCAAAGAGATGTCAGCAACCACGTAGGGGTCCGCACGGGCCGATGCCTGCCAGGGCTGCGGGACTGTTCGAAAGAGATACCGCGGCCCTGGAACACAAAGGGCAAAAAAGGAACATGGATGGGTTTATTCAGTACAAGTTTGACACTCCCTTCCGCTCCGCCCAGAGCGGAGGGGGTCATTTGATGATTTACCATTCTAAAAAAAAAAAAAAAAAAATGGGTAGTTTTGTATGGACAAGAAACTCCATCAGTTCTCTTTTAAAATGTTTAACAAGTTTTTGTATACTGAATTATAAAAAAAGTAGTTGAAAAAACTAAAAATCCTGACTGAAAAACTGAAAAGCAAAAAACAAGCACATTTTAAATTCAAGAAAAATACAAAGCAATTGAATATAAATTTCATATAAAATTATGAAAATGTAATGGTAGTGTTTTTTTAGTTTTTTCAACTAATATTTTTATTTCCAGCTTTTTAGTTTAGTAACGTGAAAGATTTAACTTTTTTTTTTAAATCTTTCATGTTTCAAGTATACACTGATCGGGCACTGAACAATTTGTTAATAGTTAGTTGAGACAACCTTTCAGCTGGACTGCTGTCGATCAATGTGTCACTCGCTATTCGATTACTCCCCACTAAAACTCCCGCTCTTGATCCCCTTATTTTGCCGCTTTTAAAGTGTAACATTAGTAACTCACTATTTTTTGCCGACAGGGATCCAAAAACGAATGTTCAAAATACAGAAGACCCAAAGACAGACGCCCTTAAACCAGATGGCCCAAACCCCGAATTCTCAAAGCCAGAAGCTCCTACGTCACATGGCCCAAACATAGATGTGCCAAAGACAGATACCACTAAATCAAATAGCCCAAAGATGGATGTGCCACAGACAGATGCCCCTGAATCACATGGCCCAAAGATAGATGTGCTAAAGCCAGATGCCCCTAAATCAAACGGCCTAAAGATAGATGTGCCAAAGACAGATGCCCTTGAATCACAAGACCCAAAGATGGATGTGCTAAAGATAGATGCTCCCAAGTCACGCCAATACTACTTTAATTACAACGGTTCTCGTCAGATCACCGAAGTTAAGACTCCAGATTCAGGGGCCCTAAACACAGAACCCCCACAGCCAGATGTAGCAGAACCATTTTTCGAAAAACCAAAACCCCTAATTCGAACGAGAAAACTGATAAAACATGAAAACCAACAACTTTTCCTCAAAAATACACCTAAAAAATTAATCGAGGACACTTTAAATGCATTCCTGGATTTTTTATTAAATGATGATATGGTGAAATTGGTGTTAGTGCCAAAAACCCCGTCAGAATTAAGGTTCTATAGGAAATTGATTCCTTGGTGTAAGTCCAATGTAGACCTTTCGCTGTTTGGTGAAGAATTTCGAGAGTTGCTTTCTCGAATTTCGCACTTAATGACTCGGATTAAAGTTGTTGTGATGAGAAAAGGCCAGAATGTGATTAATGCAATCACTGAAATTAGGTAAGTCAATCCATACTTATATCATTCCACAATAAAATATACATAATTCAAATGCGAATCAGTTTCATTTTCGTAACTAACGCTTCTACGTTAACGCTCGTACGTGGTTTGAGAAAAGTCAAAGACATTTGTCGAAGATTTATAAAATAAAAAATGGCTTCATCTTTCGTGTCGATGGTACGACTTTTTTCATTTTTTTGGGCCCATTAATCGCGGCATCAAAAATGGCTGACCTGTCTAAATCTTTCTTTTTATTGTTTCAGGGAAGTAACGTATGTTAAAATGCCTATATCTGGGTCCGTCACTTGCACTGAAGCAAAGGAAACATCGGATGCTGAGAAATGGGAAAGGTAAGATTACCTACTAATAAGCCCCGTTTTTGAGAGCAGTGGGGTCCCCAGGCCCGCCGCTAGCTGTTTCGTCGCCCGCGTGCAATAATCAAAGCATTTATTTCAAATAGGCCAGTTACAGGCACTTTTGAATTGTCGAAACAAAGACAACAGTGAAAAATAGCTACAGTCCCTGTCTGACAAAACATAAAAACTGTGAAAGTATTGTAGTTGCCCATTCCCTATCGTAGATCTCTATGGAGAAGAACGGGCAAGAAACTCCATGGACACTCTTTTAAATCAGAATACTTTTACAATAACTTGGTTACATATGTGAGAACGATGTAGCAAGATGTGTACTTTAAAAGTGTCCATAGTAAAAATAAAATAATTAATTAAAATAAACCGTGGCAACCAAGAGATGACCAGTCACAACTGACAGCGCCCGTTCACGAACATGACGCATGTATCGGCACCATTCAACTCAACCATTTGGAAGGGAACTAAATGATCCGACACACGCGCCACCATCAGCGAGACATTTGAGTGAGCATGACATACTCTTAACCGCCAGGGCACATTCAAGTCAAGATAATACGTAGCTTTCCAGCGAATGACAGCTTTCTAGTACAGAGTACTCACACAATATGGGCTATGCGGTTATATAATACTAAAGAGATTGAATTTATACATTGCAAAGTTAGTTGTACAATCTTCAGCAGCTCCAACATACTGTTTAATGCTATCCATTTATGCGCCCCTGTCCTCGTGGAGCAGGACCGGCATTGAGCCAAGCATTTTTATCAGCGCTATAATCGTCCAACTTGTAATATGCTAGCTTACATAGTGTGCGTTTAATGCATGTTTTAAATTTAGTTTCATTCAGTTCAAGAATACTTTGTGGAATTTTATTATAGCATCTCAAACAGTACCCCATGAAAGATGAGTCTACCTTAGCGAGTCTGAAGCCTGGCTGAACTAATTGGTCTCTATTTCTAGTACCGTAATTGTGTCTGTCGCCTCTTTTATTAAAAAGATGTAGATTTTTTCTTACATACATTATGTTTTCATAGATGTATTGACAATGTACCGTCATGATGTTAATTTCCTTAAACAGTTCCCTTAGAGAATCACGCCTTCGAAGATTATTTATGTCTCTGATGGCTCTTTTTTGCAGAATAAATATAGACTCAATGTCTGCAGCCCGTCCCCATAGCAAAATGCCATAAGACATTATACTATGAAAGTAACTAAAATAGACCAGTCTAGCGGTATCTACATCAGTATATTGACGGATTTTTCTATGCTGCTGAACTTAGCCGCCCCGCTAGAGATGTTATATGAGAACCCCATTGTAGCCTTGAATCAAGCGTAATCCTCAGGAAAACTTTTTTATCTACAAATTCAAGCTTCTCTTTATTCAATACTATATCACAATCGCTACTTTTAACATTCGGTAAAGCAAATCTTATGCATTTCGTTTATTTTTTCATTTAATACTAAATTGTTTGCTGTGAACCAGTTATGGACCTGAAGTAGGGCATTATTCACGTCATCTAGATTTTGGGCCCGTCTATTTATCTTAAAAATTAGGGAAGTGTCATCAGTGAATAACACCATATTTTGAGGTTGGTGTTTCAATAAATAGGGTAGATCATTAATGTATATTACACCGATTATGCCGCCCTACAACTACTTCCTCTGAGTTTTGTCAAAAAATGTGTCCTTCACCACACAATCCTCACCTTTAAAAACTTCATGAAAATCAATTTTGAGTATGCAAAAAAATAGTCAAGAAATAGTCATAAATAGTCACCAAGGTTAAAAAATAGTCCCATTACGATTCCGAAGTTATAGCTACATGTTGGGGAGGATTGTGGGGTGAACTTCTCCACACAATCCTCACCTCAGTGCAAGCAAACGGCTAAGAGTATCGACTTGGTTTCAATTCCAAAAAATTGTCAACAAATAGTCGTAAGGCTATGTGAAATCTCAAAATAATCATTGAGGGATTCCAAAGATATAAAGGTGTCTTGGTGAGGATTGCGTGGTGAGCCTTTCTCGCCACAATCCTCACCTGATTACCGCGGAACGCTTACGTTTTTTAATCTGAATTTAGTGTCAAAAAATAGTCAAGAAATAGTCGTCTCCAACCATGATAATTTCGACCTGCTTTACGTTATATGTAGAAGTATGTTAAACTTTCATGTAAACTTCTACGTACATTATGTTTTGGTACAGTCGCGGACACTAAAATTGCAAAACTATTTTATTGAATATTGTAGTGTATTAATTTAAAACGGTAATAAAATATTGTAGTTATAATAATAATAAATTTAATAAAGGAAATAATAATTTAATAATAGGGCCTGATTCAGAAGGCAGTACTCCTTGATACGGCTCGTATTGTGAGGAGGTTCCTGTCTCTGGAGCCCTAACCACCGGTAGCTTGGACCCTGCTCCCGCTACCGGCGGGACTATTTTTTATATTTTTATGTTTTTTTTAATTTAATATAATAAAGGAAATAAATTTAATAATAAATTTCTTAATTGCCATAAAAATAGGGTACAGAAAAATGTGAGACCCTGGCTCCAGAGCTAGGTTAGAGTACCTGTATTGCAGGAGCCAGTGACTTCTTCCATTTAGGTAACAATAGGGCAAGTTTTATGCAGCAAAAGGTAACAAAATTATTTTACTTAAAATTAAGCGTAATAAGTTAACATTAAACATTAAAACATTTAATTACGCACTAATATTATAATTAGAAAATTAGACTTAAACCAAGTTAAAGAATCTTTTTAAATCAAAAACAAAATTCGAATAAAATCAGGATTAAAACCAATTTAGATTAAAAATTGAGTTAGAAACAACATTAATTTTAAAATAAAGATTGTAGTAAAATAAAATTAGAACAAATTAAAATACAGCCAGGATGAGACAAAATTAAATTAGAAATATGGGGCGCAGGTATGTGAATGTGCATTCGGGCGTTTGAGTGTGTGTGTTACTTACATTATGTTTCCTGCTATTTCATTTCTAGACATAGACATTTCCTTCCGGTGGTTTTAGCAGAACTGAATAACCTTCCATATTATTTTTTTTTTAATAGTATTAAGTCATGTTTTTATTGAAATTCAAAATCCTAACGTCATAATACATTCTGATTTTGTGTTCGATTCAACCATCATTCAACATAAAACATGTCATAAAGCGAGTATTTCCCTCACATCGCGAAAATATAATTCAAACCAGCAAAACATGCACTTAACATGCGATTAATATGTCCTTTAGTAAAAATGATAGCCAGACCGTAGGATTGAGGCCATGTTTGAAACCATAAAGCGCTTCGACAGAGTATGATCGAGTATATGGTATTCAGCTACATCAAACTCAAACTCATACTCAAAGCATTTATTTCAATTAGACAGGCACTTTTGAATGTCAAATAAAACAAAAAAAATGCGAAGCTACAGTCACAGTCACAAGGCATAATAACTTGAGAAAGTACTGTAGTTGCACATTCCAAAGCGTAGATCTCTATGGAGAAGAATGGGCAAGAAACTCCATGGACACTCTTTTAAATCAAAATATAAAATCATTAAATCATCAAAATCATTTTATCATTATCATTATTCTATTTTATTTTTTATTAATCATTATTCATGGTATTACTTAGTACTGAAGATAAGTTACTCTATGAAGTGACTACTTACTAAGGCAGAGTTGTGCCTTATACAGGTTTTATTTATCATAAGACTTTGTTTTATAGTATGCCATGATTATGATATTTGTACATTATATAGAAAACATACTTAAAATATTTACCCAAAATAGCTACTTAACTAACAATAAGGTGACCATTAAAAATACGTACATAATAATTTTGTGCTCGACTTTACTCGACTCGAAAATGTATGTAGAAGTGTACATGGAAGTTTAACATTCTTCTACATAGTAAAGCAGGTCGAAATTATCATGGTTGGAGACGACTATTTTTTGACTATTTTTTGACACCAAATTCAGATTCAAAAACGTATGCGTTCCGCGGTAATCAGGTGAGGATTGTGGCGAGTAAGGCTCACCACGTAATCCTCACCAAGACACCTTTATATCTCTGGAATCCTTTAATGAATGTTTTTGAGATTTGGCATAGCCTTACGACTATTTGTTTACTATTATTTGGAATTGAAACCAAGTCGATACGCCTAGCCGTTTGCTTGCACTGAGGTGAGGATTGCGTGGAGAAGTTCACCTCACAATCCTGACCAACAAGTAGCTAGAATGTGTGTAGTCGGAATCATAATGCGACTATTTTTTTAACTTTGGTGACTATTTCTTGACTATTTTTTGCATACTTAAAATTGATTTTCATGAAGTTTTCAAAGGTGAGGATTGTGTGGTGAAGGACACCAAAAAATCTATTTTCTATCTAATTTTCTTAACGTTTGGTATTGCATCTTAGTTTTAACGGATGCCAATAGATGGCGGTGTTAACGTCATTAGGTTTTTTTTCTATGCTATGACATTTCTTATTACACTTATGGTAGGGTGGGTATTATGACAATGACTTGAATTACGTGATGAGTCGCTCGATTTACCGCCCCCTGGGTGTTCCGCCCGTGTGCGGTGCACGCTTTGCACGCCCGCTTACGGCGGCCCTGGGGGTCCCCCATTAATCACGTGAGGCTCAAAAGGCGGGGAGGGGTTCGGAAAAAATTGCGAAATATCACTAGGGGGAGGAGGGGGGGGGGTAGAATCTTTGAAGGAAACGATCCTCATTTCTTGTAAAGTCAAGAATTACAAAAGTTGTCGCTATAACTCGTTAGATGGCGTTGTGCGGTTTCAATTCAGGATATCGTTTGCTTACACACGATTTAGATATAAGGAACGAAATACTATAAAAACGTACAAGATGTATAAAAGTCATTATTGCTAGTAAATTGGGTACAGTGAATCTCCTTAAATATTAATTTGGTCGAATATTACGTGCACTTAAGTGTCACAAGGAAGGAGTGCTTTGACACTCGTACTAAATCCTAGTACGAGTGCCAAAGCACTCCTTTATCACGAATATCAGGGGGTATAGTGAGATATCACGTGTATTTATTTTTTCTTTGAACGCGCGATTTCTAAACCGAAAAGCGGTGCGTGACCTTGACATTTTTATCACGGTGCTTTTTCCAGAATTAAATTAGATTATACCTGTTATAAACCTGTATTTAGAGTTTTATTTCAGGCAAAATAATAATAAACTAGGGCTAGCTTATGTCTCGGAAAGGTGGTGCTATAAAAGATTGTTGACTCATACCATACTTGTTTGAATTGAGATCTGATATTGATCAATACAGGTTTTATGCGTGGCAGCCATTTTGAAAATAAAATAAAATGGCGGGACTTAAGGCAGGCTAGACGTAATATAACAATATTTAAAACTCTTGTCACCGTAGTTTTAACGTAGGCGCTATTAGATCTGTGTGTTTTTTGTGTATGTTTTTTTTTTCATATGTTGTTGGGTAGTTGTTGTTTTTTTTTTTTAATTTTGTTTTTTTTTGTTGTTATATTATTATTTAGCACGCCAAAGAAGCCGAAAGTTAATGTACAAAATGCTTTGCAGTTAGCTGCGACAGATAATATTAAGTTGGATAAAGTTATTAACTTAAATAAAAGGTATGGCAACACTGCCGACAAATATTAGCTAATGCTTTGAAATATATTCTTATGATGAGTAAGGCTATGTTCACACCAAACGTGTAGTCGGCAACCGACTGTGAGAAATATGCTTTTTATTTTAAATTGCTTATTACTTTTTTTTCTTTTTTTTTGGATTTATGATTTTTTTTATGCTTTTCTTCTGTAGCTTAAGAAGTAAAAAGAAAAATAAAAAACGGAAGAAGGCCGAATTAAAGAAAGCAAAAAAAAGCAGAGGTGCAAGGTTTGTTTTAATTTTACGTCTTTAATTTTCACACAAAGTCATATTAATCGTAAGCTTTTCCCTGTTCCATGAACCACATGTGGTTCAGGGCGAATGTTCAGTTACCTATTGCGTCTGCTTCGCAGACAGTAAAAGTTTTAAGGCTCATTTTCATTGGTTGCACTGTTTTTTTTTTTTTTTAATCTGCTATTCCATACATTTTGACCGACGTAGTGTTGCACTTTTGTAGGAAACAGCTGATTTTTTTTTAAATAAACGATGAAATATTTCTATGTGCGGGGGCTCAGAATGATGTACTGAATACGTGAACCGTTTTCGCGTCGGTGTCCCTTCCACCCTGTAGAATATACTGTGTGAAAACCAGTTGTAACTTATGTCATTCATTTCTCTTAATATTAAAACAAGAATGTCTCATTACAAAAATAATCTCTTATTGCATTAAGCGTATAATTCATAAAAATCGACTAGTGTTTCTTGCAGTTCTAGCAGTTCTACGAATCGTGACAGCAGCAGGGATAGAGTGAAAGCCGCTATGGTGGCCGGTTTCGTTCCACCAGGTGCAAAAGTTGCCAAGTAAGATTTTATAGCATTTTTGTTTTTTTCAACATTTTTAACAACTACGAAACAGTAGTAATCACTGAAACGTCTAACAACATCTAAATTATTGGCCTCAATTCAATTTACGTTTAATAAAGTTTGGCTTCCGTCACCTAAATGCGGTCTTGGATATTATTATTAGAAAAACTATTTATTTGACTCTCACAGGACAAAAAAATAAATAATTTACAAATGTCTTAACATACATTTAAATAAATTGGTCCTGTACGAGGCCAGCATGGTGAAGTTACATTAAAAAAAAAATACAGCGCTGGTATTCTGGTAGGGCCCAAGTGAATATGTCATGTAACTTTATGATCTTTTCAGAAGCCCATCGAGCAAGATCAGCCAAAGCCCTAAGAGAACTTCCTCGAATTGGTCAAACGTGGATACGCTCTTAAATGAACAGATTAGAGAGGCAATGTCTGTGCCAGTACAAATTGATAAGGCTATGAGGTCAGTAGCTTTATACACCACTATTTTTTAATTAGTACAAATACTTAAAGGGCTATTAGAGAAGGTCTTGTTATTATATATATGTAAAGTCTCAATAAATAATATTCATAAACAGCAAAGTTATAAGCGTTTGTTTATATCCCAAAATGTCGCAAAATTTATGGAAATATAGTTTGCCGGGACCTATGAATAACAGGAATGGAAAAGCACTGCGCTTAGTATTTTCTAGTGGTAATTGTTATGAATGATTGATTCAATTATGAATTTACCAGTTATGGCAAATTTTCGTGGACAATTTTGGGATTTCGTTTTTTTTTTGACTTTAGTTTACACAAATATGATCAGTAACGGGTACGGATAGAGCTCCATTTTTTTTTGTACTATTTAAAAAATAATAGTGAAAAAACGAAGTGTGTAGTGTGTGTGTAGTGTGTACTCCAAAAATATTTACACAAATATAGAAATAGACCTGTGATCGCGGATCTTTCCCCGAACCAGTGGAATGTGCTGGTACATTGCGTGTGGTAGTGGAAATATCAGAAATAAAATGTGGTCAGAGGCTTCAGCCGGTATACTAGGATATCCATACTTATTATATTATAAATGCGAAAGTAAGTTTGTTTGTTGTTACCTTTTCAAGCCTAAACCACTGAACCGATCATCCTAAAATTTTGCATATACGTTATCAGGTGTACAGAAACGGACATAGGGTACCTTTCATCCAGAAAAAAAGTACTGTTCCCGAGGAAAAGAACAATAACGTTCTTATCATAGATGGCACCACGTGTCTTTCGAATCATGATTGAATTATGTTATTACAAACAGAGTACAACCCGAATTGATTGTCAAATTCTAAATCAACGCGAGCGAAGCCGCGGCCAAAAGCTAGTTCACAATATTTAAGACCCAGTTACGACACGATACGTCTTGTTCTAGCTTTTGAGAGGGCCTTATCTAGAAACTTTCAGAATATTAATTTTAAAATATCTTACAGTCAAGCATCGAAGGCTAATAGTGTTTTAGTTACAACTAGCCTTGAAACTACACTGATCATCAAAAAAATCGACCCACCCTGTTTTTGTTGAATATCTATCGATTGTTTCACAGATAAGCCGTTTCACACGTTTGTTTATTTTTTTGAGGGTCGGTATGATGTTTGACATCTTGTTTGTCGTGAATCTTATTGCACTTGAAGGGACTTAACAGTTTTTTATACAGAAATACAGTTGAGTGCTGTTTTGATGGTTTTACGTGGGAATAAATTGCAACCGTTCTGTCAGTCCGAAACAGCCTTTTGTAAGGATTTGTTGTTAATAACGTTACGATTATTCACCAAGGCTGTAATTTTGATTACTTTGGTTAAAAACAATGGACACTACTGAAGCTGAGGCGGCTCAAGAGGTGGCTTTGCTCCAGCAAGGCTTAAATCAACGTGTCGTGGCCAGGAGGATAAATCTGAGCCGTTCTGTAGTGCGGTAGTTTACTAAAGGTTTCCAGAGACTGGGCAGTATCGAAGATCAGAATCTGTAAGATATAGGCTGACAACTCAAAGGGAAGACCGCTTTATGGTGGTATCAGCTCTACGAAATCGACGCCCACCTGGTGTTGATCTCCAGCGACGCTTACGTGAACACCAGGGTGTGGTTATAAATGACATAAATGACTGTACTGTAAAGATGGAGACTTCGTGAGCAGAATTTAAGACCATTCGAGCCAGCAACAGTACCACAATTGACCACAGCTCAGCGACAAGCCAGACTTCCATTTGCTCGTAATCATTGAAACTGGACTATAAGGCCAATGGGAGTCAGTTTTGTTTAGTGATGAGAGTTGCATGACTTTATACGGTTCTAATGGACGCCATAATGTAAGCAGTATGTAAGCCATTGTAACATAAGAGAAACGGTCAGTTAAGGTGGGGGCTCTGAATTTTTTTGGGTTGGGATATCTTTGACTGGACGCACGGAGCTGGTTTTCATACGAAGAGGTGCTTTAACTGCAGCATGGTACATCACAAAGATATTAGAAAACCATGTGGTGCCATATTGGAGAGAACTTTGAATTAATGTTTGATAATGCACGACCACACGTAGAGCGCCTCGCCACCGATTACCTTGAAGAGGTCGGTATTCGGGTTATGTTGTGGACAGCAAGAAGCTCTGATCTCAACCCTATTGAGCACATATGGGACACCCTATAACAAAAGCTAAAAGCCCGTAATTCAGTCCCCACAACTTTAGGAGACCTGGAAACCGCCATTAGGGAAGAATGGAACCGAATTCCTCAAGAGACCATCAAAATCTTGATAAGGTCATTAAAACTGCGAATGCAGGCCATCATTCGGGAAAGATGAGGGAATACGCAATATTAAATTGCAACAATTGTGTACATAAGATTTAAGACTAAAAAACTAGAGCGTATTTAAAATTAATCAAAAAATGGTGTAAAATTAAGGATTTTGATTTTTTAAGCCTAATGATCTTCAAAAAATCATTTTGATGTTTTAATTATGATTAAATTGGTGTAAATAAACGATTTAAATAAAACATTTCAGTACTAAAACATTTTGTTTGGTTTTGCTTAAGAAAAACGTGATTTGCGGTAAAAACTCAGGTGGGCCGATTTTTTTGATGACCAGTGTATGTTGGTATTAAAAATTAAAGATAAAAAACAAAATAAGGCACACATACAGTTTGAAACTGTTTTTTTTTTTGGCGATTTGTCAAGCTTTATGTCTGACATGGGACTTGATTGATCTAGATTATAATAAGGTCGGGAGCATCGCATTCACACTGTGCGTCGAAAGGATCTTTAATTCTCAATTTTGTCAAATTGTGTTTACTTGGGTGCACGATCGGTTAACTTGGCTCTTACGTGACAGTGACATTGATAAAGTTAGCGATTGTTATATTAATTACTAGCTTTTGCGCGCTGCTTCGCTCGCGTTGATTTAAAATTTGACAATCAATTCGGGCTCTGCTTAATTTCTTCTTCTTATTCTGCTTGCTTTATATTAATTCAATCATGATTCGAAAGACTCGTGGCGCCATCTATTATTATAAGAACGTTATTGTTGTTTTCCTCGGGAACAGTACTTTTTTTCGGGATGAAAATTACCCGATGTCCGTTTCTGTATACCTGACAACATATTTGCAAAATTTCAGGATGATCGGTACAGTGGTTTAGGCGTGAAAAGGTAACAAACCAACAAACAAACTTATGTTCGCATTTATAATATTATAAATGTACCATTTCAGAATGATGCGCGGTATGGGCTGGGATGGCGGAGCGTTAGGACTGAGAGGCGACGGCATAACCGAGCCTTTAATACCAGCTATGGAGATAGTAAGTACCTACCATGACCCACCTCTACTTATCCCCTTCTTTGTCGGGCCTGTGCCATTCACCTTCGTCGCTCATACTTCTCGATTTGTCTTTCGCTCTGAGGTAAGTTATACTTGGTGTTACTGGGATAGCTGAAAACCTCTTAAACCGGCTTTTAGTAGAACCAAACAATTCTACCAATCCGCAAAGGGCCCTCGTAGTAGATTACGGCCCACGTGGTCGATTAGGGCCCACTCTCACAGGGGAGGCCTGTGTGGCTTGTGTCCCAGAAATGGGAACATTATAGGCTGGTTATACAAGGTGATAGCTTAGTGGTGTGACCGTCGGACTGCCAAGTCATAGGTCTCGAGTGCGAACCCAAGACACGTACCTCATGTGCGTATTGTATAATTATCACTTGTTTCGGTGAAGGAACACATCGTGAGGAAACCAAACTAGCATGCCTGACAGATATTTCTCGACAGAATCTAAAGCCAAGTCAGAAGCCCCTGGGCGGCATAAAGAATCTCGACACCAGGTTAGGTACTAACAATACGAAAAAGAAAGCAAGGTGTAAACGAACCCTTCACGAAGCCGTCAACCAAGCATTCTGTACATCAAACTAAGTAACACTGCGCAAAAAATATTGCTCGGAAACGGAATTTTTTTTGGTGTGAAAAATCACGTTTTATGGTAACACTCAATGTAACACGTCAAAACATTGAGCTGTACAAGGGTCATGGAGGTATTTGAAGTAAAGATACTACATTTAAAATTTGTATTAAATAAAAATGGCGTCAGCTCATGGGAACAATCTGCGACTCCCGCATTCCCCTTAAACTTAAGGGGAAGATTTATAAAACAATGGTTAGACCTGCTGTATTTTATGGATCAGAATGTTGGGCTACAAAAGGGATGAATGAAAGGCATGTGGCTGAGAATGGATGTGTGGTGTTACGCGAATGAATAAAATAAGAAATGAGTACATAAGCGGAAGTCTGAAAGTGGCGCCGGTGACTGAAAAGTTTGTGGTAATCGGCTGTCGTGGTATGGGCATGTGATGCGGAGTAATGAGGAAAGTTTTGAGTATGAATGTGGATGGGTATATGAGTAGACAGGGGCGTGCCGTCCATACAGGCTATTAGGCCTAGCCTACCCTACCAACAACGCCAAATGCATTTATTATAACTTTGTAATAAAATAATACAAAATATTAAAAAAAAACGTTATAACTCCTGTTAGAACACTTATAGCAACTTATCGCGCCCGTGTGACGTAACTCAAACTCACACTATACTGTAAGGTAAGTTCGTAGCTACAAATTGTCAATTCTGAGGCTAGACGTCAGAAAGCCTATTAAACAATATATTTCATTCATAATTTTACGCACACTGTTACATATTTCCGTGTGTAGGAACGGCACACATGTGTAGATTATGGGCGTAACTCCGTTCACTGTAGACGATCACCACGAGTTATGATTGGCTAGCTAGATTTATGAATGAAAGAATATTAGAGCAGTGTTCCCAATTTGTGGACATTTCCCCGTTTTGCGGGTAATTCGAGCAAAAGAGACAGACACGATAGTTTCCTTAATGACTACTAGATACAATTAAAAGAACATGGTGCTATTGTCGAATTTATACTTTCCACAAAAATGATAAATTGTATTTATAAGAATTGCAAAAGCCCTATAAAAATAATTAAAAACTACATGAATTTTATTTTTCGCTTTGATTTTTGGGGAGTTTGGAAAAAAAATATGACAACACCACCGTTACTGTCGTCTGTCACTTATGTCAGAAAAAATTTTAGTAGCCATATTGTTTCATGTGACAAGCAAATTATACTCAATCATGTATGTTTTTATATCTAACTTAAGGTATAAAAATTATTAATTAAAATATGAGAATTGTATTTTTTTTTCTAGCTGACAGTATTTTTTTTTTCCAAAATTTGAAAATGCAGGTAGTTGCTCCAAGATCAAAGACTGTCTTTTAAAAACTACCTATAAAAGTAAAGGCTACTGTTCAGCATGAGTGTTATCGGATTTTTCATCAGGAATTTCTCAGAAGTCGCCCGCAGCCTGGATTTGTGCCCGTTCGATGGCAATAGGTTCGCCCCTTATTACAAGGGGCTTAAACATAACTGTCTAACCCTTCGGGAATTACAGGCGTGGTGTTAACTAATGGTTGCCCTAGAAGTTATGTTATATAGGGTGTAACAATACCTTTAAGTTTTCTAATTAGGGTGTTATTGGGGGTCAAAGTTCCAAGTTTTTCTCAAGTTTTTTTAAAATAAGTTTTTTTTTTTTAAATGTAAGATTTTTACTTTAAACGCCTCCACGACCCCTGCCCTATTCAATCCATCCATCAGCACAATGTTTTGAGTGCATTACATTGAGTCCTACCGGAAAACGTGATTTATCACCCAAAAAAAAAGTAGTTTCCCAGCAATAATTTTTGCGTTAAGTTACTTTATTTGATGTACATAATGCTTAGTTGACAACTTCGTGAAGGGTCCGTTTACACCCTGAATTAGTTCTAATCATTCCCTCTATGTTAGTTCTTACTGTGAGCTTTGACCAACGATCACCAATATTTTATAACCCTTTCAGGTCAGAGGAGCTGGCTTCGGCCTCGTAACTCACATAACAAAAACACAAAAATCAAAACCGGACACGGTCCCAGTGCCAAAGAAACTGAAAGAGCCCTATCCACCAGCTCCTTATGTGCCCGGAACCGATATTGTAGTGGAAATGACCAAGCAACTACTAAAAGAAGATGTTACATTTGATACCATCATGAATGTTACTGATCCAGTAAAATGTAATTTTTTACAATCGAAACCTTCAAAGAGTACTGTTGGGCTTCAGAAACCGAACGTTGATCCCTCAAAACCGACAACCTCCGAAGAGCTCCCAACACAAACCACATTTAGTATTGAGAGTAAAAAACTAGAAAATGCGGATTTGAAATTACGCTTACCTTTCCGCATGGAAATTTTGCATAGCATTTGGGACTTAGTAAATTCAGATGCTTCTTGCAAATCTTTGAAATATGATGAAGGAATTAACAAGAAACAAAGGAAATTTGTGATGACAGCCATTCAAACGTTAGGCGGCAAGAAAGGTAACTTACGAAGTATGTTTTTGCTAGAGGAATTTCCTATATGTAAACAAATCCGAAATAAATACATGGAGGCCCATGTTACTGTCCAAGCACGGTTTTTCTGGGATAATAAGTAAGTTTACAATTTTATTACATATTTTTAAAGGCGCTCCTTAATAGTGTTTATACTGAAAGTGGGCAACGTCGCAAATTGCTGTCAAATATTTCGCTGTTTTGATTAATTTGGCAATATTACTGTATGGAAATAAGAAATATGGCTAACTAGTGAAATAAAATATTGAATATGAAATGCAATAATTAATATCACCGAATATTTAGTTTTAGATGCAAAAAAAGTATTTGGAAACTTTCCAAATGCCTTTTTTTACACCTAAAACGGTTTCAACATCAAATTTAGTGCTTTGCAATTCATTATTAATATTTTAGTTCACTAGTTAGCCATATTTCACATTAACAGGTAAATATTTGACAGCTATTTGCGACGTTGCCAACTTTTTGGACGAACGCTCTTAACCGGAACGCTCGCCTATAATAAATCCTAATGTAATAAATCCGAGATTTGCTTTTGAGCATTACTTTACAAATAGACGCAGTATTTGCCTGTAATGTAGCAATCAAAGTTCAAGTTTGCACAGAAACAAAATATTGTTACAAATTTTATTGTTACAGTGTGCAACTTAAATACTATACTTATATATATATATATATATAAGTATAGTATTTGTGTACAGTGTGCAACTTAAATACTATACTTATATATATATATATATATAAGTATAGTATTTAAGTTGCACACTGTAACAATAAAATTTTATTTTATATTTTTATTTTATTTTATATATATATATATATACACGAATATTTTTACATCGTTCTGGAGCCGAAACATAGTAACTCCAGTCGAGTAATAGTTACTATTAGCATTGTTATTGTTTTTTTAAGACATCAAATAAAGAAGTTAGAAATTTATCACTTTTATTCTGTCATTCGAGTTAAATCTTAGTAGCGGTTTCAATATTTCATTCATAAACGCAAGGTCGTGCGCTCGCGGTGGGTCAATGGACTCCGGACGAATAACCAGCTGAAAAAGTACTTGCAAGTAGATATTTCATTTCAGGTACGATTAAGGTTGGTGTAAGTTCATTTACCTCCATCATCTCTCGTCTCCTCGTAAACGAGAGAAATTAATTCACCAGTCTCGCATCACGAAATCACTAATACTCGTACCTATTCAACTACACAACGACGAGTACGCTTGGGAGTTGTTTTTAAGGCATTGAATCGAGTGTTGATCAATCGATCTAATAGGTACTTAAGAAACATACCCAATACCCTACCATATGATAAATAAAAAATAGTATTACAGCTTAAAACAATTTTGTTGCGGCAATGCTAGTGGCGGCTTCTACAAAGGCAGGCAATTCGAACAGAAAAAGACCCTATTTTCATAACGTTAACCGTGGAATTCGGTTGTGCATCCTTGTAAAGTCCACTCCAACACGATACAATAGATTTCTCAGAATATTTTATAGTAAACTGCGTATTTACCTAGTTTGATGAAATTTCTAAATTTCACCGTTTACGGTTAAGAAATAAAGTCTGAATTCGCTTTTCGTGTTATTATTTGTTTGCCTATTTATCTACCGCGTAGGTATGTATTTTTATTTATGTTGATGTACCTATCTTAAAGAACACGGCGCCGAATTATTGCTTGATTTAAATTGCGTTTATCTACTTATAAGTTCAATAACTCTAATTTTTCCGTCATACTTTCTACAGGCTTAGGAACGTCGCGTCAGTTATACATTTTACGTATCTAAATACTTACTTACTTGTACACTTTTAATGTCAAGAAAAATAAATACAGGCGCAGGCGTATTTAAAAAAAATTGAGCTATTTACAAACATAATCATTATTCACAATTTATACTTCCCTGTATTCTGTATTCCTCGATACACAAACGGGCACGTTTAATGAGATTGTCTTTTAATTTAGCTAATGCGTCTCTGTCACTTTTCACAATATTAAACGCGTCCACAATCGCACTTCTTAACTCATCTCGAGTAGTAGGTATGTTCCTCGAAATAAACTAGTCTTTTTATCTCAGACCACAAATAAAAATCCAGTGGGGTTAAGTCAGGGCTCCTTGCGGGCCAAGCCACAGGGCCACCACGACCTATCCACCGCTCACCAAACTCACTGTTCAGATACGCACGCACTAAATTCGCATAATGAGCAGGGCATCCAAGATGCTGATAGTACATACCGCGTAAATAAGCCAGAGGCACATCCTCTAGCAACTCCGGTATCAGATTCTGCAGCATATCCAAATAAGAACCACCAGTCAGGTGCCCTTCAATAAAAATAGGCTCTATTATTTGGTCATTAATAATGCCTGCCCAAACATTCCATGATCGAGGAGGCGCTGGGTTACAGCCAGATTGGTGGAGGTGAAGGGAACTTGAGGATCGGTGATTCCACGAGCGCGCAGTGGTTCAGGTTTTCCGGCTGAGCATACAAGAGTCTAGCCTCTTCCAAGTTCTGGTGCGCCATCCCATAAAAATCCACCATTGCCCATCACTCCACATTGGAGTAGACATATTGCCGAATCATTTTTGACACGTGATTAGGTTACGCGTGAGTGACCTAATACAGCGAAGCGCGCGACAACACTAGGAAGAAAGGGCGCCAATCGCGTCGGCTAGACTGTGTAAGCGTGGGGTGGGGGCGTGGCTTACGGATCAAGCTGTCTGATCGATGAATGGATTTTTCAATGGGTATCGTTTGCATGTGTTGCCGATCGTCGATACGTTACGTACACATACATATGCATTTACCGCAAGAACTACTACTTCGAGTTCTCATTATTTAACAAAAAAAACAATAAATTTAATTTTTCGTGATTTTTTTTATTGTTACTTTTTGAAAAAAATAGTCCCAATCGTTTCGAGTTCGATGATCGAGTTTATGGCTTTCGGTTCCAGAACGACCTAAAACTAACCGTGTATATAATATATATATATATATCTATATATAATATATATATATATCTATATATATAATATATATATATCTATATATATATATACTATACTTAAATATTTGTAACACGAAGTCTTATAATGTAATGCTCAAAAAGAATTTGAATTGTTACATTACAGGTGAATGCTCCGGTGAGGGAGCGCCTTAGGGCTAAGGGCGGTTGCAGATTATAGTATTTACGACGCTTATAAGCTCGTTTTTGGGAGCGCGTGTAGACGCGTATCCGCGCGTAATTCGTACGAACTTATACGCGCTCCAAAATACGCTAGTCGAAAACCGCTCCAAGTGCACTTGGTTCTGCTACAATGCAAACCACCACAATCTTTAATTTATTCACTTATTTTTATATGCAAATTATAATCTACTCTTACAATTTTAGGTCAATAGACTTACTGAAGATAGCAAAGAAATCCAACCAACCAACACACATAGCATTTGAAAACAAAGAAAACACTGCTAATTGCGAAACAATTACTAATTGCCGTCAAATAATAAATACCAAAAACTTAAATTCTTACATCATCTCCATGAACGGTGAAACTCGCGATACTCTAAAGACAATTGAAGTTATGCAATTCAAAGTACTATTTTTAATGAACATGTTGAAGTTTGTCAAGTCCTCATATGAAGAATACGAAGTTACATATAATAAGGTTTTGAATGCGAAGGAAAAAGTATACTTCGAGAACGTTGTCGACCAAATCAATATGAGGATAAAATTTGGATCGACTCCAGCTGAAACCGAATTAGGCGATCAAATCAGGGAGCATGTGAAAGATGCGTTCTTGGGTATCATGTATGATCATGAGCATACGTAAGTATTATGTTTTTATTATTCCTTTTATTAGTGATGGTAGACTACCTCGTTGGTCTAGTAGTCTAGGGTTCGATTCTTTGGTCGGAAAAGGGATTGTGAGGTTTTTCCGTAAGGAATTTTTCAGTAGCAGCCGAAGTCTGGATTTGTGCCTTGTTGATGGCAATAAGCCGGCCCCACAATAGGTACACTTCTGCATATCCCTTCAGGGATTACAGGCTTAACTAGAAAGTTAATCCGAGGTTCAACCACAGTACCTATTTCTACTGCCTAACGGCGTAGACAATACTAGGTGTAATTAGGTGCTATCAGACATGGCGTAGACCTAATTTTAACCGACTTTAAAAAAGGAGGACTTTCTATGTTGGGATGTATATATTTTTTTAATGGATGTTCAACTATTTTTCCGTCAATTATGAAACGATTTCGCATTTTTTTTTTAAATTTGGTTAAGGTGGGTTGGTCCACCAAATGAAGCGCGCTAGTCCTATATGAATTTAATTAAGTTTGCTTGAGTAGTTTATGAGCTAACTTTATTTTTTCTACTTGGACTATGTTGATGACATGATCATCATCAGCCTATAGCAGTGCACTGCTGGACATAGGCCTCCTCAATCGCACGCCATTTAACTCGACTTTCAGCAATTCTCATCCAGTTGCTACCAGCCACCCTGCGAAGATCGTCACTCCACCGAGCCTGAGGGCGTCCCACCTTACGTTTGCCGATTCGCGGTCTCCACTCAAGAACACGTCTACCCCAACGGTCATCGGTTCTACGGCAAATATGACCGGCCCATTGCCACTTCAGCTTACTTATTCTGTGAGCTATGTCGACAACTCTGGTTCTCTGTCGGATCACATCGTTTCGAATGCGATCCCTCAGAGAGACTCCAAGCATAGCTCGTTCCATAGCTCGCTGAGCGACCTTAAATTTATGGACCAGCCGTACTGTGAGTGTCCACGTTTCGGCTCCGTAAGTCATAACAGGCAGGACGCACTGATTGAAGACCTTAGTCTTTAGGCTCTGTGGAATACGCGACGAGAAGACATGATGACATGATGGTCCCCTAATAACTAGAAGTTATAAAGTAAAAATAATTCATCACAAGAATTTGAGTGGGATCATCATCATCATTTCAGCAGAAAGACGTCCACTGCTGGACATAGGCCTCCCCCAAGTGTCGCCACATTGACCGGTCCCGTGCGTCTCGCATCCAGCGGATCACCAGGTCATCGGTCCACATAGTGGGAGGCCTTCCAGTTCACGGTCGCCAGTCCAGAACTTTTCGGCCCCATCGTCCATCCGTTGTGTGTGATATTACAACTGAAAAGTTAAAATAAGTTATAATATGGCAGAAATGTCAAAAATAACGTTAGTATCGGAAATCAGTGCCGTTCCTTGTTTCATTGACTTTTTTGCAACCGATTTCTAATGGTGAAGTTATTTTGTTTTTTTTTTTTTGTTTCAAAAAGGAAGTTGGATTTTTTTGCAAAAACCTTTTTTCATCAAATGGCAGCCTGCTTGGTTGTCGGTTAATACTAGGGCCGTTCCAAAGGTACCCTCGTAACAGAAACGCGGCCTCACCTTAAACTTATCCTAGTACTAAATTGTTACAAGGTGGGCGGGGCCCATATTGAAACACAACCAGTTAAACATCAAATATTTTTACACTCACTTAGCCACCTTACACACATTTTTTTTTGGGTAGTATTTAAATGAGTGACTGTAAATTAAAGTTTAAAGTGTGCGACTGACTGCGAGTGACGAGAAATCAACAGAACAGCAACTTACAAACATTAACTTGAGTTACTTAAAATACAAAATGAGAAGCTTAACCTAACCTAACCTAAAAACATCGTCTCTGTCTTAATATTGAAATTGCCGTTTCTGTATTTCTAGCCGCTCACTTGGTAATTTAGTCGCACGGCTAGAGTTTTAATATCTGTAATAGATTAATCACAATCCACTTTTAGTAAGCTCGTTCTGGATTTTATTATTAATCAGTATTCGTCGTTAATTTAGTTAATTTTTCGCTTACTCAAATTCATACCGCTCAAGTTATTAAAACAGTATCTCATCATCAGTCACTAAGTTTTTTTTTATTCGTTCGTTTTATAATTCCCCTTTTTTTAAATTCTATTTTGTTCTGTTTTTGTTAATATTCTGATTTTAATTATTTTGATTTTATTGGATAATTGTTATGATTTAAATATGGATTGCATGTATGATGTTTCTTATAGTATATTTTAGTTAAAGGAATTCAGATATAATGTAAAAATCGTTATTGAATAAATGAATTGAATTGAACCACTTATCATATAAATTATTACTCTTTACGTCGGTTCGCTTCGTTGTGTCGGCAAAATCCGACTGGCTGCTAACGCAAACCCGACAGCTATTTATAGGCCGTGGCGACGGATCCTAGTGGAACATTCTCGAACCTTCTATACAGCTCAATAGTGGAACACTTAATGTACATAGTATTTTTAACGAAATACTAAAATACTTTTCTTTCTTCTACTTTCAGAATTATAACTCTCAGCAAATATTATCGGTTCAAGCATCTAAACAGGCCGGACAACGCTGTTACACGCAAAACTCAAGCTACTATCAATCTCGACGATTTCACTAGCGAAACTCTCATTGAACCTAAATTAAACACAGATGAACCATTTGATAGAGAAATTAAAAATGATGTTGTCGAAGATAAATTTCAAGTTTTTGAAGATAACTATGAAGTTTCTAAACATGCTAATGAAGTTACAGAAACAGATAATACTCAAGGTTCTACTGAAAATACGACTGCTAATGTATCTGACGATGAAACTTCAGAAGCGTTACCAATTAGTAGCGAATTGGGACCTAATGACAGTGACGATAGTAGTGTTGAAGAATATAATGAAGAATATAACAACAATAACGCGAACGTCAGACTACCTAAACTACTTCCCGGTGAAGAAGGCGTTAACATATCTAACTTTCTATACTTATATGATAAAGATAAGACTAATACAGCTGGGATTAGGAACAATAGTATTACTAATAATGATTCCGCCTCGAATGTGACTGAAAATAGGAATAGTAAGAATAATAGTGGTAATGGGAACGTGGTTATTGATAATAATGATAATCAATTTATTGATATGAAGAGAGATGGTGGTAATGCACAAGATACTGAAAAGGAAAATAATGTTGATTTGGAAAAGGCTGAATATATTATGTGTGTTGATTATAAAGAAGAAGTAGAATTAAAAATCGCAGATAACTCAATTCAAATTGATAGAAAAGAAATTGATTTAACAGAAAATGTAATGGAAGATGATGAAAATGTCGCTAATGATGCTAAAATAGTCAACGCATGCAAAGATATTGGTGACATTGATATTTTACAAACTAACGATGAAGTTATCTTAAACACTGAAGATTTACACCCAAACGTAGTTATTGAAGATTCTGACTCTGATAATTATTGCACTGAAAACAAGGCCAAAGACAAAATAAAAAATATTACCGAAAATCTGCCGCTTGAGGATTTGAAAGTAGAAACAGATGTGATAATAAAAGACATTGATGCTGTTAATACAATGAAAATACTCAATATTACGGAAGACTTGATGGAAGGAATCAACACAGAACCCGTACATGGAATCGCCAAAGATGATTCGAACGCCGTAATCATCCAAGCTGAATCAATGACAGTATTCAACACAGTTGAATCTTCAAAAGATAAAAAAGTTGCACAAATTAAAGAAGGGACGAGTATTAACCCAAGTGATGAAAATATTGTGAAAGACGATTTAGTCATTAAGTCTGATTGTGATACAATTAAAAAAGACGACATAGTTTTAAGTGAAGAGTTTTGTAATACTCAGTCAGTCAAATCTATTCGTGTACAAACCGTTGGTGCAGGAAGAGATTTCCTTTACGATACAGATTCAGAAATCAAAAACGTACGGATAGAACATACTGATCATCCGAACACGAAGTTAGGTGTAGCAAATGTTGAAAAAATTCAACGGCTTATTTCTAATTGTATTAAGCTAGCTACAGAGTTACCGTTACTGAAGTGTCATGGCGTCCAAAATGGCGCGCTGTTTTATACTTGCCATAACAAAAAAACTTACGATTGGCTCCAAAACACAATCGGTGTCGCCAGTAACGTAAAAGCGTTTGACACTGAGGAAGTAACAAAAATGGCTCTAAAATTGTGTGGCTATTTTGATTTTGATAGTAACTATTTGTTTAAGATGCTTGAAATGTATAATAAGGAGATATCTACCAAAGAGTGGGTTGTCGAAAAGACGGAAAAAATCGGTGATTATATTATTTTTATCGTGAAAATGGATAAGTTTTCTATTAAGTTTATACAAGAATCGGATTTGGCGTTATTTGCTGGTATCGACAAAGTTCATTTCAGTCTCATTTGGGATTGAATAAATTTTGTGAAATATTTTAAACCCTAACAAAAAAGGGGGGTGTTATAAGTTTCTTTAATTTTATTATTTATTTTTTAAATCTTGGGTTTTTTTTTATTTGTCTTGCCATCAAATAGGACTGGACAAAAACTTGACCACGGTATAATAAAAAAATAGTATTGATCTCAGTTAGGTACCTACCTAAACACATGTTTTATGACGCATAGACCAATTTCGCCGATACTATTGTGAAAAAAATGTCGATACTGGGAGCATTAAAAAAAATCCAAATTGTTCGTCGCTGTGTACAGACGTCAGCACATCAAGCTTCTACAATCTGTCAAATTTCTTTAATAGATTTTCAACTTTATTGCTATACAACAATAGTTTGAGTATATGCGAAACCTGAAACACGTGTCTAGTATTTTTATGTTAAGAATCTATGTACGAAATTTCAAAACTGTATCATAAAAATCACAAAGTTATAAGCGTGTTTTGTTACCTGGTTGTCCGCACAAAAACGTGGTCACCACGCGACGCACCCACGCATATACTAAAAATAATGTTGTATATTGGAAAAATTTGACAGTTTCGGGTAGCTTGAAGTGCTGGCGCTATACATGAAGCTGTACTATTATTATCACTATGGTACTTAAGTTCCAAGTTGCGAAATGTTCGGAGTGTCTAAAAGCTATCGACTTTTGAGTTTTTCCTCCAATATTTCAAAAACTGGACGTCCTAAGCAGGTCATAGGCCTAAAATATTTTTATCTACCTTTGTCCACGAATTTATTGTTGCCTTTAATTGATCTTGACGTGACCTTTGATGGATTTTCAGTGTCGCCAGTCACATAAAAGTGTTTGACACTAAAGAAGTAACAAAACTGGCTTTAAAATTGTGTGACTTTTTCGATAGTGACTATTTATTTGTTTTTTGAAAGTTACTATTTGTTTAAAATGCTTGAAATGTATAATAAGGAGATATCTACCAAAGAGTGGGTTGTCGAAAAGACGGAAAAAATCGGTGATTAAATTATTTTTATCGTGAAAATGGATAAGTTTTCTATTAAGTTTATACAAGAATCGGACTTGGCGTTATTTGCTGGTATCGACAAAGTTCATTTCAGTCTCATTTGGGATTAAATAAATTTTGTGAAATATTATAAACCCTAACAAAAAAGGGGGGTGTTAATAAGTTTCTTTAATTTTATTATTTATTTTTTAAATCTTAGGTTTTTTTTATTTGTCTTGCCATCAAATAGGACTGGACAAAAACTTGACCACGGTATAATAAAAAAATAGTATTGATCTCAGTTAGGTACCTACCTAAACACATGTTTTATGACGCATAGACCAATTTCGCCGATACTATTGTGAAAAAAATGTAGATACTGGGAGCATTAAAACATTTTCAATATTTTCATCGCTGTGTACAGACGTCAGCACATAAAGCTTCTACAATCTGTCAAATTTCTTTAATAGATTTTCAACTTTATTGCTGTACATCATTAGTTTTAGTATATGCGAAACCTGAAACACGTGTCTAGTATTAATATGTAAAGAATCTATGTACAAAATTTCAAAACTGTATCATGAAAAATCACAAAGTTATAAGCGTGTTTTGTTACCTAGTTGTCCGCACAAAAACGTGGTCAACACGCGACGCAGCCGCGCGCGCGCCTCCAACGTCGTCTTAAGCTTGTTAATAATAATTTGGCAGTAGGTACCTAAATGATTGCGATAGGTACTTAGTGTCGCTCGATGTCCAACTTGTAAATTTTAAAAATATTTTTGGGATAAAATATAACATGGTTTAAAAAATTATGGGAATCGATTCAGTTACTTATTCTGAACAAACTATATTCAGGTTTCGCATATAATAAAAATAATGTTGTATAATTAAAAAAATTGACAGTTTCGGGTAGCTTGAAGTGCTGGCGCTATACATGAAGCTGTACTATTATTATCACTATGGTACTTAAGTTCATACGGCAACTGAGTTTTGCGAAATGTTCGGAGTGTCTTAAAAGCTATCGACTTATGAGTTTTTTCTCCAATATATCAAAAACTAGACGTCCTATCAGGTCCTAGGCCTAAAATAATGATATTTTTATCTCTCTTTGTCCACGAATTTATTATTGCCTTTAATTGATCTTGACGTGACCTTTGATGGATTTTCAGTGTAGCCAGTCACATAAAAGTGTTTGACACTAAAGAAGTAACAAAACTGGCTTTAAAATTGTGTGACTATTTATAGTTACTATTTGTTTGTTTTTTGATAGTCACTAATTGTTTAAGATGCTTGAAATGTATAATAAGGAGGATACCTACCAAAGAGTGGGTTTATTTATTTATTTACGTAAGGTTCACCCACAGCACATACATACACATACATATACTAAATCATATGGTAATATTCTAATATATATGCCAATTACGGATAAACATAACATTGACAACAAAGACACCAGATTACCGCTTAGTTGCTAACTTAAGTCTAGGTGTACAATCAGTTAAGAAAATGGGATATAAATTTTGTTAAAATGAGAATCATTCATTAAAAGTACATAGAAATTTTGACTACGTTTCATTGGTGTGTAGGGAGGCCAAGATTCTTGATTTAAATTTCAACTTCGGTCATTAAATATATCTGCTTCGGGTACGGATTTATTAAATGAATTAAGGTTTTATTTTATTTTATTTATTTGTTTAAAATAGGTACGCCAACAGTACATACATTTTACATTTAACAATAAAAATAAAAATATAAAGGTTCCAATGTAGGTACCAATTACAGGTGTACACAACATTCTCTTATGTACAAAATAGCTATTATAGTAAATTTTAAGAAATAAAATGTAAGATGTAACATTAAATAAAAAACAAAACATCTTTGACTTAAGCTAAAACACAAAACACACTACATAAACACAAAACTTAAGACAAAATAAAAAATAAAAAAATATCCAAGTAAAACTAAAAACTAATGAGAAACTTATTATAGCCGTTTAAATGTCGGTTCAAATGAGAGCGCAACAGGCTTTTGAACTTTGGTAGGGAACCAAAGAACACATCCAAGTCAGGCAACTTAGGATTGAGTTCATTGTATTGAATACACATTCTTGATACTGGTGAGTGTCTCTCGATGTTACTTCTACTGGTTGGCGGTTGAAAAAGTCTAGAAATTGGCTGTCTAGGACGATTATATGGGACTGAAAACATGACACGTTCTAGCAACTGTTCGCATTCAATTTGACTATTGACAACCTTATGGAGAAAAACTAAGTCATGGACAGTACGGCGATTTCGAAGCGACTCGATCTTAAAGAAAGCCAAACGTTGTTCGTATGGACATCGGTGGGATATTCCTGTGGACATGTATGCAATATGTCTTGTAAACGCTCGCTGGATGTTCTCGAGACGCTGCGAATGTACAGCATACATAGGATTCCATGCTATACTGGCAAACTCTAGTAGACAACGTACCAATGCCTTGAAAAGGATAATTTTAGTTTTTACTCCAAAAGATTTCGTGTTTCTTTTGATAAAACCTAACATTTGAGCTGCTTTCTTCACAGTATCAGAGATATGAGAGGTGAACTTTAGTTTTTGGTCCAAAGTTACTCCCAGGTCACGGATTTCTGAAACCTCCTGCAAGTTAATGTTGTTTATTTTGTAAGAGGAAATCAATGGCTGTTATTTTCGAGTGTAACGTATACAAAAACATTTTTCTGCATTCATGGTCATTCCGTTAGATTCACACCAAAGACTGATTTGATCAAGATCAAGTTGGAGTAGACTGGCATCTACTGGTGACTCTACTCTTTTATAAATTTTGAGATCATCAGCATAAAAGGAAAAGTCGCAGCTAATTCGAGAAGCAAAATCGTTGACAAATATTATGAAAAGAAGAGGACCCACGTGCGAACCCTGTGGTACTCCAGACTTGGCATAAAACAAACTAGATTCGTGACCTCCCACTGAAACTACTTGGTTCCTTCCGCTCAAATACGATTTAAACCAGTCAAGTAGGGAACCATGTATACCATAAGATTCAAGTTTCAGTAATAAAAGTTGATGGTTTACCTTAAAAAAGGCACTGGAAAAGTCTGTGTATATCGCATCAACCTGGTATCCTCCATCAATGTCTTTTGTTAGATCAGAGATAAAACAAGTCAAATTAGTTTGAATAGAACGACCACTTCTAAAACCGTGTTGATGAGTTGAGATAAGTTTATTAACATGTCGATATAAATGAGGGATTCAAAAATTTTGCCCAAGGTTGAAAGAATAGCAATGGGCCTATAGTTTTTAATGTTGTCTTGATCGCCTTTCTTAAGGTTTGGTTGTCTTTTTTAAGGTTGTCACACATCTTAACGAGTGGTAAGTTGAGACCTGTGTTTGTAGAGGTAGTAGGGCGCTGCAGCATTGTGGTTATGGGAAAGCGTGGAATTCTAGGCGGTACTTTCAATAAAATGCGCGATAGCAGTTCAGTACAATCTATGCGACCGTTCAATAGTTTGTGAAGGAACATAAGGCTATGCATAGTTCTCCGTTGCCGTAGAGGGGTCATTTTAAAGAAACTCGGACGCTGTTGATAGGGACACCTATGGGATAAGCCAGGGGATATAAATGCGAGGTGTCTGGTGAACGCCCGTTGTATGCTCTCCAGTCGCTGGGAATGTATTGCGTAAAAAGGGTCCCAGGCAACACTGGCATATTCCAGCCTGCTACGTACTAAGGCATTGTATAGGACCATTTTAGTTTTAATAGACCTAAATTCTTGCGTATTACGTTTAAGAAACCCTCACAATTGCGCAGCCTTTTTAACGCAACTGTCTACATGTTGCTTGAATGTTAATTTTTTTATCCATGATCACTCCGAGATCCCGCATTTCATCAACCTTAGTTAGTGTTACGCTATTGATTTTATGATTTAGACTAGCTTGTTTCTTTTTTGTGAATGTAATGTGGAGACATTTCTTGACGTTTGAGCCATGCCATTTTTATTGCACCAATCTTGTATTCGATTCAAGTCAATTTGAATCGCGACCGAATCGTTTGGTGAAGTTATCGTCTTATAGATCTTTAAATCGTCAGCGAACATTAAAAATGTGAAGTTTTGTATTTGATATGCTATATCATTAATGAACAGCAAGAACAAGATTGGTGCTAGATGGGATCCTTAAACCATTTCAGAAGTGATCCGTGAACACCGTTGGCTGCTAGTTTTGACAAAAGTAGTGAGTGACTCACTTTATCAAAAGCACTGCTGAAGTCTGTGTATACAGCATCTACCTCCAATCGTTTATCTAGAGATTCAGATATGTCGGACACAAACTGAATCAGATAACTTTCCACTGATCACTGCGTTGTCGAAAAGACGGAAAAAAATGGTCATAAAATTATGTTATCGTGAAAATGCATAAGTTTTCTACTAAGTTTATTTCAATCTCATTTGGGAGTGAATAAATGATTTTTAATCTCAGATTTTGTGTTTTATTTGTTTTTCCATCAAATTAGGCTCAACGAAAACTTGAAATATAGCACCTACTTACCAGGGCATGATAAAAAGTAATCGTGATCTTAGTTGGGTACAGACGCTAGCACATAAACCTACACGAAACCGTCCAATTTTTCCAATCAACTTTGAACCTTTAGCGATAAAGTTAATTTGGCAGACTACACACATGTTTTATGACTCATAGACCAATTTTGCCGATTCTTTTGTAAACGAGATCTAGATACTGGCTGCATTAAAAGATTTTCGTATTTTTTATCCCCGACCAATACCGAGGTGTTTGAAGTGTGTATCTGTGTCATGTCTGTGGTATTATAGCTCCTGAACGAATAAACCGATTATGATAAAAAAAAAATCGTTTGGGAGGTGTTTTCATAAAGTAATATGGTGTTTTGATCGCGAGTGTTCTTGCCTAATTTCAAGAAAATTGCTCATCCGATGAAGATTATTACCTCTTTTCTAGTTGATGAAAAGGCATAAACAACTTCCACAGATCTGATTGATTTGAAATCCAATCACTTTTCAAAATAATATCACAAGTATGATCCTTGACCTACGCAGGCATCACTAGGATCATGCAAGATACCCAACCCGCCAGAAGAACTCCTCAACGGTGTATGGCATCTACCTTGTGTTCGGGCTCATAGGTGCGTTTTGACGAGCACATGCTAATACAAGCTACAAGGTTAGGGTCATAATCTACAGGTTAATTTTAAACATTAAATATTGAATGCAACACTTGGTACACAAAATTAAAGTATTGAAGTACTGCTTCTCGGTCTTCGCAATTCTGCTTAACCCGATCTGTCATGAGGACTATTAATCAGTTTATACAGAATGAAAATGCCTGTATACACTGCACTACCTGATATAGTGTAGCAGGTAAGGATTAAATATTTTTCCTATTTATTTACAGTAAAGTAATTAAATGTTATACCTTTTAAATCTTGACAGAAAGGAAATTATTGATAATGTTGCCCCACGCTTGTAATTTCTCTCCTGTATCGTGGGTGCACAGACACAGTCAGACTGGAACAACTACCATAGGCCATACAAATATTTGTTCCGTGCGAGAATCGAAACTATGACACGCAGTGCAGAAGCGAATCGCTCAGCTACTGCGCCAATCATACCGTCAAGTTCTCTTTGGTTTTTTGCAATTTGCAGGTGAGTGTCAGGCTTTGCGTTTAGGTGGAAGCATTCGTTATCACTATATACTCTAAATAAATACAAACGAAATCTCCTTGTAACAATATTATAATGATTTATAACATCGCATTTAAAATTACAACGCATCACAGTGTTTATAAACTCGGCAAACAAAAAAACTAACCCATGAAGAAAAAAATACTAATTTTATTCAAAGACAATATTAATATTCTGATTAAGGACAGTTCCACACTTAGCCAGGAGGCCAGTGCATTTGGCGTCCTCCAAGAATGTGGATATGCAGGTGGTAGACACTCTGTGCCCCATTCTTGCCATCGTTGATGACCAGGCGGAAGCCAGCCTTGTCCAGACCCTCTTTATGAGCAACTTTGCGAGCAGCAATCAGCAAGTGTCCTGAAATAATAATAAAAAAGACAATGAAGCTTGATAGAGACGTGGCCCGAGTCTTTAAAGTGATTTTCTTATGAAGTCTATGGCACTGCAATAAAATATAATTGCAGTGATAAAAATTGTAATTGTTGATTTTTTACTGACTCTAATCTTTTTAGATTTCAGACAAGGCTAGCAGCTACCACTTTCTGCACAAACATAACCGCCCTTGTCACATATACGTGACAAGCAAGCGCATGCCTTGTACGCCAAACGACACAAATATGTGACAAAATGGTAGGGGAAATTGTGGCTTGGCGTGAAGGGCATGTGCATGCGTTTATGCTCTCTGGCATTCAAAAGGTTAATCAGTCAAGTGATTGCCTACAATCCTGCAGGTTACAGACAGCTATCAGTTGTATCAACTGCCCAATTGATAAGAAATAATAATAATTCAACTTCTCTTTGAGAGCTCCATGGTTTTAACAATTACTAGCCCACAGCTTGATCCGAGGGAATTTCCCCACGAGATCATACTACTGGCATTAAAAGTATCCTATGAGTTAATCTAAATTGTGTGCCAAATATCATTCAAATCTGTTCAGTACTTTTGGCATGAAAGAGTTACCAACATACATCCATTCTAACTTTCACATCCTTACTTAATATTATAAATGCAAAAGTAATTTTGTTTGGTTGTTCTTTTTCATGCCTAAACCACTGAACCAAACATCCTGAAATTTTGTTTATACGTTGTCATGTGTACAGAAACAGACTTAGGGTACCTTTCATCCCGAAAAAAGTACTATTCCCGAGGAAAACAACAATAACTTTCTTATGATAATAGATGGCACCACATGTCTTTCAATTCCTGATTGAATGATATTATTACAAGCCAAATTGATTGTCAAATTCTAAATTAATGTGAGCGAAGCCATAGGCAGCATGGCTAGTTTATAATAAGTAGTAAATATCAAGTTCAGAGGAGCTCATGGCTAAATAAGAACAGCCGCTCGGATCAATCTTTAGGTTAAGCCGTGCTTGCCTAGGTTGGTCTGTGGATGGGTGACATTACATACAGTTTCCTCCGTGCCTCGGATAGCATGTTAAGCCGTTGGTCCCGGCTGTCATTTCAGCAAAGCTGCAGTATTGTAGTCGGGTAAAAAGAGGATGCATTAAAAATTACCAAGGAGTTGTTCATCACCATCGTCAGCCTTTGACAGCTGTTTGATGGGTTTCCTCGGGATCACCAGGATATGAGTCGGGGCTTGCGGGTTCACATCGTGGAACGCGATACACTAAAATATAAAAGACAATATTTTGACAAAGTATAACCTATCATACATTTTTTTTGTAGTCATGAATGTTTAAATTTATAAATACATGAACCAAAGGTCTATAATTTAGTCAAACAGGTCATTTCACTAGAAAAATTGTAAAGATTACAATATGCCAGCAGGCCGGTTTGTTAATTTTTCATTTTAGGAAACTAAATACAGATAATATTAAAGACTTACCTGATCGTCTTCGTAGACGATCTTTGCAGGTATTTCCTTCCTCAATATCTTTCCAAATATCGTATCGGCGGCCGGAGCGGCCGATTGCGCTAAATCTACCTCACCACCAGCCATTTTTATGGAGAAAATCACATAAATTGATAAAATTTTCACCGCAAACGTCAATGTCATTCTTTCTATTTTTTTTTTATTTACTTCGAACGAAATGTCTTACGACCATATTCTCAGCCTTACGTCCATAAATATATTTCTCCGTGTTAGGTTTTATACAATAATATCTTTCGTATTTTTTCATTTTTAGTTTTATTATAGTGTCTTTTGGTCTTTGGTAAGTTCATTAAAAGTTTGTCAAATCCAGGGTAATTAAACGTAATTTTAATGTCAAGTTAAACGACTTGAACAAACATGTCAAGCACAGATGTCAAGCTATTCCCACAGAGCACAGAGCCATGGACTTAGGTTTATTATAATAAGTCCAATATCCATGCACAGAGCATCATAATATATTAAAACTATAGCTGTCTCCTCTTAGAAAAAACATAACCTACAAAATGCTAATGTAATACAACTTAAAAGGTATATAAAATAAAATATATTAGGTATACAATTAATATACAGAAAAAAAACACGAAATGTAACCTAAATGTCATTTACAGTCTCTGTTAGTCTGTACAAATATAAATAGGTTGAGGCATTCATAAGTAGCTCCTGAATGCATTGCAAGACCATATCAGGTTTTTTTATAATTTTTTAGAAGCTCATCCGACAACACCAGGCGCTAAATGTTGAAAGACGAACACTCAGAGAAGATAATATGTTGTAAAGATTGAACTTTTTGTGATTGGCAGTACTCAAAATAAAGAAAGTTAACTATTTTAAGACGATGAAGATGATAATTTAAACGACAGTGACCAGAGCTTACGACAAATAATTGAATAAAACTTTCTATTTATAAAATTGTTATTCCTGCAGAACCGGGGTGTGGAGTTTGTTTATTTAAAGTGACATACCAATCCGCTCAAATCGCTCGTATGCATTTTATATGAACTATAGCACACTATGCCGGGGCGCAGCGGGCCGCAAATTCCGGTGTATTGTGCTAAGTAAGCTTTGCCCTGCGCTGCGGCCTGCTCCACCCCGCTGCAGCCCGACATAAAGTGCGCGAACCTTTAGCATCCTTTGGGTCGACCTGACAATTCTTAAAATTATGGTTTAAAGTACAGATGAAACAAACCTCGGTATTGCGACAAAATTTAGCGATATGTCCATACCGAAGACACTTTAGACATTGTTTTACAGGTGGGATTATTTAATCACCTCGTGACGATATAAGTCCAGATTTAAATAAGCAGGAAGGATGGCGAAGGTAACAGCAACTGCTTGTGTTGGTACATATTCAACACTGCCGAAACCCTGCTCATGAAGCGCCTGACTTGAACGACATTTCTGGAGCTGCCGATTAATGAAAATATTTCCTTGTTTGTCAAATCTACAGGGACTGAAGTGAGAACCCCAGCAGCGGCAGGGATGGATGCCTTAAGATTCAACAGATCTATTTTTTTTTTCTTTTTGAAAATCATATTGGCATTATTACGTAAATCGAATGTGATGCCAACCTTGTATTTATTTATCGACCGCAAATGCATGACGCCTGAAACGCCATGCTCGCGTATGCCTTTCGAAAGAGCTGCACGATCCCTATCACCGAGAGGCCTGTTCTCTTCCAATTCCTGAATCACAATTCAGGAATACAACCAGCTCTTTTTGATTGGTATCCTCTGGGTAGTTGTGTTGGTGGGTGTAACCCTTTATAAATAGCGTACCTATCCTTCGGGCCCTTGTCTGTAGTTGTGTACTTGTATGAAAAGCATGTTACCGCCGATTCCGCTGAGTCGGAATCAGTAGATAGCTGCTGGGAATCCGGAAGTACTTCCCCCTCCTTGCCCATAGGGAAAATTTGAAGACTTAACACTAATTATTAATACATTTAAGTATTTACAAAGATATTGTGCAACATGTACAAATAAATATTTTTGAACAAAAAAACGCGCCTTTCCTCTTTACGTTTTCCCGCCTTTCTTGATGACGATGTGAGATAAACTCATCATTCGTTCATGACGTGACAGACACGTTTCTTTTTACGTAGATTGAGTGAATAAAACAAAATATAAATCAAACTTACTTTTTAATTATTAAAATTACACTAAAATATTTTTTCTTATTCTAATCAAATTCGGATTAATCTTTCAGGTGCATTCAAAGTTGGAGCACCATTGCCAGGCCGCCTTTTTATCTAGATTTCTGCTTACAGTCTACATCCTGGCCCAGCAGGCCACAACATATGATGCAGCGCTCTTCTGAAGACATGCAAAGACTTGAGACTTTTAGTTTGATGGTCTTCATCAACCATCACATGATAGCCAGTTCTGTCTAGACCCCTTTCTATGGCTAACTGTTTCGCTACCAACAGCATGTGGCCTGAAATAAAATAAATGACAATCGTAAAAGACTTGATCTGGACCATCAGACCGACCCAAACCGTTGGGTATTCCAGCCACTGCCGAGTATATCTCCCTTGAGGTCTTTTACCTTTTGTGCCACGCTTCCCTGGTGTGTGTAAGTCCCAAAAAAAAATCAAAACTTAGCAGTTTTAAGAGAAAAGATCGTACTCCGAAGCGGGTGGAACAAAGCAGCCAATAATGATGATGATGTTGCTACCACGGAGTTCCTTGAATGCAAGTCTTTAAGTCGTGTAAGGGTTTTCTTCCCCTCGGTCGGTAGGTCAAAAAGGTTTCTCTTCCAGAAATTACCGTCTGCTGTGCTGCGAGGAATCAAAGCTATTTAAAATCCCTTCTAAAGCCAGCTAATCGTGGTCTATGTACCCTTTTTACGGATGCGAAATCATCAAATGACCTCGCTCTGGGACTCCTACTGACTAAAACCCCTTGATCATGTAATGAAACACCAAATGAAATGAAATTAAACTTTATTTCCTACGAAAACGGCCACCACATCTGCCTTCCGCCAAGAATTTGAACATAAAACTGCTTTACGTCTTGACACGAATGAGGTCCTTCATTCATTACAACTCTGAAGCCTGTTTTGTCTATGCCTTTATCTTTGGCGATGCGGCGCCCGACGATCAGCAGGTGACCTGAGTTCGATATTATACATTTTTAGTTTTAGCAATTCGGTAACATTTTTAACAGTTCGGTTAAAATTGGAAATTGTTAAAATTCTTGGTGTTAGTCAGATTAGTAAAGGATGAAGTAAAAAAAAGTATTTAAAACTAAAATGAATCATTATCCCGCAGAATTAAAATAAGTGAGATTAGGGCAATTTATTAATAGGCTCATCATGATGATGTGACACAAAAACTGAATGATTCAGAATGTCGAAATCATCACTACTAGGCAGTTATTCAAGAGAAGCACCCAGCTGGCTGACCAAAAGTTAATAAATAAGACATGCAACTATTCTACGTGATTACGTTTGCCGCACAGAGGCGCCAAGCGGGCGAACCGCAACGTATTAAAACAATTTAAAAACTCATTTATGATAAGGAGCTTAACTATAAATGAATTTAGTCTGTTAACTTAGTAATCGTTTATTGTATTTTAACGGAGAAACAATTTATACTCGTAGATGTCCGTCTTTAAATTGTATTATTAGTGACAGTGACGTCAACTGAAACGTCACATGTGACGGGACACGTCACGTCATTTCGCGTCGACTAAAATGGAACATCCCGCAGCATTGAAACACAAGGCTGTGACCATGTACAAGACCTCGCACAAGGCCAAGGTTACAACCATGAGAGACGACCTCGACCTTGTGCGAGTACAAAATGATTCACCTCGACTCATTCGAGGCCATTTTGCGTTACCTTGCGAATTGGCGCGTCCTATGATAGATAACGAATATTATTTTTTAATGATTATATCTTTTGAAAAAAGTTTGTCATTGTGATTATTGTTTTTGTTTATTCGGTGTTTATTTAATTGAGCTTATCTTTGCTTAAAAATAACATTATTGAATTAATATGAGTCATTAGCATTTTTTGGCATAGTACAGAATGTCCCACCCACTTACGGATGCCAGAAATTCAAGGGATTATTTTATGGGAATGAGCAGAATGTTGCCTGTTCCTGCCAATTATTGCAATTTAAACCTTATTCCAATGTGAGCACACGAAATCAATGTGGGATCACAAATTCGTCATGAATGGGATAGAGTTACGAACGTGAAGAGGCTAGGACATGTTACATTATGATACTAACCTGGTGGCCGACCATGACGTCTTAAAGCAGGAGTAATTCCAGTGTGAGATAGAGATGGCGCTAGACGACCTGTATAGCTCTGTCTCTTTCCCACACTGGAATTACTCCTGCTTTAAGACGTCATAGTAACGCCCCTGGTGGCCTACCATGACGTCTTAAAGCAGGAGTAATTTCAGTTTGGGAAAGAGATGGCGCTAGACGCCTGTATAGCTCTGTCTCTTTCCCACACTGGAATTACTCCTGCTTTGACACGTCATAGTAAACCTCCTGACCAAGACAATTAGACAACTCATGTTGTGGAAAACTGGGGTTGCGTACCTCTACTGTATTTTGTGTAGTTATTGTAGATTGACAGTTGTCATAATACCTGGCTCTGCTATAGACCGACCGCTTTAATGAGTCCTCACGAAGGTATCAATTTAAATAGAATATTCTGAAGGTTTATCACGTATTGGTTCAATTAGTACCTACGTGAATTATGGTTTTTTTAAGCAAATAACCTGTGGGATATTGTTAGGACTTTGTGCCTTTGATGGGCAAGGCGGAGGACTTATTAAATAGGTCGGTCTAAACACACACACATCATAAAGACTGATGTGAATGGAAACGCCGGGACCCCAGCCCCCGTAGCATGACCACCGTAGACAAGGATTTTTTGACGGAAAAATTGACAAAATGACAGATTGTGTCGACACAATGACAGTTTTCATTGCACTATATGTCATTTTGTCAAAGAAATTCTTGTCTACGGTGGCAGGACATGCACTGACTTTGATGATTGTGATGTTCTTCAGATCGGTCAGATGAGTAATAATCGCTACCGGCGCTCGTGTTTATGACAGTATACAACAGTAAAGATACATAAATGAACAAAAAGGAGTACATAATGATCGTAGCAGGTTGCGTTATATAGTTTCTGCCTACCCTCATGAGAAAACGGCGTGGATTTGGGTATGTATGCCCACGCTGGTATGTGGTATGCGTAAGAGACGATGACGATAGTAAATTCTACTAACCTAATAGTAATTCATCATCTACCGACGTCTCTATCAGAGACGGTATAGTTTTCTTGGGTACCACTAGAAAATGTATGGGCGCCTGTTTGTTTCTTGTTTCGTCGAATACAACACACTAGAACAGAACATAGAAAAAACATTTCTGAAAAATTTTAAGGATAAAACGAATGCTAGAAAAAAAAATAGATTATGGAAAATAAGTTCTGTCTATTGAAGAACATTACCGCGATGATTTGCAGCTTAATAAATAATTACTAACAAAGATCTATAGATGCTTTTAATGTTAATATTGACACATAAGTATTTCAGCATTGTTTGCTATTAACAAAATCTAATTTACATTTTATAAAAATAAATTACCTGTTCGTCTTCGAATATAAACTGTGTTGGTTCCTTCCCGCCGTTAAAAGCAGCAAAACTAGGTCTTTTCTGAGCCACCGCGGTCGCCATTTTTAATTTAAAATAATAAACATATACTACGTATTACTTCTGTTTAATATCAATAAGTTATATCCGATAATCTCGTCTTATTTGTATTTGGGTGATTCAGAAAGATAAAATTCCAACCAGTAAATTGATAGGTTAAGAAGTAAGTGCCATCGCTTTCTGCTACGTATATATTTTGGTAAAAAAGAAAGAGATAGATATGTAAAATAAAGACAGTCATTGAACGAGGAGAGGAAAACAAAATGACGAAATTATTTGAAATAGGAAATAAATTATGAATGTTCACATTCGTAACGTTCCATTTCAAGAAACTAGTTTAGTGTTGCATCGTTCTTTTAGCGTGTGGCAACAGTTGGAACTAACGCTGCGAGATATCACGAGTATATTTTTCTTTGAACGCGCGATTTCTAAACCGAAAAGCGGTGTGTGATCTTGACATTTTTAGCACGGTGCTTAATTTTCCAGAATTTAAAATAGATTAAACCTGTCATCATCATCATTTCAGCCGAAAGACGTCCACTGCTGGACATAGGCCTCCCCCAAATGTCGCCACATTGGTGGATATAGTGCAACAAAATCTCCACCTTACCCTCAGTTTCTTAGGCATCTGCGGGTGACTCATGGTTTTATCGATGACGACTCCCTTGACAAGCATGGAGTCTTCCATATGGCCTCCGACCTTGCCTTCCACTTTGATCAGCTCGTCGATTGAGCGACTCGTCTCCAGCGGATCCCTGCAACCTTCACCAGGTCATCGGTCCACCTAGTGGGAGGCCTTCCAACGCAGCGTCTTCCGGTTCGCGGGCGCCACTCCAGAACTTTTCGGCCCCATCGGCCATCCGTTGTGCGAGCAATGTGCCCTGCCCACTGCCACTTAAGTTTGGCTATTCTTCGGGCTACGTCGGTAACCTTGGTTCTCTTGCGGATGTCCTCATATCTGATTAGATCACGCAAGGAAACTACGAGCATAGCCCTCTCCATTGCTCTTTGGTTGACTTTAAGCCTTCTGATGAGGCCCATTGTGAGCGACCACGTTTCGGTCCCGTATGTAATCACTGGCAACACACACTGGTCATAGACTTTCGTCTTGAGACACTGCGGTAAGTCGGACGAGAAGATACCATGCAACTTCCCGAACGCTGCCCAGCCGAGTCGGATTCGACGATTGACCTCTTTCTCGAAGTTAGACCTGGACTAACCTAACTAGACCGTTTGTCCCAGGTAGACATAATCATCTACAACTTCGAGCGTAGTCTCCGATCTTGACAGGAGTGGGTGTTACATGGGCGTTCAACATGACTTTGGTTTTGTCCATGTTCATTTGAAGACCCACTCTTTCGGAAGCTCTACTGAGGTCATCGATCATTGTACTGAGGTCCTCCATGATCTAAGCCATGACCACTATATCGTCGGCAAACCGAAGGTGAGAGATGTAATGTATGAAACGATTCTGGAGTTCAAGCTGAAAGCTCTCGGGGTTTTGGATCTGGATCTGTGCTGGACGGAGCGTAGACTTCATCAGTCGAGACCTTTCAAGCTTGATATTGATGTACAATGTGCCTATTACCATGCGGTGATCGCTCCCGGTTTTCACCGAATTGATCACAGAGACATCATTGAACATTGGCTTCTTGGTTGACATGATGAAGTCAATCTCATTTTTAGTTGCACCATCGGAACTCTGCCAGGTCCAATTCTTGTGCTCACGCTTTTTGAAGAAGGAGTTCATCATATAGAGGCCCTCCTTCTCCATAAAACTAGCCAGTTGGTGACTCCGGTGGTTCCGACGTCCAAACCCAAATTGCCCCACCTGCAGCTCATCCCCGTCTCGTTTGCCCAGTTTCGTGTTGAAGTCCCCCATGACAACGGTGAAGTGAGTTTTGAAACCATGCATGGCTTTAGAGATATCCTCATACATGGTCTCCACTTCGTCGTCGAGGTGTTCCGAGGTCGGGGCGTAGACCTGTATAACCTTCAGCGAATATCTTGAGCATATTCTGAGTATAAGGTACGCCACCCTGGTCGACACACTCTCGATCTTCACCACATTTTTCACGAGGGACTTGTGGACGATAAACTCAACACCACCCTGGGACTGCCGGTCACCCTCTCGGAAATAGAGCAGGTTGCCGGATTTCAGGATTATCGTGTCCTCCCCCTCTCTTCGGACTTCAGAGAATCCCACAATACTCCATCGCAGCCTGCTCCAAACCAGTATTCAAAGATAATATTCTGAATTTTTTTAAGATACTTTGTATCTACCAATAAAATACACATGATTTTGGGTCGGGGGGGAGGTAGTCTAAAATCTCACCAAGTATCACCATGGGGAAAGGAGGGGGTTAAAAAGTTGCTAAAAAACATCGTGTTTAATGGACGACCCCTATTGGCACGCTCACACATACTCGAGCGCGGGCGAGGAGACGCTGAATGTCTACGTCGAATTTCATACTTAAAGATAATGCTGATAGAGTCCTTTATTCAGTGACACCAAAAAGAGCGCAACGATTTTCCCACTTGCTGGAATCGGACCCAATAACATTGGTACTTGCCAGGATGCCCACGGCCTTTGTGCTATCACAATATAGATAGGTAAACAAAAACAATGCGATATAAACAAAACCATTTAATATATTAAGTTATAAATACATAACTTGGGCTATATACACGCACAATAATATAATACAATGCAGATCACAGTCTTATATGGTATTCAGTATGTATAGATGTTGTTTGATGAGAAACACATTGTGAACTGGACACAAACAAACCATTCAAAAGTAATGTCAAAATATTAAGAATAAAACTCTGGCTACACTGACGCAAATCCCGGGACTTGCTCCCAACTGCCCTTATGCCTGCTGTCCCATTATTTGTGGGCTCGCATTAGAATAGAAGTACAACTGACCCGTTTACACGCTGCGTCGGCTGGCTTGTAGGGGAGGATGGCACACATCGAACGTACCCTTCACGAAAAGCTATAAATTTTGTAAACACACATTCAGGGGTTCGAAACCTTGGAAAACTAACTGATTAGAAAAAACAAAATCTACAATATGTTTCTTTGTGTTGATTGAATTTGGAATTATTTGTTGTTGATTGAATTGTCGCTACGTAACTTGGTAGATGTTCTGTTACAAAATTTATAGCATAAACCCGCATGCGGGGCGAAATTTACGTCGCCGATTGTGTAAACTATCTTGTAGGTGTTCAAATTTGCGCAAATAATCGCGAGACTTTCTAATCATTGAAACAACCGACAAGCAAAGTTGCATCCCGCGTCCTTTGCGGGATTCGCCTTAGTGTGGCCATAGCTTTAACATACATTCATTAATTTAATTATATGGAATGGAATTTTTATAAAATGGTGAATATTTTTGCTGATATTTTCAACGATAAATAATGGTTATTTGAGATTGTGACTATATTACAAACGTTAATCATTTAATTAAAATGATATTTTATTGCACAAATTGAGTCAAAAATAAATAAAAGATGAGCGAGAAATTCTTCATACTAGTCTACAGGCGCCAGCACACCAAGCTGTCAAATTTCTTTAATAGATTTTCAACTTTATCGCTAAAGCGTTTTGGATAACTTGATGTGCTGGCGTCTGTACTAGAAATAATGGATAAAACTATACTAGGATCTAAAATATAATAATTTTAATAGTTTAATGTTACAGAAATGTGATGAATTCCACGTACCGGCCTCGACGTCGTAACATCGCCCTATTTTACACGAAGCGACTGCTCTGTGTGACTTTCCGAACTTAACTGGGACACGATACCCCTGGAAAAAAATGATTGGCAGGTTTTCGGGCTTCCGACTACCCGTGACGACTGTCAAAGTTGGGGCTCATTGCATATCGGTATGTAATCCACAGCCACCCACGTATCGACCGCATCAAGCGTCGCTTACCATGGAAGATTGACGTGGCTTTTATTATTTAGCCACGAGCTCTTTTTAACATCACGCCTGTAATCCCTGAAGGGTTGGGCAGAGGTGTACCTAACCCAACACCACCCTACACACACGGTGCACTATTAGTAGTGCACCCACATTTTGCCAGTTATGTTTAAGTCCCATGTAATAGGGGGCCAGCCTATTGTAATCAACAGGGCACAACTCCGTAGCCGCTACGGAGAAATTCCTCTGATGGAAAAACCCAATAACAATCCGGGAATCGAACCCTGGACCTCATGCTCAGCAATCGGGACTGCGACCACTAGATCAACGAAGCAAGTCTTAGGCTGATGTGAGTGAAAAAAAAAATTAAACAAAATTCAAATTTCTTTAAAAAAAAAAACTATGAATAACAAAGAAATATTTAAATTAATGGAAGATCTTTCGTCTAATTGAAAAGGAACTTAGCCTATATTTGTAACGTCATATGTCATTAAATACAGGGTGTAAACAGACCGTTCACGAAGCCTTCAACTAAGCATTCTGTACATCAAACTAAGTAACTCTACGCAAAAATTATTGGTGGGAAACGAGTTGTTTTTTTGAGGTGAAAAATCACGTTTTACGGTAGGACTCAATGGAACGCACCGAAAGAATTGTGCTGATGGATGGATTGAACAGTACGGGGGTCGTGGAGGCGTTTAAAGTGAAAATCTTACATTAAAAACATGTATTTTTAAAGAAACTTGTGAAAAAGTTGGAACTTTGACCCCCAATATCTCCGTAACTAGAAGGTTCCCAGGTATGGTCTAGAACAAAAAAATGATCGCAAAGACGGGGAGAATAAGTGCCTTTCGGCTTCGTTAAGGGTCTATTTACACCCTTTATACTTGCTTTGGCAATGCACTATATTATTATTACACAGAGAAACAAAATGCTTGAGCACTTTTTGATTGACAACAATGAACTGAATTCTAACAAAAATAGAGTTTAAAATAATCTGCAAGAAATTCGTGCCTACTCGCACAGAAATATAAAGACATAACATCGCTCTTGTGTGTATCTAAATGATCAGGCAGTAATGTACCGATAGTAGGGCATCATCTGACTAGCCTTTTCCTAACTATGTTAGGGTCGGCTTCCAGTCTAACCTGATACAGCTGAATACCAGTATTTTACATGGAGCGACTGCCTACCTGAACTCCACAACCCAGTTAGTACTAGGTAATACTATACCCCTTGGTAAGACTTTGTCAGACTTTTCGAGCCACTGACTACCTGTATCGACTGTCAAAGATCTATAAATGACAGCCGGGACCAACGGCTTAACGTGCTTTCCGAGGCATGGAGGAAACTCTGTATGTTATGGGTCCCATAACATACAGAGCACACATACCCATCCACAGACCAACCTAGGCAAGCACGGCTTAACCTAAAGATCGATCCGAGCGGCTGTTATTATTTAGCCTAGAGCTCCAATCCATATTACAATATAGTGCATAACCAAAGTACCTTATGCTAAATTACATAATATTTACAAAATTATCTAGAATCACTTGATGTAGTAACTGTTATAGTTTAAGTTACTAAAATAACTTATTTTAGTCGACTCGACTTCTTAATTTAATGTTGGCATTATCATATTGTTTTCATAGCATTCGTTGAAGCCGCCATTTTGGTAGAAAAAGTGAGACAAAATAATTGAGGACGCGTGAGAGTAACGAATAATATTTATTAACTACACATTTAAATATAAGTTGCAAACTACATATACAACATTATTTTTAGTATATGCGAAACCTGAATATAGTTTGTTCAGAATAAGTAACTGAATCGATTCCAATCATTTTTAAACCATGTTATATTTTGTCCCAAATATTATTAAAAAAACTTACAAGTTGGAAACCGAGCGACACTAAGTACCTATCGCAATAATTTAGGTACCTACTGCCAAATTATTATTATCAATGAGCTCAAGACGACGCTGGAGGCGCGCGCGCGGGCCCGCTGCGTGGTGACCACGTTTTTGTGCGGACAACAAGAAACAGAACAAGTTTATAACTTTGTGATTTTTCATGACATAGTTTTGAAATTTTGTACATGGATTCTTTACATAAAAATACTTGACACGTGTTTCCGGTTTCGCATATACTAAAACTAATGTTGTATAGGGTGACTGGTAATTAGTGACCGATACTTAAACACGTGATTGTACTCAGGATAACAAACAACTTTCCCAAAGAAACTTTTTTTTTTATACTCGTTCACTTTTGTTCCACGTGGCGTCACGCGGCTAACAGCTGATAGGTCACAGGCGCGCGCGCGCGCGCGAACTTCATACGGCTGTTAGCGCGGCTTTGTGTTGTGTTATTGGGATAAAAGTATCGATAACGTATAAAAAAAAATGTTTCTATGGGAAAGTTGTTTGTTATAATGAGTACAATCACGTGTTTAAGTATCGGTCACTAATTACCAGTCACCCTATGTAATGGCTAATTATATAACATATCTGGAGTGGTCAGGGCTCAGCGGGGTGATATTTCACCCCATTACGACATAGATATTTAAAAATATTAAAGAAAATTGTAATCTGGCAATGACATTTTATTTATTTTTCACTAAATGTTTTATTTTTAATTTATTTGTTAATAATAATTTATTTATTTGTTAATTGTTTTATTTAATCTTATTTAATTTTAATGTTTTGATATCTATCTGGTTACATCTATTGTTATTTTGATTAATGAATTGAACATTAGAGATTTATTATTAATTTTGATTTATTATTATTTTTAGCAATCAATTTTACCGATTGTTTTATTATTTTTACAGATTGTTTTATTATTATTTTTACCGATTGTTTTATTATTTTTACCGATTGTTTTCTTATTTTTTTTACCGATTGTTTTCTTATTATTTTTACCGATTGTTTTCTTATTATTTTTACCGATTGTTTTCTTATTATTTTTACCCATTGTTTTCTTATTATTTTTACCGATTGTTTTCTTATTATTTTTACCGATTGTTTTATTATTATTTTTACCGATTTTTTCATTATTATTTTTACCAATTACTCATAAGAAATTATAATTAGAATATTTGTACGCCGTTCAAGGCAAGACATAACGCTCGTTTTATTAATATTGACATCTGTACTTTTGTTTACCTATGTTCTACAAATAAAAAAATATATGAATTTGAAAAATGTGGCTTCAATGTAATGCTATTTAATATGTTTGAGCAATAAGCTTAACTTCGTTTTACAGTTCAATTCTAACTTAATCATTTTCACATTTTTAAACGTCTTCTTCAAATGGCAACACATTGTTACCATTGATGAGCAGTTCAAGTTGACTGTCCAACAAAACTAAGCTTTTAGAACTGAACTAACCGGTAGTAAAGTCCGCTCGTTAATTAAACCTAGTTTAGTGTAAATATTCGAAAAGACTCGAGGACAAACTCGATTTTATTTACAATAATTTACTTTATCTAGCACTATAGTGACAAGACAGCCATTCACACCATGTTTTAAATTTAAATAATTACGAAACACTGTTTCTGAAAACCCAATTCATGTCTGGTATGGCAACACCAAGATTTGACAGCAGATGATGACATGATTAGGCTTCCAGAACTGAGAGTATTTCATTAATTCGTTACCGAGATAATTTTTGTGTTTTATTTTTACAGTTAAAACTAAACTGATATTTCGAATAAATGACTTTTGAAGTCCGTTTTATCAATGTATTGCTCTGAATTTTCTTGCGCACGTAATTTTATTAATTCATTCTGGTTATTTATAGCGTGAGGTCCAACAAATATGCGGTGCAATATTTTGGTTTGACTTTGTTTTTCGAGATAACAGCAGTTATTTTCCTGTATATGTGAACTTGAATATAAAATGCTAACACTTGTACTGTGGGGTGCTGCAGTACCCCAAATGAGGATTATGGCACCCCAGGTAGGGTGATTCTGTGTCAGTATCACTAGTCTGTTGGCTACAAATCTGGACTATCAGATGGGGTCCCACCATACTCCAGATGGGGTGCCACAGTACGTTACGTCACTATAGTTACTCTGTTGGCTACGTGTCTGGACTTCAATATCAAATGCTAGCACTCATACTATGGGGTACTGTGTAACCCCACACATTACCCAAGATGGGGTCTAACAGTACCGGACCCGGGGTGTCCACAGTAACGCGTCACTAGTTACTCTGTCGGCTGCACATGCGGAGTGGTACAAAAGGCTCAGCTTCGCTAGCCCCACGTGGGATTGTACTTGGTCCACTCGAAGTCCGGCGCGAGGTGCACTCGACGTCCATGCACGTAGCATGTCACTATGCCGCGGTACGCGGTAAACCAATCTGACCCCAGATGAGGTCCCACAGTAACCCAAGTGACATTATTGTTTCCTACCCTATTAACTTCAATATAAAATGCTAGCACTCATACTATGGGATACTGTGTAACTCCACACATTCCCCAAGATGGGGTCCAACAGTACCCGACCTGGGGTACCACAGTAACCCTCGCGTCACTATAGTTACTCCGTCGGCTGCACATGCGGAGTGGTACAAAAGGCTCAGCTTCGCTAGCCCCAGGTGGAATTGTACTTGGTCCAGTCGAAGTCCGGCGCGAGGTACACTCGACGCCCGTGCACGTAGCATGTCACTATGCCGCGGTACGCTGTACGGGGTACACCGCTCTGGGGAAAACATTTTGAAATTAGAATTAAATTATTGTAGAATTTATTATATATTTATTTTATTTTTTCATGGTTACACAACGATTGCTGAGGTTGGTACGAGGATGGGTGGCTATCCAATACACACCGAGACCTCTTAGTGGCTCGATAAGAACAGTCGTTCATAAAGTCAAGAAAACACGAGGCCGGTCGCCAACACGATGGTTCGACCAAGTAAAAGAGGCATAGGTCCTTAAGCAAATTTCAGCAGGTGGTGTGGATGGAGGCAGATTATCCGTTTAAAGGGGTCCAATGACCACGATCCTCAGTAATGACGGACTGATTGAAGAAGAAGTAAGAGTAATGATCCGCAACTTACCCTAAAATCGTCCATGAGTCCTAGTTTCTTGGCGGCGCGCTGGAAAGTCTTAGCGTTGCTGTACATGACGCGCACGGCTGTGTGAATCTCGTTGCTGCCTAATACTTCGTCTGCTGTCATTTCTGGTAGGTTTTCTACGGTGCGTTGTAGGGTCTCGTCGTAATGTTCCTTGAAGGGAGAAAAAATAATAAAATTCCTGACACAACCAAGACCCTTCCACCCTCCCCTCCCCCCTTCGACCCTTTCCATTACAAGTTTACAAGAGTGTTGCCCATCGAAAGCTTAAAGTCACCCAAAGGGCAATGGAGAGAGCTGTGCTCGGATTTGCGTGATCGAATCAGAACTGAGGACATCCGCAAGAGAACCATGGTTACCGACGTAGCCGGAAGAATTGCCAAACTTAAGTGGCAGTGGGCAGGGCACATTGCTCGCAGAACGGATGGCCGATAGGGCTGAAATGTTCTGGAGTGGCGACCGCGAACCGGAAGACGTTGCGTTGGAAGGCCTCTAACTAGGTGGACCGATGACCTGGTGAAGGTTGCAGGGTTTCGCTGGATGCGAGACGCACAGGACCGGTCAATGTGGTGACACTTGGGGGAGGCCTATGTCCAGCAGTGGACGTCTTTCGGCTGAAATGATGATGATTACAAGTTGTATACCACTCACAGGGGCAGATCAGTAAGAAGATACCCACAGAAGCTTTTAGGTTCAACCATACAAGCTTTCTAAAACTGGTGGTGATGAAATTGTGAAGATTTTTGTGATTTTTTGGTTTTTTTATGGCAAATTTAAAATAGGGACACCTCAAGTATGAGCTCCCGTTAACCGATAGATTTAATCAGGAAGTCTTCAAATCTGGAGCGAATAGGGTGTCATGACCAATGTAGACCACTCGCTGTAAGCTATGACTTACTATTTGATGAGATAGTGATCAAACATATACCTATCCAATGATATTTAAAAAAACGAGCCGTCGCGGGACGCCTGACAGATGTGAAACATCGAAATTATTTTGTACAGGTAATCTGACCACGTGGTCTGACTAAGTAGCGCAGCTAACAGCAAGCGCGACGAGGAGTTCGATGAACTCTGGAGCTAGGCAGGAAGTGAACAGCTGATTTCATGCGTCGTTCGTTAGAGTATTTCAACATCCATTGTTGATTTTTTTATTTTAGCCGTATTATTTACATAAATGGAGTGCTGATTACAAAGAATGTAATAAAGGAATAGTAACTAAAAAAACGACAAAAAAAAAAAAAGAAAAAATCCGGTGGAATATGATTCAAAATAAGGAGCTGAATGCACCCTGTCAGTTTGTGGAGGACTGTCCCTTACACCCTGATTGTATACAGGGTGTAAACGGACCCTTAACGAAGCCGTCAACCAAGCATTTTGTACATCAAACCAAGTAACCCTACGCAAAAAATATTGCTAGGAAACGCCTTTTTTTTTTGAGGTGAAAGATCACGTTTTAGGGAAAAACGCAATGTAACGCACTCTAAACATTGTGCTGATGGATGCATTGAATATTGAACGGATCATGTCACCTTAAAAACTAGTATTACAAAAAAAAGTTCTGAAAAAGTTGGAACTTTGACCTCCAATATCTCTGTAACTAGAAGATTCCCAGGTATGGTCCAGAACAAAAAAATGATCGCAATGACGTGGACAACAAGTGCGTTTCGGCTTCGTTAAGGGTCTTTTTACACCTTTTATGTAAATTACCTGCCCTGGAACACAAAGGGCAAAGAAGGAACATGGATGAGTTTTAGTCAGTAGAAGTCTGACACTCCCTTCCGCTCCGCCCAGAGCGGGGGGGGGGGAGTCATTTGATGAATTCCCATCCGAAAAAAAAAAAACTTTTTACACCCTTTATGTAAATTATTTACATTGCACCTAAGCGAAGCCGGGGTGGGTCGCTAGTTAAAAATAAAGTATAGTAGTCTTGTCTTACCTTGAGCAAATAAGTGAGGTTCAACTTGGTAAACTCCACATATTCCAAGTTCAGTAGTATGTTGCGCAGATGCATTTCGAAGAACAGGCCTTTACTCACGCCTGTCTGTTGAAGATTAAGATAAAACTAATTAACAGAACCAATTCAATATGGATTCTTTAATTTTAATTATTATTTTCAAGTGTTATTTCATGAATGTTATCCTTAATTTCGCATGACTGTTATTAAAGGGGAATGCCCAACAGTCATATAAAAAAATGCCTGAAATGAACAACAATGAAATATACGCCAAATGTTACTACTAATCGTAGGTAACCTATTACAATTGAGAGGAATTTTATTAGCTAAATATTATATACATTTATAATTTAAAATAACCTAAAATAAATAACTTAACAATTTTTTTTTTATTTTTTTGTTATTTTTAAATGTTTTTTATATTATTGTTTCTATTTAAAAATGTGATTGATTTGTATAGAAATAAATAAAGGAAATAACTTAAAAAATGGCGTCAAAAAACTCTTCCTCAACGCTTTCAACTGGTAATTTACCCAAGAGACTGGCGGCGTTGCCACGTTGTATGGCAACGTTAAGCCTTTGGCCAAGGTAAAAGCCAGCCCTTGTGTCACGGGAAGTGTCAATTACAAACCTTTTTCTGAAATATAGGTTGAGTCTGAGTTAAGGATTAATAAAACAACAAAAAAACATTTGAATCTTGTTCCTGAGAAAAAGGAAAAACATAATTTAATTGTTGTATACCAGTGCGTCCAATATAAATATGCAAGAGAACTAGGGAATCTCAATACTTACAGCTTTTGAAGCTGTCCATGCCTGTATTGAACAACGTATTTCATTATTTTGCACTGATAATAGGTTACGTTTCATCCTTGAAATATCGAGATAACAAGTATCACAGTGCAGGTTTCTAGCCATTTTTAAATGTACATGGGGCACAAGTGCAAAATATACAACAGTGTCGTATTTAAAGCAGGTTCAGGTCCGTCGTCAAAAAGCTGAGGTTCGTCGTTTAGACGGGTCTAATCTAAGTCCGTGTTCAAAAATGGGTATCGTGTGCGAAAGTAAAATCAAAATCCTTAAAAATGCTCACAGTCGTCGTTATATCATAAAAAAACAATCCTTATGTAACTCAAGTCGCAACCGCAAGAATCAAGTAAACAAACAATCTAAAATGCAGTAATGTCAAACTGTCAGTAAGGCAAAGGACATGTGATTCATACAGCCTACGATACGTTAACTATTTTAAAAAAACAATTTGATTTTAATTAATATTGACATGCGTATATTATTTTGATTAGATTTGTGGTACACCTTGGTCGAATTATATTAAATTAATGATAACTGTGCACTAATACTGTAAAATACTTCTCTAGGAATTATTTGACGATTCCTGTTTGGCTGAATGTCACTTACTCGTGTCAAATAAACACTGCCAACCAATAAAATTAAGAATGAATTAAATAGATATCAAGTTACAATATTTTAATGATTCCTATATTTTTATACCCTACATTAACAAACTTGATAATTATTTAATTACACATATTTTATTTTAAAAACAATTAAGGTTCATTCGTAGTTTTTGTCCATTTCAAGCATTTTATAGGCATTCCCCTTTTTATTTTATTTTAATAATATTTTATATTATTTTATTTAGCTGTTGGCTAAATAAAATTAGGCTTTTTTATTATTAAATATAACATCACGCTGGTAATCCCAAGTGTTAGGTAGATGTGTACCTAATAGTACACCCACATTTACAAATAAAGACTATTGATTGATATTGATTGATTGATTTCGCCAGTTATGTTTAAGTCCCATGTAATAGAAGAATCCCTTCACGAAGCCGTCAACCAAGCATTCTGTACATCAAACTAAGTAACTTTGCGCAAAAATTATTGCGGGGAAACGACTTTTTTTTTGGGGTGAAAAATCACGTTTTACGGTACGACTCGATGGAAAGCACTCAAAGCATTTTGCTGATCGATGGATTGAATAGTACGGGGGTCGTGGAGATGTTTAAAGTAAAAATCTTACATTAAAAACATGTATTTAAAAAAAAACTTGTGAAAAAGCACTTCGACCCCCAATATCTCCGTAACTAGAAGATTCCCAGGTATGGTCAACAAAATGATCGCAAAGACGGGGAGAACAACCTTTCGGCTTCGTTAAGGGTCTATTTACACCTTTTATTAGTACGATTATTAAATTACACTTAAACATAACTGGCGAAATGAGGGTGCAGTATAAATCGTTCAAATTACAGGCGTGTTATGTGAGATAAGCATAAGCGACAGTAAAAATCACTTACCATCGACTGGATCTATGTAAAAATAAATTACAAACTACAATTACCTTTCCAAAAGAGTATGTTCTAGATATTTCAGGTCGTATACACGCTTTGCCGTCTATATTGACTGGATTACGAAGCCAGTCGTCGAAGAAACTGAAATAGAAAATAAATAAAACGTAGGAAAAAATAGATTTATCTATCAACATTGAACTCGCATACCACGTTTCGTGGCCGTGCTATTAACTGTTGAGGAGTTCTCAGTGTGGAAGCGATCCTGGCTGCAGGATAAGTCATCATTAAAATGTATTGTGACCAGGACCAAAGGCGTGTGTAATATTTCAGCACGATCGGTTGGGGGGTACTGGTTTGAAATTCAGTTGCAAATTTTGACCAATACATACTAACAAACTAATTACCAAGGCGAGTTAAATAAAAGCTTTTATTAAATAATAGTTAAAAAAAATATTAAAAAAACATGCTCTTGGAACTAGCGAACGAACTAAAAAGTAAAAATAATTTTCTATAAGTTCAAAAAAAGAATACTCACTCGTATTCTTTTTTTATTTTTTTTTTAACTATTATTTATTACAAGCTTTTAATTAACTCGCCTTGGTAATTAGTTTGCTAGTATGTATTGCTCAAATTTTGTAACTGAATTTCAAACCAGTTCCCCCCAACCCATTGAGCTGAAATTTTACACACACCTTTGGTCCTGGTGGTTAAGAAAACATTTTATCGTAAAAAAAAGCGCTAGATGTTAATCCTTGTAAATATTTTATTGACAGACATTGCTAAAAGTAAAGTCATTATAAAATATCTTAAAAAGTACCCCACATGAGCAGAAACAGGATTCGATCGATTACCATAAAAAAAATCATTTTTTGGTTCAAATTTTCAAACAAAAAGTATGGGAAAAGTTTTTTTGCAACTTCTGAGTTTTTTAGTACTCCAACCTGGATTGGTCCCATAGAAGTTTTTGATCAGTATTAGAAATAGGATCGATTGGCACAAAAAAATGTTTTGTGTAAAAAGGCCATTTTCTTGCTAACTGTAAATTTTTTTGAAAATCTGTGAATGGGGATCAAAATTTCACGAAAAATTATGGATAGTCTCTTAACACCATTTTCGTGTAGCTGCCTCGTTGAAAGTTTCTACCCTGTATCTCAAAAAAAAAGATCCTCCAAGAAAATCCTCAGTTGATCCTCCCAGTAGTCATACGCTTGTCTCAGAGAATAAGCCACATATGCTTCAGTACACGCCTTAGTACGTGGCATAAGACACTACCGTGTTTTCAGATATGGAATCCTGAAGATCCTCATCAGGATAATCGGATAAACTCATAAAATTATTGTATTGTCCTCGGTCCTTGATAAGTTTGCGAAGTTTCAATTCAATCCGACGTTTTGAAGTGGGTGAAAATCACGTTAAAAAATTCCGTCACATAGATACATACCAAGTTAATAAAAGCTTGTTAATAAAGCTCAATTTTGAGACGTTGGGCCGTCGGTGTCGGCTGTCACATGTAGAGGATAGTCGATACATTCGGAAGTCCGAAAGTCCGAAACCAGTCTTTTCAAAAGCTATCGTATTGGGTAGGTCTGTGGGGGTCAGGGGGTCAGATAGACAGTCGAAAGTAAAATACAGGAGTTCAGCTGTATTTGGTTAGATAGGAAGCCGGCTCCACCACAGTTGTGAAAAAACTGTGGCAGACAGAAAGGAGGAAGAAGAAACGAAACGAAACGTGGTACTCACGCGACTGGCCACTTGGGCGCCAGCTTGGTCCAGGTGTCCTTCCTCAGCAACCAGCCTAAACCCGGAAAGAAGTCAGTGCGATGTAGCAGCTCTGGACGGGACACGTCTATTACTCCCATCTTGCCGTTGTCGTTCCACGCTGATATGCACCTGAAGAGGTTCAAGGAAACAAGTATTTAAGCCTCGTTGACACGATCAGAGCGTTTAGGCGCAGAAGGGTATGCTCGGAGGGTTGCCACAATACGAGTTGCGTCCGAGTCCACTCGGTCCGAGTATACTGTGATCGTGTCAACGCGGCTATAGTCAACGGCCATTGTGCAGTCACGAGAACCATTATGCATACACTTACCATATTATTGTTTTCATTATTTATTTGCTCATCATTCTCTTGCCCTTGTCTCAATCCATTGGGGTCGGCGCAGCATGTCTTCTTCTTCCATACTTCTCTATTACTCGTCATCTCATCAGACACCTCCTTTCGTGCTATATCATTCTTCACACAGTCCGTAAATCGATTCTTTGGTCTTCCTCTACTCTTAAACCCATCCACAGTTATATTCAAAACTTTCCTCACGACATTTTCCTCATTCCTCCGCATCACATGCCCAAACCACGACAACCGATTACAACACGTTTCAGTCAGCGGCGCCACTTTCAGACTTCCTCTTATGTACTCATTTCTTACTTTATCCATTCGCGTAACACCACACATCCTCCTTACCATTCTCATCTCAGCCACATGCAAATTCGAGGTTCACATCATGCACAACCATAATATAATTATGAAGTAGGTCTTATCTCAAACATGTAATTGTTATTCCACGAATTAATTTAGCTCTCTTTGATTGTGACTAGACGCGGTCATACTTAGAGTTCCTCTTAACTCAATCTTCTTTCGATGGTCTTCCAGAAGGTGATTTACTGGTTTTATTCATGCGTCCAAGTTTTGTAAAAAAAGAATAAACCGTTTAAAACTTACCACAGTGTACTATCCTTTAGTAGCAAGGGATATGTGCCAAGGAAGTACTCGAAGAAATCCGGGGATATGTCGAGGTCATCTGCGAATCAAAACATTTAATTTTAATTTATATTTTTTTGTTCCTACTTAATTTATAGACCTATGGACTTGCCGTTCTACAATACTGGCAATTTGAAATGTAATTTATATATGGCAAGGAATTCCAAATTCGAATGTATTTTATTGCATAAATTAATATGGAATTCTATTTTCAAATTCAGTCACACACCCCTCGATCTCACACTGCAAAACAGACGGCCTCCAAGCTACAATAGCTAGATTTGGAAGTTCTGCGACACCCACCAGACTTCTACTTCATCCTCCTGAATTTGGACAACTTTTTGCCACGAAAAATCAATATCCGAGAGACAGTACAAATTGCCTTTGAAGAATTTGTTGCCTCCTGTTCACCTGACTTCTTCAAGGGCATTGAAAAATTACCACTGCGCAGGCAGAGATGCATCGATAGCATGGGTACATACCTACTAGTTGATTAATAGAAACATTATTTATCGTGTGGTGAGTGCCTTACCTGAACGCGTAGCATGACCACCGTAGAAAGGGTTTTGTCGACGGAAGAATCGACAAAATGACAGATCAACAAAAAAAATCTACGCGTGCTGTTGTCAGAATGTTTATGCTGCCCATGGGCTTGGCTGTACATGCCGTCGAGAAATATCTCTTATTTGGAAGAAAAAAAAAAAGTTTTGATTACATTTTTGTAAAACATCCAGCAAGCTAAATACTAGTCATCGAAATAATCGTGTTATAAGTCTCTGAACATTTTATATACTTGTGTAAGTGCTCTTAACATCGTTACTGATAACACCTATGTTTAGTATTGCTCCATTGGATTGCGGTAGCATAGAACCTATATTCAAACATTAAATATTGAATTATATCGAACCAAACGTAATATGCGTTTAGTTATTTAATTCAATATTTAATGTTTGAATATAGGTTTAGAACGACTGATTATATGACAATACGGGGTGGAAGGGACACCGACGCGAAAATTGAAATTATTTTTTTAAAAATCAGCTGTTTCCTACAAAAGTGCAATAGCTACACGGTTTAACTGTATGGAACAGCTGTTTTTTTTTAATACAGGGTGTAAACGGACCCTTCACGAAGCCGTCAACCAAGCACTATGTACATCAAACTAAGTAACTTTACGCAAAAAATATTGCTGGGAACTTTTTTTGGGGTGAAAAATCACGTTTTACGGTAGGACTCAATGTAACGCACTCATTTACATAAAACATTCTCAGCACAATGTTTTGAGTGCGTTACATTGAGTCTTACCGTACCGTCCTATTCAATCCATCCATCAGCATGCATGGATTGAACAGTACGGGGATCGTGGAGGTGTTTAAATTAAAAAATCTTGCATTAAAAACAGGTATTTAAAAAGAACTTGTGAAAAAGTTGTAACTTTGGCTCCCAATACTTCCGTAACTAGAAGGTTCCCAGGTATAGTCTAGAAGAAAAAAATGATCGCATTGACTAGGAGAACAAGTGCCTTTTAGCTTCGTTAAGGGTCTTTTTTTGCAACCTTTAGACCATGGGGCATAGTAGCTTGTCGCTTGCTGATAATATATATGTCTATGTATGTAGGAAAGGAATTTGTTGAATAGCATCTTTACGTACTTCAAGTGTGTTGTTATTAGCTCACATTCCAAAGACTACTCTATCTCTAACCGTGAAGACTTCTTTATGGTTTCTCATTGATTATGTTTTTATTTGATCAGTTTCTTTTAACTAACATAGCATGGTGGTTTGTTAATAACATGGCTTATAAGTAGTCTGTAGTTCTAATATCACATGGATCAAGTTCTGAAATAAAGTGTTTGCTTATTTAATTTATTTTTAACTGTATGTCGTAATTATTTTTGCTCCTTGCTTACCAATTGGTTTTATTCTAAAGTATAAACAAGTAGCACTTCGTCCGCAAAAATTGTGACAGTTCGGCTAATTTGCATGATATAAATAAAATTTATAGCCCATGTTACTTCCTGATAATTTAGCTTTCTATTGGTGACAAAATGGTTAAAATTGGTCCAGTAGTTTCAGAGCTTATTCGCTACAATCAAATAAACTAACAAAAAAATCTTTCCTCTTTATAATATTGGTATAGATATGGAGGTACCTATAGATGAGCCATTTCGAGTAATGCATACTATGCATGTTAGCGATAAAGTAGGTATTTGCATTTAACATTCTAGCAATTTCCCCCTATCAATTTACTGTTATTTCAAGCAAATTCACAATGTAAAATACATTGTATTCATTAAAACTCTTTAACTAATACATAGTTGCATTTTGTAACATCAATTTTATAGAATTAGCTAGTGAGTCTCGACAGGCGAGATGGGTGTATCGATATTCATCTTAGGCTTAGCTTTTTCCCAACTATATTGGGGTCGGCTACTAGCTACCTGTCAAGCCAGATGCAGCTGAATACCAGTATTTTACACGGAGAGACTACCTATCCGATCTCCACAACGCAGTTACTACTGGGTAATACGATACCCCTTGGTAAGACTGGTTGTCGGGCCACGATAATAACTACCTGTAACGACTGTCAACGGTCTACAAATTACCGCATTTTTTTTTAGGATGGTAACTCATCAAATGACCCCCCCCCCCCCCCCGCTCTGGTCGGAGCGGAAGGTAGTGTCAGACTTGTACTGACTAAAACCCATCCATGTTCCTTCTTTGCCCTTTTTGTTCCAGGGCCGCGGTATCTCTTTCGAACAGTCCCGCAGACAAATTACCGCTGGGACCAAAGGTTTTCTGAGGCACGGAGGAAATTCATTATGAGAAATTCTTGATTTACAAACCCAATATAACAGTCTGCCCGACTCCAAAATAGTCAGAAATGGGATAAGAAAACTGCATTCAGAATCTTAAAAAAAATTTCGGTCATACTATTAGTCTACTCTGTTGTGTGTACTAACAATACATCATGATTGGTCAACAAGGTCGTCGTTCTAAACGGACGAGTCCACCATTGTATATTTACATAATGACATACAAATGAAGCCATTGAAATGGACTACATTCTATTTGGTAGAATTATGAGGAGTGTGTAATTTTGTCAGGTCTGAATCTTTTACGGTGTACAGCGTGCTAGCGTATCGACAAATTCGTTCTAAGCTGTGTGAAGTGGCCCTGAGACTGAAGTGGTAGTAAATTATAGGCAATAACAAACATTCCTATTGTTTATTATTCAAAACATTATGCTATAATCGATTGTGAAAAACATAAATAAACCATCGCGGGTTATGCCAATACTCTAATCGGTACCACAACATTATTGTTCAATAAATACCGTGTGATAAAAGTGTATAAAGGGTGTAAATAGACGATTAACACATCCGAAAGGCACTTGTTCTCCCCGTCTCTGCGATATTTTTTTTGTTCTAGGCCATACCTGGGAACCATCTAGTTACGGAGATATTGGGGGTCCAAATTACAACTTTTTCACAAGTTTTTTTTAAATACTTGTTTATAATGTAAGATTTTTACTTTACACACCTCCACGACCCCCGTACTATTCAATCAGCACAATGCTTTGAGTGCTTTCCATTGAGTCCTACCTTAAAACATGATTTTTCACCCAAAAAAAGTCGATTCCCAGCAATTATTTTCGCGTAAAGTTACGTAGTTTGATGTACAGAATGCTTGGTTGACAGCTATGTGAAGGGTCTGTTTACACCCTGTATACACTTTTATCACAATAACACAACAGCCGTATGAAATTCGCACACGCGCGCCTGACCTATCAGCTGTTAGCCGTTTAAAAATATGTTTATGGGCCGTGAAGGGTCTGTTTACACCCTGTATGTCCACATTAATTTGCCTCTTTCGGCTAGGTTGTACGATGGGAAGAGTCTAAGGAGGTAACATGTCACCGCTAATGAACGTAAATGCGGGTTGCAATAATACGTTATGTAAAAACGTTCCGCTATTCGTTTTGGTCTACTTCTTTATTATAATACCATGTTAGTTGAGGAAAATATTTTGGGTTTCTTAAGCGCCAAAGTTACCGAAATATTATTATTTCTGGGGAACACAGCACAGTATCTATTTATTTGTGGAAAATTTTCTAGCAGCAAGAAATAATGAGGAATATAGTGGAATTTAGGCATCAATGTGCAATATCTGGCGATCATGCAGTACTTTCTTCCGACACATTAATACAATCTTCTTCGTGTCGCTGGCAAAACTGTATTTTATATGCCCATAACATTCCTTTTTCGGTCAGTCGTGTAAAAAGTTTACCACTTCTGCGGCGTCGTCGGTGGCTACGCAGAGAACACTGCAGCTGCATGTTTGGGGTTCAGAGAGCAGGATAGGAGATGGAACATTATTACAATGTCCTTGACCTACAACTTGTAGTGTCTAGCGATCTTGTATGGTGTTTTCTCCATACAAACGCTCTCGCCAGCTTTCTTTCTGGTTTATGACTTTAAAGCACTGATTTTTTACAGTAAAATAAATATCAACTTCTTCTATGTCTCTATTTTTTCCTTTTTGATGATACATAATATTTATAAGCACTAGAACCTTTACAAAATGCTCAAAATTGCCTATTTAGACCGCTGTCAGTAGAGCCCTAGTGTACAAATTTGACAACTATTAATGAAAAAAAGAGAAAACATAGGGACACAGGATATACCCTTCTTATACAGTTTATGAAATATCTTTTAAATTGGTCGAATATTGTAGGAGGAAACAGTCGAGAGCCAAACCTCGAATTATGACCTTTTACTTGGGCTATTCAGTCGGATCTGCAGTTGTCCTTATCGCACCAATGTCGAAATCCCGCTCGCAGTGCGACAGCGATAGTATCTTCAAATACCTAATTTTCAAATTTCTCCGCCCGCATTTCCTCTTAATACACTATTGTAATGACCTTGAAATTATTCTGACTCTACAATAACGACAGCTTCATATCCCAGCGTCTCAAAGACAAGGTTGAGTGCGAACTTGTAGTACCTGGATATTTTGCAGTACCTCTTCTGACACATTGGTATATTGACCTTGAAATAACAACTGTAGTTACACTGAACTTACAACGACCTTGAACGTATACTGACCTTCAACAATGATGACGGCTTCATGCCCCAGCGTTTCAAACACATGATTTAGCGCGAACTTAAAGTGCCTGGCGATCTTGTAGTACCCTCTGAACTTGGCCTTGACCTTGGGCAGCAATATTTCTGACAGGTCTGGCTGTCTGACCACGGATATGGTGGGGTCCGAGACCGTGTACGATTTTATGACTTCATATGTGCGGTTGTGGCCGCAATCCTGGTGGGCAAAAGGAAAGTCAGAGAGTTAGAATCAATAAAATAATAATGATGATGATGCTTAAACTTTATTCCTATTCTTCTTTGTCGTTCCCTGCAGAGGATTATGATTATATGCGAATAACTTTTATTAATTTACATGCGTCTTTAGTGTAAGTTAACCGGATGGAATACAAGAACAAGATTTAAACATGGTGGAAGGAACATCGACGCACAACTGGTTTCTGCGTCGAAATTCCTTCCACTCCTGTATAAGTTGGTAGTAGGTGCTTTATAAGTACGTTCGGCGCACTCCGGAGTGTTAGCCCAGCTGCTGCTGGTGTGATACCAACCTCGCTGACTCTCCAGTCTTATACGACGTATTAAGTACTGGAGGAGAATTTTCTGAAAATCTCCCACCAAGACATGGAGTTGCCTGGAAGTCTTTAAGTAGACTGACCTGTTCAAGTGGAGATTAATAGATGACTCTTTCCTGGAGTGTAAATGTGGTGTTGACCCACAAACGATGGGACACTTGATATCGTGCCCTGCCTGTCCTGTTGTTTGCACATCACAGAAGCTGATGGACGCTAGACCATAGAAACGATGGATGGACTGTGTAAAGAATGATATGGCAAAAAAGGAGGTGTCTGATGAGATGACGAGTAATAGAGAAGTATGGTAGAAGAAGATATGCTGCGCCGACCCCAAATGAATTGGGATAAGGGCAAGAGAATGAGGAACTGATGGACGCTACTGAAAGTGCCAAACTTGTTGCCAAATTTTGGGTCGACTCGATTTAGATTGTCATCGATACGCTAAGATGAAGAAAATAATCAGAATTCAAACGACGAGGACATTATTACTTCTTTCGAATCAGGTTGAAAGTTCAAAAAATCTAGTTTGAATATCACCTTTGTGAATTCAATCAGAAATACGTTAAGTTTTCAAGGTGAATTTGAAAACCATTGTCCAACGGTGAAGGAAAACATGGTCACAAGATCTTTTTGGTCTCAAATTCCAACGAACACAATGACACAGTGAAGTGAACGGCCATTATGATCAATGCTCCTACATTCTATAGATGACTGATTTGTAAAACATACGTACGTAGGTATACGTAGGTATAGGTTGGTGGCAAATGGCTCACCCCCCATTAAACATAACTGGCGAAATGTGAGTGTATTATATTTACGCCTCTGTCTAATGCTTCGGGGATTACAGGCGTGATTTTATATTGTGCACTAGCTGTTGCCCGCGAACTTGTTTCGCGTGAAATTACTATAAAAAATATGACTTCCCTTTCAAGGGTTTTAATTTTTTTGCACGGAATGTTAATTATTTTTCTAAAATAAAAGCAGCCTTAGTTAGACCTTATAACATCAGCTATCTGCCAGTAAAACTCCCGTCAAAATCGGTCCAGCCGTTTCGGAGATTAGCCGACACAACCAGACAGACAGACAAAAAATGTGTTTTAGTTATAAGCGCCGTATATATTTTCATATGAATTCAGTAAAAAGCTGTTATTTCGATATAACAAACAGAAACTTCGATTTTATTTATTTGTATAATGTACAGATATTCAAATAAAGACCACTTTAAAAAGTGGATTCTAAAACAGTTAGTACTGATAACACGATTAGCTGTATCACGCAAACTATTCCAATGACATCAATAATGCAGGCACTTGTGAATTATTGAGTATCTTTGATGGCGACCATGACCGGTTTACTGAAATAAAACATAATTACACCTTTCTTTGAATATAATATAACGCCAGTACTCCCAGAAAGAATTACGACAGAGGTCGGAGGTGTAAGACCACACACGAACAGACCAGACCCACATTTCAAAGATACGTTTGAGTCCCATGTAGAGAATACAATCCCGAGCATGTTTTTCAATCCCGGGATTACGGGATTTTTGATGCGTAATACCAGGATCCCGGGATTAGACTATGTGGTTTCTAATTGGGCTCAAATGAAGAGTAATTTATCAAAAAATGTTTATAATATCGTTGCACAATACAAATCACAATATAGTAAGAAAAGAAAATAGACAAAACAAAAGAAAACTATACTTTTGCAAGAAATCAAAAAGACAACACAAATAAACTATTTAGAATTTCGAAAATACAATCGCAGAAATATCAAATGATACATCAAGTTATGTAATAAATGCTATGAATATAATCTAGGCAAGGTTATGGTCTAGGTGCAACGGACTACGAAATGCAAACTAGACCTGTTTGTGGCAATCCCGAAAATCCCGAGATTAGCCAAGAACAGTCCCGGGATTTTAAAGGCCAGGAAACGGCTGGGATCCCGAGATTCGGGATCCCGGGTTTGTATTCTCTAGTCCCATGTAATAGGGAGCGAGCCTATTGCCATCAACGGGGGCTTAATGTGTCCGGGCTGCTACTAGGAAATTCCTGATGGAAAAACCCGCTAACACTTTGCCCGGCTTAGGAATAAAACCCAAGACCTTAAAGCTCAGCATTATCGCTTTCGACCACTAGACTAGCGACGCAGTCTTTCTTTGAAATACGAAAAAAATGAACTAATACTGTCACTTACGGGATATCTTACGTGAATGTTCATTATTTTGAGCTCCCGATATTTCGGCGCTTGGCGCATGGCGCGAACAATCACGGAAGATATTCCGTAAGTGACAGTATTAGTTTAGTTGTGAACGTAAACCGTGAAAGCTCAAAACAGTCATCATCATCATCATCATTTCAGCCGAAAGACGTCCACTACTGGACATAGGCCTCCCCCAAGTGTCGCCACATTGACCGGTCCCGTGCGACTCGCATCCAGCGGATCCCTGCAACCTTCACCAGGTCCTCGGTCCAATTAGTGGGAGACCTTCCAACGCAGCGTCTTCCTGTTCGCGGTCGCCACTCCAGAACTTTTCGGCCCCATCGGCCATCCGTTCTGCGAGCAATGTGCCCTGCCCACTGCCACTTAAGTTTGGCTATTCTTTGGGCTACGTCGGTTACCTTGGTTCTCTTGCGGATGTCCTCATTTCTAATTTGATCACGCAAGGAAACTCGCTCGCTCTCCATTGCCCTTTGGGTGACTTTAAGCCTTCTGATAAGGCCCATTGTGAGCGACCACGTTTCGGTACTTAAATCAGTGTACGAAAAAAAATTGTTTTTAGATTCAACTCTTTATAGACTTGTAAAAAGGCAATCATAAAAACTGCATTTACTCTTATCGTGGCAGCGTATTACATGAGCCGTATACAACTTCGTCTGATTATAAAATGTAATCATCTATGCAAGGACATACAGATGGAAATGTGAATCGAGTTTCATGTTTATGTTTATTTTTATGAGTGGGACTATTCGTTGCTCAGTACTAACAGGCGTCCGGATCGATCGAAGGTTAAGCAACAACTGCTGAGGTCGGTCCGTGGATGGACGGTCGCTGTCATTCTGAGATCTTAAGTCAGTTGTCGCGGGTAGTCAGTAGCTTGAAAGTCTGACAACCAGTCTCACCAAGGTATCGCGTTACCAAGAATTTTTCTCCAGATTTTTTTTATTTTTTTTTTCAGTTACTATTCCTTTATTTCAATGTAAAACTACATTCCCTGTACGCAGCACTCCATTTATGTAAATAATACTGCTACAATAAAAAATCCAACAATGGATGTTGAAATACTCAACGAACGCGACACGACGCGTGAAATCTGCTGTTCACTGCCTGCTACAGTGTTCATCGAACTTGTCGTCGCGCTTGCCGTTCGCTACTTGTGTTTTGCAACGGTAACGATACATTGCGTGTGAGGAAATAAAACAAAACAAATTTATTGGATTCCCATAACATTCCTGAAATAATTTTGTTTTACCGGTAATTTTAGTATGATATACTGAATTCACCCCATCAGTTTATGGAGGGCTGTCCCTTACACCCTGTATACATGTGGAAGCTTGTAATTAGCAAATATCCCTGGATTATTCATGATATTTCAGATTGATTTAGTCTATTAGCTTTCTTTAAAATTTAATTAATTAATTAAGTAACGCTACCCAGCGGAAGCGGAACTTTTTTTGTCCTTAATACCAATTAAAACAATACCCTCTTGTATGGAAGACCTATGAAAGCAGTGAAAATCCTCACTAATAAGATTTTATTACGAAGTACCAATTGATGTAAATACGAAAGTGATATTACTTGTCTGTAGACTGTAATGTTTTAACGACAACTGCTGAAGCCATTTCGGCGCAAAGATTTAAATTGTGGTGTTTTTTTTTGTTCTTCTTTTACGTAGCAACAGATCGCCGTGGTTTTACGCATATAGATAGTTTAGGCGAAAAGAAATAGGCTTCCTATCTACCCAGGAATTAGAAAGGTTTTTGTGGGAATCTCCATACGGGCTATACCCTGAGGAATGGGCACTGGGCTAAGTGGTGCTTTAGACCCGTTTCCCAAGAAAGCTGGAAAAAAGCGGAGCGGAGACGAGATGCGTTGTGGATTTCAACCAACGTAATGGTCGATTTCCGCATGTCTCTATTCCACTCTGCTTTGGAGGAAACCGGTCCTTACGCGGCCCCTCTCACATAGGTGCGGGCTAAGTTCTAAAAGATGGAACGACTAACTGACTGGACTGACTATGGATGTTGACTATGTAAGATACTCCTATTTACGATAAGGCAGGACGCCCTCAGGCAAGTAGCGGCACTTTCGCACAAGCCTACAAGCTTGGTTTGCCATTATACCTTACTACTCTTCATGAGGTTAAGGCTTCTGAAGAGTCTGCTTGCCTTATGGGCTTGCCGTCCGTACTGTTTGCCCCTAGCCACGCCACTGTCAGGCTAGGTGGAGGAACAGGCTTCGATTGGCTTGTAGCAGATGGATGAGCCGAGAATGTACTTGAATGGCGTTCTGCGATTGAAGAAGCCTATTTCTAGCAGTGAACTGAACTGCCCGAAGAGTTCATTCAACTGCAATTTGGAGGACTTAATACCAGTGGCGCTGCTACTGGCGTGGCTACTTACTTGGCCTAACTGATTGAAAAATACCATTGACACGAAAAAGAAGAAGCAGTGTACTTTTACTTTTCGTATCGATATGAAACAAAACGAAAAAGGTGCAAATGATTGCGTGACGGTTGACAGTGGAGAATGGAAGAAAAAAACGTGTTGCACCGACTCCAAGTAACATGGGATAAGGGCAGGAAGATGATGTTGATTAATGTTATGTAGGCAGGTAAGTAGGGACACACGTGGAACTACTGACAGCTATAAGCACACTGTTTTAAGTTGGAGCAGGGCGGGGACGCACACATACACAATGTTGAGAGGCATACATATGTATACGGGGTGGATGGGACACTGACGCGAAAACGGTTACCAGGTATTCAGTATATCATTCTGAGACCCCCCCCCCCCAAGAACGTTTTCGCCGGCATTTAAAAAAAAAAAGTCTGCTGTATCCTACAAAAGTGCAATACCTACACGGTCATAATGTATGGAACAGCAGATTTTTTTTAAATACAGATGAAAAATTTCTATGTGGCTCAGAATGATGAACTGGATACGTGGTAACCGTTTTCGCCCTCCACCCCGTATAACAATTAAACAGTTTGGGGCCACTAGGTAGCCACCTTCATTGCAGCGCAAACGCTCACTCCAGCAGGTGGGACAAAGTCTTTTCTGAGGGACCGCACTCGCACTCTGTTTTGGAGGAATCAATAATACCCCATTTCACCAGATTATGTTTGTAGTGGCCTACTTGGACACGCAATCGATGAAATACTTTCCAAATAGCCCATTGGAGTTCACTACCAGAAAGCAGGACGTGCGCTGTGAACTGCTTTGGGCTGATGATAAAGGTGTAAGACACTTACCTGACTAACTATAATAGGAAAAATCTCCTTGCTAGGTCTAAACTTGATTAAGTCGTCCAGACATCGCTTCACCGTGATCCTGTCGCAGGCTATCACTAATATTGGCAGGATTGTTTGAGCGGCATCTGCAATTAGACAATATTTTATTAATACTAGCTTATGCCCGCGGCTGCCCGTGTGGAGTTCGGTAGTTGTCCCACGGGATCGTACTACCGGGATAAAAGGTATCCTATGTTATAATCCAGGCTATAAACTATCTGTTTCATTTCAAATCTGTTCTGTAGTATTTGGGTGAATGAGATAAGGATGATTTCCACCAAACAGTTCGCATCGCATCGGATCGGAACGGAACGGATTTTACAATCTTTAAACGATAGTAAATCGTGTACACAGTACTTTAAGTCTATATAACCAAGCTGCACACAGCTGGTGACCGCGGGCGTCTTCCGCGACACGCGATCGTAGCCGAAAGTATGCTGCGACGCGCTATGCCTGTCGACGTATCCGATCGGATCCTTAACACGTCGACACGGTAGGAATTAAACTATTTGACTAGGCGCAGATACGAATACACTCGCAAGCGACGGTACGGAACCGATTGTATACGTCGATATCCTGCCTTCGTATCCTTTCCGATCCGATGCGACGCGAGCCGTTTGGTGGAAATTATCCTTAATAAACATCCATCCATCATCACAATTTTTTGTAGTAAGATTGGGCCTCTCCCCGGTCGAGTCGGATTGCCGTCCCATCGAACTATGAGAGTAAAGGAACAGAGACTGCACCTGTGTTGGCTAATCTCCATTTCATGTCAATCATCTCAATTTAAAAAAAAAGAGTTATAATATAATGAACTTGTTAAATACTTTGAAACCCATAACATTTTACCTAAGGAACAAAAGGATTTAGACAGAACAAAAGTATCAACCTTGATGTATGAACTTTTGAAAATTATAACGTGCAATGTGACGCCCAAGGCGAATACCGATCTGCGCCATCTTTCATAATCTACGGACATGACACAGGCTTTTGATCACGTCGTATATGACATCTGATTATTGCATAATATGCTTGAGACATATGGCATTCAAATTAATTGAAACTTACCTCAAAAACCACACTCAGGTATACACAATTTAACAGAGTTAATATTAGAACTAAGATGGAGGAGACGTACCTATCAAAGTGACGTAAAATACAATATTGTGTCCAACAAGGAAGTGTATTGAGTTCACTACTCTTTATAATTTACATTAATGACCTTCCAAATGCGAATTCAAACTCAATGACATTCTTTGCTGACGACAGCACCGTTTAAATAAAGTGTGCTTAATGACAGTAATCTTTGACTCAACTGAACAGCGAATGATGAGTAAGTAAATGATCCTAGTGATTATAATATCCATTTTAGTCAGCATATGAATGCAATTATGCCTCAGATTAACTATAAGGGTGAACCTGTATCTGAAGTGCAAACAACACAATTTCTTGGTCTTACTGTGGATAACAAATTAAAATGGAAATCCCAGATTGAAACACTATACAAAAGGGTTAATAAATCAATGCTTGTTAACTGCATAATATCATGGTTTAGTTGCTTCGGTCCTGAGCTGTGGTGTGATTTTTTGGGGAAATTCGACTGAAATTGATTGATTTGACTTAATTTTTAAAGCACAAAAACGGTGCTTAAGGGCTATGTTTGGGCTTCAAATGATCGAAACATGTAAACCGTATTTCCAGAAGTACAAAACTAACTCTCCCAAGCCTACAAAGAGTGTAAATAGACCCTTCAAGAAGCCGAAGAGCACTTGTTCTCCCCGTCTTTGCGGTAATTTTTTTGTTCTAGACTATACCTAGGAACCTTCTAGTTACGGAGAAATTGGGGGTCAAAGTTCCAACTTCTTCACTTTTTTTTTTTTTTAAATGCATGTTTTTAATGTTTCTTTAAACACCTCCCTATACCTCCCGTACTATTCAATCCTCCCATCAGCACAATGCTTTGAGTGCGTTCCATCGAGTCTTACCGTAAAACGTGATTTTCCACCCCAAAAAAAAAAGTCGTTTCCCAGCAATAATTTTTACGTAAAGTTACCGAGTTTGATGTACAGAATGCTTGGTTGACGGTTTCGTGAAGGGTCTGTTTACATCCTGTATACTCGTATCTATGAGACCTCAGTATTTGTTAAGGTCAATAAAAACTTGTTTACATTAGCCTCTGAGGTGAATAATAGGCAACAACGTGACGCATTTCGCCTCTGTGTCCGACGAAAATATACCACCTTAATGCACAAAAGTGTGTTTCACATGGCTCCTGTATTTTTCAATAAATTACCTAAAGAAATAAGAGCATTGAATACTGCCTTATTAAAGAAAAGTCCTAGAGCCTTTTAGTGAATAAATGTTACTATAACTTGAACTTAAAAAAAGTATCGTTTAAGAAGTTTAAATGATATTTTTTCTTAACTTAAGACCTCACATCACATTAAGTAATAACGATTAGTATGCATGTATCTTTAAATAATTAATCTGTTAATATATTGTAAAAATTCTAGGAATGACATTGAAAAAATTTAAATATTGTTATTATTAAATAAATAATTAATCTATATTATAACTATAAGAAGGACATTGCATTAATTGAATATCTTAAAATATTTTTATCGGATTTTATATACTTCAATGTCAATCTTGATTTTAGGGTGATATATGTATATTGCAAAAATATGGTTTTTCTATTTCGTGTAACTTTTTAAGTATGTCGAATAGGGATTTAACATTTTGGTATATGTTTTTTGACTCTTTGGTCTAGTATCATGTAAGGAATACACGATTCAATGAATTTTTCTCGATACAAAAAAATTGCAAAGTTATATAATTTTTTTTACTTATTTCGACATCACGGCGGGCGTAACGCTTTAGAGTTATTCTGAGGAATTTACTTTAAAACATAGAGAATTATGATATCAAAGTTTACTCAAAGTAGTTTTAAATTTAATTCATTTTTATAAGGAGTATTTTCTTTTTGGCATATACGTCGTTTTATTCCGCTCACGCACATTGTAGCTATCTTTTCTTTTACGTTTCAAAAGTAATTGCATCACTTTCGCTCGCTTAGTAGATCAGTCGAGCTACGATTTATTTTCAATGTAGCGCCTTGAATATACCATGATTTTATTATACATTTTGCATGCCTTACAGTAGAATCACTTGTAACATGTAAATTTTGTAACACCATTGAAACAGTGTTTTCTGCAAAAATAAATAACTAACCTATATTGTTTTTTTTTTTTTTGGTCTCACTTTTATAATTTAGTTTAATTTGTTTTTTGTCCTGTGTGTGTCCAATAATTATTTTTTTTCCTTTGATGGGTGTTTAGATATCGATACCTATTACGTCTGCGGAGTTTCACTATTTAATTTAATTTGACCTTGTATAATTCAGACCACTTTAGGTTCCTGCCCCACACAACCAAATGGTATGCAGGATGGATGTGACTTGAAACTTTGCATGGCCTCCATGAATTGAAAAGCGGAGTTAAACGGCTCGAAAAAAGAATTGATTGAAGTGAAGAGTAACTTTCGTCCGTCGGTATTCCCAAGTTCATATGACCCCAATGTATTTCAGTCGCGAGTTAATAGGCTTCTTTTGGGTTAGCTCGTTCCATCGTCGACCTCATCTCTGTCCTCAGGATTAGATTGAGGTCAAGAGTAAGCCCATTTAGTATAAAAAAAAGGTTTGTTCGGGATAAAACGATTATGAGAGGTTTTTTTTACGACTTTTTTTTTCTTTTATTTTTTATAATTTAATGTATTAAACCCATGTCATGGTCAATCAGTATGCAAAATTTTATCGAAAGTGAGGATTAACTTTCACATTTAGAATATTAGTGAGGCTCAACAAATGCATTGCCAACCAAATATAACAAACATAAATAATACCCTAATTGGCATAATTAAACTCTATTTAACAAAAACAAACCCTATTCCAACCGATTAAAGGTTGAAATTCACCTATCCAACTAAAACACTGTATATAAATGAAAATAAACTCTGTCCTATACACATAAGGGTAAAATTCTCTTATCCAAAAATTACAATGTAAGCCATCAAAACACAGGTCAGACAATAATAATGATAAAGCTATGATATTATGATAAAAACTACATCTGTCCACATCTGGCTGGCATGTGGGAGATAAATATGTAAATTTGTGTTAATTCTTTTACTGATAAGTTTCTCAGATGTGTAATTTTTTATCTGTGTTATAGATAACTGATTTCACTGAACCATAAACTTTCTACTAGGCCTAATGATAACATTTTTGGCCAATATTGTTTCTATAAAATTGCTAGTAAAAATAAATACTCTTTTAATTTTTTTTTAATATTTTGTAATTTGGATTATTTGGTTTTTGGCTTTTTTTATTTTTGTTTTTTTATATTTGGAATACTTTTATTTTTGGTTTGTTTTTTGTCTGACATATGCCCAATAAGTGGAGTGTTTAAATAGTGACTACATATATGGAGTCAGGCAGCAGACACCGTAGCAGACACCATAGAAATTGGTGAGATAGTCTGGACCAAACAAAAAGCAGTGGTCCACATTGGTCTTGAATCGAAAATGCTGGAAGTCATGGAGAAGGCTTTGCCTAGAAGTACCCAGTAGTGAAACTCCTGACCAGCTTATTATAGTTTGTATTGAATTATAATTATTGCTAAAAGACTCAGGATTAAAACAGTAGTCTGACTAGATATTGTTGGATTTTGAAAATTGGTATATAAAAAAAAAGTAAAAAAAAATTCAACAGACTTTTATTAAGTCACTAGCTGTTGCCCGCGACCTTCGTCCGCGTGAATTTTATAGCCTATAACCGTCCTCGATAAATAGGCTATCCAACACTAAAAGAATTTTTCAAATCGAACCAGTAGTTCCTGAGATTAGCGCGTTCAACCAAACAAACGAACTCTTCAGCTTTATAATAATTAGTATAGAGTAATCTAGAGGTCCGCCTAGTCCTAGCCTAGTAGTGAAAATGAGCACTAAAACTTGTATTTTAGTTACTGCTAACTGTGAAAAAAACTACCATAATGGCCGTTATTATCTATGCCTTTATATTCCTAATAAACAACAAACTGGACAGAATGGGAAATCCCTATTTGCTAAAGCAAGTACAAAGGTGTGGTTGAACGCGCTAATCTCAGGAAGTACTATTTCAAATTGAAATATTCTTTTAGTGTTGGATAGTCACTTTATAGAGGAAGGCTATAGGCTACATAACATCACACTACGACCAATAGGAGCCCAGCAAGCAGAAGTGTAAGGGTTGTATTAGTTAAGTACCTACTTTAAGATCTGTAACACTATAATCTATGCACCTTGTACACCTTTTATATGCACTATCCTATCAAATATATTTCAGTATTATTCGAGCATTCACTCGTTTCATTTACGATCAACACCGCACCTTACATGGCGACCCTGCCAGAGGACGCTACGCGAACTTGAGACGTTAAGTGTGACTCCGTGACAGAATACCATTCGATGAGTAACGAAAAATAATAGTGAAAATGGGACGAGTAGTGACTTTTTGGGCCTACGGACTGGACGTCAGAGGGACTGTACTAATCATCCACAAAAAAGGGCAAGCAGCAGTCTAAAGAGACCCTGATCGTTCAAAACGCGGCGGCTGGCAGTAACCAAGCAACAGCAGAAGAACTTCGCTTTCATATGTCCACATCCAACATTATACTGTCCTGTATCCTGCTTATACTACTACTCGGTGTATTGAGCTTCGTGTATCGGCTGTACAAAAGGTGCCATAAAAAATGGATCACCAATGAGATAAATAGACAGAAGCAGTGGGTGAAACCACAGGGCACAGCTGGTACATAATATAATGTATCTCTTCTGGAATCAATTGTTTACTAATATTACAAACACAAGACAAACACTGTTGTCTGTCTGTTACCTAATCCTTTCATGCAGTAATGGTAATGTCTGTTTAAACAGAATAATCACAATCATACAATAACATCTGTCAATTACTTCATGCTATTTAACAGTTACAATAGCATAATGCAACATATTATTCAAGCAAACACATGTGTTGAACAAACAGTTGTCTACATTAGCCCTGAATGGAAATAGAATATTTCTGGACAGCTTTTACCTTTTAATTAGTCTGCGTTGACTTATAATTATTGCAAATGGGATTAGAGATGAAAATATTAGTCTGACTAGTTGGTTTTAGACTTCAAGGCTCGGCTCAGTGCGGGGTTGAAAATTCAAGTGTCTTTTTATTTAGACTTAATAAAAAAACCCCTTAAAGGCTGTTATTATCTATAATAATTAAGTTTAATTCTGTTTGGCTTACCTTAACTTATCTAATATTATTACACTAGCTGTGCCATGCGGCTTCTGACTGGTTTTATTTTTGCTGGGCTCCTGTTGGTCGTAGCATGATGTTATATAGCCTATAGCCTTCCTCGATAAATTGACTATCCAACACTAAAAGAATATTTAAATTTGAACCAGTAGCTCCTGAGATTAGCTTGTTCAACCAAACAAACAAACTCTTCAGCATTATAATATTAGTATAGATTATATATACAGCTGTTGTTCTCATTTTTTTATTTGTATTTTTATTATTATTTTTTCATTGTTTAATTAGTTATTTAAGCGCATGTAGTGCTCTTCTTTAAGTAATGGGGCACTTAGACTTAAGTCTGTAATGTTTTACTATATTATATGTAATAGTGTACTCATTGTTGAAGAGCCAAATAAAATAAATAATGCCTTCATATTTCTAACAAAGAGCAGACTAGACAGTGGATAGTTGTCCGTTTCCATTCAATCCCTTTCTTACTAATACAATAGACACATCACAATAGTAACATGATCTGTCTATAATTTCATGCTGAACAGTTAGAATAGTTGAATACATCATACTCACTAACACCTGTGTTAATATCAGAGGTTCAATGACATTATGTTTGCTAACCATTTAGCGTGACTTATTTGTGTAAGCACGGCGGCCAATCAAGCTATGCAAAACCAAATTAAGCTGATCTTTCATCATACAGGAAGCTCATACAAAGCGAAGTCAGGTTATACTGGTTATGTAGAGAAAGAAAGAAAGAAGAAAGAAAATATATTTATTTGGCACATGCCACAAGTGCACACAGTATAAAAAAAATAACAAATAAAAAAACAAAAAATTAAAAATCTTAAATCTAAACAAAAAAAAAGAGAGAGCTTGATGTGCCACCGTGTGTACACGCATTCCCCTGAAGATTTATAAAACTATGGTTAGACCTGCTGTCTTCTAAGGATCAGAATATTGAGCCACAAAAAATATGAATGAAAAGCAATTGCATTTGGCTGAAATGAGAATGCTAAGGGGGATGTGTGGTGTAACGTATGAATAAAATAAAGAATGAGTACATTAGAGGAAGTCTAAAAGTGTTGCCGCCGGTGACTAAAAAGTTTTGTGTGGTAATTTGTTATCGTGGTATGGACATGTGATGTGGGGGAATGAGGAAAATGTAGTGAGGAAAATGTTGAGTATGAATGTAGATGGCTATAAGAGTAGAGGAAGACCAAAGAAGGCTAGAAAGGAGGTGACTGCTTATAAAGAAGTATGGAAGAAGAAGACATGCTGCGCCGACCCCAAATAATAGAATCTGAATAGGAACCAGTAGGTAATTTGAATTAGATTTGCGTGACAGGATGTATACAAGTTTTCATTATTAAATTTATAATTTAAAAATAAAACTGCATTATAAATATTATAAATTGTGGAAGTGATGATAATTTAAAAATAAAACTGCATTATAAATATTATAAATTGTGTGTGTATGTGTGTGTAATGTGTTAAATTTGCATTATGATTTAATAGGATGTCATAAAAAATTTAATAAACATTTGCAATTCTTTTTTGCATTCCATGATGTATTTCTTTTGTGGATAAACATATTTAATAAAGCACTATATTGTATAGAATAGAATAGAATTTTTTTATTTCAGACCATAGGGAGAGAGTCCATAGGGTTAGTAACAATTTTAGTAGTCAAGCTTTTCGTTTTTTTTTTTATTTTAGTTATAGGTTTACCTAACAAATGTACCAAAAACCAAAAATAGTATGCAAGAAAGATGTACTTAAAACCACTATAAAAATAATCTAAAACCTTAAAACTCATACAAGGAGGACAGATTGTAGGCAATTGCATGATATTTTACTAAAGGAGTTCTTATTTGGTTGTGTTCTAATTATAAACAAGTGTATTTCCCTCTCATCTGTTCAACCTGTTACTTTTTTACAAAAATATATAAAACTTACTCTGCAAGACCTCCAAATCTTTAGCATTTTCTTCTTCTTCTCCCTTCATAATTTCATTTTCCTCCTCTTTAGCATTTTCTATCTTCTTCAATTTCTTTACTTTCTCTAGAAGTTTATAGCTGTCAGCTTTCTGTACGTCCAATTGTTTTTGGAGCCTTATTATCCTATTTTCCATTTCTACGGTGGGATTTCTCTCCCTAGCAGACCTTGGTACTTCTATTACAGACCCGTATGAAATCATGAGCCATAAAACTAACACCACACCGACCGCAATAGTCACTTTTTTTACATTGAAACGCATTGTGGATTTCAATTTTTCAACGGACTTGGTACGTGAGGGATTGAGTGTCATTAACCACTTATCGCGTCCATAGTCCCGTAAGGTATGCTCCCGCTATCCGGTGGACGCAAAAGTAAACAAGAAACATCACTAATAATAATACGATGAGAAAAAATCCAGTTCAAAATTGTTTCCCCACGATCATTTAGTTAATCGCGTCTCAAACCTCGTTAAAACGAAATAAACTTTATTACCCCCGTTAATTAACACTTCTACTGTAGATAAAGCGTATGGACTGGAAATTGATAACTGAAAAATTACGATTTTTTCTTTTAAAAACCACAACAAACACCGCTCGAACGTGTGTACACGTCAAAAAACAAATGACGGCTGGCTGACAGCGCAGTGTGGCGAATTCTTGAAAGAATTTCCTACCTAGAATTTTCTATTTTATTTTATTTTACACAGTAGAAATAAAACAAGGTATTTTGGTAGGATTCAAAAATAGGGTTTTGCTACAGGCATTTTACTTGCGGCAATAATAAGATTTTAACTTACTACTTCCTTTGTTTGTCCAGTAGTGGACACAATGCAGGGGCGTAGTTACAGTCGTATTAGTGACTAGCTGTTGCCCGCGACCTTCGTTCGCGTGAAATTATTATAAAAATAATACTCCCCTATTTGAATCGGATCTTGTAAACAATTTCAAGGGTTTTTTTTTGTGCGGAACAATAATTATTTTTCTAAAATAAAAAGTACCTATCATAAGTTACTCCTTATAATATCAGCTAGCTGCCAGTAAAAATTGTACCGTATAAATGCAGCTTTTTACTGAATACATACTTTTATATGCATTCAGTAAAAAGCTGTAATTTTGAAATTACAAACAAACACTTAAATTTCACGTATTTGTATACCTAGATACAAACTATCCAAGTCAGAATACTTCAATTGTCTAGCTCGCAACGCCCTCACCCTTAAGGTTATGACATTAATTTAGGAGCTTAGACTTGAAAGGTTTTTATTTTTCGCTTAAAGTTACTTTTTTCATCGGTTTATTTTTTTGTTAACTTTATTTTCGCTTTTCAGTTTCTCGGAGGTCTCTATTATGTCGCAGTGCCATTAAAACTACATTAAGTGTATTATATTAAAATATTTATTAAAGCTGTCATCTGTCCACAGCACTGAAAAGCAAACCAGGAAAGTTTTAACTCTCTCGCTTGACCGAAGCAGAGGACGCCTGTAAATCGGACCTGGATCTGGGATCGGCCCGAGAACCCCTTTTTCCCAGAAACAGTGGGATGAGCCGCTCTGCAGGTTATACTACTATAACTGCTGAGCGTGCGCGCCTGCTGGCTGTGGGTAAGTGGGAGTCGGGCCTCTGGCTTCAGGCACTACCGTCACCAAACATAGGCACTATGCTGAGAAAACTCTCGAGGTGGACCGCATTCCATGACCTAGAACTAGTGCGTGAATTTGACAACGTGGGCTTCTTTGTATCGAATAATTATAGTTTTTCCCATTTTTGTCACCAGACGGCGGTAGTTCAATTTTAGTACAAATTGATGTTTACTTACGGCATTTCATGAAACTTCGTACGCATAAGCAGGATAGCTTAGCATAGCTCTAAAAAGTTATCAGAAAACATTTTCGAAAAAAGAAAAGTGGCAGTGGGCAAGGAACATTGTTCGCAGAACGGATGGCCGATGGGGCCGAAAAGTTCTGGAGTGGCGACCGCGAACCGGAGGACTTTGCGTTGGAAGGCCTCCCACTAGGTGGACCGATGACCTGGTGAAGGTTGCAGGGATCCGCTGGATGCGAGTCGCACGGGACCAGTCAATGTGGCGACACTTGGGGGAGGCCTATGTCCAGCAGTGGACGTCTTTCGTCTAAAATGATGATGATGATGATGATGATGATGATGATGATTTTCGAAAAATAGTATTACAGTTAAATTAGACCGATTTTAAATTTTCCATAGAAACAGAAATTATTAATTATCTTTTTTTTTTTTAATAAACATTTCGAAAATGTTCTCTAATAACTTTTTAGACCTATGAAGCCTCATATGCATATGAAGTTTCATTGAAATGGGTTCAGTCATTTCGAAAAAAAAAGACTAGTTTGTATGAAATATCGTAAGTCGTAAACGTTGTTAACGCGATAGAAAGTTTATTAGTCAAACTGATGCAAATCATATTAGTGGAGGTCAGGTAGGCAGTCACTCCATGTAAAATACTGATATTCAGACCAGGTAATCCGGTTAGACCTGAAGCCGACTCCAACTTTAATTTTTTTTATTTCTCACCACAATACATAGGTACATTATTTGGTTTCGTGAACAATACATACGTTTTTTATACTGTGGGAGACTGGTGCCTAAGCTAGACGAAAAGCCTGTATTTCAATGACACCAGGTCTCCACCCCTACGGAAACACATTTAAACAGAATTATGCACTCGTACACAAATGAAAGCAGTAAATAATATTGAGCAAGAAAAAATAAAGGATAAAAATATACTTGACAATCATGGCGATAACTAATTATTCAATCAGGGGTTAATACGTGGGTGTGTGTGTGTAAGTGGTGGGTGTGTGTGCGTGTGAATAAAGAAAGGGGAATTGTGATATATATATTGTATTCTTCGACAAACAAGTTATTTCGGGGCAGCTAGAAGTTTTTCCGTAGCTTCATAACTTAACTCAAGAAGCCAGCTCGTAATTTTCAATGTACACTTAGTTTTGGCAGAACATAGATCGGGAGCGTTCTATTTATTTTATTATAGAGAAAACAACCCAGATAACAGAAGAAACGTTTCGAGAACATGGTAGTCAGTCGTTTACCATGGCGATCTACTGGGTCAAAACGTCTTTTACTTAAAAGTGAGAACTTAGTTAGTAGTCGAGGGAAAAGGTCAGACCGATGATGATCTAACAATGCAAACCTATTATTGAATATTGAGTTGAGGTGATACTTACTTGTCTTCGTAATAATTTTTCTGAAGGATGAAGTATCAATATTATAATGTCTATTTCTATTTGAATCTATCAGTAGCAAGTATATTGAAAATAAACAAAACACTACACAAAATGCTTGTAGCGAGCAGTAGGCCCAACAAGTTAATCGTCTGAAAACAGTACACAGCCTCATTTTTTTTTTAATGTTTTACACAGGTTTTTTTTCAAACTAGGCACTTCGGGTTGGTTTTTACGAAAATAGCCACTATTGGATCAAAAAGTAGAGTAGCTTTGTTGTAGTATGCAAGTAACAGAAACTATTCGATAAAAGAACACATTAAATTCTGTAAAGTTATAAAAATTTGAAAATTTAGTTTTGGAACGAAACAAAATTTTCAAATCTTGCTTCGTTCCAAAAAAAAAATTGGTTTAGGTACATATAAGGTAAATTATGCACATTATTAATGAACAGTTTCCTTATAAATTCGATAATATACTTCGAAGCCCGCACACTTGAACGTCCCGGTCCATACAGACTGAAGTAGGTACTATGTAACGTAGATATCTGTAACTTACGAGCACAATAGCTGTTGTTATCACGGTACAAGCAATAAAAAAAACAATTAAAGTGTACTACATAGTACATTACATGCGGCAACAATCAAATGCTCTTGACTTATCGTGAGCACTTTGAAGCATTCACTACTTTTACGAGGTGTATTCAACAAGATCTCAAGAATCGAGGATAGGATTCTAATTGACAAGACCGACCGCTTTAATGAATCCTCGCGAAGGTCAATTTGGTGCTACTTATTAGATCAATTTAAATGGAATATTCTGAAGGTTGATCACGTATTGGTTCAATTAGTTTCGTAATACCTACGTGGACTATGGTTATTTTAAATCAAATAACCTGTGGGATATTGTTAGGACTTTGTGGACGCTTAATGTGCCATTAATGCGGTCAATGTATAGCAGAGATGTTGAATCTAGGTTCATCGTGTAAAAAGAATACACCCCATGCAGGTAGTAAGAACCATGGACCTACTGGAAATCTTATGTGTTTAATGATGATGACCTGTTTTTTTTACAGTTTAAGCTAAGCTAGCTTTATGATTGGTTAGTTTTACACACAAGACTTGTTATAAAACTTAGCACATTTCTGGTGGAAATATATCCTAAGGATCAGACTTCACCAAAGCGGAGACAACAAATACCTTATGGCTATAGACCCTTGGAGCATATGAAGCCCATTCCCCCTTTTGACCTACTTCCGTAGTCCCGAATTTTTTCTTCAGATACAATGAAATGATCCTTGCAAGAAACGGAGTCGAAAGGCATTAAAACAAAAAGTTGGTCAACTTGATTCATTTTTATGAACAACTCACACTTGACCATCATCTGCCTAGCCTTTTCCCAACTATATTGGGGTCGGCTTCCAGCCTAACCGGATGCAGCTGAATACCAGTATTTTACATGGAGCGACTGCCTATCTGATCTCCACAACCCAGTTAGTACTGGGTAATATGATACCCCTTGGTAAGACTGGTTGTCAGACTTTTTTAGCCACTGAATACCTAACGACTGTCAAAGATGTACAAATGACAGCCGGGACCAACGTCTTGACGTGCTTTTAGGAAATTCGTTATGTAATGGGCGGTCACACATCTACAGACCAACCTAGGCAAGCACGGCTTAACCTAAAGATCGACCCGAGCGGCTGTTATTATTTAGCCACGAGCTCCTCAACAACTCACACTTGACCAAAAAACATAATATGACATAATTATATTATAATTCGATCATGATTTCTTGTCTTGTAGTCATATTATGACTACAAGACAAGCTGGTGGTCATGCTACGGGGTCTGGTTGTAATCACAACCAGACCCCGTAGTATGACCACCGTAGACAAGGATTTCTTTGACGGAAGAATCGACAAAATGACAGATAGTGCAAAGAAATCTGTCGAGTGTCGACACAATGAGACTATCAGTCATTTAGTCGATTCTTCCGCCAAAGAAATCCATGTCGACGGTGGTTATGCTACGGGGGCAGAATTGATTGTCACATTCTAAATTAAAGCACGCGAAGTCGCGGCCAAAATCTGGTTTAAAATAAAACAGAAAAATACTTTTGATATCCATGAAATTGGCTTTATTTTACGGAATATGGTTTCGGTCATTAATTTACAAATTATTTGTTATGCGATTGTATGTTTATAATCATGAAATGAATTGTAATTATTTTGTTATTTTATGCATGCACATGTAATAGTAATCCTATGAATAAGGAAATAAAGAGGCTACAATAATAATTATAATGGTTTCGGTCATGTGGCCACCACGGCTGGCGCGAGTAATATCCCAAAATCTAGAGGTCCAGTCTGTATTTCGTCAATAATGCGTTGAAGGTTGTCTTCCAAGTGCTCAATTATTTCTAATTTTGTCAAGGGTTCAAAAATGATGATTACAACGTTACAGTCAACGTACTGAGCCATGATTACTAACTTTTAGTGCCTCAATGGCAAGGCATTCGGTAATGTTGCAGACCTGTGGTTTCAAAGGTCATGAGAAGTACCTACGCACAAGTCTATGATTTGTATTTAAAAGGTCTAACTATTCATGCGCGAAATATTTTCAGGGAATCATCTAACGGCTATAACGAAGCCATTTCAAGGGATTTTTTTCTTATCTGAGTATATTTTTATAAAAAAATAAATAATTTAAAATTATTTGACCCACAAAATAAATACTAGCTCCTTATTTTTGAACATCCATGACGCTAGTTTACTACGTCGTATTTACCTACTGACATTGTTAGAATATGAGAGTAAAGATTTTATGCAAAAAAAAAGTCTCAAAAATTATTAGAAGGCGAATTTACGACTTATAGAAGTTACTCTTAAAATATTTCGTGTATGAATAGTTAGACCTTATATATTACCAAAGGAAGGTTTTCTTTCATAAGCTCCTTGAAGGCAAACAAACATTAATGGCATAAAATTATCAGTCAAATAAAGCCTAAGGATATTAAAAACTTTTATCCGTGTTTTGTTACAATTTAAAGTTCCCCGCCTCTATAAACATCCTTTATATGTAACTTATTGACTTTTTGATGAAAAACTAGATGCAAACGCGAGCGAAGCGAGCTTGAAAATTTAGATATCCTGCAGACCTGCCTGGGATATATTAAGTTTATTTTGAAAGTTATAACAGGAACATGAGCCCTCCTTGAATCGTGAGACCCAGTGGGAAAGACGGCCCTGCGTGTACACCTTGTATTATCAAGGGTGCACCCTGACACTCTCGAAGATCGTGCTTTATAGTATGTAGTTTACTTCTAGCCAGTTCTAGCACAAAGCTAAACTCTGCTCTATGAGCTCCTTACTTAAGGTATACATTTCTTTCTTTCTATCTTCTTGGCGAAATTCTCAGATACCTACTTCATTTTCATTTCACATTCGAGTAGCTATAAAAGCTGAGTATATATATAAAAACCCCATAGCATTCCTGCTGCTACAATAATTAGGGAGTGGGTCATAATTTCAAGAGCTCGGCGCAGTCTGCGCTCCCATACCACCACGAATTTTAGCGGACAAAGTTAAAATTATTTATTTGCGTCAAATGTTGTACAAAAGATGGTAAACATAACATATAGTGCAATGACACATATCGCCATAAAAATAGCATGAAAATAAGAATACACACAAACATTTAATTAGGTAGGTAACTAATAAAGAAGAATATTTCTAAGTTTTAATTCCACACAAAACAAAATTTGTTAAATACTACAAACGATTTGTTAACATAATAAATTATTTTTAACAAAGATATTTTATTATTTTATGTTTATTGACATTGCTTTTTATAATTCTATATATACAAATATAGGTACATATATCTACTACTTTTATTTACAGACTAAAAAGAACTAAAGTAATGATAAAAATAAGACTAAAAGTAAGAAAATATAAACATCTAAACAACGACGACAATAGGACACTTAGGCATCAAAGTATTCCTCCGCATCGCTGTGCTTTTTTTAACATAGGTAGAACAAATTGTTAACACAATCAAATATTGTTTAAAGGAGACGGGGATACCGCTCTATTTGTACCAGTCATAAAATACCTATGAGGCAGTAATACTAAATTTAAAATAACTGAGCTAAATATTTGTTGCCACGGTTTGTTGCCAAATGCTTATTGATCAATGAAGATCGATTTCGCATGCCAATGCAACTGTCATGAGTCCGCGTGTCGACAAAACACGCCTAATTGCGTGGTCGTAACAGATTGTTGGCAGATTTATGTAATTAATTTGAATATTTCGAGATTTTGTAGCTTCAAAAGGGTTTTCAAATGTCAGATTGCAGCGTGACCGGTTTTTTTTATCCCGCGCTGTGTCACTGCTGGGCAAATATCTCTCCCATAACTTTCCATTTCTCCCTGCGTGGGGAATGAAAAGTTTTTTCCATCTATGGACAATCTCTTGCAGACGGCTTTAAGTCATGTCTGATTGATCAACCTCCAAGAATTTTCGATTTTCAAAACATTCTCCCATGAAAGTTTTATACCGTGTTGCCGATTGGCGAATCCCAAAAATGTTTAAGATCAAATTACTTAAATACCTACTATGGGTTGGTAGAGCAGCATCATTAGTCTAGCTTAACCTAGTAACAAACATAGACACATTAAAATTGCCTAAGTCTCTCGAGGCTACGTCCAGTCAAGGAGTTAATGGTACTGTTGTAATCAGTCAATTCGCAGCCCACTTTCTCGATATGCCAAACCAATTAAGCTAGCAGCTATCTATATTTAACGTTCGAAGTTCAAAAACAGACATTGATCATGCTTACACCTATTTGCCGCCAGCGCAGTAAACCAAAATCAATATTCCAAGTTCGTGGTCCGATTTCTTGACGCGGAATCGGCATAAGCCCGTTAGAAAAAAAAATGACCGAAAAAAAAAAGAAAAACAACCCGACGGTCCTAAAAAGAAAGACGTCATTTATCCTTCTTTGACTGGCTCAAGCCGATTACGAAAAGTGCATTTTTATTTATTTACAATCTACTTATACTTACAGTTAACACAACACATAGGTACAAATTATTGGTTAAACATAAAAATCAGAATTAAAAAATAGTAATAAAATTAGGAAGTAAACAATATGGTAGACGTGAAGAATAAACAAAACATTTTTAGTAGACAGGATAAACAATGAAATTACAATAAAAATGAACAAAACTCGTGTCATCATAAAACTATGTATTTTTTATTAGGGATATAATTTAGGGATACAGTTTTATCAATCCTTTATCAATAGGTAGTTTGTTATTTTATTTTTGATCTTCAGACATTATAATATCTTCAGATACATCACAAATAATTAAGCTACAGGTATTTTGAAGAAAGCACACATTCCATAGTGTGAAGTCGTATGTCTTTTTGTGTTAAATATTTTGTGTGCCGTTAAGAGATTCCATAAATTCCTCGTTTTCATACAAAAACTCTCTTTATAGGTTCCGCACAGTTCCGCGTCATAAATATTTGACAGTTAGGGTTTTTTTGTAGGAAGTTAATTGCTGTTGCCATAAACAAAAATTCGGCTGATTTAAGTAGAAATATGTTACGCTTTTTATTGTGCAGGATGTGCTAAGTTCAAATACAAAAGATAGGTAACACAAGAACGAGAGAATGTGGGGTGTAATTAGAGAAAGCAATGCACCTTTATGTACAATATTTTTAACATATTTTACATCCTTTGTTTGTTTCTATTTCAAATTAATATATTCGCTCAAGTGTAGTTTTTAAGACTGTTAGAACAGTCTTAAAAACTACACTTGAGCGAAACAAGGGCTAAAGCAAAATTGAATAGGCAAACGAAAGAAGGTTACAAAAACAAGAGGATGGCTTAAGAACGATGATGTGATTGAGGAATCTGCAACCTACGTAGATGAAACCTCACTTTTTGCATCCTCACTCACATTAGTCTCTGTTTTAGAAGTAATGATCTATATTGTAGTATTCACTTGTAGCAGTGCTAATAGGTTGATAACACAATTTACTAACTATATCACAGGCTCACCAACACCACCAAGCTGCAGTCCAGGGTACGCTTCACCTTCCAACTTCCCGCCATTCGTGTTGACTGACAGTTGTCATTAGTGACAGCTACCTGACTACTTGTGGCTGTGAGACAGTGTTTCCATACCTATTAAAAAGATACACTAATATATTACCAATTCCAAACTAAATCCACATCAATTAAAAACGATACTCTTACCAATTACTCTAAACATTTTAGAAACAAACTAATTAAGCGGTAACCAAGCTCATCCGTTCCTACACGTGTTTATTGATAAACGACATCGACGCTCGCGCATCAAAGAAAAAAAAGGTGCAGTATTCCTACTCCTAACTACAGGGAACTTTTGCTTTGACATACAGGATGTAAACGGACCCGTCACGAAGCCGTCAACCAAGCATTCTGTACATCAAACTAAGTAACTTTACGCAAAAATTATTGCTGGGAAACGACTTTTTTTTGGGGTGATATTTCACTCCAAAACTGTAGATCGCCTTGTATTTCTAGAATTTGTTTGAATGTGTTTTGTTTGTTACTTAAATAAATAAAACCAGTTTCTCTAGTAGGTAGGTATAGTAAAATGACATACAAAAAAAAAATGCAATAAAAAATAACCAACTTCCAAAAAAAAAACACTAAAAAGTAGAAAATTACTTAATTCTTTCGGACGTCGGTGGCAAAAAAGTCAATGAAACAAACAAAAGTCACCGTCAAGTACCTAGGCAAAGTTAATACTCCTCTAGTTCCAGAATACTTGCTTGTGGTGTGCCGCAAGGTTTTGTATTGGGACCATTGTTATTTATATCCTATATCAATGACTTTCCCCAAGTAATCAGACATCAAATGTCTCTTTTCGCTGATGATAGCACAGTTATCTATGACACGAACAACACGGAAGACATAGAAGGACAGCTAAACACTAGCCTTAGTTCTATTATTGATTGGTTGACTGCTAATAACCTTATTATAAACCTTAATAAAACTAAATTTATGAATTTTAAACTACGAGAAAATGGAAGACCACGCATTCAAATAAATTATAATGAAACTCAAATACTTGAAACGAATGTAACAAAGTTTCTGGGGCTTTTTATTGATAACGATATGTCATGGAGAACTCAAATAGGTAATGTGTGTGGGAAACTTAGTAAGTTTTCCTATGCTCTGTATATGATAGGTAAAATTGGAAATAAGGCGGCACTACTGGCGCCTTATCACGGTTATGTTGCGTCTACTCTGCGGTTTGGAATTATATTTTGGGGTAATGCCTATAAGGTTCATGATGTACTTATCGCACAGGAAAAGTGTATTAGAGCTATATGCAAAATAAAATCTACAGAATCATGCAAACAACATTTAAAAAATTTAAATATATTAACGGTCTCGTCACTTTATATTTTTGAATTATGTATTTTTGTCAAAAACAATATGTACTTGTATAAATCTGTTGAAAGTTTACGTCGCTCAGATAAACTGCACACATAACCTACTAAAACAGAATTTAGTATAAAAGTGTATTTTCAATGGCACCCAGATTGTACAACAAAATACCGAAACAAATTAAAGAGTGTAAAAGCCTCAATGAATTTAAAAACAGACTTTCAGAACTATTGATAGACAAAGTACATTACTCTGTTAGCGAATTTCTAAATGACAAACTGTTATAATGTTGACATTTTATTTATTCATTCTATTTGCTTATACATTTACATTAATACTTATATTGACATAACTCTGACAATTGATGCATGTAATTTTAATATTGACATCTAGATGACATAAAGTTAGGCAATGTTTTCGTTTTTGTTGTTTTATGTTGTGTTATTTGATGATTTTAATTATTTAATTAACCAAATTGCATTGTTATTTATTGACTTCTTTATTTATTTTTTGAAGCAAGTTAATTGTATATACCATTGTTAGAAACATTTTGTATGCCTAACGACGGGACATAGATAGTTTCTGAATTTTATATATTATACCACCTACTGTTTTACTTATTACTTAGACAGGAAACGGGATATTTACCATGTTTACTGTTTTTGTCGAGTTCCCGATATTTCGGCGCTGTTGCAAGCACCATGATCACGGATAAACTGAAGTTATTGCGGGTGGGTGTTTATGAGCAGACAAATCGGTCTACCCTCTTTCTTGTTCGTTTTTTGTCTAAGTAATAATGTTAGTGACCATGATAGTTTAAAAACAAAAACCCAAACCCCCCCCCCCCTCCCTTATATTCACAAAATAAATAAATGAATGAATGAATAAAAATTATAGGTACCTATGGGACCACCGCGCGAGCTTCCTCTAGCAAATGAAACTAGAATAACTTAAATCGGACCAGTATTCACAGAAAAATCTGAGAACGAAAGATGCTGTTGGAATACATAATTTTTTAGAAGTCGGTTAAAAATTTAAAAAAATCGTGAAGAAAGCGCTTTTGAGATTATGTTGCTGATATATAAGCTAGTAATTTATAATACAAAACCAACAAACAAAGAAAACCTCTCTTTTAACAAGGTCCTCAATAAACAAAGTGAAACTTCTGCCACGTATTTCATTTCATGTCAGCTATACTGCGCGAGCGCATACTGTAGCAATTTAGATCATTTAGATGTAGGGATCGCATGCCACAGTCAAATATGCGGAAACGAAACAGTGTGGAGTTGTCGAAAACTAATTCACGGTTTAGGGTATCGTAAGGAAATAAGAGAAACGAATCCGCGTTATTGAAGAACTGGTTTGTTACACGCCCCGGCTTCGGGTAAAGAAAGAATGAAAAAATATTTATTTATCGCAGGGAAAATGACAAAAAAATAACAATCATCATCATCATCATCATCATTTCAGCCGAAAGACGTCCACTGCTGGACATAGGCCTCCCCCAAGTGTCGCCACATTGACCGGTCCCGTGTGACTCGCATCCAGCGGATCCCTGCAACCTTCACCAGGTCATCGGTCCACCTAGTGGGAGGCCTTCCAACGCAGCGTCTTCCGGTTCGCGGTCGCCACTCCAGAACTTTTCGGCCCCATCGGCCATCCGTTCTGCGAGCAATGTGCCCTGCCCACTGCCACTTAAGTTTGGCTATTCTTCGGGCTACGTCGGTTACCTTGGTTCTCTTGCGGATGTCCTCATTTCTGATTTGATCACGCAAGGAAACTCCGAGCATAGCCCTCTCCATTGCCCTTTGGGTGACTTTAAGCCTTCTGATAAGGCCCATTGTGAGCGACCACGTTTCGGTCCCGTATGTAATCACTGGCAACACACACTGGTCATAGACTTTCGTCTTGAGACACTGCGGTAAGTTGGACGAGAAGATACCACGCAACTTCCCGAACGCTGCCCAGCCGAGTCGGATTCGACGATTGACCTCTTTCTCGAAGTTAGACCTACCTAACTGGATCGTTTGTCCCAGGTAGACATAATCGTCTACAACTTCGAGTGTAGAGTCTCCGATCTTGATAGGAGTGGGTGTTACATGGGCATTCAACATGATTTTGGTTTTGTCCATGTTCATTTTAAGACCCACTCTTTCGGAAGCTCTACTAAGGTCATCGAGCATTGTACTGAGGTCCTCCATGGTCTCAGCCATGACCACTATATCGTCGGCAAATCGAAGGTGAGAGATGTACTCGCCATTGACGTTGATGCCTAGCCCTCTCCAGTCCAGAACCTTGAAGATATCCTCCAGTGCAGCGGTGAACAGTTTCGGAGATATGACGTCTCCCTGTCTCACGCCTCGCTGCAGAAGGATAGGTTCCGAGGTCTGGTCCTGAAGTCGGACTGACATGGTGGCGTTTTTGTACAAACACTTTAGCACCTCGATGTACCGATAGTCGATTTGGCACCGTTGGAGAGACTGCAGTACAGCCCAAGTCTCGATCGAATCGAAGGCTTTCTCGTAGTCCACAAACGCTAAGCAGAGAGGCAGGTTATACTCTTCGGTCTTCTGTATAACCTGCCGCAGCGTATGTATGTGGTCTACGGTGCTAAAGCCTTTTCGGAATCCCGCTTGTTCGGGAGGCTGAAAATCGTCAAACCTGCGCGCGAGACGATTCGTGATGACTCTTGAGAACAACTTGTAGACATGGCTTAGAAGTGAGATGGGCCTATAGTTCTTCAGCCGGGCATTGTCGCCCTTTTTGAAGAAGAGTACCACCACACCCCTGCACCATGCCTGCGGCGTCTTCCCCTCGAGTATGACGGAATTAAACAGCTTCTGAAGGGCCTTAAGCACCGGTTTTCCACCCGCCTTCAGGAGTTCGGCCGTAATTCCGTCATCACCCGGTGCCTTGTTGTTTTTAAGCTGTTTAAGAGCCATCCTAATCTCGTACAGGCTGACATCCGGAATGTCTTCGGTATAGTGTCGGGTCAGTCTAGCTCTTGGGTCGTTAGCTAGAGTTGCAACGGGCTTTCTAGTTGAAGTGTACAACTGCCCATAAAAACTCTCGATCTCCCTCAGCAGCTCCGGTTTGGCGGATACGATCCTGCCATCGTCGGTCTTCAGTTTCGTGAGCTGGCTCTGCCCAATAGCCAGATCTCTTGAAAATACCTTTGAGCCTTTATTCCGCTCAATAGCGTCTTTAATACGCTCGGTATTAAAGCGGCGGAGGTCGCTCTTCAAGGATTTAGAGATCCGTCTATTGAGCTGCCGGTATTTCCACGCCTCGTCTGAAGACTGCAGGATCATCTCACGCCGCTCCTTCATGAGCTCGAGAGTATGATCAGAGAGCTTTTTGTTGTGTGCACGACGTGTCTTGAAGAACTTAGACCCAGTCGTATGGACAGTTTCCACGAACCCATCGTTGCATTCGTCCACTGAGCTTCCTAGGCACTCGAAACGATTCTGGAGTTCAAGCTGAAAGCTCTCGGGGTTTTGGATCTGGATCTGTGCTGGACGGAGCGTAGACTTCATCAGTCGAGACCTTTCAAGCTTTATATTGATGTTCAATGTGCCTCTTACCATGCATCAAAAAATAACAATAATTTTTGATAATTATTTTTTTATTGGCATAAACAAGTAAATACACGGTTGTGAATCACTGGTGCCTGCCTGGGCATTACATGGCTCAAATCCCAAAAACAGCGTATGTTCAAAGAAATTTGTTGATGAATCCCTTCGTGCGTTTTCCATGTAAAAAAAAATATGTTATAGTTAAGTTCATCACAAATAAATTGTATTGTTTAAAATTTTAATAAACCGTCTCAATTTTTTTTGGTTAATCGTAGAAAATAGGTCCTTTTTCAACCTTAATTGTAAATTATCTCTGTAACGGCTGAATAGATCGGCATGAATTTTGTAACAACAAATACGTAATGATATACTTAACAATCTGTATTGTTTTTTTCTGTTATTTCTTTTAATATTTTTAAATAATAAATAAAAACCGAAATTTTGCGAAATGTGCGGGGCAAGTCAACAAAAACCAGTACAGGGATCAAATCATCAAGGTCATCGAGCAATGTAATGCCCTTAAAGCATTTTACAATAATCATTGTTTTGTAACAATATTATTAGGTGTGTAGGTGTACCTATATTATACAAAAAGTTCTATATCATGTTCCGTTCTAATAAACAAAATTCAACACTAGCTTATGCCCGCAGCTTCGCCCGCGTGGAGTTCGGTAATTATCCCACGAGAGCGTGCTACCGGCATAAAAAGGATCCTATGTGTTAATCCAGGTTATAAACTATCTGTGTGTAAATAGGGTAAATAGTTATGGAATGGGATTATAATTATGAAAAATAAATGTTCATATCGCAGTAGTGTGATGTTCGTGTGTCTGATGCGCTGACCACAGTGCCCACTGTAAATAAAAACAACTTATCACATAAGGATAAATGAAAAATAAGTACCTATAATACAAACCTAAGTAGTAAGTAATTAAGTATAAGTACTATAAAAGCCAACAGCAACAAAACAAGAAAAAAACTAATACAACCTAACAAACAATATCTCTAATTCTCTACGGAACCCTCAAGCGCCAAGCTATTTTTAAACGGGAATACCAGAGATTCATCATTTTCGAAGAAAAAATTAAGAAAAAAAACGCTAAGCGCCACCGAGCTCCCTATTCAGCCTAATTATGACAATATACGTCGGAGGTTTGAAAGGGCGACACGAACGAGTTTTTTTTCTTAATTTATTGGTTTTAGTATGGTTTGCATTTGTTTCCAAATTGTTTTTTTTTTCATTGAAACTTCAGAACCTATTGAACTTTATTGAAGTCCACAGTATTCACCCGCCTAATTTTAGATCGGGCCAGATTCAAATTTAGAATCTAGTCATCTAGGCTAGCTAGACTATAAAAGGCAGTTACTTAAAAATTATTAAAAAAGGTGAAAGCCAGGTGGCCCGGGAAATTCAAATTGTATTCCATTCAATAACTATTAGCAGTGATAGCCTAGTGGGATGACCATTGAACTGTATGTACCGATGCATCTGCATGTATGAAAAGCTATTTTTTTTTAAATTTATTTGACATGAGTTTCTTAGGGAAAGTTGTTTAATATGACTGGCAGGCTCAACTCCTTGAAGGATGCAGGCGCGTACGCCACCCTGTATAGGGTCTCTAGGATCTTAACCTGGTGACAGAGTTTTTAAATGCCGCCCATGGGCCTCTCAGAGTACCAAGGTTACCGACGTAGCCCGATGTATTGCCAAACTTAAGAGTGGCAGTGGGCAGGGCACATTGCTCGCAGAACGAATGGCCGATGGAGCCGAAAAGTTCTGGAGTGGCGACCGCGAACTGGAAGACGTTGCGTTGGACGGCCTCCCGCTAGGTGGAACGACGACCTGGTGAAGGTTGCGGGGATCCGCTGGATGCGAGACGCACGGGACCGGTCAATGTGGCGACACTTGGGGAAGGCCTATGTCCAGTAGTGAACGTCACTCGGCTGAAGTGATGATGATGATGATGACGGGCCTCTCACTTAGCTTTACATGCCGTCGAGAAATATCTCTCAGGCATGCTGGTTTCCTCACGATATTTTCCTTCACCGAAGCAAGTGATAATTATACAATACGCACATGAATCCGGAAAATCAGAGGTGCGTGTCTTGGGTTCGAACTCGAGACCTGTGTCTTTGGAGTACGACGCTCACACCCATAGATATATAAAAATATTTCTATGGGCACACCACTAGTCTATCAGTGCTATGTAGTATAATGTACCAATGCTTATTGCAAATAAATGGAAAGACCAATATTTATACCTGGGTGTGCCGTCGATACAAAAAAAAAAGGTAGGTACGGGTTATCAGTAGCCTGAAAGTATGACAACCAGTCTTTTCAAAGGTTATCGTGTTATTCAGTAATTGGGTTGAGGTCAGGGGGGTTACTATGACGTCTTACAGCAGGGGTAATTCCAGTGTGAGAAAGAAACAGAGCTATACAGGTCGTCTAGCGTCATCTCTTTCCCACACTGGAATTACGCCACCAGATCAGATAGTCTTATTGTTATAATGGGTGTAAAAAGACCCTTAACACAGCTGAAAGGCATTTGTTCTCCCCGTCATTGTGATGATTTTTTTGGTCTGGGCCATACCTGCCCCCGTAGCATGACCACCGTAGACAAGGATTTCTTTGACAGTAGAATCGACAAAATGACAGATTGTGTCGACACAATGACAGATTTCTTTGCACTATCTGTCATTTTGTCGATTCTTCCGTCAAAGAAATCCTTGTCTACGGTGGTCATGCTACGGGGGCTGGAAACCTTCTAGTTACGGAGATATGGGGAGTCAAAGTTCCAACTTATTCACTTCTACAAGTTTAACTTTACTTGATATACCTCATCACATGATACCTGTACTACTCAATGCATCCATTAGTACAAAGTTTTGAGTGCGTTACATTGAGTAGGTACTACCGTAAAACGTGATGTTTCACCCAAAAAAAAGTCGTTTCCCAGCAATATTTTTTACGTAGAGTTACTTAGTTTGCATAGCGGTCGCAAGCGCAACTGCTAAGCATGAGGTCCTGAGTTCGATTCCCGGGTCGGGCAAAGCGTTATTGGATTTTTCCATTAGGAATATCTCAGTAGCAGTCACGGAGTTTGAATTTGTGACCGGTTGATGGCAAAAGGCTCGCCCCCTATAGCTGGTGAAATGTGGGTTTACTATATTTTATTCCTTCGGGGATTACAGAATTTATGTCATGTTACTTACTTTGATGTACAGAATGCCTGGTTGACGGCTTCGTGAAGGGTTCGTTAATACCTTCTATCAGCCCATGGTGTCCCACAGCTGGGCAAAGGGCTCCCTCCACTCTTTCCATTTCTCACGGTTGTCCGGTGCTGATTGATAGGCAGTTGCTCCATGTAAGATATTGGTAGGTACTCAGCTGCATTCATTTAGAGTTAAATTAGTTATCTAGTCTGTTCCGCTAGATTGTAATAAACTATTAACAGTGACATTAAGAGCGTTGCGTAAACGACAAGAAAAGGTGCATCCGAGTAGATTGGAAGTCGACTGTTACTTGGAAAAAAGCTAGACAGCTAATGAATTTAAACACTTAAGCTACCTAAAATAATAATATTTCTGCTTCATATTTAAGATAAAAATTAACCAAAACATTAATTTCCTAATTTTAAAACTCAAAAACAATTAACAACAAAATTAAGAAGTTATAATCAAAACCTACTCGACAGCCATAACGTAGGAGCGAACAATAAATCAATGGAGTCGCCTCCGTTCTATAAGCGACCATCTGACTACTCCAATTAAACGAACTAACTAAATAATTATCAGAATTAATGACTCCACACATATATCAGCAGACTCCTTAAATAAATCTCCCGTTTGATGTACAAGGAGTGCGCAAACGCACGCTTGGGACGCTCGCCACGCCCCCTGACGGTGATTGGTCCAACTCTAATTATAACTTCGTGGATCTTCATGAGCTATTTGCATCGTTTAACTACCTACAATTAATTATAAACTCTGTCTGGACCACGTAGAGTGCGTATTACAGTGAGCTTTGCACGGAAATACTGTCATCCAGAAAGACGCCCATTAGTAAAGGCTCTCAATCTTCATTCAGATCAGTCGCACCACTGCCAGATATAACTAATTTGATAATTAAACGATTTTCAACCTTATAGCTATTATAATAAGGGAGATAGAAGGCAAAATATGTTGAGATACGATTATGTTTTTCAAAAGAGGTAGTTAAAATTCCGTCCTCAGACGTTTCAGCGGACGAATTGACAAAAACGCATCGTGAAAGTTTCTTATTAGTCTAAATTATCGCCCTGTGGGAGATACTACACTTTGTATAGTTCAGTGCTTAAATAGTGATTCAAAATGTCCCTCAAGCTCATACAGTGCACACGTTGAATAAATAATCAAATAAATAATTTAAAAAAAATCAAAATGGATCCGTCAGAATCTACAATGGACGTTGAAGAAATAAAAACAGAAAAATCAGAAACAAAACTGCCGTTTTCCATAGAGAATTTACTGGCTGATAAATTCGAAAAAAGTTCTAATGATTTTAAAAATGATGCGAACGCGTCTACGAGTGGTGTGACTTGTGATTTAAAAAACAATTTTATTAGTGATGTGACTGATACTATCGATTCGGACGATGACGATAGAGCCAGTAGCAATAGTTCGGAAAATGTTGACGTTGAGAGTTCCACCGTCGGAGATGCGCAGGAGTTCCTTGATTTGAAATCTACTGATTATGGACAATCAGGTAATGCTATATTTTATTTTGTAGTCAATCATAACAAAATCTGACGTGTTGATAACGTACAAATCTAGCAAAAATACAATTTTTTATTTTTGTTTAACCTGCTGGCATTTTATTCAAATAAGATTCGCTCTAGACTATCTTGTTGGGTACTTCTCGTTTAATATTTCGGTTTAAAGAAATTTATTTCTCAAAGAACAAACTACAGTTCACTTAAAGAGAAACTTAACTAAAACAATAGGTTGTAGTTTACATTACGACGCCATAGTCTCATTTATAAAATAGCTTTAATATTTTTGTTTGAATTGCCCCTTTTCTTCAGTTTCGTTATATTATCAACAACTGAACCTAACCTTCCTTGATGAAATTGATGATGATAGGAAAAGCGGAAAAACTTTAATTGGGATAAGTTTAATTACTTCTGAGATATCTAAGCCTCAAGCTGACAAGATTTGGTGAAAAAATACAAAACAAAAAAGTAAAAAAGAGTTTGTTTTAAAAATTTAAATAACCTTAATAAAAATCAATAAATTTTACGAATTCGAGACCTAAAGCAAACATCATCATTCTCCTGCACTTATCCCAATTCGGCGCAGCATGTCTTCTTCTTCTATACTTCTACTACTCGTCATCTCAGCAGTCAAGCAATGTTGATAAATATTTGTACTCAAATAAACAATTCGATAACAAAATGGTAAAGGCAAAACTGCAAAGGAAAACAAGGTCACTATATTTATTTACGAGATATAAATCCACATACAACATTCACAAACAAACATAGCCCATCCATGTAGACGTCGAAAAGTGCTGGGGACATGCTCCCATGTCTCTTGTTATGATCAACTCATTTAAATTATTAAGCAATAGCCGATCGCAGGATACAGGTTATGAAGACAGGGTTCAGCTTAATGAAGTGCCTACTGTCAATGATCACTCTTATACGGCATGAAATATTTAACAAAATACCCTATGGTGACATGAATAAAATGAGGCTTTTGAATTAGACTGCGGGTGTTCCTTAGGGTGGCGTCCTTTCTCCTCACCTTTTCTCCGTTTTTATTGACGCTTTAACCAAGGCACTTGACCTGGTGGCTTCTTATTACCATCTCTAAGTAGACGACCTGAGGCTTTATCGGCACGGTTGGCGCAGTGGTTGAGCGATTGACTGCTGCGCTTCGTGTCGTGGGTTTGATTCCCGCACGGAACAAATATTTGTATGGCCTACAGGTAGTTGTTCCGGGTCTGGCTGTTTGTGGATGTGAGCTTAAATGTTTGTAAACGCACCCACGACACAAAAGAAATTCCTGGTGTGGGGCAACGTTAAAAAAAAAATGCATGCAGGCATGGAGCTATCGATGCCATCACCAATATTAAAAAAGGTCAGTCAGCGTCTGCGTGCGTGCGTGCGTCAGTGGGCTCAAAGTTTAGGACTCTCAGTTAAAGGAAGAAAATCTGAAGCTCTCATTGTCAGTGTCGGGTAGTTCGTAAACTTATTGAATTACCAGTTTCTCCCGCCTGTTATTTACGATGCTGTCGGTAGAACTATTCCAAGAGACTAAAAGACTTAGTCATACAACATTATTTTTAATATATGCGAAACCTGAATATAGTTTGTTCAGAATAAGTAATTGAATCGATTCCAATAATTTTTAAACCATGTTATATTTTTTCCCAAAAATATTTAAAAAAGTTAAAAGGTGGATACCGAACGACTTTGAGCACCTATCGCAATAGTTTAGGTACCTACTGCCAAATTATTATTATCAATGAGCTCAAGACGACGCTGGAGGCGCGCGCTGCGTGGTGACCGCGTTTTTGTGCGGACAACTAGGTAACAGAACAAGCTTATAACTTTGTGATTTTTCATGATACAGTTTTGAAATTTTGTACATAGATTCTTTACATAAAATACTAGACACGTGTATCAGGTTTTGCATATACTAAAACTAATGTTGTATTTTCCTAGGCTGTATCCTACCTTAGCATATTCACATTGTCGAAGTAAGCAGGAGTTTATTTTCTAAAGTAGAAGTAGACATTTCAAACTAAAATAACTTTTGCTCAGTCTCTTATTCTACCTCTTCTAGACAATGCTGATGTCTGTTTACTTGATGCGGCTGCGAAATGTCTTGATAAATTCGATCGTCTGCAGGATTGGCTTAAAAAGTAAGACAGTGTGTCGGAATTTTGGAAGCAACTGGAATGGCTAGGTACGAATACGGTAACGTCGAGTTATTCGCAGTCGTTCTTTTCTCTTGTCTGTTCTTCATAATCCTAAAGGTCCATTACTTCCTGGGGAACGTTTTGAGTATCGAGGTTTTAGGGTATAACGCTCATCATCATCTGTTCTCCTTCGTTTCCTTCCCCACTCCTCAAGTCGTTATGATGGATTATTTACTATTCGTGCTGGGCGTCTTTGGAATTCACTTCCACACGCCTAAAGGGATAGCCCTCCATTGGTTTTTAAAGATAAAGATATAGTGAGTGTAAAAAGATCCTTATCGAAGCCGAAGACACTTGTTCTCCCCGTAATTGCGATTTTTTTTTTGTTCTGGACCTTACCTGGGAACCTTCTAGTTACAGAGATATTTTTAGGCCTATTTTTTGGTCATAGAACCAGCTTGCCATTCAATGTGTCCTGGGTACCATTCCTGTGGACAGGATATAAAAAAGTATAAAGGTATAAAACATTAAAACCCTTTTATGATTTTATACTTTTTTAAATAATCATTATTATTTTTATTTATTTAACTATTTATGTACACACAGAAGACAACACAGGAAAATAACATTATAATATATGTTTTTATTATTATTTAAGTTTATAAATAAGTTCTATGTAATTATTCATGGAAATAAATTCAACTACTCCAACACGCACAACTGACGTAACATTATTTGACAGTTCTTTAAGCTATGGCCGACGGTGAATCGGCGACGTCACGATCTTCTTCTATATTTTGGCATCATCATCATCTAGCCTAGACTTTTCTCAACTGTGTTGGGATCGACTTCTAGTCTAACCGGATGGAGCTATAACCAATATATAATCTCGGCTATAATCTTGGCCGAGATTCAGTTTGGATTATAATAATCCCCGATTTCGTCAAATTGCGTTTGCAGGAGTTAGCTAACCTGGAGGTCCTCTAGAAAGACGAATTCATCTAGGCCTACCGTTATGTTCATTTTTCCGCTGGTTAAAATCCTTCCGAATAAACTGCCGAACTTCAGGTCGGGGATGAATTGGGGATCGTTAGATCAATCTTAGAAGAGCCAACACCTTTTTTGCAGCAAACTGCTTAAAAACCAGTAAATTTAAATCAAAACTCTTGATTCTTTATGCTGATAATCACCACTTTTTGAACGTCAGAAATAACATGAGACCGGCCTCAAATCTGCTACTACAAATGTGTCAGAATGGCCATTGATTTTAATTGATTTCATAATTGTTGATTTTGACCAGTTTGGTAATCTACTGTTAGACAGCTGGTAAAAATTATACTATTTGTGGACTATTTGTGGACTATCAGTTTATTTTACTTTTTAAACAATAGTTTTCTTCTTTTTTTCAAACTGTCATCGTCACCATCACCATAGATAACACGCTAAGTAATAAATATATGGTTTTGATAGTTCGACCTTTTTAAGTACGAACTACAAGGCAGACCGCCCGTTTAAATAAAACAACTAGCCAGCAACAACTGTATGACGAGAAAAATATCAAATGCAATGATGGTAACGTGAAAAAAATAAATAGCTCGAATTAATTAGTTATAAATAAACCGTATCTTATTCTATAGTTATCTTATCTAATTATAACAATGTAAACAAAAAGTACAAAATAACATCATTGTTACCATAAACAAAAATATAACAGTGTTTAAAATATTCAAATATCCACAAATTCATTTCAGTCAACCAGATTTACAATTAGTTTTTATTGACTTACAATAGCGTTTTAACACTACTAATAATGGCGTCATTATGACTTTCCAATGGTCAACCACTGACACTCCATTGAAAGAAATGGCATAGAATGGTAATCTGATAAATATTAAATAATATGTAAAAATATATAAATAAATGTTCTTTAGTAGTAGTTTTTCGAAAATCATTTCTACTAACGGGTTTTATAACAATGGCAATACGACAATGTTATTATAACACAATTCTATTACGAGACTATTGACCGACCAATGAATGATCGACCATTATGAATTTAGCAGATTACGAAGTTTTTGCAAAATGACAATGAGATCGTGTTGGAATGAAGAATTTATAAAAATAGCAGACTTGGGTCCCTGCTCCAAAACGTCTACCCTTCGCCATTTCCTAGTATTCTAGCTAGGTACAAGTAGTGGTCTTTGTGTTTGCAGCAGCTTTTTTTTGTGGTACTGCTTGAGAACGGCGACTTCATCTAGGTCTACCGTTACGTTCATACTGCCGCTGAAGTCTTCGACTATGATGCACGAACTTCACTAGGATTTTTAGAACAATCGACCCGTTTCTGCAGCCTCTTGTCGCTTTAGTCGTAGTAACTATCTAAACCAACGAGAGGCTCAGTTCTATAAAAATGTAAAGGTACGAGTTCATAGACGACTGCACACAGCAGCAGCTGCAGACGACGTGTCGGTCCGACATCTCTGGTTTCTATGTGTTTCTATGAAATACCTTCCGCAGCTAGCGACACGTCGCCCGACTACACGTCGCACAATCGCAGACGACGTGTCGCCCGACCGCAGATCAGTAGTGCCACCGACGTTGGGGCGCCCATCTGCGGTTGGGTTCGGAATCATGACTGCGTCGCTTCGACATGTCGCAACGTTACGTCGTCTGCTGCTGCTGTGTGCGTTCGGCTACGAACTCGCACATTTGAACAATGGTTTCTTTGGTACATCGTCATCTTGTCTTACCATCTTTGTTTTGGTAAATCTATTTTGTGGAATATCGGTTCATAATCTCCAATTAAAGTTGAGTCGCGGCCGGTTACTTGACAAAAATGGGGTCAAATTGGCGGAATTATTTTACAGTTTCTGGTACACTTAGGTACTAGTGGCGAAGGTTCCATACAACTCGATTCCTATCAGATTTCCTTTGAAAAATGGTAAACTTAGTATTCTATAGACAAATAATATAATTACATTAAAGAAATCTGCTCCGGTTGTTGTGGTGTTAGATACTATTACAGTTTGTTCTTGCTTGTTCCTCAGCAAAGAGTAAAGTATTTATAACCTCGAATGCATTGAAATTCTATTGTCCCCCACCCTACCCGCCACCTATTTATGGAAGTCATGCCGTCAGACCGCGAAAGGTAGCATTTTATTACATTATCATCATCATCATTCTCCTGCCCTTATCTCAATCTATTCGGGGTCGGCGTAGCATGTCTTCTTCTTCCATACTTCTCTATTAGTCGTCATCTCAGCAGTTACCTCCTTTCTAGCCATATCATCCTTCACACAGTCCACCCATCGTTTCTTTGGTCTTCCTCTACTCTTATAGCAATACATATCTAACGTTATTAGGTAACCAAAGTAGCTTTTACCCGCGGCTTCGTTCACATGATACTCGGAAATTATTCTACGGTAACCTACCAGGATAAAAACTCAAAAACTGTCCTATGTCCTAACCCAGAATCTATCCGTGTGTCATTGAAAAAAAAAGATTGCACCTTTCGGGATAAAAAATCGTGAAAGATGTTAAAAAATAACAAATGATGTTTCTAATATATCTAACAAAAAAACCTATAACTTAGAAAACTTCGACAAAAATAATCACTCCATCCGGCGACAAAATGAAATCTAAAATATACAATTTCAAAAAATGAATACCTATTTGAAACAAAGAAATAAATCACAGAAACTCGAGCTTGTAATTTGAAACAACATAATTAATGAAAAAAGATAAAAAGTCAAGCAATTGACGCCTTCCCGCGCCATTTGACTTCACGCAACGCTCCCGCGCTTCGTGTATTTTTGGCGCCAATTAATCTGTTGGTTCGTTCGGATATTTTTTACAATTTTTTAATGACACCACTAAAATTAAGGAGACGTGGAATTTGTCATTTAAAAATTATTTTTACAAGTGGCAAACATAATTAGGGCTCGGATAGTGGCCAAAATACTTAAATGTAGCGTTACACACTTGCGAAAACTGGACTGTAAACATTTTTAAACTAGGTAGGTAGGTAAGTACCTATTTCTTTGACATGATTAAAATGCTAAAAAAAATTGTATCAAGACAATTAAAATTCAGTCTGTCAGTCAGTTTTTATTATTTAGATCATTGAAAGAAATACCTAATATTATTTAGATCATTTTAGGTAATTCTTTTTCAAAATGTTTTTTCTATAAGTAAAGCATCTCACAAATAATGAATCCAACATTGATTTAAAAAACCGGCCAAGTGCGAGTCGTATTCACACGCACACAAGGTTCCGAAACACCAAACAATATAATAAAAATATTTGGTTTTAGGAACCTCAATGTCATTCTTAGAGACCTATGTATAGACACCTCGCACCTATAGGTTTGATAAAAAAAAAATGTAGTTTCAGTTTCATGTACGAGGAGTCCCCCCTAATCTTTTAATTTTTGTATAAAAATTGTAAAGCGGTTCACCGAATACATCTAATTACCAAGTTTCAACTGTGTAGTTCTAATAGTCCGGAATAAAGTGGCTGTGGCATACGGACGGACAGACAGCTACATGTAGAATCAATAAGGGTTTCATTTTTTGCCATTCGACTACGTAACCCTAAAAGTATTAATGCCAATGGTATGTACCAAGCTAACGATAACGAATACGAAATGTTAAATGCTGTTTTTACAAGATTCAAGTCAATCTTTAACTTTTGAACATTTCATTTCTTTCATTATACTGTTACAAACACGAGAGGACAGCTGACACCGCCCGTTTTTCATCGATTCCGAACCAACTAAAAATATTTTGATTAATGATTTTCTTGTTTTCCTGTCTACCAAAACATTCGTTAAAGCTTTCTTCTCGTGTGGTCCACGGTTCCACGGAGACCTCATTTTTGCGATACGAATATAGCAACATAACATGTACAAACTGCACATCAAGCTACTACAATTTGTCAATATCTTAACTTTATCTCTAACTAGCGACCCGCCCCGGCTTCGCACGGGTGCAATATCTACATATAAACTTTCCTCTTGAATTTCACTCTATCTATTAAAAAAAACCGGATCAAAATCAGTTGCGTAGTTTTAAAGATCTAAGCATACATAGGGCCAGACAGAGGGAAGCGACTTTGTTTAAACTATGTAGTGAAGCATTAGGTTTAAGGTTGATTGACATTTGACAGCTTCGGGTAGTTTGATATGCTGGCGTCTGTACATTCTCATATCTAAATATAAAATTCCGATGAACGAGCAGTATTAATGCAAATATGAGTTTCAGTATTTACTTTACCATGTTTGATTACCCCTCAATCATATTGTTTGAATCGTTTTCAATGTATCTCTAAGCGTCTAAGTGCTTATAAGTATTTTATACAGGCTGGAAGGGACACAGATTCTAAAACGGTCACCACGTATTCAGTACATCTTTCTGAACCCCCCAAATAGAAATTTTTCGTCGGTTTAAAAAAATAACGGTCAAAATGTCCATACATACAGCTGTTTTTTTTTAAATTCCCGATGAAAAATTCAGTTTTAATTGTTATTTTAAATATTGGTTATTTTTAGCTTTATTCTTTACTGTTCAACAATTCAATCAGCGTGCGTCTAAGCATTAATTGTATTTATTTTTCTTTTCTGGGGTCTCACATAGCTCAATTGAGATTCAAATCGAACTTTTGCACTTTGAGCCCTATCAATTAGTTTTCATTCCTCTTCCCATCTCATCCATGGTCTTCATCCGTTTCCAGACACCGCATCAGAGTAGCTTTTATCTATGACTTAGGTTAGTATACAGGGTGTAAACAGACCCTTCACATACCCGTCAACCAAGCATTCGGTACATAAACCTAAGTAACTTTACGCAAAAATTATTGCTGGGAATCGACTTTTTTTTGGGGTGAAAAATCAGGTTTTACGGTAGGACTCGATGGAAAGCACTCAAAGCATTGTGCTGATGGGTGGATTGAATAGTATGGGGGTCGTGGAGGTGTGTAAAGTAAAAATATTACATTAAAAACATGTATTTAAAAAAACTTGTGAAAAAGTTGGAACTTTGACCCCCAATATCTCCGTAACTAGAAGGTTCCCAGGTATGGTCTAGAACAAAAAAATGATCGCAAAGACGGGGAAAACAAGTGCCTTTCGGATATGTTAAGGGTCTATTTACACCCTTTAGGTATATTCCGTCGGGGTACCCCGACTAAAACAGATTTACGGGAAAATGATCCCAAAAAAAAAAAACCCATGATTTCATTCATTTTTCTTTTGGATCATTTTCCTGTTTCGCCGGATTATTTCTTATATCTGGACCTGGAGGCCCACCTAAATTCATATCGTAAGTAGTCTGTGCTAATTAAGTTAAAATAGGTAATATCTTCCCGTGGGTGTCGTAAGAGGCGACTAAGGGACTTACCAGAGAATGGGCAGCAGCGTTCTCTGATTCTACAACAACCATACTGCGATCGCCAACCCCCCTGCCAAGAGTGGCGATTATGGCAAAACCCCCCTTCTTGGGGGAGGCCTATGTCCAGCAGTGGACTTTTCGGCTGAAATGATGAATGATGAGGTAATATCTTGATTTTCTAAAGTAATGCGGTATTTTATCCGTAGAACTCATTCTGAGCAGTCATGTGATCTTAATTATGTTTTATTGTAAAACATTTAACAACAGATAATCTTGTATTTTTATGTGAAAAAAGACTTTTTACGTCCTACATTTCATACTTAAATAAAAATATCCGTATCACACATTATATCTGACAATAAAATACAAAACATAATAAATCGTTTTTATAGCAAAAACATAATAAAAAAATATCACAAGATTTTTTCAGTGACAATTGCCAATAACTCGTTGTAACGAGTTTTACGCGAAAAAAACATCATAAAACGCTAATTTATTTACGATCTGCCAACTATAAAGCGCCTCTGGACATTTTTGTTCGAGCAATTGCGACTCGAATTAGCCGTTTGAATTGGTTTCCCGCGTTCCACTCACACAAGCGAATGGAACGATTTAAATTTACTCACACATGCTTCGATAGGGACGACTCTAAAATTATAGAAATTTCCGCGCATTTCGAATAATTTTTAAATTAGCTATCGTGCATGTCATCAGTTTTTCTTACTACGGAAATTGATGACAGCATTATTGCCTGTCCAATAGCGATTTCAAGTTTCATCGTGATTGCCACCAGCCTTTTTTTCGAAAGTTTAGAATGTTTTAAACAATTTTACATAATTTCAATTTCAATTTTAATCTTCTTTAACCCTCAGATAGGCGCCGAGTTTTTGAATGATATATCACAAAACAAATTAACTCCAAGCCAGCAGTTTATCACTAAGTTCATAAAATGTCAAATATTTTCGTAAAACTGACAGCCCTACACGTATACACCCGTTAACCGAGCAGTGATGTCTCATTTTCTAAATTTGTTACGAAAAGATAAATCTCCGCGCGTCCCGGCTCTCGTTAGCTAAATCTTTCTCCCCTGTAATTATTCACCCGTTAGAAAAAAAAGGAAATTTAAACATGAAAAGAAACGTCTCACAACTGAAATTTAGTAAGTGGCCTGAGCTCATTAAAAAGCTGTAAAATTCTATTATCAGACAACGGATGGGTGTGTATCCGAACGAGGCAAACGTCATAGAAAACCAACTATTTTATTTTTATCGTTTGACAGCTGAATGTCATTTGAAAAGAGTCTTTATTTCGACGGTTTAAAAGTGTCAATTGGATGATTTGTCAGTAAATGGAATAGTGTGGGGTTCACAATGGCGGGAAACAAAGACGTGAAGCGTTGACAAGCGTGGATAAATTGACATTAATTGCCTTACCACTGTCGTAGTGGTTTGCAAGCGTGTTATTTGGTCGTTTTGGACGGGAATTGGATTATTTTGGGCGCTAATTAATTTACTTTCTACATTATTGCGGGCGATTTGATGCATTGCGTCTGGAAGCCGTTTTGGTGTTAGAAATGTTTGATGTTAGACGTTCAGAGGCGTTCGGATACATTTATTTAGTAAACAAAGGATTTAACAACACATTTATTCTGATCAAGCTTCTTCATATTCTTCATAGAATGTCGTTAGAGTACATCGTTTATTTTTGGCACTAATACACGATGATAATTGTACCAGTATTTGTGTCTATTAATTCACTTAGCGACTTAAGACTCCCGAGAGTCTCGCAACACCTGACAAAATATTGTGTCATAGTAATAAGTAGTCGACAATTGATAAGTATAAAAATCAACGAGGTTCAAATAATAAAATAAAAGCAGCAAAAAGCTTAAAGCAGGAGTAAACTCAAACTCAAAGCATTTATTTCAATTAGACCATCACAGGCACTTCTGAATGTCAAAAAAACAAAAAGAAGCGAAGCTACAGTCACAAGGCACGATAACTTGAGAAAGTACTGTAGTTGCAAATTCCAAAGCGTAGATCTCTATGGAGAAGAATGGGCAAGAAACTCCATGGATACTCTTTTAAATCAAAATATTGTTACAAAAATTTGTAATTCCAGTGTGGGAAGGAGATGGTGCTAGACGACCTGTATAGCACTGTCTCTTTAAGACGTCATGGTAGGCCACCTGCTCTTGTTATATGCGACTTCGGGTCGGCGATACACTTTCCTCTCTTAAATACTCCCCTGTGAACCGTCAGGCTATCATTCACTCATTTTTCTGTGATATCATTCCTCACACAATCCATCCATCATCTCTTTGATCTTCCTTTCCTTCTTCAGCCATCAATAATCATTCTTCCAGTACCAACCTACCTAAATATGATTTAAAAATTAAGATGATCCAAATAATTCCAGGAAGAACATTTTTAAGCATGATATGAAAACATTTGAAAGATGGCGGCGCCACTTATCAAAACGTTCTGGAGATTTATTTTATCATCTCTGATCATATCCGACTCGTTATTTCTACGATGAATTTGAATTTATATTTTATTTCTGGTAAATTGGTTGATGATGTGCTAAGACGAATTTATTTATTTTGATGAAATCATCTGTGTTTGGCGCATATTATGATGTTGTACTTAGTAGTCACATATTAGTTCCAAGTCACCAATAGAAACTATCAATCTTGAATATTGTTCCTATACAAACTTTTTGAATTTCTAATTACTATTTTGAAACTGTAGTGCTTTGTATGACGAGAGAATATAGTCATGTATCCGAACATCGTAGTCTCAGCACTGTCGGCTGAGCCTGGGCTGCAATCGTTAAGTTGGGATTTACTCAAGACTTCTCCAGATTTTTTTACAGAAATTATTGCATTTATAACATAACCACTTAATTGACTGCACAGTTTATGAAGTCACTACACCCAAACAAAAATTTAAAAAATAAAAGCTGACGTTTATTTTGGCGCGCTAATTAGCGCGTTCGGATAGTCATTGTGGCGCTCAGAGTCGGTTCCAAGATGGCGGCCGCCGGCTTGACATGTTGATATATTACCACTAATTACTCAAAGCGGGGAGGTGTTTATTGAAAATAGCTGTAAGGTGACGACGAGTTGTGTCTGCTACGATTTCTATGTCCGTTCGGAATGACTTCCGTAATAAATTAAGTGTACAAACATTAGTTTACGCAACTAATTACGAAATTAATGGAAGCCAAAGATATTTAAGATACAATATTATAGACAAAGACATGCCAACAGAAGAAATGTCTTATAAATGTGATTCCATGTCTCAGAGAAGTCTTACAAGAAAATGACATAAATACGAGTTTGCTGGTCTGGTCGTCTACCATAAATATCGACACACAAACGATTACCACGTATTCAGTACATCATTCCGAAACCCCACAAGAATTATTCATCGGTTTTCAATTAAAAAAAAAAACAGTCAAACAGTCAGTCAACACACCAAGGTCAAAATGTAAGGATTATTTTTAAATTACCGATGAAAAATATCGATGCATTGATGTCCCTTCCACCCTGTATATTTAAATGTATTTGATTTATGTAGACATCACTGACGTTGAACGCTAGATTTCAAATGGCGAAATTAGTTTACGGAGCTCACTCAAATCTCAATAAACATGTCTCTTTGCCAAAAGACCGAATATTTGGCTTGTAACAGCGCTCGTAATCGATCAACGCTTAAACTAAACAATTCGCAGATGTCAGTCTTCTTTCGTTACGACTAGTTACGTATTTAGATCGTTAGCAGTCTGATGAGTGACATGCCATTCACTAGAGTCAGTTCATTGAAGAACTGTTGATTTCTTTAATCGAGTTTTGTCAACCCCGTACTCTTTCCTTCTTATTTTGTTTTCGTTTAAATGGTTAAGATAAACTAGCAATAGTGTTCTCTTCTTCTAGCTTGTCATGTTCTGCACGTTTCGATGGTTATATAAGAGTCGGCCCATAGAATCGGAGGACTAAAACATACCACATTATTGAAATGAACTACATAAGAGTACTAATGCAGCTAAACCAGATAAACATTGTTTCTTAATGATTGACTATTCTTAATCATTACCTAAAGACATCAAGAAAAACACTTGGTACCTACCAAAAACACCAAAAACTTGCTTTTTTCGCTCACTCTGAAACCAGCGCAATGGCATCGCGAATCATCATCATCTGCCTAGCCTTTTCTTAAGCATGTTGGGGTCGGCTTCCAGTATAACCAGATGCAACTGAATACCAGTATCTAATATGGCATTGGGAATGAGACACTATAATGTATAACTGAGCAAGATTTGCCCTAGAATAAATAATTCTTTCGTTCACAGGATCCTGCTCATCTAGAGGCAAGCGAGCTCGCACAGCGTTCAGCGCGCAACAGATCAAAAGCCTAGAGGCAGAGTTTGAAAAGAACCGCTACCTGTCCGTGGCGGCACGGGGCAGACTCGCTAGGCAACTTAGACTTACTGAGACACAGGTAATTCGAGTTTTAAGTATAGCATATGACATAATTATAATACCATATACAACGTGTAACAGATTAAGCGCAATACCTCAGACACCCCAATTAGAATATTAAATTATAAGTCTAAAACAACATCCGCAATTAAATAAATTCTGTATAATGTCTAACTATTCATACACGAAATATTTTCAGGGAATCATCTAACGGCTATAACGAAGCCATTTCAAGGGATTATTTTTTTTATCTGAGTATATTTTTATAAAAAAATAATCATTTAAAATTACTTGACCCACAAAATAAATACTAGCTCCTTATTTTTGAACATCCATTACGCTAGTTTACTACGTCGTATTTACCTAGTGTCATTGTTAGAATATGGGAGTAAAGATTTTATGCAAAAAGTCCCAAAAATTTTTAGAATTATAATTTCGTAAAAAAAAAAACTCGTATATTTTTTTTTGTTCCTATGGCGACTTTACGACTTAAAATATTTCGTGTATGAATAGTTAGACCTTATATTATTCAATCCAAACTATTTCCGCAGTTATAATAATAGTCCTCCTAACTGGTTTCGAACACGGCGGCAAAGTAGCAACTCAGGAAATATTACAGTGCACAAGTGTGAACGAAAGCACAGGTGCACTCTCTTTCTCTCGTAGCAATCCGACAAGCCTAACGTGCCAGAGCTAAAGGATGGACGCGGCTACTAATTTCTATTCCCATGAAGAAAACAATGATAGTTTTCCGGGCGGGTCCGATAATTAGGCACATCCAGAGGCCTTTGTTGCCCAAAAGTGAGATTTGTGTCAGGCGCTACTATTACTAAGTAACACATTAGACACAAGTCTGCGACAAAAAAGATTTCTCTAGATTTCTAGAAGGTAAAATATTTTTTTCTCATTTCAGATAAAGATATGGTTTCAAAACCGTCGAACAAAATGGAAACGAAAATATACAAACGACATCGAACTCCTTGCACAGCAGTATTACAGCAGCCTTGGTATCGTCAGTCCTCGACCAATGTTTGTCGGAGATCGCCTATGGATCTTCAATTATCCCAACAGAGTCCCTCCTACGCAACAACAACAATGGATGAAGTCCATGAACGCCCAAAACCAAATAATAGACAGAACTAATATGTTTCGAAACCTACCAAAACCTGACGTTCCATTTCTAAACCCCACAGTGTATCCGAACGAAAGAGTTTTCATGGACCGCGGTTTAAATATGGCGGCGGGAAATGTCAATGTCAAAATTCCCGCCCAAAATCGCATTCTGTCAAGAGAAGTTTACAATAATATGGCACAAAGAAGTATGGATGTTTATAAAAATAATATTTTAAGTCACAGTAGCCCACCGCAAGAGTCTAATATCGATCATTTGAGGAGACTGGAGGAGAATTTCAGTATTTAAGACAGGACTTAATTTTCGTATCATCTTCATATTGTGCATAGCTTTATATCGTCTGTAAATAAAGTTTTGGTCGTGATTTTTTTTTTGTTTTAATTAGTATCATTTGGGTTGCGCCCTTTTAGCAGTCATTTTCAAAACGAGCAGAGAAAACAGTGGTAACACTGAAACTACGTCCTTCGAGTGCGATTTTTGAGGTAAGTACTATTTTTGTTTAGGTTATATCCGTCGCTACGCATGCATCTGTTTTTTAATACTAAATAGGCTTGCGTTTGGCCGCAACTCGCATGTGCGAAGCGATGATGCGGCCTAGAGTGGAGCACGCTTGCCTAGAAGAAACACATTCAATCGAACTTTGAAGAGATCCAGATTATAATAATCGGGAAACAGAGAAGCCGGCAGTCAGCAGTGAATTCCGTAGACTGGCGGTCCGCACAATAATCTAGTAGTAGCCTTGGTAGGCAATGCTTGGTTGTGGTGAATTGAACACGAAGCGAATCAAATGGCAAGTTCGTCATCGCAAGTTACTGCTAACCAACACCATCGTTTTCTATCCAAAAGAGGACTTGATCTGTCGATCTGATGGATCTGCAAAAACTTGTGCTAAAATCTTTTGTTGAAAAGTCGGTCAAGTCAATGAAACAAACAAAACTCGTTGACTTTTGTTTGTTTCATTGACTTTTTTGCCACCAACTTCCGAAAATATACTTTATTTCCACGTGTTAGTGTTTTTTTTTGGGAGTCGGTTTTTTTTTTGCAAATATCTTTTAAGTTTACCCTTTTCAGTTGTGATATCACACAAATCCTTGTCAAGTATCAATTTGACATTGTAAGTAGAAATTATTAGCACATCATCGACATAGACAAAGAAGAAAAATCTATACTATAATATTATAAAGCTGAAGAGTTTGTTTGTTTGTTTGTTTGCTTGAACGCGCTAATCTCAGGAACTGCTGGTCCGAATTGAAAAAATCTTTGAGGGTTTGATAGCCCATTTATCGAGGAAGGCTATAGGCTACATAACATCACGCTACGACCAATAGGAGCGGAGCATTTATGAAAAAGATTGCAAAAACGGGGAAAATCCAAACGCAAATGAAGTTGCGCGGGTCAGCTAGTGCATAATATAGAGGATAGAGAACTCATAAATGAAATTACACCACCGCGCAAGCTTCTTCTACCAAATGAAAAAAGAATCACAGGAATCACGGAGAAATCGCTGCAAATAAATGAAAAAAAAAGAAATCGTCGAATACACACCACCTTTTATAGAAGTCGGTTTAAATAAAATGGCACATTCAAAACTCAACATATAATTGTCAGTTTCCTAAATTAAACATCAACATTAGGTACAATTTCGTACAACACGGACACTAGACAGTTTTTTTTTGAGAAAATACTAATTTCTCAATGAGTCTCATCAACAGATTCTTCTACAATTGCATCAACTACGACAGATTTATCAAAATTTTCTTTAAATTGATCTATGTAAGAACCTTCCAAATTGTTTCTTATATCTCGTCTTATATCTCGGTGAGGTCTTTTGATATATTTGCTAGATTCTGTTGAGAGGCTGATATTCTCATATACATCATGCACAGAATCTTCTGAACCTGTAACTCGTGAACTATGTGCTGATTCAACATTCCTCAGATGAAATTCATTCTCATTTGCTTCTTGAAGTTTGGTATTGTTCTTATTTTTGCCTAAAGGCCATGGAAATAGTATGTCAAATGTTGCCAAGAAATCCTCCACATAGGTAGTAAAGAATAAGACCAGAAAGAAGATGATTAATGTTACGAATACAAGGCAATTGCAGCAGATGGTTCCCATGGGGCAGTAGCTTGGCTTGTACCACGAGGAGGATTTACAATTACAATGCTTTGTCCACAAGTAGAACAGGCACATTGGAATCAGGGCCAGCGAGTGGAAGATCCATAAGACCCAGGTGTGTACTGTTATAATAATTGTATGTAATATATTTTCTATCGCTAACACACATGTCATGAAAACTCGTAATATAGTCTGCAAAGTGCAGTAAATTGGCATGATCACCAACTTACAACACATTCTGATTTTAGCTCACTGTGTTAATGTAACTCGAAGGTTATAATGTTGACAATATTTTTACAAATATTGTATTTACATCACTTGGAACTGTGTCGTACCTACGTACGTTTTATTTTTCGATTTTATCTTAGATTTTAATTGTTTAGTTAGTGCATTTGAATTTTTATATACAAACGTGGTTTTTCTAAATTGACTGAAAGTGTCAGTTTTTTTTATAATTTATATAGCATAGATCACACTCCACAGAGCAGGTAAAAAATCGGACATCACGCAACATAGATCTATGCATGGCATTAGCTCTTAGACCTTTTTTGGGTACATACATGGAAACAAAAATTGGTAGACAACATACAAGTTCCTAGAAAGTTTGGGTAGGTATTACACGCCATCCTAGTCGTGGACCACAATCTGATGATTTGCTCGTTAGGACGCTCGTATGTGCTATATCACAGAATAATAACATTATGTGCTTACAAGATTCCCAATTATTAAAAGAAAATTCTTTTATGTTACAACTTTGCCTCTGTTTTTTTTATTTATAATATCTTTGCTATATAGCCGATAAAAAGACAATGTTGGTACGATAATGTGGATAACTTTACCAAACGTGTCCATAGTCTTCAAAAAATGTGGAACGCTTCACGATTTTGCGTGTCATCCTTGCGCAGGGGCCATGCTAATCTTCTCTGTATCGTTCCAATTTTAGTATATGTACTGCCGAAGCAAGTACACTAGAAGCACCCGAAAGTTTGTACATATGCGTCCAAGGAGCGAAAACTTTAATACCGCGATCTAGAATTATCTGATATATCTCCTAAAATATTTCGGACATTTAAGTGAAACTAACTTTTAGTTATCACTCAATTTATTACATTTATTTTAATGATACAAAATGTTTAAATAATTAACGCCATTGATGATAAATTGGCAAAATTCCATGTTTTTAGCTTATCCAGCAACCCCAGCGCCATCTATGTTTCACACTCAACCTCAAGTTTGGAAGTGAACCCCACTTTAGTAGAAATGACGTCATATTATTATTCAGAAGTTGCATAACCTTTTTTTACCTGTACCGTGTTTTATATTGTGTATAATGTTGTACAAGTTTTAAATGGAACTGTGCTTGACAAATGTAAATAGTACAGCTATTTCCCCTTGCGAAATGCTATATAAATATATGCATATATATTATTATTATCAGATATTTGTAATAATCTGTATTAGCAAGAATGATTAAATCTACAAAAACACAAGCTATAACACGTCAACTATAGTCAACCTCAGTCAAAACTGTACTTATTAATTTTAAACTAATGATTAAAATAGCCCTTAGACTGCGCTGCTAGTGATAAAGTCAAATCTTTGAATCTAATTTGTAACCATGCATTGCCGTGCAGTTGACTGTACCAATAGGTATCTACTAACTGTAGGTACTATTACTACTAATTGGCAAGAATGTAACGCAATATCTACATGCGAGTTAAATCTTACCTATTCAACTATTTTTCATGTCTTTGGGTTGGTGGGTTGCATTAGATAAGTAGCTACAGTTATCTAAAGTCAAATCGGTACGGACGGATAAACTACGGACGCGGGACACGGGCATAGATAAATAATGCACTGAAGTATCTGTGAGTGTGTGTATCCGCAGCCGGTCCTCAATTGTTTGTCCGTATCGGATAGACTATACGTAGAACTGACTATGGGTAGAATCCAGGACCGAACTTTAATCTTTTTTGACGCCATATTGGCCATAGTCACATAAGTATACGTAACCAGCAAGCCTACCAATTCCAGTGAGGGAAAGAGATGCCGCTAGACGACCCGTATAGCTCTGTCTCTTTCCCACACGTCATAATAGCCCCCTGTACGCCAAACGACACAAATATGTGACAAAATGGTAGGTAAAATTGTTGCTTGGGGTGGAGGTCACGCACGTTTATGCTCTGGAGGTCAAAAAGTTAAGTAACGTGCGACCTGTACTGGAGCGCAATGCAGATTGCCTAGCCCAGCCACGGAACATATTTTTTCTGTTCCGTGGATGATGAAGTAGGTTTTGTCTTTAATAAATTAAAATAACCTATATTAACTAACTAACTTAAAAATAAACTTAAAAAATGGCGTCAAAAAACTCCTCCTCAACGTAGTCAACTGGTAATGTACCCAAAAGACTGGCGGCATTGCCACGTTGTATAGCAACGCTAAGCCTTTGGCCAAGGTAAAAGCCAGCCCTTGGGTCACGGGAAGAGTCAACTAAACGTTTAGAAATGTCCTTGAAAAGGCTGTGAGCACTCGGACCCCACGGACCTAGAGTTTCAACCCCAAACGGCTCGAAAATATAGTTACCAATAAGGTTACTATATTTACGCCGCTTGAGGTTCTCTGCAGCCGCAGCCGCAGCACCAGCACAGCACGATGAGCTAGGAAGATGGGATGGCGCAAGAGTATCGACACAAGTTGCATCCCACACTAAAGGCCTACCCATCCTCCATGGAAACAAAGACATGCCGTCCGGTCTCTTGCCATCGTCGCGTGCCAAGCCATTTGGTTCTAATAAAGCTGGAACGCCGACGGTGACAAGAGCTCGACGGATGATATCATTTAAGTTCGCGTGCCGTGCAAAGCGGCCCGCACTTCGGCTGCATGAAAGGCCGTGGTGTCCAAGGCTGTTGACAGCTTCACCACAGTGACAGCGATGAGGAGAAAAACAAGGGGCGCCTAGGCGTAGAGCAGCAGCAAGGCGGAAAGTAGTGTCGTCGAGCAAAGTGCCTATGCTCGACGACGGTAGTGCGTGAAGCCAAAGACCCGACTCCCACTCACCCACAGCCAGCAGACGCGCACGCTCAGCAGTAGTAGCAGACGTGAGCAGTAAATTGTTCTGAACTACTCCGCAGAGCGGCTCGTCCCAACGTCTCTGGGAAAATGGATGGTCGGGTTCTTCAGAATTCGGGCAAGCGAGTTTCCAGGCATTAATAGCCTCGGAGAAGCACGGCACATCAAAATCAACCAGTGTGGAAGCCAGGATATTCCTGATTAATTTCTCAGTGCCGTGGACCGAAGATATAAACGCCGGTAAACTAATACTAGAAATTTTGCGGACGCCGAGTCCTCCCATACGAATGGGAAGAGTAGCTTGTATCCAAGCACGGTCGTCCAAAGCCACATTTAAAACGGATGATGTAGTATTTTTGATAATTTGGTCCATTTTGTCCAAAAGATGAGTGTGCTTCCATAAAGGGGAAGCACGTAGGAAATATGTTAATTTTGGGCCGAAACAACAGTAACGGATTAGGGTGATGGCCGAATGCATATTAATTTGGAGCAACCTTTCCGAAATATCATTGAAATTTTGAATTTTTTCCTCGATAAAATCGGGAAAGGAATTCTCGAAGATTGGAGACCCAAGGAGACGAAGAGAACTTTTTTCAATAATTTTGATGTTAGGGGCTATTACGTTAAATTTAGGAATAGTCAGTTGTCTGTTGGTACAGTCCGCTAAATACAGTTCACATTTTGCAAGGTTTAGGTCAAGGCCAATTGAATGAAGTTTATTTTTTAAGAAAATTAAATCATTTAAAACAGTATCTACGTCGCCGCCCAGGGTTCCATCATCAAGATACCAAACGTTAAATTTAGAATTTAGCTGTCGAACAATTGGGTGAATAGCTAAACTGAAAATCACTGGCCCCAGGGGGTCACCTTGTTGACAGCCAACAGCAGATTCCAAAAGGTAATTTGTCTTTAAAGAATATAATGTAGGTACTCAACTTTCAAAAAAAAACTGTCAGAAATTCTTCGTTACGTAAACATTTAAAGAGTAGTCAACCCTTTTGAGATGATTAAAAAACTAATATTAAGATATTGAATAATATGGTATAATAACCTAGATTACTTTACCAATCATATCCATAGTCTTCAAAAAATGTGGAACGCTTCACGATTTTGCGTGTCATCCTTGCGCAGGGGCCATGCTAATCTTCTCTGTATCGTTCCAATTTTAGTATATGTACTGCCGAAGCAAGTACACTTGTGACTCATGAAATTTTGTAGATAAACGTCCAGCGAGAAAAACTCTGATACCGCGATTTAGAACTAATTGAAAAATTTCTTATAATATTCACAATATTTGAGTGAAACTAACTTTTACTTATAATCCAATATATCACAATTGTTTAATGTGACAAAATGTTAAATTATTCAACAACATTAATAACTATTTTATAAAAATCCATCTTTTCAGCTCATTCAGAAACCTCAGCGCCATCTATTTTTTTACATCGTAACTACATGCGGTACATCAGCACTTGTGTGCAAACAATGACTATTTTGTGAATATAGATGGCGCTGATCACGGCGTTCTTTGTTTTGACAACAGATGTCCTTGCCTAACCTTTACCATGAAATTAGTAGACACTAAATATAATAGGTACATATTTTATACCTTAGTGTAAATTCAAAGCAGTGTGTGCCTTAGAATACTGTGTAACAATAAATACTGTGTACATCAGATAAATAAATAAAATATACAATAGTTTTAAATACATAATTTATTTCTATGGTACAAGATATTTCCAATGATTTGCCGTTACAGAATTTATAATTGCAATATCAATACAAAATGTACAATGTTGTTAACTGGAGCGCTTTGTTTACCCAATGTTTCTCAATTTTTATAACAATTTCGTTTAAATATAAAAATCTGTACTCCACGATTGGTTTATTGATTATTAACAGTTAAAATCATTGGTTCTGTATATAATAATAATAATCCTCCCTAGCCTGATTCAGAAGGTAGTACTCCTCGATACGGCTCGCATTGTGAGAAGGTTGCTGTCTCCGATACCAGCGGACCATAATTTTTTATATTTTTAAATGTTTTTGTGGTTTTGATTTTTAAAATGAATATTTAAAAAAATTAATTAGTACGTACGTTAGTGTTTCTTAAATACGTCCGAAAGCACTCTAGGCATAAATTTATTCTACAATTCATACGAAACGGACGTCGTCGAAAAGATTCGATTGCCAGCAAATCAATTAAAAATGACTGGTTTAACAAATAACGGCATTGAACAAATCTTTTAAAAAAAAAAGTCGAATTCAAACTTGGAACAGTAGTATTGTAGCAACTGTCTGGCAGCCATATTGTGGGTCCGGTATGAGGCAACATATGAAATGCATTTTCTTCTTTCTGTTTGAGTGTGTATAGTAATAAATTGTATATGCTATGCGCCAGGCTTCGCTTACAAGTCCATATTGACACTTCACTTTACTGCAGCGTATCACGTTGTGGGTTTGTGTTACCTGGAAACAAAATTGGTATTGTGAGATATGTATTAATTAAATTAATATCTTGACTTGGCTCGCGAGGTTGCCGTCATGTGGGATGTGGATTCAGCGATCACTGTGCCGATAATCGAATCAGCCCATGGCTTAATTGCCAAGAACCTCGAAAAAAACTTGAGGAGGCTCTCGTTAGGCAGCTGGATAAGGGCTTGATTCAGAAAGCGTTACTCCTTGACACGGTTCGTATTGTTAGGAGGTTAATCTCTTTGACTGCCGTAGCTTGGACCCTGTTACCGATACCGGTGGGCTACTATTTTTTTATATTTTTAAATGCATTTTCTCTTGTTTTTTTTTTTCAAGCAATATTCAAAAATGTAAATTAATATTAATACAGGTAGCTTCCGAAATTAAAAATTAATTGAAATTTAAAATTTTCCTGCAAGTATCTTAAAATAAATAGGAGCTACCCACATGGGGATTATTTCGTAAATGATATTTGAAGTTACGAAATGATAGCGCCTGTAAGGCTGCGTTTACAAGCTTTGTTTCAAAATATTTTGGTTTTAGGCAGTGTTTCCACGCGAGGATGCGTGGCGAGGAATGCTGATGCGATGGAGTGGCGCCATCGGGTGTGCACAAAAACGATAGCCCTCATTTGTGACAGAAGCGGCGGGTATGTTGACCGACTACAACATGAGGGCCTAGAGCCTAGACGAATGGAAGTCGTGAAAGCGTTCCGAATTTCACGACGGAAGATAAATAATGTACATGGAACAACACGAAGTTTATTAGAGGCCTCTTCTGTCATCCATGATTAGGTGACTGTTGATGAGATATCCGTTGACTGTTAGCTTTGTGTACAAGATGTTCAGGTAGCGCAATCTGTTTTCTCATGACTAACCGTACTCCTGCGCACGTTCTCAATAGGAACGAATAGTAAATCAAACAACAGCGTTATAAAAATGGAAAATGAGCTTTAAAGTTATACAACTAGCATTAAAACTTCATTTTTAGGTACGTTACTTCCGTCACTTACCGTACTCCTGCGCACGTTCTCGACGGGCTGCTGGCGCGACGAGGGCGGCACGTACGTCGCCGGCTTGCTTTCGCGCGGCTTCGGCTGCTCCTCTACCGGCGGCGGCGCTGGGGTTTCCACTTCCGGTTGGTGCTGTAATCAAATATGGCGGAATTAAAATGTGCTATGACACATCCACGTAGAAACTGCAAGCTTTGAGGTTATTTTATGACTGGTAAAGCACACCTGTTTTAAGCTAAAATAACCTTTGCAATTGTTGATATCCGTATGTGATGCTGGCTAGTGGACTCTGGGGCAGTCAACCACGCTATCACCTAAATTAATAATATTCTTATTTTGGCTAAAACTAGAGGGCGAGAGGTATGACAGTAGAGCGCCAGATCGCTGCCTACACTTTACAATTCCAAAACAGCTCAGTTTAAGGCAAGGCAAGGCTTTTGGCCCAGTTTGTATTTTTCTGTATACACGTAAGTAACTTTACGCAAAAATTATTGCTGGGAATCGACTTTTTTTTTTGGGCTGAAAAATCACTTTTTACGGTAGGACTCGATGGAACGCACTCAAAGCATTGTGCTGATGGATGGATTGAATAGTACGGGGTTCGTGGAGGTGTTTAATGTAAAAATCTTACATTAGAGTCATGTAGGTATTTAAAAAAAACTTGTGAAAAAGTTGGAACTTTGACCCCCAATATCTCCGTAACTAGAAGGTTCCCACGTATAGTGTAGAACAAAAAAATGATCGCAAAGACGGGGAGAACAAGTGCCGGATATGTTAAGGGTCTATTTACACCCTTTAGATGCATGAGTCAGAACAAACTAAATGGCCTTAACGACATAACTACTTAAATGTTCTTTTGAACTTCAACATAACCCAAATTTGACAACAATTAACACAAATAATGAAAAAAACTACCTCGACGCTACCTACCTCTTATAGAGTTAGCCGCTTTCTTATCTTTAAACATGCCAAATATATGAGCCGAATATCGCAGTACTGTCCGCGATCCTGAAGTGTCCATGCACATCTGGTTGTGCATAACCGGAGGTAGACCAAATAGTAATAGGCTCGACGACGAGTGCCCGCCATGTTGATCAGAAGGTCACTGCGACCCGAATAGATCATGAAATTGATTACCGTTTATTCTTTAATCTGATTCTTCTCCGCAGTACTTTTCTTTTGGTCAGTGGGTCCGGTGGGTCGTCTTTGGGGCGGTTTTTTTTTTAAATTGTTGCCGGCCAATGATTTGTGTGCGATGCGAATCTAATTCACATTGCGGAATACACTAATGCGTATCACTGCCCGATGTTGGTGTTTCAATTTAATTTTGTTAGTTCTTCTTTTTTAAAATGTTTCGACTATGTCGACGTAGGGCAACTTTTTTACACCATCACGAAGAAACTGTCACTTCCAATTTTATTGTTTTTTTCGACTTTGTTGAGTATAAGCATCAGGTTTTTTTGTTTACTGTTAACCGATATATTCTGGCCAAGCGGTGATGTGAGATTTCATTTTGAGAAGTATATTTCTGGTATTCACTTTTTAAAGAGCAACACATTTTTGGCATTGTATCGCTGTTACGTTTTGTTTTCTTCCTTTTGTCTTAAATAAACATCTACGTAAGGCATTATTACTTTTATTGTAGTTATTCACTTATTACCGAAACAAAAGAAGAATTTATTTGGAATTAAAATATTTTTTGAGAAAATTAGCACGTTGAACGCCACCGTAGATACCATGTGTCCGACACCATACTTTCCCCCGAAGTCACACCAATAGATCGAGAATCACCAAAAAATCGTTGAGGTATCTTTTTGCAAATATTGTCAAGAAATATAAAAAAGAATGGGCGACTATGGAAACAGCATTTTACTCATTATTTTCCGAGATGCCAAATGGCAGACACCAGTGTCCGTCGCGGCCTGCGAGGACGTCCAAGAGTCTTTTCTTCCGCGCGCGCCACGTGGGTCACGCGCAACCCCGCGCCTGACCCGTGCGGCATGTTTGTTAAAATAAGTAAATATATTTTCGTACTACCTCAATTGTTTTATTTATCTCTTAGCAATAATGTCTCAGAATAGTAGAATTGCAAATTAAATTATTTTATATTTTATACCTACATCTCGAGAAAAAATTGGTCTGACATGTCATTACTATTTTACACATCACAAATATTTCATTGTGCCGAGTGATACACGTTATTCTACATGACCGCGTGGGTCATACTCAGTACAGTTTTTGTTCAATTTAGTGACTGTCGGTGCTCTGTAGAAATTTGAACGCAGGTCGTGCACGTGGACACATGACGTCTGCCACGGCTCGATAGGAAAAGTTACGATTTTGATTCGGCGTTCAACGTGTTAAAAATGAATTTATTGTCAAAAGATTTTATTTAACTGAACCTGAGTGTGTAAATTATCCTAAATCCGTTATCCGCATTTACGTGGAACACAAGCCGTTAGACGCCACTACCTTCCATTTTCCAAAAAGAAATAAAATTCTCGTTACATGTTACTTGCATTTGGGGGCCGTCACTTTTTTTTGTAGAAATATAACAATACTATCACCTCACTGATAGAAAAATTTGTACGTTATATGTTTATCACAACTCGGCTTTGCGTCGGCAAATGGGAAGTCCAAAGATGTTGACGCCACAGCGGCCCGAACGTGATTGACGCATTGACGAATCTTCTAGTATATATATACAATGTACCTACTCTGTAGCCAGGCTCACGAAAAAAGTATGTCGTCGCAAGCGATTTCAAGACAACATTTTCAAATTTTTATTGCTCCCTACCCGTTGGTTTCTTAATATTAGTCGAACTGTAATGTAACTTGATTCCAATTGGTTGATTGGTTAGTACAGTGGACGCCGTGAGGTGGCGCTTTAATTTCCCGCCATGCACGTGGACAGTCGATCAAGACTTCTGATACCTACCTAGTCGGTTTCCGACCGAATAATCAACCTAGCTCATAGCAATTGGTAGTTCAATCGCCCCTGCGGCGGACTACGATGGAAAGAAATCTCCTTCAATATTCATCTTTAAGGCCAAGATTTTCGAGTGCAGTAGGCATTTAGCGTTACTACACTTACGCGCGTGGCATGGCAAGTCGCGCGGACACCTACTTCAAATGAACTAGCTGACACCGTTTTGTGCAAAAATTTCGAGTCACAGTATAAAATTGTAATAGAAGGTCCACTCAACTTCATTTTACGGAACTCATGTTAATTTTTGGGGGTTTAGATTTTAGGGAAATATAAGTACATAATTTATTTTATTACTACCTACAATTGTTTTTATTTTCACCTAATCTCCTTATCTTTCATGATTGTTACAGCGCTTCCTTACTATGCAATGCTTACGATCTGGTTTTTGGACTTTTTGTGAGTAAACTATTTGAGAGATTTTGTTGGGATCCTATGTAGACACGACGGCACATGAAGCTGTACATTTCCAGTATAACATGGCCTCGCTTTGTATAGATTTCCTATACAATGAGAGATCCGCATAAACTGGTATTGTATAGCTTGATTGGCCGTCGTCCGTACGTTTACAATTGGGATGGCAACAGTGAACTAATGGCGCTAGCATAGCTGGGCAAGCATCACCATTGGTTGAAAATCTGGTAATGCCATTTTATATTTCAAAATAGCATGACCTCACTGTTCAGATTGAGGCTTTGCTATGGTCGAGCCATCAACAGTTTAATTTTATTGTTATCATTTTAAATTTTAAGGTGTTGGCCATATTTTTTAATTTACAAGTCGAAATTCTATATTGATGAAATGTGAATTTATTATTTTTAAATTGTTGCAATTTATGAAATTCAATTGTAATTTATTTTAGTGTATGTACTGTGATTGTGTAATTTTTGTGTTTAAATTCAGTCGGTCTTCCTCGTTAATTGGCTGCTCTCAATCTTAGATTATTACCTGATGATGATGATGCCATCTAGCCGACTGCATTCGATGGCTTTTTAGAGAGGTTGTCGAGAGCTTTGGTGTGCTGCTCTATCATGTGTTCTCATATCCAACTTTGGCCGAAAATCTCCGAGCACAAAGCGGACAAGACAGAACACCATTGACGAAATTGTAGGGTATTATATTTATTATTATAGGCCACCTGCAAATTATATCTAAACAGATGCTCGTGCAAGTTCCGCCCCTACTGTGTCAAACTACCTTATACAACTGCATGCTGGCAGGATCTTTAGCTTCCACTGACAGCTGCCAGGACCCCTCTGAAGATGTATGCTAAATGAAAAGTAACACGACACAACATAAAAGTAAGTGGTTTATTTGTGCAGGCATAGTCAAAATCAACAGTCGGGGATTACACATTCTCACCCATACATCATGATCTGACTAGCCTGTTCCCAACTATGTTGGGGTCGGCTTCCAGTCTACGCGAGCGACTGCCTATCTGACCTCCACAACCCAGTCAGTATTGGGTAATACGGTACCCCTTGGTGAGACTAGTTGTCAGACTTTCGGGCCACTGACTCATCATCATCATCTGCCTAGCCTTTTCCCAACTATGTTGGGGTCGGCTTCCAGTCTAACCGGATGCAGCTGAATACCAGTATTTTACATGGAGCGACTGCCTATCTGACCTCCACAACCCAGTTAGTACTAGGTAATACGATACCCCTTGGTAAGACTGGTTGTCAGACTTTTTGGGCCACTGACTACCTGACGACTGTCAAGGATCTACAAATGACACCCGGGACCAACGGTTTTCGGGCCACTGACTACTTAAGTTTTACCCTTATACAACAGGGTGAATTCTTCAAGTGGGCGTGGATGGCCAAATCTGAAACTATGAGGAATAGCGAAAAATACTCAAAGGAGTCTCGAGCCTGATCTTGATGAAAACTAAAACTGCATCATCTTCAATATCCTAGCCAGGAATCGAACCCATTAATTTCGGAAAAAAAACACTGTATTATTGCATTATTCGATAGTGTCGCTAATAAAGATCAAATTCTGGGAAATAATGACACGAAAAACTTAAGGAAAGAGTTAATTTTTGATAAAATCATAACAGTATGCAAACAGTTACAAGGTAATCAACAAAACGTCGAACAAAATCACTATTGGCGCCAACACACTTGTAGTTCTAATTTCAAATTGTTTACTTTTTTTTTTTTTACTGCGGCCTTTAGCCGCGAAGACTCAATAAAATTAAAATTAGAACATAATGTTGTGAAGATCAAGGGCATTAATTAAAAAATAAGAAAGTACATAAAATTTTTTTTTTTTATTAAGTTTACCGTATGTCATTATTACTTCCCAGAATTTGATCAATCAATCAAATCAATCAAAAGTCATTTATTCAAACTAGGCTGAAAATCAGCACTTTTCGAACGTCAAAGTTACATAAGACAGTCCCCCAAAAATGCCCGCCCGTCACTTGTTAAAATCCGATCCTTGACTTGTTAAAAAGTTTCGTGTATGAAGCATGCATCATATACAGGGTGGAATGGGACATCGACGCTAAAACGGTCACCAAGTATTCAGTACATCATTCTGAAACTAAAACTTATATAACATTAGTTTTAGTATATGCGAAACCTGACACGTGTCTAGTATTTTTACGTAAAGAATCTATGTACAATATTTCAAAACTGTATTATGAAAAATCACAAAGTTTTAAGCTTGTTCTGTTACTTGGTTGTCCGCACAAAAAGGTGGACAACACACGGCGCCTCCAGCTCATTGATAACAATAATTTAGCAGTAGGTACCTAAATGATTGAGATAGGTACTTCAGTGTCGGTTGGTGTCCAACTTGTAAATTTTTAAAAATTTTTGGGACAAAATATAACATGGTTTAAAAATTATTGGAATCGATTCAGTTACTTATTCAGAACAAACTATATTCAGGTTTCGCATATACTAAAAATAATGTTGTATAAAAATTTAAAAAAAAAACAGCTGTACCATACCTTTTAACCGTGTAGGTTATGCAGTTTTGAAACAAAAAGTTGTTTTTTAGTCCCTTCCTCCCTGTATGTATATGTGCGAGGTTTCAGCTATTATTTGTATTGTAAACTATTCTGTTCATCTTTTTCACAAGCTCTGTATAAATATTACGGGCGAAACTTGATTTAAGGCCAAACCGGTAAGACGATTATACAGGGTGTAAACAGACCCTTCACATAGCCGTCAACCAAGCATTCTGTACATCAAACTAACTAACTTTACGCAAAAATTATTGCTGGGTAATGACTTTTTTTTTGGGTTAAAAATCACGTTTTACGGTAGGACTCCATGGAAAGCACTCAAAACATTGAGCTGATGGATGGATTGAATAGTACGGGGGTCGTGGAGGTATGTAAAGTAAAAATCTTACATTAAAAACATGTATTTAAAAAAAAAACTTGTGAAAAAGTTGGAACTTTGACCCCCAATATCACCGTAACTAGAAGGTTCCCAGGTATGGTCTAGAACAAAAAAATGATCGCAAATACGGGGAGAACAAGTGCCTTTCGGCTATGTTAAGGGTCTATTTACACCCTTTATGGCACCACAACTGAATGGGTTAGGTAAGGTTAACCAGCTACATCCATCCTGACACAATAAACCAATAAACCGGTTTGGCCTGGGACAAACTAGTCTGGCCAGAAATCAGGTATGATACCTCTTCAAGTAGTCTTTACAACTTACAAAATGATTTCAGGTGTCAATGATAACAAAAATTAGTAGACACTAAATTATAATACATGTTTTATACCTTGGTGTAAATGCGGGGACACAAAGAAGTGTGTGCCATAAAAATACTGTGTTATACATCAGATAAATAAATAAAATAAACATTAGTTTTAAATACATAATTTATTTCTATGGTACAAGATATTTCCAATGATTTGCCGTTACAGAATTTATAATTGCAATATCAAAACAAAATGTACAATGTTGTTAACTGGAGCGCTTTGCTTTGTTTACCAAATTTTTATCAATTTTTATAACAATTTCGTTTAAATATAAAAATCTATACTCCACGCTTGGTTTATTGATTATTAACACTTAAAATCATCGGTTCTGTATATAAATAATTCCACCAATTTTTTTCCCTAAATGTCCATTTCCACGCATACGAGACACATTTTTTTTATTATTTATTTATCAATATAAACATAAAAAATAACAAATCGCACATTCATTTCTTGCTTTTACACTTTTTTTAAGACAGTTGCCATATGTTGTGTTGTAAAAAGTATTCCTAAAATGAGTGTTTCTTACATTAAGTCCGAAAGCACTTTAGGCATTAATTTATTGTCTACAATTCATATGAAACGGACGTCGTCGAAAAGAATCGATTAAAAATTACTGGCTTAACAAATAACAGCACTGAAGAGAAAAAAAAGTCGAATTCAAACTTGGAACAGTATTGTAGCAACTGTCTGGCCGCCATATTGTGGGTCCGGTATGGGGCAACATATGAAATGCATGTTGTTCTTTCTGTTTGAGTGTGTATAGGTAATATATTGTATATGCTATGCGCCAGGCTTCGCTTACAAGTCCATATTGACACTTCACTTTACTGCAGCGTATCACGTTGTGGGTTTGTGTTACCTGGAATCAAAATTGATATTGTGAGATGTGTAATAATTCAATTAATATCTTGACTTGGCTTGCGAGGATGTGGACTCAGCGATCATTGTGCCGATAGTCGTATCAGCCCATGGCTGAGGAGGCTCTCGTTAGGCAGCTGGATCCTGGAGCCCTGACTGCCGGTAGTTTGGACCCTGTTCCCGATACCGGTGGGCTACTATTTTTTATATTTTTAAATGTTTTTTTTTTTAGAAATATTTAAAAATGTAAATTAATATGTATAGAAAGTAAATAAAGGAAATAATAAATTAATATTAATACCGGTAGCTTCCGAAATTAAAAAGTAATTGACATTTAAAATTTTGCTGCAAGTAGTAGTAAAATAAACAGGCTACACACAAGGGGATTATTTCGTTAACGATATTTGAAGTTGCGGAACACCAATTTGGTTTCGGCAAGGCGCACTCGACGATGGACGCCATCACACCATGGGCGTACCCACGGTGGGACTTGCCCCACCCTGATCTCTGACTCAAAGCGAAGAATTTTTAGACAAAATTAAATATTCATTTGGGTACTTTTAACATTTTTCACATTAAAATAAAAACTTGGTTAAGGTCAACAATGACAAAAAACCGTCAGTCGGCCTCTGTATGATGATTGGGCATAGAAAGAGGGTTCTGGAAGCACAACATACAGTTGAAAACGAAATTTTAGCTAGATTTAGCCAGAACCCTCGCAGGTTATTATTGAAATAAGGTGTAGTGCAGTCAATAAAACGTATCAGTCAGTAAATAAATAGCATTTTTAATTTCCTACTACTTAGTTTATTTACTTCTGCCCCACTCCTTAAAAAATGCTGGGTACGCCCATGCATCGCACGCGTGAGAGCGCTCACGTCGGGGGACGCGGTCGGGTGGAACTTGGTGGAGCATTTCCAAATGTCTCACAAAATACATTTGTTTGTAAAAAATTCTGTCAAGTTAGTACCTACAGAGTATAAAAGAACCCTTCACGAAGCCGTCAACCAAGCATTCTGTACATCAAATTAAGTACAACTAAGCAAAAACATTGCTAGGAAATGCCTGTTTTGGTGTGCATCATGAAGGTAATCAAATCAAATCATAAACATTTCGTAATGCCGGGATGAACAAGTGGCGCTCGGCTTCGTTAAGGGTATTACAACAAGTTTAGGTATACCTGGCTAGCTGTCGTCCTGCAGCGAGGTGAAGCGGTTGCCGAGCGCGAGCGGCTGGCGCGCGGCCGTGGGCTCCCGCGCGGCGCCGGCGCCCGCAGTGCTCCAGCCGCCCCCGCCGCGCTTGGCGCTCGCGCCCAGCACCGGGAAGTAGTCGTCGTTGTGGATGTCGGGCGCGTGTCTCTACAATCAAAAAACAAGTCTTGCTCGAAATGTTCCACAAAACTGCTAAATTCTCTCGCGAACCGCGGTCGATCAACGACATCGTGACCTAATGAGGGTATCGCGCTTGATCCCGCTAGATGCGTTAGTGTAGTGTTCATTGTTTGTATACTTTTTTATCAAGGACTATTCGCCGACTAGATACCCGGATGGTCGGTTTTCCCCTCTATTATTCTATTTAAATTTTTCATTTCTTAATATTAGAGGTGTTCACGATAGTTATAATTTTTTTAAGATGATGTTTAAAATGTTTAAGATAATGTTAAAAATATATTTTGTAAATGGGTTTTGTGGTTGTAACATAGTTTATAAGTTCAAATTATTACTAACCATTATGGACCATTGTTATCTGACAATAAATTAAATTAAAAGTATGAATGTTTATATAATTTTTAACATGAATGATTTTTGTGTGCTTGCTAGTTTTAGAAATAACATTGTTAATATTTATTAAAAGTTTACAGCATTTTGTTGTACTTAATAAATCTAATAAACTTTAAAACAGTAACATCAAATAAAAGTACGACCGGACCTTAGTCGCCAGTGGCGCCATCTGGTCAGCACAAAAACGATAGCCCTCATTTGTGACAGAAGGTAACTTATGTCAATTCTACACAATTTTGAATTATGGAAAGTCACTCTGTCTAGGCTAGCTGATTGAAATATCAAACACTCAAGGGGAAGCTCTTGAAATATGTCATGTTTTAGGATCATTTAAAAATGGGCAATAATGCTGAAATCGTCGATATAAAACGTCAATACATTGAAAATTGTCTTGTTGAGAAACTTAATATAAGTGTTTTCCTTGAGTTAAATGCAACACTTTTGTCAAGAGTCCTTAATATTAGCAAACTATCATTTTCATCACACCAACTGTTTTATTATTAGGTACTTAACGTGATGAATAACATGTATTATGAGAATTATGAATCCATTATGACCACGACTTGCTGTTTTTTGCAGCAATGCCGATACCAATGATCTAAATAAAATCTAATATTGAAAATGCTAGTAACTTTCGAACCGCTTGTAATAAAACTAGACAATAAGGCAATCGGGACCATGGAGAAGGACGTAGGCTACTTTTCTTCCTGAATATTTATAATGAAATACGCCCGCTGGAGAACCAGCTCATTGTTTTTTTGGTTAATGAGAGCTTTTGGTCTTTGAACCTAACCTATAAATCATAAGAGACCCTAACATTACATTAGGAAATGAAACCAGTAATGCCATTAACACGGAAGATTAATACTGTACATGGAACAACACGATGTTTATTAGAGGCCTCTTCTATCATCCATGATTAGGTGACTGCTGATGAGATATCCTTTGACTGTTAGCTTTGTGTACAAGATGTTCAGGTAGCACAATCTGTTTTCTCATGACTAACCGTACTCCTGCGCACGTTCTCAATGGGAACTAATAGTAAATCAAACAACAGCGTTATGAAAATAGAAAATGAGCGCTAAAGTTATACAAATAGCATTCAAACTCCATTTTTTAGGTACGTTACTTCCGTCACTTACCGTACTCCTGCGCATGTTCTCGATGGGCCGCTGGCGCGACGAGGGCGGCACGTACGTCGCCGGCTTGCTTTCGCGCGGCTTCGGCTGCTCTTCTACCGGCGGCGGCGCTGGGGTTTCCACATCCGGTTGGTGCTGTAATCAAATATGGCGTTATTAAAATTATGCTATGACAAATCCACGTAGAAAATGCATGCTTTGAGGTTATTTTATGACTGGTAAAGCACACCTGTTTCAAGCCAAAATTACCTTTGCAATTGTTGATATCCGTATGTGATGCTGACCAGTGGACCTGGTGCATTCAACCACGCTATCACCTAAGTTAATAATATTCTTATTTTGTCAAAACCTACAGGATGGAGGTATGACAGTACAGCTCAGTTTAAGGCAAGAAGTCTTTTGACCCAGTTTGTATTTTTCTGGGACAAGCCACCATTGCAGGCGTTTGATTGCGTTCATCATGAAACAATAATCAGGAAACTCCGCCACTACGGAATCCGGAAGAGCGCTGTGGATCTTCTTACCTCATTCCTGAGTAAAGAGTCCAAAGAGTTGACATCAACGAAAAAAGATCTCCTGGATCTATAGTAACAATGGGAGTCCCACAGGGTTTAATTCTTGGTCCTTTTTTGTTTCTTATTTATATTAATGACTTGCCTTACTTCCTAAAGGATAACTACGATACATAAACTTAAGCTTCTGCAGCTAGTTACTCACGATGTAAATAGCGCGATTTCACAAGTAGTGTAGTATTGGTTTCACGCTAATAATTTACTTCTTAATTATTAGCGTTAAACCAAATGCATTAAGTTTACGCGTGCGTGCGTGCGTGCGCGTGTGTGTTTAATGCGTTTAGTTCACGTTAGGCAGGTGAAAATTAGTGTGTTGGAAACATAACATGGATGTGACTAGTAAAATTTTGTAAAATCAATTTACAGAATAAATTAATGATTTATTGCACCCCTTGTAAGCCAGAATCTATTAACCAAACAGTATAATACCGAAACAATTAAGAACAAACCGAGTGGCCCACTCCCTCTCAAAGAAGTCGCCTGTGGACTAGTGGTAACATTATAAACTGGACTATAAGGCTTTTTTAACCCAGGGGGATCGGCGTTGAGGGCTGAAATACAGGCCTTGCCTAGTTCGGCCTCAAATGCTAATACTTTGGTGTACTTTAAGTTTAGATTAAGCGCTGTACTTGTAAAAATGTGCTTATGTATGTTAATAAATATTACTATTACTACTATGTCTTCTTCTATTCGTAGGTCGCCACGTCCATTGCGTGTGCATGTACAGACATTTTGGACACTCCAGCAGACATGGCTGGCTCTTTCTCCTTCTTTCAAAGTTACTTACAGGCTTATTCCAAGGCCCCTTGACCTTCCCGCCTTCCATCGGGGTGTCCTCCGAGGCGGAGTCGCGGCCCGACTCGGACTGCTGGTTGCCTCCCTGCAACACCTGGATTTTGAGGCCGGTGTAGTCTTTCACCGGCTCCTCATACTCCTTCCATTCTTCTTCGTCCTGGAAAGATAAGAGAAGATTCGTTTAGAGTCATAGTTAAGTATTCTTCTTCTTAGCGTGTCGATGGCAATCTAAATTGTGTCAGACCAGAACTGAGCTACTAGTTTGGCGCTTTCGGTAGCGTCCATCAGTTCCTGTAGTGAACAAACAAAAGGACACGCAGGGCAAGATATTAAGTGCCCCGTCGTATGTAGAACAGCACCACATTTACACTGCATGGGAGAGTCATTAATGAATCTCCACCTGAGCAGGTTTTGCCTTGCTGCGACCAACCTGGGTCCGGAGTCTATTTAAAGACTTCCAGGTCAGCCAAGTTTTTAGTTAAGTATTAATCCACAGTAACATTATAAAGAGGCTGTTAGTTTGGATGTAGGAGGTGATATCTGAAACTACTCATCCGGTTTCAAAAATTCCTTCACTCATAGAAAGCTACACTCTTAGTTACAGAATGCCATTTGCTATAGAATGTTTTTCGTTAAAACAAAAAACTTTACGCGATCTGATATTCAATGCAAAAGTTATTCTAGCTCGACATAGGCCCGATGTAACTTCTTAGCGTCCATATCCTGGCTGCGGTTTGGTGGTGCTCTTCGGGGAAACCGAAGGTTTTGTCTGTGCAGTAATGGAAGAAGTTGTGATGGCGAATAACTACCGGAAATACATAGTGTGTAGGATGGCACGGTCGACATATGCCACCGTCCGGGAGAATCGATCCGACACATTATTTCTGGGTGTTCTCGTCTGTCTAATGGACAGTACTTGCATAGACACAACCTAGTTGCTAGGATTATCCACCAGCAACTCTCTTTGAAGTACAACCTTGTGGAATTAATTAGTTTGTTGATACTTCCGACGACAAAGCTCGTTTCTACGGTGGTCATGCTTCGCGTGCAGACTAGCTTATAGAGCTATTCTTTTTCATAAGTCGGCTGTTTCAACTTACTGTGCAGCATCAGAAATAGATATCTCTAAAAATGTTTTATTCATCAGGTTCTAAAAGCCATTTCACTTGCTAAACCGGTAGCACCAAAAATGATAATATTCGACAAGCTTAGGTTTTTTATTCGGAATCGCAAGGCGAACAGCTTTCATTCTCTTGCTGGCCTCAGGTCGCAGAATTGATGATCTCACTTTAATGGAAAAGAGCCCTGAGCATTTAGTGTCTTCAGAAGATAACTCTGTGGCCAAGGCTTGGTTCAAAAACCGATTCAAATTCATACAGACAGTCGGGTTGGTTGTTGAAATACCCCAATCATCGTGTCTGCCCAGTCAATCACATCAATAACTTAAAAAAATTACTTATAGAAGACTAGTCAGCTTTTATATTTCCTAATCGGGAAAGTTAGTTAGTTTGTTGTTTGTCTTTCTGGAGCCCTGACACAGCCAGAACGCGTCGCGGCAGAACTCGTAGAAAATGGCGGGACGAGCAGGACAAAACAAACGACCAGTCGTCCACGCCCACATTAGCCCTGGATCGTAGCAACTGGAAGTCATGGGGAGAGGCCTTTGCCCAGCAGTGGGATGACGCAGGCTAACAGTATCAGTATCGGGAAAGGTAAAACCTGCTTCAAGAACAATAACTGATAACTGCAGGTTGGATACGTAGTATTCTAAAGGAGGTTAATATTGATGCCCAACCAGGCAGTATCAGCTCAGCTGTAATCTCTAGGAGTTGGTTGTAGAATAGACCTGTTCAAGAAATACTTAACGAAGGAAAATGGTAAAGTATTAAAAACATTTCAATTTCCAACCTCAAGAACATTAGAACACTACGCTTAGTGTTACATAAGGAATCGTTTCATTTGAAACTGAAGCCGTGTTCTCGGTAACCTAAATCTATTATGGATAGTTAAAAGGTACGACTGTCGGGGCCCTGTTTAATAAACGTTACATCATCATCTGCCTAGCTTTTCCCAACTATGTTGGGGTCGGCTTCCAGTCTAACTGGATGCAGCTGAATACCAGTAATTTACATGGAGCGACTGTCTCTGAACTCCACAACCCAGTACTGGGTAATACGATACTCCTTGCTAAGACTAGTTGTCAGACTTTCAGGCCACTGACTACCTGTAACGACTGTCAAAGATCTACAAATGACCGCCGGGACCAACGGTTTTACGTGCTTTCCGAAGCACAGAGGAAGTTTCCTCCGTGCCTCCGGTATGTAATGGGCGGTCACCCATCCACGGAAATAATCACCCTTACAATCCGACAATTTTGTAAATAAGTGACATATTTGTAAAGTTGTATGACAAGTGCTGTTTAAAAACCTTACATTTATGTAAGAATTTTACAAGTAAAAACATTACAGATACATATTACAATAATTATAAATGATGTTTAATAAACCTTTACGTGTGCAGAAAACGCCTGTAGATTTCGGTGACAATATTGTATCTACTTTGTAATTGTAAATGAGATTCTTAAATCGAGGGTAGGTTTAAAAAAACTTAGAATTTTTAATTTTTTACATATTATTTTGGTTTTAGCATTTGGTTTATATCGAGCACAATAACAAAATCACGGTTCTGTCTGTAAGGTATGAGAATAAAGATGGTTTATTCGTTCGGTTTAGTGAAAGACTAACTCACAATATAAAAATAAAAAAAGTGGAAAGACTTTGCGGAACAGTTGAAATCTTTGAGCATCTATAACAAAGACTACCCTTGCCGTTCACTCATATACAGGGTATAAACGGACCCTTCACGAAGCCGTCAATCAAGCATTCTGTACATCAAACTAAGTAACTTTACGCAAAAATTATGGCTGGGAAACGACTTTATTTTTTGGGGTGAAAAATGTTTTACGGTAGGATTTAATGGAACGCACTCAAAGCATTGTGCTGATGGCTGGATTAAATAGTACGGGGGTCGTGGAGGTGTTTAAAGTAAAAAACTTACATTAAAAATATGTATTTTAAAAAAACTTGTAAAACGTTGGAACTTTGACCCCCAATATCTCCGTAACTAGTTCCCAGGTATGGTCTAGAACAAAAAAAAATATCGCAAAGACGGGGAGAACAAATGCCTTTCGGCGTAGTCTATTTACACCCTTTATTCATCATCACTACTTGCACTACTAGTTTTTAGAACCATTTTTTATTAATGTATAACAATTAAATTTTTTCACATAATTAAATTGAGGTATAAAATTGTTAACTTCTGATACAAGGCGAGTCCACCTGTCGGAATTGTTCTGCAATTTACAAAATATGTAAATTAGTATTTACAATTATGCAATCAATAAAACAGTTTTCCTTACAAATATGTAAATTGTCACCTGTAAAGATAAAATTTATATTAAACAGAAATATGTAAAATTGTAGGTACAATTTTACAATTTTGACAGTTTTCCACCATGGTAAATTTTATTATACAGAAAATTGTAAATTTGTAACTCGTTAGATACAATTACAATTTGTAACATTTATTAAACAAGGCCCTGGTCAACTCAAGTCGAGGGATATATAGAACCGCGAGGGTCGACGTGGAACGAATATCGCACGCATTTATTTAAATAGGGGAATAACTTAATATTATAAACGCAAAATACATTACCCTCCTTTGCGTCGCGCAGTCGCGTAAAAAGTATCTCTGTCAATCTGTTACTTCACGTCGCAACGGTTTTCAATGATGTTTGGCACACGGATAAAGGCGCAAACCCACCGTGGTGCACGCTGTGCACGGGCAGGGGGCGCATTTAGCTGCCTGGATTCATTTGTTTGACAACGTGGGTCTGAGTTTCCACTGCAGTACACACTATACACCCACAACTACGTACAACTGTAGCGTGCGTGGCCCACCGCGGCATAGTCGTGGGTTAATATTCGTGTCTAGCGTGTACCGCGTGCACAGCGTGCATGGCGTTGACAACGTGGGTCTGAGTTTCCACTGCAGTACACACTACACACCCACAACTACGTACAACTGTAGCGTGCGTGGCCCACCGCGGCATAGTCGTGGGTTAATATTCGTGTATAGCGTGTACCGCATGCACAGCGTGCATGACGTTGAGCTATGTGAGCGCCTTATTCGACCAAGCCACGCATGTACTAATGACGTCATTTAATGCATAGCGTGTCCGTGGTTTGCAGTGGACACAATCACATACATTTTCTTGCAAATCGAAGCTTAACACACGTGCGTAGCCTATCCGTGCGCCGCGGTGGGTTTGCGCCTTAAATCATCACCCACTCTATAACCCATGATCTTAATTAGGTTGTAATGTACTTTTTATCCCAGTATCGATAGTATGGTTTCGTGGGATAATTTCTGATTTCCGCTCGAACGAACCCGCGGGATAAAGTTAGTCGTCAATTGTAACTTTTCAGAGTGTTTCAGCAGTTATTTCTATCTTCGATCACTGACAAATGCTTGCACTGACTGGACAGGTCCACTCAGATCTGTGTGGTTCTTTCTTCAAAAGACCAGATACTTATCTGCATGGTCCTCATGTGAATTGACCAAGATTATGTCTGGACTTTAAAAGAGACTATGACCTCTGATCTTGTTTGGGCTGTTCTTCTCAGAGTAGTCAGGTGCGAAACACCAGTCCCATCTAGTTTTTAAAAAATGACGTGTAGAAGTGTTTGTAAAAACCTATTTGCATAATAAACATCAATTATCATATAGGTTATATCTAGAAAGAAGGTGTCTACTCAGATGACAACTAAGGGTTGGATCTCATCTATCAGCATGGAATAGCATTTTTTCATGCTCCTATGACCTATCTTTTTCTGTCGCTATCATCCGTAATGTGCTAGAGCGAGAAAGGGGTTGTCCATTAATCACGTGATGTTTTTAGCATCCTTAACCTGCCCCCCGCTCCTCAATGGTGATACGTGGTGAGGATTTAGACTACCCCTCCCCCTCTACCCAAAATCACATGTATTTTTTTAGTACAAAGTGTCTTAAAAAAATTCAGAATATTATCATTAAATTAATACAGGTTAACAGGTATAATCTTATTTAATTCTGGAACATTAAGTACCGTGATAAAAATGTAAAGGTCACGCACCGCTTTTCAGTTTAGAAATAACGCGTTTAAAGAAAAAATTAATACATGTGATGAGCTTTTCTTTATAAATAGGCAGAATTAGCCGTATTTCTATAATAAAGGACAAAAGAAAACCTATCAATTTCGAGATGAGTGCTAAAATTTTCAAGCTTGCTGTGCTCGCTTTTCGAATCCTACTTTTTTTGACTGATGGACTTTTCTGGCTAGATCAACCAAGCTACTTGTTGAATCTAACACTTTTCTTGGAACTGTAAGTGCACCTCCATGGAAACATCCTGCCAGTGCCCATTTTATAAGAGCAGAAGAATGATGATAACTTTGATGTTTTACTGAGAGAATACTCATCATCTGCCTAGCCTTTTCCCAACTATGTTGGGGCCGGCTTCCAGTTTAACCACGCTATACGGATGCAGCTGAATACCAGTATTTTACATGAAGCGACTGCCAATCTGACCTCCACAACCCAGTTAGTACTGTTTAGGGTACGAAAAGACTAATGTTTAGATAAAGTACATTAAAAAAAAAAAAAAAAAAACAGGTGATACACCAGGGTGATGTCATCATATTGCGAGAAATGTTAAAATATTTGAAAAAAAAACTAATATTTGTATAATTATCACTGAAATTTTTTTTACTAATTCATCTCCCATTTTTTGTATCCATTTGGGTGAATACTGTGCACAATTTTGCGGGATATTAGTCATACAATAATATTTATACAATGAAACAAGTATACACATTTTTCTAGGAATACTAAAGATATCTCCATGTTTTGTCAAGTCACAGGATAGCTGGACTTAGTTATAATTCAATACAAGTCAAACACTTACAATTCCAAATAACACACTACGATATTGTTTTCCTCAAACGCTACATAAATATGACTGTCTGAATTGTCACAATTCTTAATTTACATACATTTATTTAGTTTATGTTGTTTACATTTGCTTGTAAACAACTTAAGATTACGAATTGTTGAACATAAAGTAAGAAGGTTAAATTACATATTTGACTGTATTCAGTTTACCTTCACATTAAAAGAAAAGTGAATTAAAAATGTATGATAAGTGTCTATGGATAGATCATTAATATTTTAAATGATTGGTCTCTAATTTCTGAGGTTTATTATTTGAGTGTTGGTAAACCTAGGCAATTTAATTTAGAAAAAAAATTACAATGATTTGGTTCACATCTTCAGTCAAACACAACTTTCTTTTATGAAAATGTTGAACATAACCTATCTTGTTTCTTTCCATGAATGACATTGCAATATGAGTATCATCTGTGGAGACACGTCTGCCGATAGAGATAATAATGTGTATTACATGGAAAGTACCCTCGACAATCAAGTAAATTGCTCGTAATTAGGGTAAAAGATTGACGACCTACTAAAAAAAAGTTGCTAGATTTTCCTACGAAACCAGGTCAAACGGTATTCAGCCGCGAGAAGTGATCATTGGTCACCGCGGAATAAACAGGGCTTCACTTTATTTGTGGAGAATGACCACGAATCGCTCAGACACAAAGATTGTCATGATGTTGTGTTAAAATTTAAATGTTTAGTATCAGTACTCACCCCTTTTCGACCTCCTTCCTCTCCCTCCTGCACCGGCCGCTCCTTCTTCGGCCTTACATCTGATTTCTGTTTTGGGTCGTCCAATTTTTTGGCTAACTCATCGGCTGTAGCGAACTTTTTCACTGCCTTCGACTTTTTGCGATCTTTTTTCGCGAAGAAATCGTCCAAGTCGGCCATATCTAATTTTGACTTACGATTTAAAGTTTTGCTCTGGTAATGAAGTAATTACAGCAATATTGGAACTAAACGTAAAGGGGGAAAATAGGCCCCCGAAAAGTGAAATGATTTCTGTAGCAAGCGTGGCCGACTGTTTCTTTTTTTTAAAATGGCAGATCCTATGTTGCCATTTTAGAACGCAAAAATGTCATTCGCAAATTGCCATTGCATTAAATGAAAAAGCTACTAGTTTCTCGACTAGAGTACCCGTTTGATAAAGAAAGCCATCATAATTATTATTTTGTTCATGAACCTTTACTTAGTTTAAATATTTGGAAATTTTACAAATTCAATTAATTAAAAAAAAAGATTCTTTATTGAATATAGAAAATACCAACAGTAAAAGTTTACTACAATATGATCATAAAAACCTGCAATATTCCTTACTTGAAGCTAAAACAATAACAACATTTAAGGAAAAATTTCCAAAAAATAAGTCTCTGCTAATTACAATACACATATTTCATGCAAGTTTATCCTTCCCCAAAGAGCAACAGAATATTCCATGCTGCAGTACACTCTGTATTTAAGAGTTTTCAATAAAAAGCTAAATTCAATTGGAGTTGCGGAGTTTCATGTATTTACATTTTTTTTGGGTTTTTGATATTTTGATTATAATTTTGTTTCATATGTTGACTGCCTCGTTGGTCAGTTGGTCAAGCGTGACTGCTGAGCATGAGATCCTGAGTTCGATTCCCAGGTCAGGCAATGTGTCATTGGGTTTTCCATCATGAATTTGCCAGTAACTACCATAAAGCTTGGATTTGTGCCCGGTTGATGGCAATAAGCTCGCTCCCTATTACATGGGACTCAAACGTAACTGGTGAAACCTGGATTTTACTGTATTAGGTTCACCTCTGCTTAACTCTTCAGTTATTACAGGCGTCATGATGTTATGATTATAATTAAAAGTGAGACAACTGTTCATTTAATAAAACATGCCCTTTTTAAGCCGTTTCACGCACACACTATTAAAATATATTCCCATTCAACATGGCAATGCAGCCAGTGTTCTAGGCACGTTTCCGGAATATAGCGATACAGAGGCGGGAGGAGTACTTTGACGCCTAAGTGTTCTATTGTCGTCGTTGTATATAATTATGTACGTAGGTACTTACTTTTAGTCTACTTTTTATCATTATTTTAGTTCTATTTGTAGTCACAATAAAATTGTTTTCAATATTTTCAGTAGAGCTACAATAGTAATTTCCATGTCATGTTCGAAAAAGGACTCATTATTCTACCAAAACCCGAGTACCTATGTAACCAACGATCTGGATCACCTGAAGGTAGACTGGTAGAAAATGCCTATGACATTAAGTCCGCCTTTTTTTACTTGTGCATAAAGTTTTAATAAATAAATAATCGCATACGATAAACGAGGCCTCGCAGAGTCCTAGCTACATATCTGTGGAAATAAATAAGTATATGTATATATAACAGATTTGTTACAATCTACTTTCATACGTCCAATGTAAATCAATCCAGACAATCCCTAAATTGACCATTTTCCTCAACAGCAACAACATTGCAACCCGATCACTTTGAATAGGTCCTTATTCACACATGAATACTACACCAACTCCATCAACTTCACTTCGACGGATTATACCAACGTATCCGTTTGCTTATAACATTTCAGTAGAAGCTTATCAGCCCACCGCCCGGTCAGTACCCACCCGATAACCAATACCAATATCTTATCTACCTATACCTGGCCATTTTGTTCAGCCAGTAAAGAAAAAAAGCATCGAAATGTTGGGTCCACTAGCAAGGATTTCAAACCAGTCTGGAAGAAATGTGATGAGGAGTTTCATTAGAAACGGATCCCATGGAGGTGTACCTGGAGAGGTAAGTCTAGACTTTTTATAATTTTGTTTGTTACATAATTACACCTATGTGTACTTATATTTTTCGAAATGGGGCACGTTTTTTTGGTCGTTTTAAGGCACGCATAGTACGAATAATAATAGGTATTGTTAATGCATGATTAAGTACGTCTCAGTAAGCCTAGAAAATAAGTCCTTGTTTGCGAATATAAGTAGTATTTGATTAGATAGTACAAAGTATTATATAGGACTTTACTGTTTCGTAATCTAATGCATGGATACATGTGCATGTCTTAGTATAGATTTCTTAACAGGCACAAACACCATAATAAAGCGTAGAATTATCAATCCTGTTTTTTTCCTGTAATAGGTATTAGGTAGGTAAGTCCAGAATCCAGTTATCTATACCTCTAGAAACATAATAAAGCTAAAGAGTTTGTTTGATTGAACGCACTAATCCCAGGAACTCCTGGTTCGAAATGGAAAATTCTTTAGTTTTGGATAGCCCATTTATCGAGGAAGGCTATAGGCTATACACCAAAAAGACGAAGGTCACGTGCAACTAGTGAATAATAAGTAGGTATCTTTAAATTGGAAGCAGGAGTATAATGGTCGGTACTTCGGTAGTAAGACCGTCTAGCAGTTTCCAGTTAAAATAAGTTGATGTAGGTAACATGGTAGAAGGAACTATTTGGAATAAAACGTGGGTGAATCTTGAAAATTGCATGTAGGGTAACAACGTTCAGTCAGTCTGCGTTACCCTAATCATCATCATCATCATCATTTCAGCCGAAAGACGTCCACTGCTGGACATAGTCCTCGCCCAAGTGTCGCCACATTGACCCGTCCCTAATCACGGAGCAGGAAAGGAATAATAAAGTAGAAGTATAGAAAACAAACAGTCCGTGGCTCGTCTTAGGGGCGAAGTTGGAACGTGTAAACGCTAATTTACTTAATTTTATGAGGTGCTGGGGAGAAGTAGGAGTGCCAGAATGTACAAGGTTGGCACTCCTGCCTGTTATATAGTTAGGTATCATTTTATTTACTACGAAATGTCTAGAGAGATATCGTCGCAACCTTTATACATAACTTTTATTTAAATCTCTCTACGACACTACCAACATCTAACTGAAGTTAAAGAATTCTTTGTACAGACTTCAGCAGATCAAGCTACTAGAATCTGTCAAATTTCTTTAATTGATTTTCAACTTTATCGCTAAAGCATTAGGTTTAAGATTGATTGGGAAAATTTTACAGTTTCGGGTAGCTTGATGTGCTGGCGAGTGTACATAGCAGGCAGATAAATTCGCACGTACACATATGACTAAGATTTGAAAACATTTCCAGTGTAAGTCGACCTCGTTTTGTGCAGTTTTTCCATGCAATGAGAGGTCAGCTTATACTCCTGATTTCTGTGATGAACACAACCGGTTCTTATATCCACATAAGCCACAAGTCATAACATCGACTCAGACTGAATGGATGTTTACAAAGTCCATGATTGTTTGTAAAACCACACATACTCGCGACTGCACTGTTCAATACTATACAAGTACATGAACAAATATAAACAACACGCGAACAATTACTTTGCGATACGCGCATTTCTCATTTTGTTATAGTCATAAAAAGCTAATCCATTTAGGAGGGCGTTACGTTGGTTTTCACTAAGTTGGAATAAGGAAAATACACTTATTTATTCGGATCTATTAGGCGAAACAAGTTTGCTATATTTCAAATCAGGTAAAAAATGTTTTTGAATGTAAATATCCCGTTTATAAGCCTGAGCAAGTGGTTCCATTTCCAGAATTTGAATAAAAAAAAAAAAACCAGCAATTCTTTTCCGTTCCAGCTGTGCCCTACACACAAATTTGAAAATCCTAACAAGTTTTGTGTTTTCTAATTTGGTAAACCTACTTGTCCGTAGGTATTTATCTAAGTTCCAAGTTTTAAAAAAGTAGAACACATATTTTATTTTTCTGTAAAAATGCATTGCCCCGCACTAGGAATTTCTCCTGTATCATAAATCATAAATCATTTAATCGTTTGTTAAACATAGGTAACATAAAACGGTCTTAAGCTATAATACATAGTGCGCTATGTTTTGTCAACAATGACATACAAACAAATTCAATCAAATTAAATTATTATACAGATTTATTAAAATTGTCATTAGAATGTCATTATACAGATGTCAATATCATTATACAAATTAATTAAAATTGTCATTCATAAACTGATCCAATGTGTAATAGCATTTATTAAGTAGTAAGTTCTTTAAAGTTTTTCTGAATTTTTGTACTGGCATACATTTGATTTTGTCAGGTATTTTATTAAAAACTTGGGGAGCAAAACCAAAGAAACTTTTCTTCATCAGTGCAGTATCGTGGGTGCGTTTACAAACATTTAAACTCACATACACAAACGGCCAGATCCGGAACAACTACCTGTAGATCATACAAAATTGTTCCGTGCGGGGACCAAACAGTGCAGCAGCCAATCGCTCAGCCACTGCGCAAACCGTGCCGTCAGATATTAGTACGCTCATGCCGATTCCACTCGGCACTTAATACATTTAATGAAGTCTCTTCTTTTTTTCTTATTCGCAAGAACGTAAAAATAACTCATGATGTGGTAACAGTATTAGCTCATTCAAGGTCAAGGTCAAGGTCATATTACCCTGACGGGATTGATGCCCAGGGTACATTAAGTATCAGCACTCGTAGCAGAATTTTCAGTGGATCTCATGATCCTACTGAATGTATTAAAATATATTTTTTATAACGATTTTCGTTTAATTATCTAACTAGTAACTATATGTATAATACGTTTTTTTTTTTTTTTTTTGTTAGCCTGTTTGAGTGTCCCACTGCTGGGCAAAGGCCTCCCCTTTCTCCTTCCAAACCTCTCTGTCCTGTGCGATATCAGGCCATGGTCGCCCCGCAAACGAGATCAGTATAATATAATATATTATCAATATAATACGTAGCGTTCAAAAATTCCTCATCAATGCTGTCAACAGTAATGTGCCCAAGAGACTTGCGGCATCGCCACTTTATATGGCAATTCTAAGTCTCAGTCCTTGGGTCACAGGAAGCGTGAAGCGGGAAGATGAGATGACTGGCGCAAGAGCACCTATGTTACGTCCCACATTAAAAGCCTACCCATCTTCCATGGAAAGAAAGACATGCCACCTGATCGCCATCGTCACATGCCAAGCCATTGCTTTCTAAAACAGCTAGAAAGCCGACAGTGACAATAACTTGTCGGATGTCGTTTTTTGAATTAAAACAAAATATCTTCTGATTCCAGAACCTGCCATTCAACATCCACAATCGCACGCGCGTGACCCTCAACTTCTTTTGGTATGTCGGCACCGGCCTCGCGGCACCCTTCGTAGTGCTGTGGTACCAGATGAACAAGAACTAAACTTGGTAAGTTATCATTGTCATCATCATCGGCAGTCATGCCAGCCATTTGTCCCAAGTTTTCCTGGCCTGTGCGAGTCTCAACGAGGTCTTACGCGTGAACATCCTAGGTGGATGACCTGGCTAGTTTTAAGGCTTTGTTACCAAGAATCTGCAGTGTTACCAAAGTCATCGTGTTTGCCAGTAACTGATGGGTTGTGGAGGTCTCATGCAGTCATAAAAAACGTGTATTCAGCTGCTGGCTGTGAGCCGACTCCAACGTAGTTGGGAAACGGTAAGATAGATGACGAAAAGCTTTCCTAAATTTTTGTAAACTGTCATGGTCACTAAAATTATAGAAACTGGATATTTACCATGTTTATTGATGAGCCTGGAATCCATTGGTCCAGCTGTGTAAAAACGGAAAAAGTGCCGAAAAAGTTCGGGAGCGGACACAGTGAGTTTCGTGTGTCGCTAAATCGAGTTGCGAGTGACAGTGGTAGCGGTACTGAGTGCAAAAAACGAACAAGAAAGTGGGTAGACCGATTTGTCTGTTCATAAACACTAACCCGCAATATCTTCAGTTTATCCGTGATCATGGTGCTTACAACAGCGCCGAAATATCGGGAACTCAAAACAATCAGTAAACATGGTAAATATCCCGTTTCTAGTGTTAATGAGCTTTACTATATGCCTGAGTTTTTGATCTAGTAATGACCTATGTACAATGATACCTATTAGCTAAAGGTACTCGGTATACCAGCAGTAGATAGGTAATCATCGAGTAGATAGCTTTAGGTATTTTAAAACTAACTGTGATTCGCGGTTTCACTCACCGTTTCTCTTTTTGCTGGAATCCTAATGGTCTTAACGTGATATTAAATAGCCTAATACCTTCCTCAAGAGTTGGTCTATCAATAGCAAACATATTTTGTGTGAAATCCGACAAGTAGTTCGAGAGATTAGCATTATTATTAGATTGGTAAATTCATGGTATAGATTACCAATCAACCTATTTTTTTTTTTTCAATTCGCCTAATCAACTCACGTAAGAGCTTATTCCTGTTCCTATTAGTAACCAGTAATGAAGGTGTCTAACGAGCAAACACGACGACCTAATTTAATTGATTAGCACTAAGCACAGAATAAAAAAACTATAAACACACTAAGCCTAATTAAAGTGTCATTCTGACGTTTTATTGACAGAAACGTAATGTTGTTTTAAGTTAGGAATATTTAATTAGTGCTAATTGACATTGGAGAGCAGCGGTGGCCCAGTGGTGGCGGCCCCGACTTACGAACAGTAAGTCGTGGGTTCGAAACCAGGCAGGCGCATTACTTTGTGTAATTTATTTCATCATCACTGCTCTCAAAACGGTGAAGGAAAACATCGTGAGGAAACCGGCTTATCCTAGAACAAAAAATTAGAAAACATGTGACATCTACCAACCCGCACTGGGCCCGCGTGGTGGATTATAGCCCATTCCCTCTCATACAGAGGAGGCCTGTGTCCCAGCAGAGGGAACATTATAGGCTGATTATGGTTATGGTATTATGGTAATTGGCATTACTGAGGTGTCGTGCAAGTCTAATGAATATTATCATGTCCAAAATACATATATATAGATATATTCACGCCTTTTTCCCGTGGGGGTAGACAAGAACTACAGAACACCACTTGCTACAATCCCTAAATTCTTCTTTCGCCCGATCCACGTACAGACGGCAGCACATCAAGCTACCCGAAACTGTCAAATTTTCCCAATCAACCTTGAACCTAATGTTTTAGCGATAATGTTGAAAATCTAGTAATGTCCTGACTGGCGTCTGAACATTCGTCGTTTTAAACCACACAATGTTAAAAATGTTTATAAATCATGCTATTATTTATCTAGAACTATCTACATTCTACAGTTGTTCCAGTTATTTTACCTTTCATTTTGAATCACTGACAAAGTCATAATGATATTTAGTCCCGTTACTATAAGGTTGTGGTTAGACTGATTGGGTTGCTTCTGTCAGAAGTGAAACAGAACTGTGAAATGACTGTCGTGTCATCTTGATCTAACGACGTAAATAAATACATAATTATTTGAATGAACTTCCAGTTTCGTCATTCAACTTGCACTGTGCTACTGAATGTATTTGTTTAACATATTTACACGTCTATTTACTGATAGAAATACCTGAAGATAGACATTTTATCAAGTTCTGCTATGTACCTACCTACGTATATTCTAACGTCGCATATTCTTGAGACAGACCACCATTAAACTTGACGCCATATTACCCTATAATACTGACTGACCTATAAACATGTTATCTGTATAAGAAGATATAATTTTATTGCTCATTGTTTCGAAACATGAAAACATTGATCGACTTGTGTTCTTGAATCCCTTGTCATGATTTCAGTGTAGGTATTCCTTTCCAGGGTGGGTACCCTCAAAAGGGGTAGACAGACTTCAAAATCCATCTTGAAATAATAGGTATAATGAACCCTGAGAGGCTTAGATGCTATGTTAAAGTTGGAAGCGCCAGGGTAGCCCGCAATTTTTTTTTTTTTTTACCTTTTTTTACAATTTGCAGGTCAGTGTCATTTCATGAACATACAACCTGACACTGTCCTACAAATAGCAAAAAACGTAAGAAAATATGAGTTTCGCGGGCTACCCCGGCGCTTCCACCTTACGATGACCCTCTATTACAACAGTGCTTCATATCATGCGTCTTGAAATAATATCGACACTTTTTTTGTTTCAGTTTCCAGCGGACGAAAGTTAAACTTAATTATTTATGAAATAATTTTGTAACCAACTATGTAGATAAATCTCAATTATAAGTCATAGAAAATACAAGATGCAGTTTCATTTTTACTTTCCAAAGTTACGGATGCGTTCCTTACAAAAACTACCATGAAATTAAAAACAACAGGAACGCAGTGGTAGTTTTCGCTAAAACTTCACTTCTTTTTGTGAAGGAAATCGAATTTTTTGTTTTTCGCGAGATTGCCAAGGAACTCTTGAATTAACAAAATGTTTGCTCCCTTAGCTCGTGTTTCTAACAAAATGGGCAGGAATGTGATGACCACCATGGTGAGGAATCACTCACATGGAGGTGTACCTGGCGAGGTGAGTTCACTCAAAATTTTACGTCATTACATAATGCGTCAGTCAATTGTTTTTATTAAAGTAAAATTTAATTTAATTAATCAAGACCCTTTTTTCAGCACTCTTTATCTACAGAGAATCCCGATAATGAATTACCTAACATTAAATTTTGTCTTATGAAAACGTCATAGGTTAAGTACTACTAACTGAGTCAATAACTATTGCCCTGCGTTTAATTTTTTGTTGAACTGCACCAGAATAAAAACACTTGTCATGGTTGAATAGGTAAAAGTATGATTGAAGCGCATTTTATTCATAGTAAACAACAGGACATTCAAATGAGGAAATTTATTTCTTGCATTACAAGACAACATTCTACATTATTTCAATCAAACTGTTTCAGAACCTGCCCTTCGACATCAACAACCGGTACAAGCTGACAGTCTACTTCATTGGATTCTTTGGCTCCGGTCTGGCTGCCCCTTACCTGATCTGCCGTCATCAACTCCTCAAGAAGTAAGTAATTTCTTTTATTCATCTATAGTTTTTCAGAGGAGGTTGTACTTGAACTCAAACTCAAGACATTTTAATGCAACCATTTACAGGCACTTTTGAATTGTTTACTATCCAAGTAGGTTTTAGTTTAAAAAAAAAAAACAATCAGATGAAGCTACAGTCCTAGTCACCGGGCATAAAAACTGTGAAAGGACTAGTTGCCCATTCCAAAGCGTAGATCTCTATGGAGAAGAATGGGAACTTCATATTATGATCCTCCTTGAAGTATCCTATGTATTTGGGCCTATCTAGATGTTGTCTAAAATAATCTCTAACTTGAGACCTCCATTTAATTAAACTATTTTTTGATTTTTTGGAGTCCGTCATGAAATAAGTTCATGAAAGGAGAACAGAATTGTGAGCCTTTGAAAACCTGCAGGCAGTTCTGGCCTTGGTTGTGTTCTTAAAAGTAAAAGACTGCTTCATTGGTCTAGTTATTGTTGAGTGTGAGGTCTTGTATTCAATTTCAAGGTCAGGCAGTGTCATTGAGTTTTCCCATAAGAAATTTCTCAGTAAGGGCCTGAATTTGTGCTCAATTGAGGGCCATAGGCTAGTCCCCTATTATATGGGGCTTAACTGATGAAATATGGGTGTGTCACTTCTGACACACCCTTCATGCAAAATAGGTGTTATGATATGTAGATGTGTGTGAAGGTGTGCATCTATGGGTTGTAATAAGTACTCTTGTGAGTTGTGCAGTCCTTAGATTTCTGATCTCAGTAAAAACTGGTACTACAATGTGTTTCAAATGAGAAATGGAATGTCAATGACCTCAAACAACTGTCACTTCAAAAGTATGGCTAGCAAAAAATTGTTTACTTATGCATTTTTTTTAACTCTTGTAAATCTTGTTAATGTTATCTTTACACTATTATCATTTATTTAAGAGGGTGTACTGTATGGTGTCGGACGTAAAGAATAGCACCATCCCATATCTTCCCGTGGGTGTCGTAAGAGGCGACTAAGGGAGTTACCAGAGAATGGGCAGCAGCATTCTCTGTGCTTTTTTAACAACCGTACTGCGATCGCCAACCCGCCTGCCAAGCGTGGCGATTATGGCAAAAACCCCCCTTTGGGGGAGGCCTATGTCCAGCAGTGGACGTCTTTCGGCTGAAATGATGAAGAGGGTGTAAGTGTTGAATCCAACAACATCTTATAAACGACTGGTACTATTCACCAAAGATTAAGCATTTAGTTAATTAACATGCGTAAATAGGTATATGCTTTTTTTACAATAGTTTTATCTGGTTATTGTTATCTTTATATTATAACCATAGTTTTTTAAGAGTGTGGAAGTGTTAACTCAAACAACATCTAACAAACACTTTTTATGGTTTATACAACAATTGTTTTATGTTTACGCCAACAATTGTTTTTTTTTTAATTATGGTATGATCTCGCCCTATATTGGTGTCCAGGCTTTAAAGTAGCAGTCATGATCTGCCTTTTCCCAACTATGTTAGGGTCGGCTTCCAGTCTAACCGGATGTAGAATAGCAGTACTTTTGGAGTGGCTGCCTATCTGACCTCCACACATACTAGGGTGTGTAAGAATGATTGTCAGACTTTTTGGGCCACTGACTACTTGTAACAACTGTCAAAGATCTACAAATGACAGCCGGGACCAACGGCTTTACGTGCTTTCCAAAGCACGGAGGAAACTCGGTATGTAATGGGTGGTCACCCATCCAACCTAGGCAAGCACGGCTTAACCTAAAGATCGATCCGAGAGGCTGTTATTGTAATATATTATCAAACATGTCTTTTATACTGCCGCTACAGAACTTACAATTTGACAGTTATGACGTCACAATATGACGCGAGGTCCGTCCTATTCTCATTTGAAACGCATTGTAGACAAGTGATAGCTAGTCAGATTTTTTAAATGTCTAAATTATATTGTTGTTCTTATTATATCAACTCCAAATAGCAGTTTTATTTTCAAAAAACACTCTTGTTGGGACAATCTCCAATGTTTATGAATGTTATAAATCATTCAGGAGAGTAAACTTCAAACACAAAAACATGTTTTAGCTAAACATGATGAAGAACAACAACTTAAGGCTGCGTTTTCCACTTTAGATGAGCGAGGATGCGTAGCAAGGATTGTGTTTGGAACTAACCAATCACATAGCTAGAATACCTCAAGCTGTGTGCTCAAGAAGCGATATTATGGGATAGTTTCACACACATCCCTCGCTACGCATCTTTGCTTATCTCTGGTGGAAACGCAGCCTAAATGTACTTAGTGGAACCTTAATGAACCCCAATGACCGTATGGAATGAACATATGGAGCTAAGGTGCCTTTTTTTTCAAGATATCAGGTTTGATTCCTGGCGCTCAAAGGTCAAAAAACTAAAACTGAAATGTTTATTTTCCTCCATAATCAAGACCATGGTTCCTTTGACTATTTTAACTGTGGGTAGTTTCAGAATTAGCTCTGATGGAATAGCATAAAAATCACCCCTTATAAACTGATCTAACACAGTCTGACCGAGTTTTCAGCTTTACTGCAATACAAAATATGCCAATAAAGTTTAGTTTGTGCTTTTTTTAGTCCTCAAGTACTAATTAATTGTTCTTTTTTTACAGGTAAGCTTCAAGCGTGTTACCACATCAAATGTTTTAGTTTAAGCTAGCAAACTGTACATGTTATCATAAATTATGATTTAATAAATTCCGAATAGAGTTATCTTTGTTTTTGTTCTACTGCAGTTTGGACTTGCTTGTGATACCATGGTATTAATAAGTACTAAGTATCAGTAGTACTTTCTGTTGCCATGTGCTGAGAATTTACTGCCAAGCAATTTTCTTGACTCCAAGAGGAAAGGGTGAGAACTAGGAAGTGATGATTGTTAACCTTTTGAACGCCGTTGTCACATATACGTGACCAGCGCGTGCCCTGTACGCTAAACGACACAAATATGTGACAAAACGGTAGGTGAAATTGTGGCTTGGCGTGGAGCGCACGCGCTTGCGTTTGCCCTGGCGTTCAAAAGGTTAAAGAAAAACAATTTACATAATTATGATATTTTATTATTGGTTACATCGATGATAAATTTAACACATTGGTACTAGAGCTATTTACATAAATAGAGTAGAATAGGTCTTAATTTGCTTAGAATGTAGGTACATAAAAATAGGTTGTAAATTATATAATTACATTTTTATAATTTAATTTTTATATTATAATTATAATATCTTGATATAATAATAAACCTGAACGTGTACCGCGAGGACTGGTCAGAGGTGGCACGGGAAAAGAGTTCATGGAAGGAATTGGAGAAAGCCAGCAGTGGGACAATACACCCATAAATAGGCTGACCAGGGGAGTTACCATGACTTCTTAAAACAGGAATAATTCCAGTGTGGGAAAGAGACAGAGCTATACAGCTCGTCTAGCGCTATCTCTTTCCCACACTGGAATTACTCCTGCTTTAAGACGCCATGGTAGGCCACCTGTTTTAAGTACTTAGGTTATTGAAGATTTGAAATACATTAAAGACATTGCCAGGGAACGTACATCATTGTCGGTACGCTGCAAGATGCTGGCCAGTACGTTTGCGCGATGTACAGACCGCAGCGCATGAAGCTACCCGAAACTGTCAAATTTTCCCAATCAACCTTGAACCTAATGCTTTAGCGATAAAGTTGACAATGTATTACAAAAAAAATGACAGATTATAAGCTTGATGTGCTGGCATCTTTACAGAGGTGGTCAAGATTACGCTGTTTAAAACATTTTACACGCATTTTACGTTTTTTTTTTTTTTTTTTGCCTTTGGACTAGTTATAGTTTACGTGCATGCAGCACTAAGTGTCCAGTATAATTAAATAATAAACGCACTCAACGTAGTGTTGGGGCTGCTACGCCGTGGCAATCTAAGTCAAAGATATTCGCCGAAAGACATCGTCTTCGTGGCAGTACTAACACTATCTTGAGAGTATTCGCAGATAGATGGGAGAGTATCCAATGCTGCGTCATTGAATGTAACTCCTGATGGAATTAACCGTATAATTATGTCTTAATAAAATACTTTTTTTCTTCTTTTTTTTAAACGTTTGCGCACGCACCCACGATACAGGGGAAATTCCTAGTGTGGGGACTAGGAATTTCCCCTGTATCGTGGGTGCGTTTACAAACATTTAATCCCACATTCACAAACAGCCAGACCCGGAACAACTACTTGTAGGCCATACAAATATTTATTCCGTGCGGGAATCGAACCCGCGACACGCAGCGCAGCAGCCATTTGCTCAGCCACTGCGGCAACCGTGCAGTCGCAACACTAGTTATTAAGACAACTATTACTATTTACAAACACTATGGGCGTAGCCCGAAATAAATGCTAAAATAATAATAAGCTAACAAAAAAAATCGGCACGGATATTGGATATTGAGTTATTGGATCTCGTTGGTTTTTTGCCATAACTGTACGATGCGTAAAGCGATCCTCCCACTGTCGTCGATCGCTAAGATCAGTACGGTATCTCTAAAAGCACTGTCTGTGTGTGTGTGTTAGGTACTTATCTTCTAACTAGCTGCTGATGAGCGCAGGTTAAGATATCGGTACGGATCTTAGCGATCGGCGACAAAGATAATAGATCTTTAAGTGTGGGTAGTATTTAAAAGAGCGAAAATAAATTCAAATTTAAGGGTTCAAAGTAAACTGCTGATAGGCGCAGATTAGAAGTTACCGGTACGGATCTTAGCGATCGGCCAAAAAGATACAGATCTTTAAGTGTGGGTAGTATTAAAAAGAGTGAAAATAAATTCAGTAAAAAGAATTACGTACAGCTGGAGAAGATACTGGAGCTTGTGAGAGGCTATGGTAGACAAACAACTTCATATAAACATTAAAAGCAAGCTATTATACACCTGCATACTACCATAAAATATGTATGGCATGGACCTTAACTCAGGAAATGACAAATAGATTAGCGACTTGTCAATACGTTATGGAGAAGCAGGAGCATGCTAAATGTTAGGAGATCAGACAGACTGGAAAATCAAGAATAAAACAAGAACCATAGACTCAAATGGAGATGGGCAGGGCGCATAACAAGAGGTCATGACAAATGGAGTGACTAGGATACCACTATCCCAAGGTAAAAGGAAAAGAGGCAGACCGCTGGAAAGGTGGGATGATGATATCAGAAAAGTAGCAGGAGCGATGTGGAACAGAGTGGCTCAAGAAGGACCAGAATGGAGGAGGTTGGAGGAGGCCTTTGCCGATTGGCAAACAGATCTACAGAACATAAAAAAAACAGTAAATACTAGCATAAGTTTTATAGAATTTAAACGAGCGAAAATAAATTCAAATTAAAGGAATCAAGGTACTGAATAAAGAATTTGTACAGAAACAAGTGAATTTGAACTGTTACATAACAGGCGAATGCTCCCGGCGAGGGAGCGCCTTTAGGCTATAACAGCCAGATTTAGGGTCCGTTTCTACTAAGTGGAAAAATCCGACGCAGACTTAAGTCTCGCGCGCGTTCGAGTATGCGCGAGCGCCCCATTTTATGCTGTTAAAAGTCCTTTATTCAGTGACTAAAAGTGCGCAAAGGCTTTTGCGCTTGCTGGAACGGACCCTTAAACAATAATATCCGAAGTAAACATCCATAATCCGTAGTAATTCAAGAAAACATTGATTTACGCCATTGCACTGCGTGAAGATATTAGTAGGTGATGTTGGTGGTTTTGGGTGGTGGTGGGTCATCGTCTGAAATGATCATAATAAACCGCTTCTGGAACATTGCGTCTTTCTCTAAATTGTAATGGTTCGGGCAGCGTCCTTGGTTTTGGTGAGTAATAAAATTAAAGTTTTGTTGTTACGTAGTCGGTTTGAGTCGATTTGTTAGCTTTCGTGGGCTGGGTTACAAAGAGGTTATGCTTTCTGAAAAGTAATTTATATGGAACTGCAAGCTCATCTAACGTTGCGTTGTTCCCATCCGGTTGCGGTGCACCTCGTAGAATTTGACTGGCATGAAAGTGCTCTTCACAAACAACGTATTTCGGTCCCAGACCCTCCTCGTGTATCAAAATCAAATCTTTTCGTAATATTAAGACAAGCCATTGCTTACGTCTGAAAAGAAAGTTATCATTATTGCCCAGCAGTGCGATACGGTACCATACTAAAACGTAGGTATATTGATTACAAATTTAATTTTTATGTGTATGCTTGAAGAATAAAGGAAATTAACCAACAATGTACCGAATAATAATCCAAGCCTATTACTGTCACACTGCAGGACAAAAGCCCTTTCTCATACAGAGGAGACCGTACGAGCGTGTCCAATATACAGTAAAATAGGTAGGTAGGTAGCGTCATGGTATATGGTAGCGTCATGAACACGATAATTTTTTACAGTTTTATATGATAACTATTCAAAAACAAATGAGTTTCGATTACGCGCGGATACTCATTAAATAAAGAAAAAGCAGAGCTTAGTGGCTAATCTGCAAAATAGCGTCATTTTTGTCAAAATTAATATTAATTTCTTCTTACCTTATGACGTCATCAGGAAACTCAAAAAATGAAAACTCTGGTCTTGAGGCTGTCGAATTTTCACAGGCTAGTGCACAGCAATATTTTAACTTTCGGAACATGGTAAAAACGATTTATTTTAGAAATGCATTAACGACTTGTTTCGTACTCGATGCACGATACGACTTCCTTTTGGCCTACGGGTATTCTATCCTTTAGATGCGACAGCCACGCCCGAGGTATTTATTACCTGAGGCATGCTATGTTAGAATCCATCTTGTTTTTTCCAAAGACACTTCGAGTCCAGTATCTGTTTGGCCAGATTTAACCATGGTTTGGCCCAGCGCACGGCCAAGTATGTCAATCTATGTATGAGCATTTCTTCTCGAGGCCCCCAAGCGTACTAAATGGACACTTTTGACCTTTTATCCTGTTTTTTCTACATGGACCAAGAACTCTGTCTTCGTATTCAATATTATTACCAGTGTAAATATTCAATCATATTTAAAAAGACTGAGGGTCGAAGTTATAAAATACCATTGACTTCATAAAAAACTAAAATGTCATATAATGTAATCTGACATTTGTTTTGTTTTGAAGCATAAGCTGTACATTTTACGATAAAAGAAGGGAAATTTCCAAGACTTATTTCGTTTCAATTGAATTCAGCCTGCAAAAATGAGTGCTAAGAAGTATAACTCAACGTAACAGCACTTTTCCGCTGGGTACTTTCCACCGGTAACCTAAAACCGAAAAAAACAGAAATGAGCGAGACATCATGTTACATCCTGGACAATGGGGGTTATTCAGCCAAGGTAGGCTTCTCCAACTTGGAGCCGAAGGTAGTCCCCAACTGCATCATGAAAGCCAAGTCAGAAAGACGACGCGCATTCATTGGATCACAGATCGACGATTGTAGAGACGCATCAGGACTGTTTTACATCCTCCCTTTCCAAAGAGGTTTTTTAATCAACTGGGATACACAAAAAACTGTATGGGACTACATGTTCAGTAAGGATTGTTGTCCTGTCAACTTTAACGAAACCCCTCTGATTATCACTGAGCCTTTATTCAACTTTGCGTCCATTCAAGAAGCAATAACAGAAATATTCTTTGAAGAATACGAATGCACTTCTTTACTTCGTATAAACGCTACAGATTTAGCTGATTACAAGTACCGGAAAGGCCATAAGAATAAATGTACGCTTGTTGTGGACACCGGTTACAGTTTTACAAATATAGTCCCTTATATTAATGGGAAGAAGTACCGGGATGCCATAAGAAGAATAGATGTAGGTGGTAAAGTGCTGACAAATCATTTGAAAGAGGTTTTGTCTTATAGACAGCTGAATGTTATGGATGAGACTTATGTTATCAATCAGGCAAAGGAGGATTCATGTTTTGTGTCCCAAGACTTCTTGAGGGAAATGGAGATTTCTAGGAAAAAGGGTGAGATTTCATTTTAATTAGAGTTATTAGTTTGTTGTGTTAATAATTAAATCTTTGGAAGAAATCTCACAGTAATTTGATTCCTGGCTTAATTAAGGAAATCTCTATTCGAAAATCTACTCAAAATGTAGGAAAAAAAAAAAAAAAAAAATAGTTAAAGACCTTATTTAATTTGTGCTGTGTAAAATATTTTTAACTTGAGCAAGTGAAAAAAACTGATAGTATTTTTTATTAATATTATATAAAACTATGCAACCATTTCAGTAATAAAAAATACAATGCAATTTGTGACTTTTTAGGACTCCAACCTGGGTTGGTCCCATAGAAGTTTTTGATCAGTATTAGAAACAGGATCGATTGGCATCAAAAAAATCTTTTGTGTAAAATGGTCATTATCTAACTACATTTTTTTGAACATCTGTGAATGAAAATCAAAATTTCACAAAAAATTATGAATAGACTCCTACCACTGTAGCATGACCACCATAGAAAAGGATTTCTTTGACGGAAGAATCAACAAAATGACGAAATCCTTGTCTATGGTGGTCATGCTACAGGGGCTAAGACTATTTTCATGTAACTCTCTCTACAAGGAACAGATACTGGCCTATGGATTTTAATGAATTACCTGACCATCTTGACTTCTTTGTCAAAAAAAAAAAACCACAAATTCACCCAAATAGAATCACCACTTAAAGTCAAAACTTTTCATTAAAAAAAAACACATCTTCCTGCCCATGTTCTTTTTTCTTCTATTCTACCCTTTCTGACGTCACACTATCATTTACTGCTTTTTCTTTCATATCATTCCTTACACAATCCATCCATTGGTTCTATGGTTTTCTCTCCCTTTCCATCCATCAAGACTCATGTTCATAACCTGTTCCTTTTTTTAAGTTGGTTAAAAATACGTTATTTCTATTACAGGTCCAGAAAACATGATAGTCAAAGATTATGTTCTCCCAGATTACACCTCAATCCGTCGCGGCTACCTTCGAGACATCGTGAAACCCGACGAAGACTTAGAACAACAAACTCTACGACTGAACAACGAAAGATTCGCCATTCCAGAGCTGCTATTCCATCCATCAGACGTGGGGATCCCACAGATGGGTATACCAGAAGCCATAATGAATTCTATCAGCGCTTGTCCGGGGGAAAATACGGAGAGTTTGCTTGAAAATATCGTTTTGTACGGCGGTAATGTTATGTTCCCTGGTTTTCGAGACAGAGTGTACAACGAGGTTCGTTCCTTAGCTTTAGACCATTTCGATGTGAACGTAACTAAACCAGACAATCCTTTAACATACGCCTGGGAAGGCGGCAAACAAATCTTCAGGGATCCCGATTTCTATTCCTTCTGCGTTACAAGAGAAGAGTACGAAGAAGAAGGCAAGTCTTTGGCATTCGAAAGATTCGATATTTAACGGCGAAAACGAGCGAGAAAGTCTTCGGAATAAGACTTCTCGCTCGGTAAAAGTTCATCGGATAGTGTGGACATTAATGATAGTGAATTGTGAAGGATAGCACAAATAAGTTACAAGCAATAAGATATGAATATTAGTGTATTAATAATGATGATGGCAATATAATCATATTTTTGTGTATTTCGCTGTTTTAATTACATCATACTTATGCACAATAGCAAGTGAGATTTGGCCATAGCGTTATTTGCCATAAAACCAAAATTGAAATAGTTACCGATGTTAGCAGAAGCTTCAAATAATACGTGGGTAGTAGACTAAACTATTAAAGTTAGCCGCGCAATTCAGATATCTTAAAAACCGTCGGGAAATATGCCAGTAGCCAAGCAGATACATCTGTCTGGTCAGAGGATTCGGCCATCCCAGAAGATGAGGAACTTTCCATCGTTTTCCTTACTCTCTAAACCAGCTTAATCCAGAACTCTTAAGTATATGTTTTACGGTTAGTTTTATACATACAATGTTTAAATAAAACCTAGGAATCTCCAATGCTCGATGGTTTTGCTTGCACAAGTATTGTACACTACACGCCACATTGTGGCAAGTGTTACAAAAAAAAACAGCAGGCCACTCAGAAAATAAAGGGTACCAAAAAAAAAAAACTTTCAAAAACAAACGTCTACTAATGTCATTACATTCAACAAACTGATTCCGAACGGATCAAATTATTATGTTACTCAGAATTATTGCAAAATATCTACGGCGGGGCCGTGCCATTTCTACAACACCGGCTTTGTTTCAACAAAGAAGTTTAATCAAATTGAAGAAACTACAAGCAGATTTTCAATGCGATGATGGGCGCCCTGTGTTTCTGAAACGAGGCTTTTGCGATAAAATTCTTTATTCTGCAACTCTCGTGCTATGCCTGGTAGGCTTACTTTTAGTACTTTCTGTTATTTATGAACACGCTAAACCGCCTTCATGGAGAATAGTATGCCGATAAATATTCAACACTTCTAATAAAAAGATGTTGATAGATAATAAATATATGATTTAAAGTAATGATAATTTGTTTCATTTAAGATATATTATACCAAAAAATGTGCAAGAACATTAGTGCCTAACATTTTGTGCAGCACAAAATGTTCGCATACTGAGCTGCAGATCTGTTTACATCGGCTAAGCTATGCTTAAGGCCAGGATATTCAAGCGCAGTAGGCATTTAGCGTTAATAAACCTACGCACGATGCAAGTCCTGCGGACCGCTCATTTGGAATGAACTCGCTGACCCTGCCGTGCAAAAATTTCGAGTCACAGTATAAAATTGTAACAGAACGCTTCCTTTTACGGAATTTATGTAAATTTTTGGGGGTTTAGTTTTTAGGAAAATATGGTAACATAATTTATTTTATTACTACCTACCATTGTTTTTATTTTCACCTAATCTCCTTTTCTTTCATGATTGTTACAGCGCTTCCGTACTATGCAATGCTTACGATCTCGTTTTTGGACTTTTTGTCAGTAAACTACTGGAGAGATTTTGTTGGGAGTTTCGGTAGTTTGTAAACTAAGTTATTATAGACCACGCGTCGACCACATCTATTCTTTAGTCTCAGGTAGTAGGCAGGAAGAAGGTAGGTGGTAGGTAGGTTGTTGATAAGTGGTAGGTAGGTGGCAGGTAGATGGTAGGTATGTGGAAGGTAGATTGTAGGTAGGTGCTGGGTAGTGGCGAAGGGTGAAAATTGAATCAGAGGAAGCTGAAGAGAAAAAATGAGAATTGATTTTTTTTTATTTTTTTAAAGTTTTTTTCTATGTTTATTTTGAACTTATTTTTGTTATCAGTGACCTCGAAAACCATGAAAATGATACCCATGACGAAAAAACAAAAACAAATTGTTGGTGCAATCGAATTTTAATTTTGCCCTCACTTTCGTTACCAGCGACCCGAAAAACCACGAAAATGAAACCCATAACAAAAACATTCGCGCACAGCGCACCATATTTTGTGAATGAACATGTTAGGCAAAACCGTGTAAAATCGATAGATTTGTGGTGGGTTCCCAACGAGTCACACCCAAACGTGTCACACTGTGACTCGTTGGGATTTTTTTCCCAACGAGTCAAACTTAATTATTTGCAAAAATATAAAGCTGTTTAAGAAATATTCAAGGCTCAAGAAAATAGGTGGATCATTTAGATGCCAATGTATACGCTTTTAGAATAAACTACCAGGCCACATTCAAGAACTAAGCCTTAATAAATTCAATTTTTTTATAAAACGTAAACTTTGCCAGAAAGCCTTCTATTCTGTTAAAGAATATATCGAGGACAAAAAACTTGGGATTGAACTGCTCCAATTGAAATCGATATTAAATTGAATTTGTACCCATTTTGATTTATTTTTATTACAGTTTAACATTTTTTTTTTAAATTATTGTTCGATTTAGTTGACATTATTTACTTTTTCAAGTATGTACCTATGGTTTTATTATTATTATTATTTTTCTTGACTTTATTTACTTTTTCAAGTGTCGTATTACAATTGTTTTGTTTATTACTGTGAATATGAGGACTACGTAGGTCATACTATTATTATTATTTTTTAGTTTAGTTAGTTTCACGATTGTCTGGCAGTTTAAGTACTTTAAGCGGCCTACCCAAATGTCCTTTCTTTGGTATTGTTCGTCGTGTCGTTGAGCTCCTTGGATTATGAGTCGAGCTATACGATCACTGAAAAATGCTTGCGCTGTTTGGACAGGTCCACTCAAATCTGTGTGGTTATTTCTTCAAAAGACCATCTTAGACATTAATCTACATGGTCCTCATATGATTTGAGCAATGTACTTTAAAAGGACTTTAAATGGACTTTAAAAGAGATTGTGACCTCTGAGTTTGTTTCGGATGTTTCATCTCAGAGTAGTCGGGTACGAAACACCGGCCCCATCTAGTTTTAAAACAGAACATGTTGTGACATGTAAAAGAGTTTTTAAACCAATTTACAGAAATAAATATGATTTATGCAAATAAGTTCCTTCTGATATAAACAAAAGAATACTTAGCAGTAGCGAAGGGTAAATTTTTGTAAGAGGTTAGTCGGAGTACATAATTATTATCTTTAATGTGATTATATTATTTGTCTATAGAATACTGACTGTGCCATTTTTCAAAGGGAATCCGGTGGGAATCGAGTTGTATGCAACCTTCGCCACTGATACTTAGATTTTTATAAGTACCTACTTGAATAAAATAGAACAGAGAAGTCACTTTTGAAAAGTTAAAGAAAATATACAGGTTATTCTGATTATTATACGGGCTGCAGACCGTAAACTGAGCTAACTTACTTGAGCTTAGCTGGCATAGCTGACGCAGTTTTTCATACTTGTGTGCAGACTGCAAACTAAGCTATGTGAGCTAGCTAAAATATGCGATGCTAAGTTAGTTGGGTGTATTTTTTTTTACTGGATGGGAAATCATCAAATATAATACGGTGAAACGTTTCTGACTTAGGGGTCGTCTTTTAATCACGAGGACTAAAATGTAATACCAGCGAAGCCCGTAAGGGATCACACCTCCGACTTGATGAGGGCCATCTCCAGGCATATTCCCATCTGTGACTGCAGTGCGAATGCAGAGATCTTCCAGCAGATGGAGTCTCACTGCACCGCAGCAACAACTATGCGTTTTTAACAACAAAAAAATCGAATATTGTTAAAATCTTTTGTTACACACACACACACACACACACATACACATAAAAAGTATTTTAATTTTTTTTTCTTTCATTTAATTTCTTAAAATTTTAAATAATGTTATTTGAGGTAATTAGGTACTTCTGCTTGAAATGGAATTTTGCAATAGTCTGTGGTCCTGGTCACCCGTCATGGGTTGAAATTGTCATGACATGAGTGTCAAATTCAATTCATAGAACTGTCATTTGGTTTTTGTTTCGATTTTGGAGGAATCTATGAAACTAAATCTGCTTTCATCTTGAGTTCGTGAAGTGATAATATAGTAAAAAATGGCTCTGTTCCCCGGAGCGGTAGCCTTCGACGAGTATGGTCGTCCATTTATCATTTTGAGGGACCAAGATAGGCAGAAACGGCTAACCGGTATCGATGCCTTGAAGGTAGTTTATTTCATTTTTTCTATTTTCCCCGATACAATAACAACTTAAAAAGTCTAATTTAGGGCTTCATAGACTTGTCCTAGCAAGAGCCCAACAACAGCTTTACAAATTACCCCAAAAATAATTACTAATGTATAACCTAAACTTGTCAACACAAATTCGAATAATCGAGAATTTTTTATAAAATATGTGATTTTATAAATAAAACTTGCATTTAAATTGTAATTTATCCCAGTCCTAACCTTATTAGACCCTTAAGTTTAAGATTTAATTCAGTTTTATAAAGTTACATGCATTCTTAAAATCAGGTGTACTAAATCACATGATCCCAAATTGGGCAACCTGTACGATTTTTATCAAGATATCATCTCCATATCATCTTGATATACCTCATAGTCTCAATATAAACATCTATAACAACGAAAATTAGAAGTTTTAAGTTTAATCCCCTAATTTTTCATACTTTTCCATTGTTTTAAATAATTAACCTATCATCTCTTTGTTTCGAGTCATTTGATCATCTCTTAAACTAAGTTAATGAATCTCTGAATTTCATATTTGATAGTAAAAAAGATTACAAGCATTATAAAAAAGAAAATTCATACAAATCATGGTGTTTTATTATCTACTTGTTTTTTTTTTTCTATGAAATAAACCTGTTAATACCTATAAACATAAGTTTATAGGATCTAAGGAAGATCAAAAATAAAAGAAAAACAATGATTCAATAAAATTTTGGGCTAAATTCTCAAATAATGTTCTCACAACAGAGACATAGTAGTTTGTTTAAATACTCAGAATTAAAACATGACAAGCATTATGAATTTTAAAAGTCAATTTATCAAACTGAAATAATACAGAGATCAGATATTACATACTGAAAATGACTCATCATTACGTCATCATCATTGTGTCTGATGTAAATAAAGAAATAAAAAAAATAAAAAAAAAAGTTACACTCATTATTTTTAGTATTTGCGAAACCTGAATATAGTTTGTTCAGAATAAGTAACTGAATTGATTCCAATAATTTTTAATCCATGTTATATTTTGTTCCAAAAACATTTCAAAAAAGTTACAAGTTGGATACTGACCGACATTAAGTACCTATCGCAATAATTTAGATACCTACTGCCAAATTATTATTATCAATGAGCTGAAGACGACGTTAGAGACACGCGCGCGGGCGCGCTGCGTGGTGACAACGTTTTTGTGCAGACAACCATGTAACAGAACAAGCTTATAACTTTGTGATTTTTTATGATACAGTTTTGAAATTTTGTACATAAAAATACTAGACACGTGTTTCAGGTTTCGCATATACTAAAACTAATGTTGTATAATTTTTGTACTACTCAAAAGTTTCTTGAGTTGAGTTTCTATTAAATAGACACTGCAACACATAATCAGCTCAGCATTTTTTTTTTCTGTTTCTGTTGCTGAAAGGTTTAGAATCCTATACTGTATCCATGGTATTGACACTATGTCCCTTCCCTTGTTGATTGTCACAGGAACTAGCAGTTTTTCTCCATTTTTCTTTTCATCTGAGCATGACGTTCTGGGCTCGATTCCCAAGGCGGGCAGAGTGTTATGGTTTTTTCCATCAGGAAATTCACAGCCGTGTCTGGATTGGTGCCCAGTTTATGGCAATAGGCTCGCCCCTCTTAAATGTAAGGGGGGAAATGTGGGTATACTATACACACCTCTGCCTAACTCTTCAGGGATATCAGGTGTGATGGTATGTTTATGTTATTCATTAATTTATCTCCCCACAGTCACACATCTCAGCCGCCCGCCAGATCGCAGGCATCCTGCGCACTTCCCTTGGTCCTCGTGGGCTGGACAAGCTGATGGTCTCTCCTGACGGAGACGTGACTGTGACCAACGATGGAGCCACCATCTTGAAGCTAATGGATGTGGAGCACCAAATCGGCAAGCTGCTGGTACAGTTGGCACAGAGTCAAGATGACGAGATTGGTGATGGAACTACCGGTGTTGTGGTTTTGGCTGGTGAGTTCAGATACATCACACTAAAAAGGGCCTGTTACTCTGATGTATTATTAGATTTATTTGAGGAAATTATCACAAATCTTTCACCACCATTTCAAATAAATAAGTTGAACCGATGATCAATAAGACATGTTTAAGGCATACTGCCAGACGTTTTACACCTGCGGCCTGTGGGTCAGATATATGCAGAGAGCCTATAAGGCCCTCCGTGTTCAGTACAGTTTTCGGGTGCTGCTGGGACTTCCGCGGTTCTGTAGTGTGTCTAGAATGTTTGCCAAGGCGGCATTCATAGATAGTTTTGAGGCTGTCATGTGCAAAAGAAGGCATCAAAATCAAAATATTTTATTTCACATAGGCCTAGATGGGTACTTATAAAACGTCGACAAATAGGTGCACGGTTCGGGTTTGTCGTTTCCAATGGAGAAGAAGCGGCAAGAAACTCCATGGTTACTCTCTTCAAATCATTTGGCATCCCTAATGCGTAGGATACGTGGAAGCTTTAACAGCATCCATTATCATCCAGTATCCTGAAGATTATTGTGGGGAGGCCAGATTGCCCTTTTCTGATGCACTGGTCCCATAGACATAGCTGCTTTCCCAGTGCTGAGAAAAAATATTTGAATTAAGTCAATTGTAATCATTTATGTATTACTATATTACATTAGAACACACATAAAAAAAAATAAGTATTCTGTAGTAGATAAGTTTTTTTCGTAAATTAAATTAGATTAAATTCTTTTGAACTGGATAAATTTTGATTGTAAAATTGTACAAACATAGTTCTGTCTGAGAGCAGCGATGCGATGGCCCAGTAGTGGCGGTCCCGAATTACGAGCAGTAAGTCGTGGGTTCGAACCCAGGCAGGCGCATTAGTTTGTGTAATTTATTTCATCACCACTACTCTCAAAACGGTGTAGGAAAACATCGTGAGAAAACCGGCATGTCCTAGAACCAAAAATTCGAACACATGTGACATCTACCAACCCACACTGGATGGCCCATATTATAGCCCATTCCCTCTCATAGAGAGGAGGCCTGCGTCCCAGCAGTGGGAACATTATAGGCTGATTATGCTTATGTGCTGTCTGGGTCCCCCCATGGGTAGGAAAAGTCGATGTAAAATATGGTCAGGGTTCTAGAATTAAATAAACTACTCATCCTCCCCTTCCCTAAATCATGGACCCTCATGAATAACAATATATCTTTTCTTCCCAGGGGCTCTCTTGGAACAGGCCTCCATCCTCCTCGACAAGGGTATTCACCCCATCCGAGTAGCAGATGGCTTCGAGATGGCTGCCGCCGCAGCACTCACTCACTTGGACAGCATCAGTGAAGCCTTCCCTGTGAACATAGATACTAGGGAGCATCTGATCAAGGTTGCCATGACTACGCTAGGCAGTAAGGTGGTGGTCAAGTGCCATCGGTTGATGGCTGAGATTGCTGTTGATGTAAGTTGCATTTTTATTAATTTCCAGAACTGATTTTCTCATACAATTCCTATTTTTCATTACTTTATAACACTTTAAATACAACACACTGGCACCACTATATACGGGTACAATCCCGATCTCGACAGAATGTCAAGAGAGATCTTGAATTGACAATTTCAACCCTTAATAATTCATTTTATGCTTCTAAAATTTCATAATTTGTAGACCAAACACACGCAAAACCATTTGTAATTTATCTGCCAGGTGGATTCTAAGCTACCATTATGAATCAGGTCCCAAATCGAAAAATCCATGGATATTAAAAGTTCTTCTCGTTGTCATCCCCAGGCCGTTCTCTCAGTAGCAGACCTCGAGAAACGCGACGTGAACTTTGAGCTGATCAAAGTGGAAGGCAAGGTCGGAGGCCGTATGGAAGACTCCATGCTTGTCAAGGGAGTCGTCATCGATAAAACCATGAGTCACCCGCAGATGCCTAAGAAACTGAGGGTAAGTTGGACATATTGTTGCACTATATTGAGGAGCGTTCTGAATGGTGTCCGGACGTAAAGAATAGCACCATCCCATATCTTCCCGTGGGTGTCGTAAGAGGCGACTAAGGGACTTACCAGAGAATGGGCAGCAGCGTTCTCTGTGATTTTTATAACAAACATACTGCGATCGCCAACCCGCCTGCCAAGCGTGGCGATTATGGCAAAACCCCCCTTGGGGAGGCCTATGTCCAGCAGTGGACGTCTTTCGGCTGAAATGATGATGAAATGATGATATTGAGGAGCAGGATTATCTTCTTGCATTGTATAATGGGCTGGTGTCCGCAATTCCAAGAGACAAGCGTGTATTTTGCGTATGATTCTTCGTAGTCGAAACACTCTTTTCAGAGTGCTTGTGGTTGCGCAAACGTGGTACACGGAGAGATGTTCGGTGGGTCGTTGACTTCCCCGAGGATTGCTCTTTCAGCGATGTACTTCCATTTCTGCCGGTTGGAGACGTTGACAGTACACTGGACCTTGGTGAACTCAGTAGCTTTTTGCTTACTCCCACCCGAGTTGATAATTCGATCCACTCTGGTTCCCCTAGAAAGGCCAGCAACACTTATCTGATCTCACAAAGAGTACCTGGGTTGTAGCTGCAGGAATTATCATCAAACCCAGTAACTGGATCGACAGAGAGGCAGTTCTATGTAAATAACTGGTATTCAGCTGTATCCGGTTGGACCGAAAGCGGTTCTCAGAATAGTGAGCTAATCTGGGAGGACCTATGTAACTATACGGTACTCATAACAAAAATACATTTTTTTTTTTTAATTTCTGCCTGTTGTTGTTTGTTTGTTCCGGCTAATCTCCGGAATGGCTGGACCGATTTTGTCGGGACTTTTATTTTAGAAAAAGGATTAGGGAATCCGATTCAAACACCTAATATTTCTATAATTTTTTTTTTTACTCGGACGTAAATCGCGTGTCACAGCTTGTCATCATTAAAGCTGCTAATTTCACTGTATTTTTCTCGTACTACAGGACGTGAAGCTCGCCATCCTCACCTGCCCGTTTGAGCCGCCGAAGCCCAAGACCAAGCATAAGCTGCACGTTGGCTCAGCCGACGAGTACCGCGAGCTGCGCGCCTACGAACACGAAAAGTTCTTGGAGATGGTGCGCCGAGTCAAGGTAAACTAGTCCTTATGTGTAAAGGCCTAGGGATCTCTAATACAAAGCATACGTTAGACGTTGGCGAAATGACTGCTTTCTATGTAAATCCTGTTGCGCCTGACGCTGCGGTCGAGCGGTCACCGCAGACCAGGTAAACGTCAGTGGTAGACTTACAGACAAGACGTTTTGTTTTGTTTGACGTGTAAAGGAAGTACAGAAATGCCGCTGTCGTCGAAATTGTGACGTCTCGTTCGGTATTAGTGTGCATTGTTTGATTCCCAAAAAACATTTGAATTAAAATTGGTATGCAACAAATGCCAGTTATTACATACGGGACCGAAACGTGGTCGCTCACAATGGGCTTCATCAGAAATGTTAATTAAAGTCACCCAAAGGGTAATGGAGAGGGCTACGTTCGGAGTTTCCTTGCATGATCGAATCAGAAATGGAGACATCCGTAAGAGAACCAAGGTTACCGACGCAGCCCGAAAAATTGCTAAACGTAAGTGGCAGTGGGCAGGGTACATTGCTCGCAGAACGGATGGCCGATGGGGCGGAAATGTTCTGGAGTGGCGACCGCGAGCCGGAACACTAGGTGGACCGATGACCGCCGGATGCGAGTCGCACCTGACCGGTCAATGTGGCGGCACTTGGGGGAGGCCTATGTCCAGCAGTGGACGTCTTTCGGCTGAAATGATGATAGTGCAACAAAGTCAAAGTTGCGATCGACCACAATAGCAAATGCCAGGAGTCTGGATCAGTGACTCAATCTCAATAGGCTCGCCCCATATTACATGGGTTGGTACCTAAACATAACATAACTTTCGGAAAGTGGAATACATATGCATTTGCATGTAATCAGGTCTCTAATTATGACTTTTCTACCTTCTCTAGGATGCGGGCGCAACCCTAGCCATCTGCCAATGGGGCTTCGACGACGAAGCGAACCACCTGCTCCTGGCCGAAGGTCTACCGGCCGTGCGCTGGGTGGGCGGCCCGGAAATGGAGCTCATCGCCATCGCTACGGGAGGTCGTATCGTGCCTCGGTTCGAGGAGCTGACTCCGGACAAGTTGGGCTCGTGTGGACTTGTGAGGGAGCTTAGTAAGTTGTGAAGACTCTAGAGATTTTTAGTTAAATAAATAGAGATGAATGATCTCATAGTGTTATGTAGTCCCAACACCAAGTTACTTTTTAAAACGATAAAGCTAAAAAAAAAGTATGTTGCACTTATTAGACATTTTCAACACATAATTTATTCAAACAAGCTTAGACCGCAAAAATAATTTAATTTTATCTAAATTACCATGACAATATACAAACTGTTTTTCGGTTATTAAAAATAACAGGTTATACTACAAAATGCCTAGTTCAGCACTCAAATAGGCATATCTTCAGTTTCACCTTTAATCAACTCACCCTGCCTATCACAGTCCACTGATGGACATGGGCCTCTCCAACTTCAACTTGCAAATCAACAAAAACTAACATTTTTCATCTTCCTCCTCAGCATTCGGCACATCCAAAGACGAGATGCTGGTGATCGAGGAGTGCTCCAACAGTCGTGCGGTCACCGTACTGATGCGCGGAGGAAACCGCATGATCGTGGACGAGGCTAAGCGCTCCGTGCATGACGCGCTGTGCATCGTGCGCAGTCTCGTGCAGGTGAGGATAGCTTTTCAATTCATCATCCTAGTCGTTTCCCAACCCTGTTGAAGTCTGCTACCCGTGTAAAAAAGAAGAAAAAGATTTATTTGAGTCACAGGACAAACAATTAGAATAAAATTTTAAACAAAAAATCAAAAGACAAACTTTACTTGTATGAGGCCAAAAGCTTCTATCTCATTATGATACTGTGACATTCAAAATACCTGTCACATCGCTGATTCAGATAGTAACTGGATGCAACTGAATACCAGCAGTTTAGATGGAGCGACTGCCTATCTGACCTCCACAACCCAGTGAGTACTGGATACTAAGATACCCCTTGGTAAGACTTTCGGGCGTCTGAAGATCTGACTACCCGTAATGACTGTCAACAATCTATAAATGACAGCCGGGACCAACGGCTAACGTGCTTTCCGAGGCACGGACGAAACACCCATCCACAGACCGATCTTGACAAGTGGTGCTTAACCTTTAAGGTCGACCCCCCAACGGCTGTAGTTAACCACAAGCTCATCCATTTTCCAAATATTAAATCCTTCCTTCCGTCCACAGGACTCCCGCGTGGTATACGGCGGCGGTGCAGCCGAGATCTCGTGTTCAGTGGCAGTAGCGCGCGCGGCTGAGAAGGTGTCGTCGCTGGACCAGTACGCCTACCGCGCCTTCGCCGACGCACTCGAGGCCATCCCTCTGGCGCTGTCTGAGAACAGGTGAATATGTCGCATTTCAAGGGAAATTAAGAAAGTTTTGTGTGCTTATTTCAATGTATACTATTGTAGCTGGTGGACGACGCGATGCATATCCATAGGGTGACTGGTAATTAGTGACCAATACTTAAACACGTGATTGTACTCATGATAACAAACAACTTTCCCAAAGAAACATTTTTTTTATACTCTTTCACTTTTATTACAATAACACAACAGCCGTATGAAACGCGAGCGCGCGTCTTTGACCTATCTTACTATCGTATCGTGCAACAGTGGGTAGGCAGAGCACCCGCGTGGCTCGCAAACCCGCTCCGAAAGTTTTATTGTGATAAATGTTTCTTTGGGAAAGTTGTTTGTTATCATGAGTACAAATGTGTTTAAGTATCGGTCACTAATTACCAGTCACCCTATTTATGAAATACATGGCAATTTCAAGTAGCTACAGCTGACTACGGATTTTCTAAGTTTACATTAGTAAGCTATCTGTGGAGTTTTGCCAACTAATTCTGAATACCATGATCGAGACTACTACTAAACTATATAACCCTCCTTTTGGCCTTCGCCGCAGTCGGGTAACTAAGTTAAAACAAATATCTCCTTGACGTGTACATCTACAGCTCGCACTCACCCACCCATCACGATGCTGAAATTTGTTTACTTCCCGCGTATTAATCTAGCTTTTGTTGTTTTCGTACAGCGGCCTGTCTCCCATCGACACGCTGTCGGAGGTGAAGTCGCGGCAGGTGGCGGAAAACAACTACAATCTTGGCATCGACTGCATGGGGACAGGTAAATACACTTATATTAGGGGTTAAAGTATGAAATTGCCGATTTGTATGGACGATTTCGTGAAAAGTGATATTTCCATACAATTTTTTTTCTCTCTTGGAAACGTCTGAACCGATTATATATGATGCAATTGCAATAATTAGAGTGAAAAAACCCGCGTTGCACTGCGTATCTTAAATTCTCAAAACACAGTCTATGACAAAAATATACCTACTTGAAGTAGTGAAACCGACGGCACATTGAAACAGGTGTTTTGACACACTACTAGTATGGTTTTTAAACTCTAAAAGGTACGTCATTTAACAATGAATCCAATAAACATGCAATTAGGAAAAATATAACTATACGTCAAAGTTACAAACAGAACAAAAATTGAGAAAAAAACGGCAATTTCATAGTTTGAAGACCTATTATTACAAGATTAGAAGACACTTATATTAGAAGAGGTTCACTCTTTTGGGACACAGGCTTCTCTGTGAGATCCCTTGAACCATAATCCTACATGCTGGCCCAGTGCAGCAAGTTTATCCAGCCGATGGGTATCCAAATCGCCATTAACGACATGATGGACAGGAAAGGAGTGAAATATTCTATGACAGGAACTGAGGATCATATTCTAATGGTTTTTAGTTTGATTGGTTTCTCTGTAAATACATTTTGTAGATGTCCTAAGGCGCTGATGATCACTTACCACCTTTTTACTATCCAGTCACATAGAAAAAAAAAACAATATATTCTAATTACCATTTTTCTCTTTCCCCAGGCTCCAACGACATGAAAACAATGAACGTCATAGAGTCTCTCAACTCGAAGAAACAACAGATTTCACTCGCCACGCAACTCGTCAAGATGATTCTCAAGATCGACGACGTTCGCTCCCCAGCCGACTCGATCGAGTAAAAGTATTATTTGTAACTCTTATTTACACGTTATATCTATGATCTTTTATAATAAAACACGCCTAACTGGTGTCCTTTGCATATGTACTACAAAAACTATAAATATAAGCCGACTTGAGACTGTAATACAATTCTTCTTAGCGTGTCGATGTCAGTCTAATGTGATTCGGTTCGTGCATCAGTTCCTAACAACGTGCAAACAACAGGAAGCGATATTAAGTGTCTCATCGTTTGTGGAACATCACCAGGGAAAGTAGACTGTTCCACTTGCAATTTTATGACTGCAGCTCAACAAGTCTTGGCTTTTAACTTAGATTTGCAAATAATTCTGCATATTTTGACAATAGATGCAAATAATTGTGCATATTTTGACAATTGTTGCAAATCTTTGTGCATATGTAAGAGACTAGTAAAATAGATTATTATTAAAATGTGGAGATTGACAGTGTACTGTACTGGGTTTGCCTGATACAATAATGTCGAATTTTACCCATTTATGTTCAGCCGTTTATATGGTATCATCAAGCATTTACCATAGACTTGAAATCCGGCCAAAACCAATCTGTTATAAACAACTAACAGATCAAAACTTACGAATTAAAATCACAAATGTACATATTTTTATAATATGTACTACGGAACCATATAATTAGAATTGACTTGTTTTATTATTTACCTTTCAATGCTAGACGGATTCGCTAGATATCCTCTGAAGAGCTTACTTTAAAATCTGTCTCAAAAATCAACCCGTTTTCGACTTGTATGGACGTCGGGTTACGATTGTTAGAACTTTGAATGCTAATAAGGGTATTTTAAATGACTATGCAGACCCCTGGGAGTCTTATAAGTAGCAGCTACATCGAACGCAAGCTTGTGGAGGTCGGGCAGACTTCCAGTTTTACCAAAGGTGCTCTATTAATAAAAATCAAAATACCAATATTAGCATTAAAAGTGAAATAATTCTATTTCGTCACACGCTTAGCTGTGCTAGGCCTCTCGGACTTAGCAGTAATAATATAATGTTATTATTTTAATTACTTTTAAGTCAATGCATTTTACTGTTTGCGAACGGTTGTACCAAACGTATTGGATGCCTTATTGCACTAATAAAATAATAAGCTAATTTAGTTATTGGAGTTTTATTTTCCGTTTTTAAGTTATTCCATCACGCACTACACTATCCCACACGCACAACTCACATATTGGCGCGGACTCCCAACGCGGAGACGACCGGAGCGGATAGGAGACGTGAGGAAAACCGACTGATCTCAATGTCTCATCGTCTCGAAGCGCGTTTCGCGCTGCGTTTGGTGTGAATAAGCGCGAGCCTGCGTGAGGATTTTTCCATTCTGTCTGAACTGACCCTAAGTCGCCATCGCAACCAGCGCTCGGTGAGCGTCGTGTTCTCAAATTAACATAGGCAAGTCATAGGTCTCAAGTTCGAACCCAAGACATGCACCTTTGATTTTTCGGATTCATTCATTCATTGTATAATCATTATTATGACTTGCTTGGGTGAAGGAAAACATCGTGAAGGAAGCAGCATGCCTGAGAGATATTTCTCGCCGGCATGTGCACGTGCGTATTGTATAATTATTATCACTTGCTTCGGTGAAGGAAAACATCGTGAAGGAACCAGCATGCCTGAGAGATATTTCTGGAAAGTCAGAGGTCCATAGGCGGCATAAAAACTAGAAATCAGGTTACGCACTAACCACACGATAAAATACATAGGCACGATACGCACCGCTACTGAAAGAGTACTTATACCAAACGGAACTACTTCACAAGCGATCAAACTCACGCGATGAATGTGCCGCGCTACGCCGCGGGCTCGCAACACGAGTCTTGCACGAGTACATTGTCGCTCATATACACACATAACGGCAAATTAGTTCGCGTGACCTGCTCTCGCTGTGGTGCGGCAGCAGTCATGGGTGGCCTCCCTCAGCCGGGAGCGCCGACTGATGAGGGTTATGTTTTTGCGTCGACATAGCACTCACTTTGCAAATTATTTAGACTCATCACAGAGCATCATAGTATACAGGGTGGGACGGACACCGACGCGAAAACGTTTATCACGTATTCAGTACATCAGTCTGAGCCCCCTCATAGAAATTTTTCATCGGTTAATAAAAAAAAAACAGCTGTTCCGTACATTTTGACCGTGACTTTTATAGGAAACGGCAGATTTTTTAATGGCATGTATTTACCGCGGCGACAAACTAATCTGATTTAGGGTTTTAAAAATAATAGGTTGGCAGCTACAATTAACCACTAAATTGTAGATAAGGCGTAGTCGACGTAGCCCCGCTGCGCGGAGCTCCAATTTCTGTTTGCAGAGTTTAAAGTAACTTAACACGAAGGGGGTTCCGGGGTCTTAGTTCGCTCACTAGACCCCGCCATCCCCTTCGAACCTAACCTAACCTGTCCAGTCGGGGTGCCACAAGTCTCTCTCAGCGTTCGCTCGCTCTTGCTTCCTATATTCTCCTTGCCGCAATGACTGGATAAATAGTTACTTACATGGTACAATAGTCGCCCATTCAGTATATTGGTCTCCAATTAAATTTTTAATCGCCCGATTATTAATTTCCCTTTTTTAATAACCAATGAAAAATTTCAAAATTTCTCTGAATGATGTACTGAATACGTGTTAACCGTTCTCGCGTCGGTGTCCCTTCCAACCGGTTTAATACTGGTGACTCTCATGCGAGTGCAGTTAATGAAGCTTGTGTCATTTTATTTACACAAAATTGAAAATGTTATTGAAAAAAATGAAAGTCACAAATAGTATTACCATAATTTTATTGTAGTTGAAGTAAACCTATATACATTCCCGTACCGTACAAAACATATCTATCGTCAACCTCGACCTTTGGATTCTTCTTCAGATGAATGTGCGAGCGAGAGGTGGTTATAGCTGCCTACCTCCCACTCGCGTGGAGACTATTATCGGAGACTTAAAGCTAGGAAGTTAACATACTCTTGACTATGCTCCTAAATCTTACATTGTCAGCTCCTGCAAAAGAAATGGAGGAAATAAATATGAGATATACATAAAGCGCTAATATTGGATAGGCATGTTGGGTATTGGGGACCCTGATTAGTCCTCAAGAGTCACCATCATCTGCCTAGCCTTTCCCAACTATGTTCGGGTCGACTTCCAGTCTAACCGGATGCAGCTGAATACCAGTATTTTACATGGAGCGACTGCCTATCTGACCTCCACAACCCAGTTCATACTGGGTAATGCGATACCTCTTGGTAAGACTGGTTGTCAGACTTTCGGTCCACTGATTACCTGTAACGATTGTCACAGATCCACCTCAAAGATGCAGATTAGTCTCAAGAGTAGCATGACAAAGAAAACCTATGACATGTTATGGTTGAAGGTCAGTCAAGGGACTTGCCTAGAAAAGTATGTAGGATCTACCACCCCATCTATATCTGCAAACACTTTTGCTATATACCAGTTTGAATAATAGCTGGTATAATAACATGACATATTTTACTACCATTAAATATGACATTACGTCCATAGGTAACAGTAACCATTTCTTAACTACCCAGTAGAATTCCCCTGCAGGACATCATACCTCTCCCAATCATCGCCACAACAACAAATCCTGTGCCTCCCACACGAAACCATCACTTGGTTTCAATGTTTGACATCTTTTTCAATGTGGAAATGTGAAAATATGTCAATTTAAATCTGAAACCTGATGAAAATAAGAAAATACTGTACATACCATAATAGCGTTGACAATATCCGACTGGTTGTTCCTGAGCGCGCGCACTGCCCGCGCTCGCGACACGTTGGCTTGTGACATCACGATCTCCACGTCCTTCTCGTCCACTCCCGTCTCGTCTACGCCTTCTTCATCTTCTTCCTCCGCTATGGGTGCTACCGTCTGGAGAACATGGAGAAATATTGGGTTAGGATAAGTTTTGGTACATGGGACTTGTGTCTGGAGATAAGTCAAGATATGGGAGAAATTTATAGAGTACCACTATGAGAAAAATCTAGATTAAAGTTCAGCATCACCGCAACTTGAACCATTCGGGCTTTTTTTTATGTAACTCCTTACTGCATGTTCACTGCTTTAAGTGACAATACAATGTTAACCGGATTTCACTCATACTTATTGTAATGGACATTTCAGACACAGCCAAGGTAGATTTCATAATAAATCAAAAGTATTGTTTTTGTATCATCATTAGTGTCCAAACAACAAAAGGTATTACTTGTTAGATTTGATTTTGTATCTCCTAGATTTTATTGTGGAACTATTACTTCTTACCAACTAGTAAACTTCTGCAAATCAAATTAAAACATTTTTTACTTCACTACTGCTACTTGTAATTCCCAAATTATCAACCTGTATTCCAAATACAGACAAATATCTTACCGTGCCAGCAGCAGCAGCATCATTGCCAGCAGCAGCGCTCTCCGGAGCCTTGAACCTCTCAGCAGCGGCCATGGTAGCCTGTTGGGACAGGTCCTCGATCTTGGCCTCTCCGAACACAATGTAGGTGTCCGAGTGAGGGTTCTTGTACACGTCCGGGGAGTTGATCACGAACAGGATGTTCTTGGACTTCCTGATTGTGACTCTGTTTACACCTTGGACCTGGAATTCGTAGGATTTTGAATTATGAAATTGTACTTATAAGTGTCTCATTAGGAAGTTCACATTCAGAGTCAAATTATAGACCCACATTAATATTTTCTAAAGGCAGTAAAACTAATAACATTGTTGATAAGTAGACCACAAAATTATGTTTCACACACATACTAATATCTATAAATTGTGGTCAGATAATGTGATATTATATCTGAGCTGTGAATACAATTCCATCAAAAAGGTCTGCAGACTTGTAAGAACTGTGATGATATTCACCCTATGTTGCAATGATTTTTGAGTTGAGAATGAGCAAATAGTTAACTTTTAAGTTCGGTAGTGCACTAAATACACGCTTTGGACGTGGAGTTGTGGCCACTATAGCACGTTATAAAATGTAACGATTTCAACGACATAACTTTTATACAACTCACATACATAACTTTACAGATATCGTCATTTTAATGACACGCGCCGATATTGCGCGACCCAGAAGTAGCGGAACAGATGTGCGATTCGCTCCAAAATGGCCGCGAAGGTTGTGGTGGCAGGAAGATGGTTCGTCCAAGAAGGTTCGTATACTCACGGGCTTAAGTCCAAGTTTGCTCATGATCTTGCGCGCTTTTTTCTCACCGCGCGACTGCTTCGCCTTCGACACAATGTCGATTCCAGCGATTGGGTTGGAGATGCCTCCGGTGCCTGGTGCACCTATAAACAAGTAATATATTTTTAGGTTGAGATTTCTTCACTATTATTCAATTTGGATGAAATTCAATAGACAGGCATATTTTTTATTAAATCTTGGTACAGAAAGCTGATGATTTAGACACTTCAGACACAGCCAAGGTGGTTTTCATAATTAATCAAAAAATTCATGTTTTTTAACATCATTAGTGTCAGCTTCCCCACCATCCTACTAATATTATAACTGCGATTGTGAGAATGGATAGATGTTTGTTATTCTTACACGCAAAAACTACTGAACGGATTAGGATGAAATTTTGCACATAGGTAGTTTAACACATAGGATACTTTTTATCCCTGTAGTGTGATTCCGTGGGACAATTATCGAATTCAATGCGGGTGAAGTGGTGGGCATAAACTAGTGTTTAATATTTTTTAGGAATATTCTCTGAACATTGACACCTAAATCTGCCCTCATAACAACAAAAGCAATACTTCCAATTGCCACTATCGAGAAATAAGTGATTAAGTAACACAATATCAGTCAAGTTTGAAAGAAATGATTTTTCTATTTTGATGTAATTTTTCACAAAAACAGGAAATCATCAAATATTAAACTTATACTGTCACTTATGCGATCTTCCGTGATTGTTCAGTATTTGGAGCTCCCCATATTTTGGCGCTGTTGTAAGCGCCATGATTGCAGGTTGAGATATCCCGTAAGTGACAGTATAACTTTAGTTGTAAACCGTGGAAGCTTAAAACAGTGTTTCATCAAATATTGTTTCCAGCATTACTGCTTGCCAAGGGCAGAAAACATAAACGAAATATCTAAACTTCTTACCAGCATCTTCCAATTCTGGGATAGTGTCATCTGAGTCACTGTCCGAGGAGGCAGTCTCCTCCTTGCGCTTCTCAGTCATGGAGGCGGTGGCCTTGTCCAGCTCAGTCAGTTCTGGCATCTTGGAGTCTGAGATAGATGTTATCTTGCGTTACGGAAGAATTCCTGTTGAAGAGAGAAAATATGGTTTAGTTGAATTTGCAGTACTGTTCTGGATTAGATAGGCCTTTGCTCCATGTATTCAGGTGCATCTGGATTCTGGTTACATTGGAAGACAACTTTGACAACACCAATGAAAGGCATCATAGATTATGGATTCTCATTTCTCTTTTGGCTATTGCATGTTTTTCTAATGTTATGCCAAATTTTATGACTGGTTGTACTATCAATGAAAGGGCATCTGATCAGCACTGGACCTCAAAAAAATTATGAAGACATGGAAACTAAATAATTGTTTTGTTTTGAACCACATTTTCTTTTGGGATAGATGGGACAAAAGGCAATACATAGTTAATTCTATCATTATACCTCAAAGATTCAGATAACTAACTGATAATTTTGACACACAAGATTAATTTGTAACTTTTTTATACAGAGCATTTTTATACACTTAAACCTTTTCCAAAAAAAAGGTTTCAAGTTACAGATTCCAGAATGGCTGTCTATGCACTAGAAAATCAATAAATCTACTGAGAAAACAATATGACTATCACATCAACAGCTGAGCTAAAATTTAGAGACTTATAAGCAAGAAATATGGTTGGATTATTATAGTTTTGAAACATTAATATAACAACTGACGTGAAATAATATCTAACAGGCCACATTATTAAGTTTTTTTAGGTACCTCTATTATAAAATGTCAGAGTAAGTGGTCCTAAATGCATGTCTAGAACTACAACTTAAATTATGAGTATCTATTGACTGGAATAATGCCATTCCAATCACCACTTTAGGTGGTGAATTGACAATTACAGGGCACAGCAGTGATGGAATTGCTCTGGAATTTATAATAGCGAAGTTTCAGGCAATCGCCGGACTAAATAACCAAGCAAATGGACCCGAATTGTATGAATAAATGACCGTGAGCTTTAATTAGCAGAATTCGTGAACGCTGAGTTTCGATTTACAGCGTTCACACTGTTGTGGTATCATAAAGTGTAACACAAGTCGTTTGAACACATAATATCACTAAAAACTATAAATATTTCAACACTTGTGCGAAAATAATATGGGCGCGGGTTTCGCTATTACACCGAACAAAAATATTGAAATAACAACGCAAATATGTCGTGATTATACCTCAACACACTATAACATTTTAATATTTCACTTAAACATTAAGATTTATTTAAAAACTACGGATTTATTACCTTTATTTAGGAATTATCGGTATTAGAAGAATCAACGGGGATTCGCTTCAATTTGACAAGAGCGGAAAGAAAATTTGAACCACAGTTAAAATATTATGAAAATATGATTGAATTCCGGTGATCCAGTCAGTTCCTGTGCGTATCCGAATGGGTTTCATCAGAAAATATTTTTTAGGTGTGGCAACATGCAGTTTTTTGTCAAACATCACTAGTGTTGGGATTATTGACTGTCTCGGTATCGAAAAATAATTTCGTCCCATTCGGCGGAGCAAACCGATTTGCAATTATTCTTATAAAATACGAAGAATAGTAAGTTGTCGTTGGACAACCAATTAATATTCACAAAATCATGATAACCAACTCATTGCAATCGATGAATATTCAACTGCCAAAATGATTGTTTTGTCTTAACTATATATGACGCTGCTATTCAGCATTAGTTGAAATATGACTTTGATAGAGCTTCAACGGTAATTTTCCCTTTTCTTTGTGTTTCTCTAAGTAAACATTTTTAAGGTGTGGAATTTTCCACCTATTTTATCGATATCGATAGTTGTTCTAGAAGCACTGCCCTCTGCATAAATGTCAATATTGTCAAATCACTCGCGTTCACTTCATTTCGGTCGAAGGCGGTGCTATTCGTTCATCGTAGTTTTTGTCCGTATTCGTCGCTTTTCATCAAAAATACAATCGTTGTAAATACGTCACGCAGTGTCTAGTACAAATAAATATTCATTATAGTGATTGTGTTGAAAACATGTCGTCAATGGTGCAGTGATTCGGTGTTTTTAATTCAGTCACCAATTATCAAGTCCAAAGTGCGTGTTGTTTTAAATTAATATTTAGTGTTTGTGATCAAAATTACGTGCCAAAGCCCAGAAATGTCTTTGGAAGACAAGTTTAACGCTGCGGTGAACGTGATTCGGAGTTTACCGAAGAGCGGTAAGTTTATTTATTTTTTTAAATGCCACTGTTATTTATCGATTGCTACGTCCCAAGAAGTTGTTACATAAATTTATCGCGGTTAATCTTTTTCTAATGACAGCAGAAACGAGATGTGATGCAAAGAGCTATTATTTATTATGCGTGTCGCCCATTGTATGGTAATGTAAACATGATCAGTAAGTTTGCTTGTTGCTATGGACATGGTCGGTACTGAATCATCATCTGCCTAGCCTTTCCTAACTATGTTGGGGTCAGCTTGCAGTCTAACCGGATGCAGCTGGATACCTGTATTTTACATGGAGCGACTGCCTATCTGATCTCCACAACTCAGTTAAAACGAATAATTTTATTATTGTTTTGTGCCGGGGTCATGTTCCGGGTAACATTGGCTGTAAGGATAATTACTGTGCTCCATTTTTTGCCCTGGCGGGAAACAGACAGATAAATTAATAATTGATGGCATTAAACTACCCTGAACTTGAAACTTTTTTAATTGGTAATTAATTTTCTTAAAAAAAAAAAATATTTTACGCAAACCTACATGGGCATTGGCAGCGCCATGTAGGTGTGGTCATTTCCTATGGAGAAGAACTGGCAAGAAACTCTACTTTTACATTAAAAAAACTCTGAACACTGATATAAGCTTTACGGTTTACAACTAAACTTATACTGTCACTTACGGGATATCTTCCGTGATTGATAACACTAACACAACACAACACTGACACAATATCGGGAGCTCAAAATTATGAACAATCACTGACGATATCCCATAAGTGACATGTAAGCAAGCATGAAATTCTTATTGCCTACTTTGTATGAGAAGATGGCTCTGCCCTCTGTGTAGCAATTACCGGCTAGGACTTAATTATTTACCCAACCTAAGCATCTTTATGACTGTAATATGTGAACAGAGACAAACACAGTATAATTTTGTAATATTTAGAATAAACAATACATTGAGGTAACAACTTGAAAGTAAAACCTATTTGAATGCAACCTCTGCAAATACATTAACTATGTTTTCTTAGTCTATGGTTACAATATTATTAAACAAAAGGCAAAGCTTTCAGGCCTGTACAGTAAAATTAATTAAGAAATATTTATACAAACATACCTACATAAATTCAGGCCTTTTCCCAGGCAGAAACTACCTGCTACGATCCATACATTTTTTTTTTACTTTATTCATGTAAATACAATCATACACCTGGTCATCCAGTTGCAACACACCTGTCCTTTCTGGAGAACATCACCAATAAGGTCAGTGTCCGTCCTTCTAGAGCACTGATTCCCAACCTTAGGTTTGTGGACCACCGGTGGTCTGTAGGAGTTTCAAATATGGTCCGTGAAAGGTAGCAAATTTTATTCATTTCTTTTTTACTTGCACAGAAGATGCAAGCTCAACCTTATTAATTCAAAACCTATCAGAGGCAGGGTGCTTACATCTTCGAGCTTCTAGGATTGTTATTCATAAGCATTTCTGAAAATCAACTAACTTATTAATATTTTTGTATGAATGATTACTAAAGCTTTCAAGCTGACAAGAGTGATCGCTCTTGTATCCTTCACTATCTTAATTCTCAAGGTTTTCATCTCATTTTCTATTTTTTGCATTGTATGAGCTAAAGATTCGCCTGGATATAATCCTGTTGGTGTCCATGTTTGTCTAAGATCCCATGATCCCTGCTAACAAGACATCAAAGTGGTCCCTGGTCCAAGAAATGTTGGGAATCACTGTACTAGAGTATGCCCTCATGGCTTTCCCATTCACATTAGCTTAGCAATAACCTTTTGTTAGTTGCCTATCGCTCATGCTCTGAACATGACCAAACCATCCAAGCATACCTTTTTCAATTTTAGTCACTACCATCTTCTTTTGAACTGCAACATACTCGTAAAATATTAATAATGTATTTATTTAAGTATTACCAAAAGATACTTAAAAACTGGTTTTATAAATTATCTTGACCTTAGGAATAATATTATTCATGACTTATTTGTTTTTAGTTCTATTATTAAAATAAATAAATTTATAACTTGTTTTACCACTTCCTAATGGCTACCAGGTAACATTTATTTGAAATTTTAAAAGGTAGTGTGTTTTTCTTGGGTAATTAACAGTGGGCCGAAAGTCTGACAACCAGTCTTACCGAGGGGTATCATATTACCTAGTGCTTACTGGGCTGTGGCGCCAGATAGGCAGTCGCTCCATGTAAAATACTGATATTCAGCTGCATCAGGCTAGACTGGAAGCCGACCCTAACATATTGGGAAATAAAGGCTACGATTCCTCGTAATGTATGTATGTAGCCATGTAGGTACCTAATCGTGGTAGTATAAGGTACTCAATTGTAAGGGGGCGCCTAACAATGGAGACTAGGTACAAACGCCAGTACATTAAGCTACCCAGAACTGTCAAATTTTCCCAATCAACCTTGAACCGAATGCTTCAGCGTTAATGTTGAAAATCTATTTTAAGAAATTTGACAGCTTGTAGTAGCTTGATGTGCTGGCAATTATGTACAATGGTGGAAAGTTGTTAAAAAAACCGTTACTAATTCTTCAAAGCCAGCACTCATCTAACACCTTTCTTTCACAATAGTATTTTTCCATAAAAATGAGGCATCAAAAACAATTAATTCTAATTATCCAGCCGTACGTAAAAGCCAGTAAATAATTACCATCCACGGCGGCCATTACACTATGGAAAGGAAAGTCTTTACGTAATAATAACTTTTCCCTATATTCATGACCATACAAAATGTATGGGTTTTTAACGAGTATGGAAAACGTTAGAGCGTTTTGTTAAGTTGGTAAGAAGCGGTTGTGTTTTGTTTTTAATTTCATTGTGCCGTATCTTGGAGATGAATAGGTAATTTCTTCGGCTTTGGTTGTCGTGAAGAAAGATTAGGGATAATGACAAGAAAAAGTAATATGAGGTTATACTAGCCACACCACCATTGTCAACCAATGCAACTCTGAATCTACAGTGGCTATCTTCAGAAAAAGAAACTTCGGGGCATTGGAGTTCTGTCTCGCAGAAAAAGATGGTTTTGGCAATGGCAAAGGCCTCCATCCATATGCAAATAAATGCAAAAGTGACTTTGTTTGTCTGTTACCCTAGCCCTTTTCCGGAGTAACTTTCGAGTCCCACGCAGGCGGAACCGCAGGTAAAAACTAGTAATATATTCATTAAATGGAGCGGTGATCGCCCGCAAATCCATATGCCACACTAGTCGTTTGTGAAAACCATCAGATGAACACAAGATGTCAGATTACGCATCCAAGGATGAAAACTCTCAAGAGCACTCGAGTTAAAGACTGTAATTGTGATGATAAATGATAAGAGGTTACGCTGAGCGGCTAATGATGAAGATAATGCATTATCTGAGACAGGAGGACAGATAGGGTCTTGCTATCTGTTAAAGCGGATCAAGTGTTTGCTAGTTATTGTGGTATGAAAGTACTCTTTGTAGTTCGTTTACCCTTTGATAATGATTTAATTTAAAAGTACCTAAGAGGGTTTCTTCTGGGCACGGTCGTCCCATCATAGACCTCATCCATCGCTTTTCATCAGGCGTGATCAAGGTCAAGAGCAGGCCAATTTGCAATAAGAAATAAAATAAAGCCCGAGTTACAGGAGGGTAGTTTTTGGCATAGTGCTGGCAAGCTAGTCACTGTCCTCACGAACTAACCTTATCCTGACCCAGTGTGGTATTTAAATAGAAGAGCGTTATTCTTAGAGTAGTCGATTACTGTTTCAACTGCTCTTCGTAAACGAAATATACCTCGGTTCACGAAAGAATGCCACTCTCTCGAAGTTTAAGTGGATGCTGGATCAATCTCGGAATTATCTAGCTTAATTGTGCTAGCTTTATAAATATTGAATTGAATTAAAGTTATTTAGCCCTAATATTAAATAACGTATTATCTAGTGTTAGTACCAAATACCCTCTGCTTAAGAAAAATGATATTTGGAGAGCTCTCCACTACAGTTCTCAGGATGCTGTTGCGACTATATTTCACTCACCTGAGAAGCGAAGCATTTTTCTTGCGAACAATCGCGTGAATCCTGTCGGTACGAGCTTGCGCAAATGTCTCCGACGCACTGCAGTAGCGAGGCAGTCTCAACAACATCCTGAAGGCATTATTATATTGTACTCGCAGGACATCTAGCATCTAGCAAAATATTACCTAGATTTGTATAGCTATCTGGCTTGGACAAAAAGCAATTGAGATCTTGTATTCTAACGTGTCGAATTTCAAATGAGTTATAAAGTTAAATGGTTTTTGGATTCTGGGTTACTGCCTGTTGGCTCACAATCACATTCTATAGACACTATTTAAGCTTTCACGGTTTACAACTAAACTTATACTGTCACTTACGGGATATATTCCGTGATTGTTCATTATCCAGTCAACCCGCGATCAAGGCGCTTGCAACAGCGTCGAAATATCGGGAGCTCAAAATGATGAACAATCACGGAAGACATCCCGTAAGTGACAATATAAGTTCACATTCTATAGAGTTCGAAGACCTATAATACATACGAGCACATACATCATCTAGCAGGATCATTTTCTCAGACATCCGAGCCAGTGGAAACAAGACCTATAGTATCTAGAGCTTGCACCTACGGAACAGCTCATCAACGTTTGCAAATCATTTCCATTGTGTGGGGCGTGGGAAAGATCCACAATGAGCTTAGGTAAATGCATTGTCGGGGAAGCGTTGTGAAAGAAAAACAAGCTGGAACTACCTTTGGTTTTGACATTGAGTACGATATTAAATGTTTTGTAATCTACTTAGCTTGAGACATCAAACCACATTATATCAAATCTATTGGATTGCTTGCCAGTTTATCAAAACTGGGGATACTTCGTTTTGGGAAGGTCCGAATGTAGAATAAACATGAATAAGATTTTAAACTATCATGGTCACTAACATTATTACACACACACACAGACACAGTGAGTTTCGTATGTCGGGAACAGAATCGAGTTGCGAGTGACAGTGGTAGCGGTACTGAGTGCAAAAAACGAACATGAAAGAGGGTAGACCGATTTGTCTGCTCATAAACACCCACCCGCAATAACTTCAGTTTATCCGTGATCATGGTGCTTGCAACAGCGCCGAAATATCGGGAACTCGTCAAAAATAGTAAACATGGTAAATATCCAGTTTCCTGTCTAAGTAAACATGAATAGCCTGTAATGATAGCACTGCTGGATCACATGCGTTAATGCGGATTGGTGGTCGCCATATGTGTTCGACTTTCGGTCCAAAGATAGCTTTAAGTCAAATACTGTCGAGTATCTTTTTTTCTTTTGGTGCCTCTCCTATTACTGTAGATTGGGTATAAGCCTTGCGTAAGTCTTAGACGGTCTGGTTTTTTTGCCTGTAGACCTAACATCATCTACATACTGTGCCTTAACCACGATGCTGTAGATGTTAATGAGTCCTTCTTATTGGATTGGCAAAACCGTGCCTTACTACTCTTTCAGCTGTTCAGTCTTCGATTCGTGGCTTCCGACTCGACCCAATTGCTTCGAAAACACACTACAATGTTTTTATTCGTATCCAAGTCAGGTCATTATATTTCCATCAAGTATTTAGTGTGTAATCTCTAAAAAGATCTAGCGCCGCTCACCAATGTAGAATTATGTAATTGATTGCAACGGATCTATGTTTTTTGTCCGTTTTACAATGTTGCGTGTTTGCATAATTTAAATATACTGTAATTTGTTTCGACGTAGCTTAGTGGTAGCACTGTATAAAGATAACCAGAAGGCCAAATAGGCCTCTTTTGTGTAATCAAATACTGGTGTTAGATAGTGGCGTAGTTGCCAAACAACTCACGCACTCAAACGCACACAAGCACACATGCAACACACAAATGCAATGCAATTGCACACTGTGCAATTGTTTTTGCACAAGGGCCCAAAAAGACTAGTTTAGTTAGCCTTTTTGTGCCCTAATGCAAAAATAAAATCAAAGTCCTGTGCTTATTACGAAAACGAACGTGGACAGCCAAGCGTTGGACGAAGTCGGCTAGTCGCTCTGACGGCAGGACGGGTATAGTAAAATTTAGTAAAAAAGCTGAGCTTACAGGACCATTCATCGTTTTTTAGAACGTAGGTACGATCACATTCCTCGTGGTCATCGTAAAAAAACAATGTAGTTTAAACCCGGTGTGCAGAAATTTAGTAGTTTTTTGGCATAGCTACACCACTGGTGTTAGAGTTGTACACGCATAAAACGTTACTATTTGTCTCATGCGACAGCCCTCGGGCCCCAAGTAACCAAGTCCGTCAACGAAGATACGGCCCGTCCGAAAGTACCTCGAAACTTCCATACTCCCTATTATTTTCGAATTCATGACTTTTGAAAACACATTGGAATCGGGAGTAGGGACAACTGTCCAATCGTGTTGTATTTTTTTTTGTAGTTCGTGCCTCTATCTTATGTTATGTCCGTAAGTAATACGGAGTAGGAAACACCCGTAATTTCTGCCGAAACTACAGGTTTCATGCTTAGAGAGTAGACCTGCTACCTGTCCCCATATTCACAAAAGTTGTATGTCTATCTCGCTCACTTTCGTAATGCTAGACATACGACGCGACGTGTCGAATCGAAATCGAATCGAAGCGTTTGTGGATACGGCGATATGCTTAGAATTCGTGGTTTGCATGTTATGCCCGTGAGCTGATTCCGGTAATTTGTTCCAAGTTGACATACTATGTTGGTACTGAGTAGTGAACAAGCAACGGGTTTTATTTCACACCGCTCTGAGCAAAGTTGGGCCATTAAAAATAGTAGTGCACATTTGGGCGTAGTTTTTGTTATTTTTGTGCTCCAAAACTAGAATTTTGGAGTTTAGCGTTTTACAGTGTGCAGCGTGCAATTTGCGAATTTGAATAGGGATCTGAGCACCTGGTACGAGTTATTGCTAAATTTTAATTTGTGTCTGGCGAAGTAAGGCAAAAATGGGACAATTAATCCGAGTTACTTTGAAACAATCGAGTAGGTTTTGGCAGTGACATAAAACTACTACTACTTTCAATGCGTCGTTAACTAATGAAGAAACAGTTTGAGAAGGTATCGCATCACAATTAACTAGATATATTAAAAATCTAATTGTATATTTGAATATTTATTCAGCAGCGCTTTTCAGCTATAAGAGATGATAACCTAGTGTGTAGATGTGTTAGTGAAAATGCCAATAACAGAGACATCTTGTAAAATAACTGGTCGTATTTGGCAAGGAACACCAAAAATGAAGTATCAAGTTTATATTGAGGTCAAGGCGAGCATGCAGTTGCTTATTTATCACTAAATTCAAGGTATTGGCACATCGTAGTACTGCAAAATCTAATTTATATAATTCAAACTAGTATAATGTATCCACCAATCACATTTTCAGAATTAAATTCAGGCAGCAATCCAAATAATATAAATATACATATTATTATCGTGGCAGTGCAATCGTGGCTGCCCTGGCTAACTTGTCTTTTTTTTTGAACGAGAGAAGTTGGCTTATAAAAGCCTGCGTTGCTATTGAAAAAGTTTCTGGCAAGCGAATACTTGTTACCATTTTAAAATTTTAAATGCCATTCGTCCGTATTGCCATGGGAATCAGAAAATGCGGAAACTGGGGCAAACCATGCCGAATCAGGTACGAATGTTTCCTGAACGTACTTTTAGGGTTCCGTAGCCGAAGGGTAACCAACGGGTTCCTATTACTAAGCCTCCGTCCGTCCGTCTGTCTGTCAGCGGGCTGTATCTCATGAACCGTAATAGGTAGACAGTTGAAATTTTCACAGAATGTGTATTTCTGTTGCTGCTATAACAACAAATACTACTACTTGCCCTACTACATGGTACGGATGCCTTAATGCGCGAGTCCAACTCGCACTTGGCCAGTTTTTTCAACATCAACAGTCTTTCATTTCAGAACGTCAAAAATTATATAAGACACTCCCCAAAACGCTTGCCTTTGCCACTTCTTAATATTTTAACTGGGGTGAAGAAGTGGCGGAACAAACGCCCCAGAAACACACACTTTTGACTGATTCTAACATTGAGCTTTTCAATTTCAAGATTCTCATTAGATAAATATAAACCACTAGCACTTCGCCCGCGACTTCGTCCGCAAAAATTGTGATAGCTCGGCTAATTTGCATAATATACATAAATATCAAGTTACTATAGCCTATGTATGTTACTTCCTAAAAAATGAACAGTCCAGTAGTTTCGGAGCTTATTCGGTACAAACAAATAAACAAAAAAATCTTTCCTCTTTATAATTATTAGTGTACTAAAGGACTACTATTTGGAGTTATTAAAAAACGAGCTGATATCATGATGACAAAACTAAGCTATTTGTCTTAACTGTAAATAATATGCATGTCTGTAGTTGGATCGAGAGTGATTCGAAGTTTTGTTATTAATTTACTGTTGTTATTAATTTTATTTAGGCAAATACGGATACTCGTGATATCAAATCCAAGGTTATCAAAACCTTGGGTTTGAAATCACGAGTTGCAAATGAATTGGACGGGATGGGATCTATTTGTTTCGTTTTTGATAAGGTCTCGTTATGGAATTTATGCTTTTGGCCATCTGTTGTTTTGTTCTTTTCGGCAAAATAAAGCACTGCTTTTATCAGCTTAGGGTAGTAGCAGTCACATGTTGTAGTAGCTCTATGTGAAAAACCTCTTCCGGGGAAGTACTACCGCCATAAGATGCTGCCTCTGCAGGTCTTCATAAGCAATGGTAACCACTTACCATCAGATAGGACTGCCTGCTTTTTTGCTATCTACAACATTTGAATTATCATAAGTATGTCTGTAGACTTCTTGGGACACGCTTTCGGAGCCCCATTAGCCAATGAATCCCAAATTTGGAGGCTCTGAGTAAAACAACGACAAAAAAAAAAACTTCCATATGACAGTTAAAAATGAAAAATCTACTCTATATAGGGCTTTGAAATCAATATCTAAAGAAAAATACAAAAAAGTAGTTCGATGCGCGCTAAGAGTGGAATTTTACTCGTTTCAATGTCGATAACCTCCAAAACGTGCCGGCGTATCTAGGTGAATGCTCGGCGCCTTAATATTGTAATCATTCCATTTTGATGCACCAGTTTATTTTGGCCATTAAGAATAGGGGACTACTCATAAACTGAAAAATAATACTGTGATGTGATGGAAATATTGGTATTCAGCTGAATTTTATAATGGAAACCGACCCCAAATTTTTTAGGGAAAAGGCTACACAGATGATGTTGATAGACTGAGTAGAAGAGGGAGACTAACAAAATATGGTTGGACTGTGTGCTAGTCACGATATGAATGAAAATGGAGTGAATTGACCCTAAGTAACAAGACGCAGAGAGAAGAAAAAACGACCAAAGAAACGTTGAATGGACTGTAGTTAAGACGATGGGGAAATGAAATGAGAGAGAATGGGCTTAAAACTGAAGATGATAGTTAATAGAGATGTATAGATGTGGAAGATATGGTGATGGAGTGTTTTCGTGATGTACCTTGTGTTACCTTTGGAAAGCAGTAGAGGGAATTATACAGATTATTATTTACACTAGAAACGGAATATTTACCATGTTTACAGTTTTCTTTGAGCTCCCGATATTTCGGCGCTGTTGCAAGCACTATGATCACAGATAAACTGAAGTTATTGCGGGTGGGTGTTTATGAGCAGATAAATCGGTCTACCCGCTTTCTTTCTTTTCTTCCCGTGAAATTTCTGGAAACGCCCAGTAGCGCCTGTCTGCACTGTGTCCGTCCTCTGGATAAAGCTTTAAAACTATGTATGTTATCGATTATGATTTGGTTTTCTCTATCATTCATTGCGCAGAACGTAAATTCAAGTAACAGCACTCGTGAAAGCTATTTCCATGCACATAAATCAATGTAAAAAATGGCATTATCATTATTAAAGTCAAAGACTGAAAACTTCAACCTCTGACCTCTGAACCATTTCACAACTAAGTATTTAATGTATTTAATTATATACTAAGACTACAAGTCATTGTACTGTATTGCATACATTGAAACCATTAAATTATTTTTTCGGATTCATGTTTATGTATTGTATAATTATCATTTGCTTTGGTGAAAGAAAACATCGTGAGAAAACCTGCATGCCTGAGAGATATTTCTCGACGGCATGTAAAGCCAAGTCAGAAGGCCATGGGCGGCATAAAAACTCTGACACCAGGTTAGGCACTAACCACACGATACAGAGGAAGGAAGAAAGCACAGAATCGCATTTTACCATGCTCCTTTCTTTTCTTCTTGCTCAAAACCGCGGCAAGCTGCCGACCGCATCGTCGATGCTGTCGCGTGCTATAGCACTCCCGCTGTGTTTCTCGGTCTAGTAAATGACGGTTCCTAGCGACAGCGATCAGCATGGAAAAATGCGATTCCGTGCGGATAGATGTGGTTCAATCCTTAACAAACAGTCAATCATTTATTTTGTTAAACATAGGTATAGTTAAAGATAGAATATGTGCACTATGTTTTGCCAATACATGGCGTACAAAATGGCGGACAAAATTAACATAAACAAGCAATTACAATTAAGGTGGCATGTCAATAAATTACCTTTTATTATTATATTATTATAGCTAGCCTATATTGTCCCACTGCTGGGCAAAGGCCTCCCTCCACTCCTTCCAAAGCTCGCGCTTCTGTGCTACTTCTTTCCAATTCTAAATAAATAATAAATTACCTTAAGAAAAATAAAAATTCAATTTAAAATACATATGTCAGTTAGGTAACCATGACAAAGAAACATTCATACTTAGTCAATAAATAAAATCATAAGTGTTTAACTGGCAAGTCGGTATCGTCATACCTCTGTTTATCAGTAGTAAATTCAGTGGTGGAGTAGTAACATCTATCTAAAAGAAATTTAAACAAAGACCTCTTAAAGAATCCCAGACACTCTTTATTTCTAATAGCTGCTGGTATAATATTATTTATTTTTGTGGCCATGACTAACACACCATTGCCGATAAATGCGGTTTAAGAGGTAACATGATGATCACGGCGAGAGCGCAGTTTTTTAAATAAATGCAAGTTACAGCGAACAAACACTACCATTTCAAATATTTACATAGACGGTAGAGTGACCAAACAAAGTTCTTTAAACAATGGTTTACAACTATCAATTACTTATACAACATGTACCCGAAAGGTGTGGTCATGTGTAAGGGGGTGCGGTTCAGACCAATAAACTGAACAATTTTTTTCATGGCGTCAACATCGTAATTGCGATAAAACAACAGCTGTCCCATAAATTTGAGACGAATAGTTTAATTTGTTTTTCAAAGGTTCGTAGTCAGTGGCCCGAAAGTCTTACAACCAAGGGTATCGTATTACCCAGTATTAACTGCGTTATGGAGATCAGATAGGCAGTCGCTCCATGTAAAATACTGGTATTCAGCTGCACCCGGTTAGAATGGAAGCCGACCCCAACGTAGTTGGGATAGAGCTAGGCAGATGATAATGATGATGATGAGGTTAATATTTTTTCACGTTGATGATCCTTAAATATGACTACGCCTTTCTGATAGTTCCCCACATTTATTTTACCATATTTCCTCCCCTCCCATTTTTTTTTCTAGTAATAAATATAGCCTATGTAACTCAGGGATAATGTAGCATTCTAATGGTGAAAGAATTTTTGAAATCGGTTCAGTAGTTTTTGTGTTTATTCGTTACAAACATACAAATCTTTCCTCTTTATGATATTAGCTACAAAGCTGATGATTCTAACCCCGGTCATAGACTACCTAATATCAAAATCTCTTCATTCGTAAAGGTGATAGAGAAAGAAATACTTACTTTCGCGTCCATTATATCAGTTTGAAGTATGGATGGTAAAGTCTGGGCATCCGGAGGTCAACGTCCTACAGTAGTCTAGATAGACTCGATCGATACTCAGATTTATATAGGTCAAAGGATAGCGAACCATATTGGGTGGGAATAAAGGAAAGAAATAGCTTGTCCCGGGAAATGTAAAGTTTAAATTTGACGTCAGAACAATTTCCGCTTAACCGTGGTTTGAAGAGCTGGTTAAGGATCAAAGGCTTTTCAACCTAGTATCGTGGACAGCCATGAAAGACATGAACTAGGAAATAGTGCGGAATTTCAGAAATGTGCAAAAGTGTAGATCAATATTTTGGACTGGACTTTTGGACAAAGAGCTATTTCTGAAAGAGCTCTTTCTATAGCCATTTCTGCAGATCTACACCTGACGCTAAAGCTGGTAAGAATCATAGGCAATTATGCCAGTGTTCGTAATTAAAAACGTTCAGAATTATGTTTCTTCCGTAAATTGCATTTAATGGTAACGATTTTCAAGCCTAGAATTAGCCTAAAAATAAATCTTAATAAAGCCCCCAGACACGAATATTGCACAAATAGATAGAATGTAACATAGTCTAACTACCCAACAATGCCGCAATCAATGCATTGAGTAGCACAGAATAAATATTCTGTAAGCTAGATGTGCCTGCATTGTGCAATTTAAGTGTACTATGTTAGATCTTGTTTGTTTAACGTACCTATGTTTAAAAACCTCTTGAGCTGTGTCCAGGCATCTGTCCAATTGCCAGGAACTACTTAGGAAAAGCCGATAGCATTAACATTGTCTATTAGCCTGTAGTGCTCCCACAGCGGAGACACAGGCCTCCGCTCTGTGAGAGGGAATGGGTGAAATTAACAACGTGGCGTCAGTCTGGGTTGGTGGTAGATGTCACATGACTTCAAATTTATTTTTCGAATAGATCATGCCATCGCGCGAGCACAGTCCCCAGACCTCTCGATGCTCAACGCTCTCTTGGGCTCTAAACCATTTGGCTTATTATGCGCTCGTGGAGACCAACCCTGGATTGAATTTGTTGGCTGATGAATGCGGTTCTGTGAGACGACAGAGTGATAGGATAACTTAATTTGGTATTAATGGCTAATGCTGCACCGTTAATAAATAAATGATAAAGGAATCAAATAAATGCCGTGGTAAAAGAGCCAATCAGCAAATAAGTAGTGGGTCTGGATGGTGCAACGGAAATACATTTGAGTCCTCTCCTTTAGGTTTTTTTATTAATTTAATTAATTATTAATATAACTTTTAATTATTAACAAAGGTACGCTACGGCATCAACTATGATAATAACTTAAGGGTATTACATTGCTCGATGACCTTGATGATTTGACCCCTGTACTGGTTTTTGTTTTTTTGGCGCCTCTACCGGCAAACGAACATTACTACAATAAAGATTAAGCAAGAACACAGATGTGTCGCACTGTTGTCATCGTTTTTGCCTAATTTATTCGTTCTCTGAGAGACCTGAATACATTTTGTTTCAATTTATATTTATTTTGAGATAAATTATACACTTTCACTAACGACCTATCTTTCATTAGTTATTTTATTGAGCAGGGGTACCCCATTCCACATTCTATAGGTATGATGAAGACCAGGTAAGTGCTTATCGGTTCTCAGTTACGGAAATAGTTAGAATGACGTAGCTTTCAACTTTTATCTGATTGAGCACGGGTGCTACTACATGATTACATTCTGAAGATCTGATGATGATCAGGTAAATGTTTGTCGGTTCTCACTAACGGGAATAGTTAGAATGACCTAGGTTTCAACTTTTATCAAATTGAGCACGGGTGCTGCTACATTTCACATTCTGAAGGTCTGATGATGACCTTTATGATTGTGATTTACACCTTATAGGTTCTCAAGATCAAATTTTGCTAGAGAAACTTCACATGCGTGATGGGTACCGCCAGCTAATTTAATTTGAATTTCGTGTATTACATCATCGTCAGCTTCCTGCCCATATCCCACGTTACTTGGGGTCGGCGCAACACGTTTATTTCTTCCATTCTCGTCTGTCAACCGTCACGCTATAATTTACTCCTTTATCTTTCATATAATTCCTCACACAATCCATCCATCGTTTCTTTGGTCTTCCTCTCTCTCTTCATCCATCAACGTTTATATTCATCAATCTTTTAGTCACATGCGATTCGTCTCTCCTCTTCACATGTCCAAACCAAGACAGGCGATTCCCTTTCAACTTTTCTGTAATTGGCGCAACTTTTAAACTTTCTCTAATATACTCGTTCCTTACCTTTTCCATTCTTGTCACACCACACATCCACCTCAACATTCTCATCTCAGCTACATGCAATCTTTTTTCATCCATCTTCTTCACAGCCCAGCATTTCGATCCATACAGTATCTACGACAGGTCTAATCACGGACTTGTATATTTTCCCCTTTAACTTGAGAGGCATCCTTTATTCCTCTATAGTTATTGCACTCCAGCACATCACCTTTACTTTTAAAGATGGGTACCAGCGAACTGTTGCACCATTCGTCAGGTATGGCTTCTTCCAGCAACAACTTCGTCCATTCATCCACCCGTAATAACTTCCAAACTTCAACTGGTATACCGTCAGGTCCTAACGATTCTTCACTCCATTATACCATTCTTCATCCCATTTACTGCTATTCTTACTTCATACTAACCTTACCTACCTTTCTCACTAACCCTCATTCACTTGTTTATTGTCCAGCACATCAGTTCTTCAGGAAATTAAGGATACAAGAATTTTTCAGGAAATTAAGGATAAGGTACCACTTTGTAAGTACCAAGAGGTACCACCTATCCTTAATTTCCTCATCATCTGAAAGAACCATTCCAGCTTCATCTTTTACCCATTTAATCCGACAAACATCCCTTGCCTTTCTCTCTCTAGTTCTAGCAAGCAAGGAGACTGATGATCGTGTATTACATTATGTAGAAATAAAGTTGGATGTCTGATGATGGCTAGAATAAATAAAAAAAATATTTTAGATCAAACTCAAACCATTTATTTCAATTAGACCATAAAAGGCACTTTTGAATATCACAAAAACAAAGAAGATGAAGCTACAGTCACAGACACAATGCATAATCACTAGTGAAAGTTCTGTAGTTGTCCATTCCAAAGCGTAAATCTCTGTGTAGAAGAATGGGCAAGAAACTTCATGGACACTTTTTTCAATTAAAATATTGTTACAAAATCTTAGTTAGGTACATCATTCATGTTGAGATTATACATATGTGAGAAAGACGTGCAAGTTAAGAGCGTCCAGAGTAACAAGATATAATCAACAATTAAAAATTAAAAATAAAACATGGCAGCTGAGTGATGACCAGTCCCTACTGACAGCGCCCGTTCACGAACATGACACATGGATCAGCACCATTCAACTCAACCATTTTGAAGGGAACTAAATGATACGACACACATTGTCTCAACCGCCCCAGGGGAAATTTGAGTCAATGAAAGATAACTAAATGTAAATGGTAGCTTTACAGTACAAAGTACTCACACATATGCTATGCAATTGTACAGGGTGGAATTTTTCAACGCCACCTGGAAGGAAAGTACGCTAAATACTGGATATCGAAAATTTTACTCAAAGGAATCATTCCTTTATTTTAAAAAAGAAATAAATCTGCATTCAAAGATTTTCTAAAATTCGTTTGCCACACTCGGGAATCAAACCGGCCAAATTCCAAAAAAATAACACCCTGTACTTTTATATCATCAATCGATAGGGTCAATCATAAATCTCTCTAACAAACATGATAAATTAAATGAAAGGAAAACCATGAAATCTTAACTTATTTTAATAGACCAAAAAAAAGTAAACTCAACTTTCAAGGGGTACCCCATGAAAGTTGAGTTTTTCTAGTATTATAGTGGCGTCTGTCACCTCTTTTACTAAATAAATGCAGATTTTTCCTAACCTATATGATGTTTTCATAGATGTATTGACAAGGTACTGTCATGATGTTAATTTCCTTAAACAGTTTCACATATGGCTCTGATGGCTCTTTTCTGCAGAATAAATATAAACTCGATGTCTGCAGCCCGTCCCCATAGTACAATACGGTATGAAATAATAGCCTCGCGGTATCTTAATATCGCGGTATATTAATAAATTGACGGATTTTTCACAACATATGCTGCTGAATTTCAGCCGTCCTGCGAGAGATGTTATATGCGGAACCCATTGTAGCTCTGAGTCGAGTGTGATCCCCAGGAAAACCGTATTTCGACGAATTCTAGTTTCTTTTGATTCAATACTATGTCACTATCACTCCTATTGACATTGGCAGATTTGATTTTGTTTTAATGTTGCCGTGCTCTGATAAGTACAAAATGTTTCCACTCACAAAATATAAAACTCTTCATTCCCGTTAAAATTCATTAAAATCCAAATATCGTGAACAGGTCGGTTGTTCGTTTATTGAAATTGGTGATAATGGTGATTGGTGTATTGGTGGTGGTAGACTTTCTTGAAGTACGCACAAATCTTCGTTTTCTGGTTTTTGTATGGTATGCACCTTTTTCCGGTCTTCCTTGTTCTTTATTGCCTGTAATATATATAGCGGATTTCTAATTTCCATATTTCGAGTATGCCGCGGATCTAAAAGTTCCGGCAAAATACAATTTAAGTAAAATGTACATAATTTTATTTTCATTTTGTTTTCAAAAAAATCATCGTCTCTAATAATTATTTCAGTTTTCAGAGGCTTTGATTCGTTAAACCATACTGCAAACAAACATTTTGCTTTCCGAGACACATGCAATTGCCCTTGAACTTGGTAGTACCAATTGTGGGCTTTATTGACCTGAAAATTGCCTGAATTATCTTTAACCCAAAAATTTACTTTTTTTTTAGCTATGGCTTCGTCTAGTCCTATCTTGTGCGCTGATATTGGACATTTCACCTCTACTATTGTTTCTTCTGCAATAAGCCCATCTGGTGTAGCTCCTAAATATGGAATTTCGGGATCTATAAAAAGGCCGCATTTTATTTTATAGAGCAGTTGTTTAACTATGCTGGCACAACTAGTATCAGGCCTCATTTTGATAACTCTGCCAAAGTTTGAGGCCGTCAACAAGGAACGCCGGAGTTCGAGCCATTCGCTTGACTCGCTCTGCAAAATTGTTTTCCTTTCAATATTTATTCTTTCTTCCTCATTTTTCTCCATGTTGCATAAAAAGTTCTCCTTCATTTGCTCTAGAATCGCATCGTTCACATCGGGCTTAAGACTTTGTTCTCCATAATCTTTATTTATGGCGACATATGTCTGTCGTTTTTTAGAATGTATACGTTTAAATAAATTTCTCTTTTTGCGATACTTGTTATCTAAGGTGCTCATTTTGCCTTTAGGGCTTTGACCAACAATTGTCTCATATAATATGGAAACAGGTTTACTTTTAGTATTAAAGTTAACTGCAGATGCTGAACATCGAGTTTGGTATCCACGCCGGCACGAGTAATTCACTCTTTTACCACCCACAAATTTGGCCACCACGCTATGGAAACTTTCCACTATGTTACTGTCAACATCATGAACGAGACTTCTGGAATGTCCTGCAATAGTATTTATAAAAAAAACATATTTTCTGCCATAAGGAACTTGTGAAAAAAGGTTGCGGTAAGGGTTCAACAATCTGTGGACTGTTACAGAAATGGCTTTTACATTTGGTATGGTTACCAAAGGCGTGTAAATGGACAACCTGGATATCCTCAAAAAGTTTCTTAGTGCTAAAATCTAAATTTTCTAACGAGTCTTGGTATTTTTTGCTGCATTTTCTTATAGCTGACCTAATGCTCATGATACGTTTTTTTGTTATTAATTTTCTAAGACTTATGGGATACTTCGTATCAGTGCTCAGGTTTTCTATTTTGTTGCACAAGTTTCTTAGAACGTGGTTCCTACATTCTACCTTTTCAACAGTAAATTGAGGATAAGGTCTTGCTTCCAAAATTTTCGCGTACGTGCTAGAGTCCCCATCAGAAATGAGGCGCCCATATATCAGACCATGCATTTCGATAGATGCTTTAAAGCCTTCCACAAGTATCGTTGATTCCATGGCAGTTGATGATCCCGTAAAATTTTTAAAGCACCGGTGCGCTCTGGGAGTTTGATTTTTATTAAGGTCCTGTGCGCAAATGCTACAGTATTTATTTTTAACGCCAAGAAACAAAATTTATTTTGTGTGTCTGCCAATTATGGCAGCAGCTCCTGACAGCGCTGAGTAGTTTTTTTTGTAAGACCTTTTACTCCAGCATCCGTCTACAACCACATCTATAATAGGTATCCCATCTTTGCTGACACGACCTTTTTGGATCTACGTAGTTTCCAGAATGAGATACTACACTCACCTTCGGAGTCCACCATCAGGTAGGTGACATCATTTGTCCCCATGAACTCTTTCTAATGAGCCCAAAAATGATGGTTCTACGCAGTGCCGTTAATGAGATCCTATACCCACCTTTGGAGTCCACCATCAAATAAGTGACATCATCAGTCTCCAAGGTCTCCGTGAGCTCTTTCAAATGAGTCCAAACGCGATGGTTCTACGTAGTGCCGTCAATGAGATCCTATACCCACCTTCGGAGTTCACCATCAGGTAGGTGACATCATCAGTCACCTAGGTCTCCATCCTCCATCAAACAAATTCTCAAGACAAATTAGTAAAAAACGATAAAAACTAAACACCATATAATTAACATCATGGGTATCAATATAGCTAAGAGGGTGGGTAGGTAATTACCAATAGTTTTGGAGAGCTCGGCCACGCTTCACTTTGGATTGCTTCTTATGTTTAGGCATTATAGTCAGGCTTACTCTATGATAGGTTAGAAAATCAAAAAGAAATTACAAACTACTCTAAATATATTTACAAACTTATTTTATATCCTTATTTTATGAAATATTTATAACTGTTCTATTTACAACATGTTTTCATTCAAAAATCATTAAAAACATGCACTTTTCAATTTTATTTTGGGAAAAATAACACGCGTACGTCCACCCGTCACAAGAGCCGTCAAGGCACTGACGTATCGCGGTCCCGAGTATGCGTCACAGAAATTTTCGCGAAATTTCGGTTTTTATTTATTATTTTAAAATATTAAAAGAAATTACAAAAATAAAACAATACAGATTGTTAATTATATCATTTCGTATTTGTTGTTACAAAATTCATGCCGATCTATTCAGCCGTTACAGAGATAATTTACAATTAAGGTTGAAAAAGGACCTATTTTCTACGATTAACCAAAAAAAATTGAGAAGGTTTATTAAAATTTTAAACAATACAATTTATTTGTGATGAACTTAACTATAACATATATTTTTTACACGGAAAACGTACGAAGGGATTCATCAATAAATTTCTTTGAACATACGCTGTTTTTGGGATTTGAGCCATGTAATGCCCTTAAATTTTAGTGCAGTCGCGCCGTAAATCATTTTTAAATTGGATTCAAATGATTTAATCGGGGATTTTTCATAAAAAAACTAAATCTAACTAATTCAACAACTACTGAATTTTGGTAGAAGATTTGTTGCATTTTTACCCTAACATGACGTCCTGCAAGGAATACGTCGATTTCCCAGTAACCTTGTATACGTAACCGTCAGAATTCCTAAAAGCATCCATTGTAAATGAGTTCCATTTGTGAAGTTTGTTTTGCTTTAAAGTGCATTTGTAAATACGAGCTCGACCCATTGCTTAAAGCTATACGGGCTTTGGCAATAGGCTAGCAAAGATTAGGAAAATTGTACGCTCCAGGGTCGCTCCAAGTGCCTAAATAAAATGCCTTGCAATTGTACCCTTTTACAATAATTGCAAGGTTTTTTCTACTTAATTCATTGTGCGTGAATGAGATCTTCTGGTTTTGTTTTGTGCTAGTAACTTTTGGATAATTGAGAAACAATTACATTGCTCTAGAACCCTTTATTATCATTGCCTCAATCTATATATAATTTACAACTTGCTCTCATAATTTAACGCCATTTCGCAATTATCTGCCGTAGAATTGGCACTATCATATCATTTGGAATCTCTGAAACCAATCCTATCTAAATTGAACTCCATAAATGATAATTGAATTACTTCCGGGAATTTCTCTGTCGATCCATCCGTAACGAAATAATTACATCTCCTAGTTACCTAGCCCTTCAGTTATCTTCGGCATGTTTCGGGGGTCTTCGGAAATCCTTTTTTAGTGCTATACGATCATCTGATTCTGCTCAAGGTTTAAAATATAATGTTAAAATCGAAAGTGGGCGCAACCAGTTTGGATATATTCCGTGCACGTCAAACCGGTTTGGCTTAAGAAGCAAGATTTGGATGGAAAGGGTATTTGGGCTTCGATTATTGTGTTTATAACGTTGAATAAATTGCGATGCTTACAATTTATTTGAAAACTGTTGTTCAATTAGTAAAGGTTCTGTCATTTATTTAAGCCCAAATTATAGTCGCGTGGATCGTATTTTGGCTGCCGCGACACTGCGAGGCACACAATACTGTTATGACTAAGTTTTTTCTGGTTTTTTGTATGCGTTCATGGTCTATTTTGTTTTTGTGCGTTACCAGGGTCGGATGAAATTATTCTTTTGACTCATTTTAAGCGCTACGCTACTTGCTACTAACAGTAGTAACGATAACGCTAATGTAGTAGCTGACAAACAAATAAGCACGATAATGGTACATCCCTACAATTTTTACTCTTTCAAATATTCTCTTTTATGAATCTCCGGATGATCTTGACTAGTATTTTTCCATGAATGCCAAAAAACATCATTCCTTGCCGGTCCCCAAGAATTGGTCTACAAGGTGTAAGCGGACCCTTCCCGAAGACCAACCAAGCATTCTGTACATCTAACTAAGTAACTCTACGCAAAAATTATTGCTATGATACAACTTATTTTTTGGGGTGATGAATCACGTTTTACGTTAGGACACACTGTAACGAACTCAAAACATTATGCTGAGTTATGCATTGAATAGCCCGGGGTCATAGAGGTATTTAAAGTAAAGTTATAACATTAACAACTTGTATTTAAAATAAAGGTTGTGAAAAAGTTGGAACTTTGACCTCCAATATCTCCGTAACTAGAAGGTTCCCCATATGGTTCAGAACATAAAGATCATCGCAACGACGGGGAAAACAATTCCCTTTCAGCTTAGTTAAGGGTCTTTTTACACCCATTATACTCCAAAGTAATCATGCAGAATACTTCGTCTGAGATTTAATAGTATTCAGTAGTAGTAGTAGTAGTTCCTAAATGTACTATTATGGACGATTTGCTCATTCTTCTTCAGTTTGTAATTTTCTAAAGTTTCTGTACGCATTTGTATTATTTAAAGTTGTTTTGAAGTAAACACTACAATTACTTAGTCGGTTCTTAAAATAGCTTTGGTGACTTAGATAGCACTAAACATCACAAGTTTGGTTAGTCTTGCATGTGTAGTCTCTATTTATAGAATACTCTTACGTACCTACTTTGTTTTTTGTTCGGTGTCTGATCTTACGAATGACCATTAGTTATTTTGTGTGTGTTTTTAATTCATTTCTTTTCTTTAATTAAACTTCAAATTATTGTTAGAACTTTCTAAATGCATTTCTTCTTCTTCTTTCGTATTAAGAGGCTTCTTTTTTCAGCAGTAGACTGCTGAATTCGAGAAGTTTCGAGTCTATTTCGTGCTACCAGATATCGAGATACGTTTTATTCTTTGACATTTTGGACGAACTGCACCGTCCTTGTATCTGCATTGGGCCCGCGTGGTTGATACTGACCTAATCCCTCTCTTAGGGTTTACCCTGATCCTCCCTGACGCCTCCTGGCCTGTCCTACCAGTGGGATAGCATATTATGCTGTACCGTTGTGTTTGGCTAAAATCTATAAACCTGACTAGGTCTATCTCATCAAGCTTTGCTTATTTTTCTCCCGTATTAAGAAACGTATTAAAAAACTTAATCCGTGATATAGGTGATAGCGGTGCTAACTGCCCAGTAACCAAGGGGCTCGGACATACATTTAGATATCACATCTCAAAGCTATTTTAAAATTGAGCCCAATTTGGATTCATACGGCTTACAAAATTCAAGGGAATAAAACAAGATTAAATAATCTTTATGTGCGTATAAGCTCTATCAAGTAAAGTAGTTTACGATTAACCAAAAGTATAGAAAGGGCGTCCGCTCCAGACATTGCCCTTGAGTGTAAGCAGCAAGCTGTAACCTGCGGTTTGTAGAACCTAAATGATGGTAATTTGTGGTTTTGAGAGCACTGCCCTGTAAACGATGTAATTACCGTCGTGCTTTGAACTTCACAACGTACAATTTTGATTTTAAAACTGATTTTGCTTCCAAAAGTGTTTAATTGGAAGACTAGTACTTTATAATTGGGACTGTTTGACTTCCCAACAATAGTCACCTACTTGACTACTATCTGATAGTAAGCAAAGATGAGATCTACGATCTTATGAATTTGTTTAGAAGTAATCTATTCATTTGAAAATTCCGCTATCGTTATATCTTTGAACAGACTCAAGTTCACGTGAAGCTGTTAAAACCAGTCTTGCCTGAGGTTATTTGTTAATTGAAGCGAGAAGTAACGGAGAAATGCGAACGTTATCCAATATCATATTACGGTCCGTAGTATAATCCACGTGACGGTGAATTTTGTTTAGAGTCAATCAATATTTCAGCCGAAAGACGTTGACTGCATTATTCCCCCGAACGTCGCCACATTGACCCCAATTATCATCACGTCAACCGGTGATGTTAATTTTGGTAATATCTGCTCCAAAAAACAAGCTGATATAACCTTACTAAGTCTAAGGAAGACTTTTTGGTTGTACATCAGAGCAGTTATTAATATGAAGTCCACTCCCAAACTTCTTATTTGTTGAGAATGTTCTGAACGTTTGTAAAAGAGGTACGGTAGGTTTTTTTAGGTAAGGTAGTACCTTAAAAAAACATACCTACCTTAAGATGATTAATTTCCTGCTTTTATAAAGTTGATTGACTTCAACAATAACTATGGCTGTTTTTTCAATCAGATTGCCCTTTGGCAATCAAGATGTAATTGCATTATCTACTTGAGATCATCTTCACACATTTACTTACAATACACGATGACTCATTATGTTTTGAAAGTCCCTGGATTATAAAAACTTGATACTAATTATCATTTTGACTTGGATTTAGGTATCTTATCTAAAGTACCAACGAAATTGAATTTTTGAAGTGAATGTTTGTGTGGGTGTGTAAATACTATTTTAGTTTTTTTTTTGCAATTTGCCACTTTGACGCAACTATTTCATGAAAAAGTCTTTTAATGGGATTAAATGAACTTAGAGGGTTGTATTGATGATTATAATTATTATAATTCTGTAAATATATACGTATTACGGCTGTGACACGTATTGTGTTCAAAATCAGCCTTACACTGACCGGCAAATTGCAAAAAACGTAAGAAAATTTGAATTTTACGGGTTATGTTGGCGCTTCCACTTTAATTCGATGTCTAGAATGTGTGAATATTTCAAGACAATCCGTATTGTATGTAAATACAAGCGACCCGCCCCGGCTACGCACGGGTAGTAGAGTATATTATGCCTTCATGTTTTGTGTGGTTTTTATTTTTAAATTGACTAATTTGAGTCTTGTACTGTTGAAAGAAAGAAAGAACAATTTACTAGAAAAAAAAACAAAGACTGTTTATTATAGGAGTACGCGCGCGTGCTTAAGGTAACTAACGTATTTAAGTTGATTGGAATTAATATTGTATCCGTCAGTAGCGAAGGGTCAATTTTTGTACGAGGTAAACCGGAGTACATCTCTTGAATATAATTAATTGATTATATTATTTGTCTATAGAATACTGGCTGTGCCATTTTTCAAAGGGAAGCCGATAGGAATCGAGTTGTATGGAATATTCGCCACTGGTGTCCGTCTAAATAGCTTTCCAATTTTCCCATTGTATGTGACCATTTTTTTGAATATAGAATGAGTATAGTAGGCTATCCTTAAAATGTAGATATATTTGCGGACTTTTTTGTAGATCTATTAAAGAGGAATACCCCACCATGCATTGTTTTGTTATATCTCAAAGGGTTTTTTCAGCGTTTTCGATGAAAACTCCCAGGCGGCTTGACTTTTTCCGCCACTTCCAACAATATCGTTATATTTCAACCAATATACACAAAACCTTGACAAATGATATACCTAAACGTTCCTCATGAATTACTCTATCTATTAGTGAAAACCGCATGAAAAACGGTTCAGTAATTTTTGAGTTTATTGCGAATAGACAAACAGACAGACGCGGCGGAGGATTTTGTTTTATAATAATATGTAGTGATTGTGGTGTGGCACGTCTTCAGTTGCGTAAAGGTTTAGAATTTTAAGTTGAGGAAAATCTCTTCGAATGTCTTTGTACGCACGACCACCAATCAAGCTATGCAAAACCAGTTTAAGCGGATCTCTCATTGTACGGGAAATCTATATAAAGCCAGGCCATATTATAGGCCTTACACTCAAGGCACCCACAGGATAGTCCGGTTAAGCATAAGCTAGCTTCATAAGTTGACTTGTGAGATGCCAAGCCGAATAAAATACAATATACTGGAAATGTATAGCTTGATATTTTATGGTCGCCGTGTGTACTCACAAAACTATAAAGTGTTTTAATACTATTCAAAGAATAGTACACAGTTACATCATATTTATCCAGGAAACTCGTAAAATATAAATAAATACCATAAAATACCTTTTATGGCATGTAACGCAACTATTATTCATTTATTGTTAAACCTTCGGTGGTAAGTGAATCTACAGGGTGATTTTTTCAAGTGGGAGTGGGTGGCCAAATCCGAAACTATGAAGAATACCGAAAAACTAAACCTGCATCTTTGGATTTTTGAAAAATCAATGTTCCTAGCCAGAAGTTGAACCGTTGACTTTGAAAAAAAAAATACATCTATTATGACACCATTGGATAGTGTCGCTAATGGGGATCAAATTCTGGGAAGTAATGACATGCGGCAAAAGTAATAGGACTAAATTGGAAAAAGTACGAACCAAAAACAAAACCTATTGCAGATAAACAAAATGTTCTGCAATATATTCTCATCTTTGCAAGACTATGGTCCACCTCAGCTCTCGCAAGATTAACTACAATCTTCCAAGACTTATGTATATCTAAGTCTTAGTCACTAAACTAAATCCTCCATTACTTCCGACAAACCAAAGGAACAGGTTACAGTGAACGTGAAAGTTATGTAAGAAAGCAATCTCAAAGAAAATTTACGTTATCTTTACTCAGTCACGGATGCACCGAGTTGTTACAAGTGATTGTATTCATGATTCGCTTTGTTTTTATTGAACAATTTTGGTTGGTTTTGTAGACAACTTCTCGGCGTTGCGTTGGTAATACGCATTTACGCATTTTTATCTTATTTTTTTATGGTTATGGTGCTTTGGGGCCGGAACCGTCACCGCTTTACACAAGTTTGGTAGATGTTATGCTTCTTTCATTTTTACCCGACTACGGCGAAGCCAAAATAAAGGGTTATGATTTTAACAGTCTATGTATGTTTGTATTTACGTATGTTCCTCCGTAGCGCCTAAACTACACATTCGATTTTGATAAATAAGGTGTCAATCGATTCGTTATTATGGCCCGGGTAACAAAGGCTACATTTTAACCGACTACAACAACAGGAGGAATCGATTTTACCTTGTAAACCACGATTTTAGTGAGAGCGTGTTTTTTCAGTAGTCGGGTTTTTTAGTTGTAGTATTCCACACAAATTCTTGTTGTTTATGATATTCCACATTGTACCTCTAAATATCTATCTGTCTAGTAGATTGATTTACAGAGGGCAATACTCTCTAAAGCCAGACACGCTAGGGTGTACCTATACAGCCCAACTGTACAGACAAACCTGTCAGGTACACCCTAGCCGCTAGGGTGTAGGTAAGTATCAAATACGATAAAAACTGCTGTTGCCTGCATTTTTTCTAGTCACACCACCAATAGTAGAGCCACAGTCTTTTTTTTTGCTGATTCGTGGTCTGTCCCATAGTAATAAAAAATTATCATTTTCATCACTCCTTTAAAGTATTATACTCCAACGTTTAACAAATCACCTAGTTTATCACTTGAGTACGGCTCGATGAACACGTTTAAAAAAAAGTATTTTTTCTTTTTTATTCTCCTTTTCTTCATTAGTTATTAGTAGAAATTGCATCCGTGCGAAGCCGGGCGGGTCGCTAGTTTAAAATAATTCTGTGTTAATCTTTTGAAGATAATAAGAGCAGAATTACGTGTTTTAAATTAGTTTACCTCTAACGTATAGTATAGTGTTTTGTGGTGCGAGCAGGCCTTCGCTTTACCGAACAAACTTGGCCTCGACCTAGTTCAGGGCTTCTATCAAATAGCAGTAGCTGCTTTCTTTACATATTTAACTTTCAATTTTATTCCCTTGTCATGTCGAACATGAATCTAATCGACTTTCAAAGGAAATTAAGTAGAAATGCTTGTCCAATACTTGCCATCTTGACTTCTACAGCCAGGTACGTCCCGGTACGTCATCTAAATATACCACTACCCATCCAATTTCATTTTAATAACAGTTACATAGCATGTTGACATGAAGGTTGTCTTTCAAATCGATCCGTGCCTAGGGTTCCCAGATTCATTAATCCGTTTTCCGGAGAAAATTCCGGACATTTGAACAAAATTACGATTTTTTTTTCTTTTGGATGTGCAGTAATTTTATTTTGCGGTTTTTTTTACAAAGATCTCTAATAGAGTAAGGATTTTTGCGGAACATTGCCGGGTGTTACTGTTGATTTCTATGTAGATTTCATTAAAAAAGTATTTTATTTTGCCTTTGACTTCTTTCTTTATCGTGTGATTAGTGCCTAACCTAGTGTCAGAGTGTTTAAGCCGCCCATTGGCCTCTGACCTGGCTTTTCATTCCGTCAAGAAATATATCTCAGTCATGCTGGTTTCCTCACGATGTTTACCTTCACCGAAGCAAGTGATAGTTATAGAATACGCACATGAATCCGATAAATCTTATGTCTTTGGTTCGAACTCGAGACCTATGACTTGACAGTCCGACGCTCACACTTAGGTGATAGCCTAAGTGTGAGCGTCGGACAGCTATACAACATTATTTTTAGTATATGCGAAACCTGAATATAGTTTGTTCAGAATAAATAACTGAATCGATTCCAATAATTTTTAAACCATGTTATATTTTTTCCCAAAAATATTTAAAAAAGTTACAAGTTGGATACCGAGCGACTTTGAGTACCTATCGCAATAATTTAGGTACCTACTGCCAAATTATTATTATCAATGAGATCAAGACGAAGCTGGAGGCGCGCGCTGCGTGGTGACCGCGTTTTTGTGCGGACAACTAGGTAACAAAACAAGCTTATAACTTTGTGATTTCTCATGATACAGTTATGAAATTTTGTACATAGATCCCTTTACATAAAAATACTAGACAGGTGTATCAGGTGTCGTATATACTAAAACCAATGTTGTATAAACTGACTGTTTTAATTGTACAATTTTTTATTAAAATTTCGGACCTATGGCAACCCTATCTGTGCCCCATTTACGATAATGGGTCCACGACATAATGAAATGATATCAATGATTGTACTTTCGTATGTACTTGGTACGCAATTTCGTCAGCAACGATCGTAAATTCATTACTTTTGTGACTACCTTTAGGGCCAAATATGGTTTCAATTAGTGCTTAGTGGTTTATAGCACGTTTGTAGTGTCTTGTGTTAGAAGTTAGTAATCTGTTGATTATGACAGCTTGCTTAATTCTTTTTTTAGTCTATGTTCGTCTTAAATCAGCTCGTGGCTAAAAAATAACAGCCGCACGGGTCGATCTTCAAGGTTAAACAGCGCTTTCCAAGGTCGGTCCGTGGATGGGTGACCATCCATTACATACCGAATTTCCTCCGTGTCGAGATGAAAGATGAAAAAAGACGAACGAAGAGAACGGTTCCGGCTGTCATTTGTTTATCTTTGACAGTCATTACAGGTAGACAGTGGCTCGAAAATCTGACACCCAGTCTTACCAGGGGGTATCATATAACCTATATTAACCCACTACTACCCTGACATAATTGGGAAAAAGCTACGCAGATGAGTCTCTGTTAGTTCTGACTAAAAAAAACAACTTTGAATTATTCAGTATCGTGTAAAATGCAACTAGGACTGTAGAAGCCTCGCATTGAAAAAAATGGGGTTAATCATGTTACCAGTATCAGTATGTACGCATTCACTTAACATGGCGCTGTTGCTATGCAATTCTCTTTCAATAAACGATTTCAACTTCATTTACCACTATGATATCATCTTAGAAGATAGTTATAATCAGGATTGAATGGGATTGTCAATCGTCATAAGTTGTTAGCGTTATAGGTTGATATCAAGGACTGTAGAACGGACATTGAGAATATTTACCAAAAAAAATTTGATCTGCTTGACAAGCGGGCGTATGACACTAGACAGACCGATTTTTTACTAAGTAGTAACAAGTTTTGGGTTACGATTTTCTTCGTCTTGTCCTGTGTATCGCTCGTAAATATTTGGATGTCTTTGGTTGAAATGATTTGTATTTGTACTTGCGTTGACGTCAATAGGCTCGACCCCTTTTACATGGGACTTAAATATTACCGGTGAAATGTGAATGTGCTATAAGTATACTTGTGTCTTCCGGGAATAGCAGACGTGATATTCATTATGTATACCTTTCGAAGAGTCGAAGGTATTTTCTCGCTGGTTTTAAGTTCTCAATAACTTTGCTTTCTTTGATATGCAATTCCCCATTACTCAAGACTTATTCAATATTCAGTACGTATTCCTTGACTACTTATTAACTACTCGTGGTAAGAATGACAATGGGTATGACAAGGTCTGCATCGATCCGTTGATGAGTCTTGTCTTGAAGGTAACTACTGATTTCTATTTCTGTTTCTTCATATCGATCAGCATTTATGTTGAAAAGTTTTCTTGTTTTTTGATTAAAAATTTAAGTTTCTACGTCATTATTTTTTCTGCGTCCTTTATTTATTAAGTCTCTCTGAGGTCTCTAATTTCTATTTTGCTCTTGCCATTACTAAGGGTGTAACAAGACCCTTAACGAAGCCGAAAGGCAGTTGTTCTCCCCGTCAAAGCAATAAGTTTTTTGTTTAGACCATATCTAGAAACCTTCTAGTTACGGAGATGTTGGGGGTCCAACTTCCAACTTTTTTACAAGTTTTTTTTTAATACATGTTTTTTAATGTAAGATTCTTACTTTAAACACCTCCACGAGCCACGTACTAATCAATCCATCCATCAGCACAATGTACAATGTACACAGTAAAACGTGACGTTTTCACCCCAAAAAAAAAAGTCGTTTCCCACCAATAATTTTTGCGTAAAGTTATTTAGTTTGATGTACTTACTAATGCTTGGTTGTCGGCTGCGTGAAGGGTCGGTTTACACCCTGTATTTATTGGGAACGTAGTTATAGACAGCTGTAGTTTGTCGATTCTTGGAAAGAACAAATTACGTCCAAAGGTCTTCGGGTCCCAAATTCCGAAATATGTGATTCGGTTTCAGTAAAATTAGCTTTTGTAAATATCCTACGAAGTTGGGGGATTGTCGTTAACAGGAGGTTTCTTAGTTTGGCCAGCTCAGTCTCCTGTGCCTCTTCTTCTTCCTAGTGTGTCGATGGCAAATATGTTTTGAAATGAAGTATTTTTGTCCAGTACTCAGTGTGTGCATATCCATGTGACAGGTCATACGGCACCAAATGATACAGGCCACGATCTACGGAATAACACAATTAATAAATATAAACGCAAGAATGTCCTGTTACATAGTATTTAAAACTTTAATTTTCAACAAACACTTGATGAAGTCGAAAGGCAGCCCAATCAATATTGAACAGACAGTTCAAGGTTTTATTTAATACACGTAACTTCAAGATCGGTGTAGAAGCAGAAGTAGTTTCTGTCACTGTACTAAATTAATGGTATCCTAGTATCTTTATTAATTGCTGCTGTTGATTTACAAACAAATACATAATCACTACCTCATTGGTCTAGTGGTCGCAAGCGTGTCTACTGAGCATGAGGTCCTGCGTGCGATTCCCGGGTAGGGCAATGTTATAGGGTTTTTTCCATCAGGAATTTCCCAGTAACAGCCACGGACTCTGAATTTGTACCCGGTTTTTGGCACGCCTCCTATTACATGGGATGATGAGACTTAAACACAACTGGCGAAATGTGGGTGTACTATTAGGTACACCTCTGCCTAACCCTTCGGGGTAACAGGCGTGATGTTATGTTATGTAATAAATAATCAAGTTATAACAGCGGGTACATATTGGTGGTGATCGTCTTTTCACCTAGTCGGTTCACAAGCTAAGGGTGTGAATCGATCGATGGTAGAAATGACGACGATCGATCAATTGGTGTAGTAGAAACTGTCGATCGACGTCGATTTATCCTTTCTATCATCGATCGATGGTAGAAATGACGACGATCCTTTCTATCATCGATCGATGGCTTCGATCGATGGTAGAAATGACGACGATCGATCAATTGGTGCAGTAGAAACTGTCGATCGACGTCGACTTATCCTTTCTACCATCGATAGATGGCTTCGATCGATGGTAGAAATGACGACGATCGATCAATTGGTGCAGTAGAAACTGTCGATCGAAGTCGACTTATCCTTTCTACCATCGATCGATGGCTTCGATCGACGATCGATCGATTGGTGTGGTAACCCTTAGTTTAGTGATTTTTTTAATTTTTTGTTTCTTCTTTTATTAAAGTATTATATAAACGATGCAGGGTCTTATACCATTTTCGCTACTATGAAAGGCTGTTTAATTGTAGGGTCGTGGAAAATTTAAAGCATTCAACGGTCGGTAAAAAGTTTGTTTACCAGCTATTAAGAAAGTGAGGTCGCTATCAAAACGTCTACGATGTATCACGCACTTTCTCTTTACGGCGGGCGCTGCCCAAATTATGGAACGCAATTGTTTTTGTTATTATTTGTATGTTCAGGCGATAAGCAGGTGGAGGTGGCATCTGGATTGGAAACCAGGATTGAGAATAATTTAAAAAGCTCGAATCTGGTTGTTCGCTCGGCAATAGAGTCACCCTCTTTTAAAACTGGCAAAATGTGAGTGTATACACGGCGACACATCAGGTTATGCATTTCCAGTATAACATGGTCTCGCTTTGTATAGATTTCCCGTTGAGATACAGGTTTCTAAAACCATTTTTTCTCAAAGTCAATCGTTTGAAAGATAGACACTTCCAAAGTGCTAAAATATGTCGTTGTCTTCCATCCCCGCTCTAATTTCTAAAGAGAAGGAAAATTCTGAAAAATGTAGGATTGTAGAACGTAAAAAAACTTCCAACGAAATTTGGTTTGAGTAAGATTTGATGTTTAGTTTTTGAGATATGGGACTTTTTCGTCAAACTGCAGCAGTAACTTTGTTTTTATTAAAATACTATGAAAAACAAATAGTTTTGCTGTTGAATAAAATACAATACAACATATGAATGAGCCTTCAAAAAATTTGTGTGCGTGTAAGACTCGCACTTAGCCGGTTTTTTTATATCTTGGTTGGTCGTCGTGTGTACTATTGGTACACTTCGGCCTACCGTTTCATGGCGTGTGCAAGTGAATACTCACTTGAAAATACCTTTCCAATTCTTATTCACAACATAGCTTCAAGCCTACTGCTGCCGAGATATGCCCCTGCTTAAACCCCATTGAGCTCGATCTTCGGGAACTCTCATCTCCCATTTCTAAAAAATCTCCACTAACTATTTAAATCACTGTAGAGTGGCCAAGTGTCATAGTGCTTAACACTAACCGATCTATGTTATAGACAAACTTGACCTTCCCGAGTCACGTTTAAAAGTTAAAGAAGTTCAGGTTATCGGTCTTTCCTTACTCCTTTTAATTTGTGGTATCCTAGTACCTATCATATCAATAGCAGGATATAAGATCATAGTTAAAGTAGTTTTTCGTACAGTTACCTTAGTCGTTGGTAGCTAGTTTACAAAAAGACCATGATATGAACCATACTTTCTCTTCTCTGTAGTCGTTGCCTAAAACGGAACGTTATGAAGTTAAGCTACCTCTAGTTTCGGCGTTCCGTGGATTTAATTGAAGAACGGAAGCCTTCGTGACATCAATTTGATTCATAATACCAATCTCCATGAGGTGTTTTTCTTTCTTGGTGGTTAGGCTAAGCGCGTACTACGATTTTTTTTTTTTCGTTTGCCTCATAGTCGCCGTTTTGCCAATCTGTGAGTGAACAAACTAAGGTCCGCGCATGAGAAGGTTTGCGATCTATTTCGCATTTTTTTCGGAGGATTAGTTTTGTTGATTACGTATTAGATAATCTAAAAAAGGCTAGTTAGAGGTACATACTTGACGGAGATAGACACATAATAGTACGTAGTAGAGTTTACGGGATGTTGTAGACAACTCCATTTCATCCTTATAATGGAACAGCTGGGGCAGTGCAGCACTTAGGCAGGTGCAGGTTTTTATAAACTTGACAGGCGCTTCCTGAGTTTCTTTAAAAGAAAAGCCTGTTAATGGGGATGATGATAGCACGCAGTATTATTCTGCTTCTGCCCATGCAGTGCAGTGTTCATTCATTGCCAGTAAAAACTTCAACACTGTATACAACATTATTTTTAGTATATGCGAAACCTGTATATAGTTTGTTCAAGATAAGTAACTGAATCGATTCCAATCATTTTTAAACCATGTTATATTTTGTCCCAAAAATATTTTAAAAAATTTACAAGGAGCGACATTAAGTACCTATCGCAATAATTTAGGTACCTACTGCCAAATCATTATTATCAATGAGCTTGTAGGGTACTTTCCTACTTTTGTTGCGATATGTTGTGGTGCACAATGAAACAAACGATTTGAGATTCAAAATGGAACATTTATTCCCACAAGCTCAAGACGACGCTGGAGGCGCCCGCGCGGTCTCGCTGCGTGGTAACCACGTTTTTGCGCTTACAACCAGGTAGCAGAACAAGCTTATAACTTTGTGATTTTTCATGATACAGTTTTGAAATTTTGTACATAGATTCTTTACATAAAAATACTAGACACGTGTTTCAGGTTTCGCATATACTAAAAATAAGGTTGTATATGTCTTTGGCGACAAATTGTGCACTTACATTCGACTCGCTCTTGACGTTCTAGCTAATCACAACTTTTGGAAAGGCACCGGCGCCGGCGCATACAACTATTACGTCTACATTATCTAGATGGAGCTCGTTCTTACGTTTTCATATTGTTTTGTGAATATTGTGTAATACTAGCGTTAGCCTGCGGCTTCGTCCGCGCGGATTTTGGAAATTGTACCAAGGGAACGTACGTGTCCTACTAAGCATGGTCATGGTCCGTCCCTGTGTACTTCATTCAAATATTTTCTACCGGTAAGGCGTTGAAAGGACATACAGGTAGACCGTTTTATTTCAAAGTCTGGATTGGTGCCTGTTTCATGACAGCAGGATCGCCCTATCATCATCTGCCTTGTCTTTTCTCAAGCATGTTGGCGAGCGTCTTCCAGTCTAACTGAATGCAGCTGAAGATTAGTATTTTACATGGTACGACTGCCTATCTGACCTCCTCAACCCAGCTAGTCCTAGGTAGCGATAGACGATACCCCTTCGTAAGAACTTTCGGGCCACTGCTACCGACTACCTTTAAAGACTGTCAACGATCTACAAATGTCAGCCGGGACCAAACGCTTAGCTGCGATTTCCGAGGCTCGATAGATACTCTGTTTGTAATGGTAAAACCCATCCACGGACCAACCTAGGAAAGCGACTTAACTTAAAGATCGATCCGAGCTGCTGTTATTATTACAGACGATAATATAATATTTTTATACTAGCTTTTCTTCACGGCTTCGCCTGCGTGGATGTATGCTACTTACGGGCCTAATACTTCCCGTATAAAAATATCCTATGCCCAGGTTGTAGCGTACAGACAGACCGACAGAGTTCGTTCGCATTTAAAATATAAGTATGCATTAATTACGTAATGCCTTGCATAATCTGGTGAACACCTACTCACAATCTAAAATTATATTATTTCCGTTAGATATAACATATACTTACGTTTTTTTTGTCCAGTTTTTTACGTACTCTTCTATCTTCTGTTATCTGTCCATCCGTTATGTCATTTGTAGATCTTTTACAGTCGGTATGGCGGCTGCACATCAAGTTCGACATAACCAGTATAACCTGACTTCGCTTTGTATGAGCTTCCCGTACTATGAGAGATCAGATTAATTTGGTTTTGTATAGCGTGATTAGCCACCGTGCGTACATTCTCGCCGAAGCACTCCGAGACAGGCCGAATGCGAGAGTGTACAGCCAATCAAGCGTTACTAAATCCAGGGTGGAATGGACACAGACGCGAACTCGGTTACCACGTATTCAGTACATCATTCTGAGATTGCCTAGAATTTTTTCAACGGTTATTAATAATAAAAGCAGCTGTTTCCTACAAAACTGCAATACCTACACGGTCAAATGTATAGAAGGGCTGTTTTTTTTTTAAGAACCTATGAAAATGGCTCAGAATGATGTATTGAATACATTGTAACCGTTTTCGCGTCGGTGTCCCGATTTTAGCCGCATACTCTCGCACTCGCCCTGCCTGGCTTTTTTAAAGCCCCAAAGTAGCTGGGTTGTGGAGGTTAGACTGGTATGCGCACAGGTCCACGTACACTATTAGGCAGCTGGTATGCAACTTGAATTTTACTAAGCGTAAACGTGACACCAAATGGCCTAATCTGATGTCTTTCGCGCAACTCGCGAGTATTCCAGATTCTATGGTTATGTTATCTTTTAGAAGCTTTCGATCCGTTTTTTTTTACTTTACAATTTACGGTTAAAGAAAGACCAAGCATTGTGAAATACTTTAATTACTGATCTGCTTTTAAATATGTCCAAGATTTTGTAACAATGGTCTGATTTAAAGGAGTGTCTGGTCCATGGAGTTTCTTGCCTGTTCTTCTCCATACGCTTTGAATTGGGCAACTACAGAACTTACACAGATATTATGCCATGTGACTGAGACTGTAGCTTCATTTTTTTTTTGTCGTGTTCCAAGCAATTCAAAAGTGTCTGTAACTGGCCTACTTGAAATGAATAGTATTTTTGATGGATTGTCGGGGATTTCCTCCGCCCAAATGTTTGCAAAGTAAAAATATTTAGTCAGTAACTAGACATAGCTTTATAAGTGGTTACTTCCTTGAACTGTCTATGGTGATGTAATGTCTTTAACAAGTCGTTGTTAATTTATATAACAAATGTGTGCTGGGATATGTTTCTCAATGCCTCTAGTACTATGTGTTTTGATTGAACCTAGGTATTGCTATTTCAAAACATAGTTCTACTTTATGTATCTTATTCATTATTCTCTTGCCCTTATCCTTAAGGATGATTTGCACCAAACGGCTCGCATCGCATCGCATCGAAACGGAACGGATTTTACAATCTTTAAACGATATTAAATCGTGTACACAGTATTTAAAGTCTATATTACCAAGCCGCGCACAATAGCTTGTCGCGATCGTAGCCGAAATGCAGCGACGGTCGGCTCCGTTCGCCTGTCGTCTTATCCGATCGGATCCTTTCGGCTATCAACACGGTAGGAATTAAACTATTTGACTAGGCGCAGAAACAGATAAGTTCGCAAGTGACGGTACGGAGCCGCTCGTGTGCGTCGATATCCTACCGGACGTGATCGGCTGTCGTCGCATCCGTCCGTATCCTTTCCGATCCGATGCGATGCGAGCCGTTTGGTGGAAATCATCCTTAAGGGATCTTTTATCCCAATGAATATGGGGTCGGTGCAGCATGTCTGCTTCTTCCATAGTTTTCTGTTAGTCGTCATCTTGGTAGTTTTCCCCTTTCTAGACATAACATCGTCGTATATCATTTTTTGTGTTCACATTCGTACTCAACGCTCCATCATCAGCCTAGCCTTTTCCCAAATATGTTGTGGTCAGCTTTCAGTCAAATCAACTGCAGCTGAATACCAGTGTTTTACATAGAGCGACTGCTTATCTGACTTATTACCCAGTACTAGGTTGTGGAAACCTAGTACTGGGTAATACGATACCCCTTGGTAAGTCTGGTTGACAGACTCTCGGGCTTCTGACTACCCGTAACGACTGTCATTTATCTACAAGTGACAACCGGAGCCAACGACTTAGTGTTGAACCTCATCTAGCAACACGCAATTGCACTTTTCCATGCTCTTATCCTTTTCTGAATGCTCAGAACCGTAATTTGCTAGAACGAAAAATAGAGCGAATTAAATTAACGTGCATTCCTAACCTAACCTGTCAGAGTCGGGGTGCCAAAAGTCCCGAGCTCGCTTCGCTCGCTCTTGCATCCTATGTTGTCCTTGCCGCAATGCTTTTTTTACGATGAAAACATGTTGCAAAAATAATTTTGTTATACGTAATACCTAAGTATTACGTTTGTACGCTCTGGTAAATTTGATGTGATATCAGTATTTTTGATGTAAAAAATATTTAATTGATGTAAATAAATTGACGGGTGATAATTTGATGTGCATTTAAAAATAAGTCTTAAATTAATTTCTGAAGTAATAATGTAATTTTACATACAAGGTGTCATTTGTTTTTTAAGTTTTGACATTGGAAATCCCCATGATTTAAAAAAAAAAATATAATGTTGTACTAGTTTTGCACACCTGTTAGGGTAGAATGTGGTCCTGAGGTCTATTGGTGTGTTTCATCCTTATGAGTACAAATCATTTATTGAAGCAAAATAAATGATTTGATTTGATTAAATCCATAACATATTCTTTCAAAATATTTATAGCATCATTTTTATTATGATTTTATGTAAATAAAGCTTGGAATAATATTATTATAGCCTATCATATGGACATTTGCATTAAATCACATTGTGGCCATAAACATGCTGCTCGGGTCAAGAGTTCAAACCTTGTTGAAACAAAGACATTAACTACAGCGTCAAATATACTCTAACTTCTTGAAAATATGGTTGATTTTATAACTGCGTGTGTTTATCTATGTGGACAGTATGACGATTTGCGACAAGTACCTCGTTTATTATGTATTGCATTGTTGCAAAAATTGTTCTAGGCGGAATCCGTCGAATGCTTTATTTCGAAGTTTCGGTTTCGGCCTAAAAATCATATTTCGGCCAAAGGTTCGCTTTCGGCCAAAAAATAGCCGAACCTTTCGGTCGCGCCGAAACTTACAACATCGTAGTTTCGGGTCGCGTTCGGCTAACGTCGCGTGCGCTCGGCACGGCTGGCAATGTACATACGTGCACGGTGAAATGTTGAAATTTGAATTCGATAAAACTGAAACTTAGCAGAACCCTGTAATATTAGGCCAGGAAGATGTTCCATTATTCATATATCTGTAAAGAACGGCCCACTGACATTTTATTCAACGTTTTAATCACGTTAATATAAGGTTCGGTTTCGGTTTCAGCCGAAACCATAATCAAAACCGAACCTTCGGTTTCGGCAAAAAAACATGTTTCGGTCGGACACTAATTATTTAATATTTTCGCTGCCCTTATCCCAATTTATTTGGGGTCGGCGCAGCATGTCTTCTTCTACCATACTTCTCTATTTTGATGAGAAACTTATTTTCACGCCATTATCACGTTCCTTCTTGAATTCATGCGAGCCTAGTACTGTTCGTTAAGTTACTGCCCATAACTAGCACAACTGTACTAATACTACTCGATCCCATGCAATGTTTTTGAGTAATATACCATTACTCAAAACTACGGTGGGGCCAACGGGAACATTTTTTAATTATATTAATCAAACCAGTCGAATGCATCAATGCATATCCGTTTTCACTAACACTCATCTGCCTATCCTTTTCGGCTTCCAGTCTAACCGGATGCAGCTGAATACCAGTATTTTACATGGAGCGACTGCCTATCATCTGACCTCCACAACCTAGTTAGTACTGGGTAATACGATACCCCTTGGTAAGACTGGTTGTCAAAATTTTTGGGCCACTGACTACCTAACGACTGTCGAAGATCTACAAATGACACCCGGGACCAAAGGCTTAACGTGCTTCCGAGGCACGGAGGTAACTCGGTATGTAATGGGTGTTCACCCATCCACACACCAACCTAGGCATGTACAGCTTAACCTAACGATCGATCCGAGCGGCTGTTATTATTTAGCCACACACATTATGGATATCAATAATTAAACATTACCAAATAATACAAACAGTAGGTATCTTTTAGATTGTTCTCGCATATTCGCAAATTAAATTGCAATGCAAAGAGGGCTGTTTAAATGAAGCCTTGACACACGAATCTAATTTCAATGAACCGCATAACTTTTATGTATTTTTCTTAATTATGTAGATGAATGTTATGTACTTAACCTTGTACATATTGTAGCCAGCTATGCGTAAATAAGTGCTAAAATGCGGCCAAAATGTGCATTGATTATGTAGCTAATTCGGTCATTATAAACAAAACAGCATCGATCAGCGAGAAGGAGACCCAAAATGGCCGCTTTATCAGAGTCATACTCACAACTCGTAAAATAGTCACAAAGTTGGTCCGTGAATGGGTGACCATCCATTACATACCGAGTTTCCTCTGGAGCATAGACATTCTCTGCAGATGGGAGTTCATGGACGGCTGAGACCTCAAGTGCGTAAGCGGCGTCTCCCCACAGTCAATGGCCTACCTTCTATCTTGCTCCGCTTTGCCTATCACTTGCGCACTTGATGATCTATTAACTGCATCAGTACAGCGGAGTTCGCGTGGCTGAGTTTTTTAACACGTTTGAACTTTTTGACTTCGATACGCTAAGAAAAACTGCTAAATTCATCCATGGTGCTAATGATAAGGGGTATCATCGTGATTCCCTGTAACTGGGCTGTAGAGGTCAGGTGGCCAACCGCTCCATGTAGATTAATGGTATGCTGCTACATCTGATCAGACTCAAAGCCGACCCTAACATAGTTGGGAAAAGGCAGGCAGATGTGGCGAAACAGAGGCCATTAATCTTTTAATTTATTTTAAAAAATGTGTGATTTCTCAATTCGACCTCCGAGGTTTTAATTTAAGCAATAAAATTTGTAATCATAATGAAAACGAAAAGTGAACCACCTTCTCGCCCTTGACTTACAAACTTATGTCGTGTGAACATGTTGTTGATTCGTCTTAACTGTTGAAACACGTGATTGCGAGCCCTTTTTGACGACTGGGAAAGACATTTCGAGATGAGGACTTTTTTTTTGAGGCCACTGACTTCCTGTAACGACTGTCAAAGATCTACAAATGACAGCCGGGTCCAACGGCTAAACGTGCTTTCCGAGGCACAGAGGAAATCCGGAATATAATGAATCGTCACCAATCCACGAAAACAGTTATTATTTAGCCACGAGCTTCTTTTAAATCACTTTTAATAGGTAAATACTAATAAAGGAATTTCCATTCTTCCGCAGGATCATACCAGCCGAGCAATGAGTTGATGCTACGCTTCTACAGCTACTACAAGCAAGCGAAAGATGGACCATGCGAAAAGATAAAGCCTGGATTCTGGGATGTAGTCAACAGGTGAGATGTGTAAAGAAATTAAATACTACTAGGAAATGCTTTACCATAACTATGAGGAAACCATACAGAAATACCATAATGACAATGTTGACGACAATTACGTGGCGCGCAGGACTTTGAGAAGCCCGGTTATCACCATGGTAAGCACGATCGGAGCAGAAAGAAGACCTGTGGGAATGGTACAATCATATTGATTGAAATCCACGTCCCATCACACGTCTCTCCTGTGAGGGGCCATCCATAAATTACGTCACACGTTAAGTGGATGCCGAGGGGGTTGACGAAGTGTGACAAGAGATGGGAGGGGTCCTAAATTTTGTGACGTCACATTTCAAAATCTAATATATAGGGAGGGGGGAGTCTCACAAATGTGACCAGCTGTAAGAAGGACGGGGGGAATCATTAAATTCTTGTGACGTAATTTATGGATGGCCCCTGATTGGTTTAATCTTACACGTCTCCTCTTTGCTGCGCTCGTGGTCGCTTTGGCCGAAGTGGAAATGGGGCCAAAAGGTTATCTAAAAGCGCATTTAAGACAATCAGCCTCGCTAGCACTGTGCTGGCTGACTAATATTCTTATCAGTGTTTGTTTGAGCTATTCTTTAATCAGTTCCGATACTATGGAGGACGAAGCTCGTTCATGCCAACTTTTATACAGCTCGACAATGAGGTACTTGCGTTTTAAAGTAACAGTCTACGGGCCTTTAAACCATTAAAAGGTTTACAGATACATAAGCTGACAAAAAAACAACGAACAAAAAGATTTGATGTTTTTTTTTTCTTTTAGGGTTAATGACTGTAGGTTGTGCAGTTTACTTAAAGTTATTGACCCCGAAAAAATCTTTGCACTTATTGTTTTTTACCCGACTGCCAAGGAAGGGTTATATGTTTTTCGCGCGTAATCTTGTATGTTTTTTGTAAAGCTCGTATGTTCCAAATGGCTGGATGGATTTCGACGATTAAGGTATCATTAAATTCGCCTCAAAAACCTAAGTGTCCTTAGATAGGTGTTTAAAAAAAAAACAAAATGCCGGATTTTTGGCGCTAAATTGTAAGTCGTTAATATTGTTTTTATACCACAATACAATTTGTGGTCGGATTTTTTTATACTTTCAATTAAATGTTACTTGTTGTTTTATTGTATCTAGAGATCAATACCTGTCCCGTCTGAAGAGACCCTCTAGCTAATTATATTTGACCCCTATACATTTAAAGGGTTTATACATATGGCACACATTTGAATCCCAATCTTGTCTGATTTCAGAGCCAAATGGGAATCTTGGAACAGATTGGGCAACATGACGAAGGATGAAGCGATGCAGGCATACGTCGACGAATTACACAAGGTGAACTAAGTCATTCTTTTTTAAAGAAAAAGCAAAAAACATAACATTGGGTAAAAAAAAAACATGATAGAGGCCATTGTGTAGCTGGTGAGAGTACAGTGGTGTAAAGCAATTTCGTACAAATGTCACAATACTCACAATTATTGAATAACATTTACTGCGTGATTTATGTTGTCGAGCTAAAGATTTTTTAAATATGACATGTAAATGCTCCCTTCACCCTTCCCTTGGATTTCTGACTTTTGTAGTACTCCAATAGTAATAGTAGTAGTAATATATTAAAGTTTATAGAAGGTTTTAGGGTATATTTCCCTTTTATAGCTTGATCAATATGTGCTTGTGTGTCTCTGAAACACAACCAATACACAAGGCCAGACGAACTTCAATTAGACTCATTAGCACTTACGAACGAAGTAGGCAAGTTGTCCTAGGTTATGGAGGTGCTAAATTGAGAACTGTTGTGGTAAATACGCGTGCTGTCATTTATTTTATATTATCTAGTACTTTTTGACGTGCTCATACCAAAAACGTCCAAAAATGTCCCAAGGCTAGGACCTTCAATGAAATACATTTGATCAACAAACAATAGCAAGGCGTAACGGATTACTGATACTTGAAAACTTTGTATCGAAAAAGAAAGTGGAGATGGACAGGACATGGCCGATGGAGAAGGGTTTTGACCAAATGGTGGCCAAGATTGGGCTTAAGCAACCAGGGCCGTCCAAAAGCGCGTTGAGTTGACGATATCGTCAAAATAGCGGGAAACATATGGTTGAGGGACGCACAGAATAAAAAAGATTGGCAAGAGAAAGGGGAGGCCAGTACCCAACAGTGGGTGGGTGATTCCGGTTCGAAATGATGATGATCGAGAAAGATGTTCGTAGGTAGGCCAGAAATCGGAAACAAAGGTAGAATTATTCAGACGGACGTCATCACTGAGACAAGAAATGAAAAGCAGTATTTTCCAGGACTTTGAAACAAAGAATGTGGTAGAGTGACACACCTTTTTTGTCGTGGGCCAATGTCAGATACCCAATAAAAAACTTTTTTGCAAAACCCACTTCCAAAAAAACATTAATGTACTTTAGGAAGTCGGTGGCAAAAAAGCCAATGAAACACCGACTGTTTCTGGTGGAATACATAACCTCCTCCTTTTTTGAAATTCGGTTAAAAAAGACAGCACTTTTCACCAGTTAGGTATAACTCCTATTTGAAAGGACTTCAGCCTTATGCCATTAACTGGGCATAAAACTATGCATTCCGCTGCTAATATGTTTGTCTGATCGAAAAACATAGTAACACATCATCCGAAACCCAGGACCCGGGTACCGAAGTACCCGGGTACTTCAGTACCCCGAAGAGCTCAACTAGTCCAACAAATTGGTCTAGCTATGGGGGAGTATCAAGGGAATCTTTGGTTTTGTGGAGCACTAAGGTAATGAGTTTATAATGATTTCAATTCTATTTTTTTCCAACAGATAGTTGAAACGATGTCCTACAACCAAGACATAGCGTCGTTCCTTTCGGTGGACGAGGACGATCAAGGGTTCCCGAACACCGACCTGGAGCTGGTCGCCGGCGACGTGCTGCGCAGGGTACGCTCCGCGGAGAACAGTCCTGTGTGTGAGTAATATAGTTGAAACGATGTCCTACACCGAAAACGTAGCATCGTTCTTCCGTGAGTACAGCAGTGTACTCCATACCGGTATGACTTGAACTTGAGCGATGCAAACTAAGGGTATTTAGCTAACATTAGGCAGATCGTGAAGGGACGCTGCGCCTTTTGGTGGCTAGTTAATAAGTTGTTGATTGTGTATCAAAATCAAAAATCGTTTATTCAAATCAGGCTGCAATGTCGGCACGGTACAGTGGCGACGGCACGGTTGGCGCAGTGGTTGAACGATTGATTGCTGCGCTGCGTGTCTCGGGTTCGATCCCCGCACGTGAAACATATTTGTATGGGCTACCAGTGGCGAAGGTTCCATACAACTCGATTCCTATCGGATTCCTTTTGAAAAATTGCACAGTCAGTATTCTATAGACAAATAATATAAACACATTAAAGATAATGTAGTTGTAGGTACTCCGGCTTACCTGCAAAAATTGACTTTTCGCTACTGTGGGCTACAGAGGATTGTTAAGGGTTGGCTGTTTATGTATGTGAGTTGAAATGTTTGTAAACGCACCACGATACAGGAGAAATTTCTAGTGTTGAGCATTGTTATTAAAAAAGAAGCTGAAAATCGGCACTTTTCGATCGCCAAAATTATTCCCCAGAACGGTTGATTGACTGTGCTGATGTGTGCCAACAAAATGCTCTATGGTTTTTTTATTGCCTTGCTTCTATTTGATCGTGTAAGTAATCAGACGTCAGGTGAGCCACCGGAGTAAAACTAATGACGGTTTTCACTAATATTGGGCGACATCTAAACGAATTCCTTAGTAAAAGCGCCCTGGTGGTCACCATGACGTCTTAAAGCAGGAGTAATTCCAGTGCGGGAAAGAGATGGCGCTAGACGACCTGTATAGCTCTGTCTCTTTTCCACACCTGTTGTGTTTTCAATGTTTGGATCAGCTTCAAAATTTTCAACGTTTTTGTGTTGTTTTTGTTGCCAGATTTCACCTAGTATTTGTGAAAAGAGCAAAAACCCCACTGTATTATAGCACTATTATGACCCAAAAGTCCTAACTCTACTTCATCCTATGTTCTCGGACAGTGTCCGGAGCGTCGTCGCCGGCTCGAGGTCAGTCGCCGCTGCCGCTGAGACAGCGCCACGACTCGGAGGACGAGTACATAGACACAGTTGATGTTAGTATAGTACGTATAGCGATTGACTAATGCCTGGTAACGGGTACTAACTTATTACCTAATTTAATTTAAGAAAAAAAAAACACTAATTGCTTGTGCTGAGTACTAACTTTTTGTACAGTTAAACCAAAATAGGTATGTGCTTCGGTAACCTTCGGGTTTTCGAATCAACACGAACGTCGCACCACAGAGACAAAAATTTTACGCTGCCGCGCTTTGTACCAGAGCATCTGCTATCGCGTTTTAGTATTTCCGAAGATAGACGAAGATTACCGAAGTGTTTAATGATAACTCGGTAATATTGCGATAATTCTGTAACAAATGACAATCGACATTACAGCGACTCCACTCGCAGGATGTATTGGAAGTTAGTATAGTAGCGATTGACTAATACCCAGTGCTGCAGTGCTAACTTTTTGTACAGTTATACCAGAATATGTACGCACTTCGGTAATCTTCGTGTTTCATCAACACACAGGCAAAGCTACAAAATCTTGAGTAGCCAAAAAAATAATTGCAAAAATATGTTTGACCACTAAAGTCGCAAATGGGATGGCGCTATTCATGTATTGCTGCATCTCTTTCGCTGGTATAACACTAACTATTCCTTGATAACAAATGACTGTCGACATTACAGCGTCGCGACTCAGAGGATGAGTACATTGAAGCAGTCGATGTTAGTATAGTACGTATAACTATTAATACATGGTGCTGGATACTAACTGTTTGTGTATGTTAAACTATGTATATCAAATAGAAGTAACTATAGGCCGACCGCTTTAATGAGTCCTCGCGAAGGTATCAATTTAAATGGAATATTCTGAAGTTTGATCACGTATTGGTTTAATTAGTATCGTAATACCTACGTGGATTATGGTTATTTTATAACAAATAACCTGTGGGATATTGTTAGGACTTTGTGGACGCATAATGTGCCTTTGATGGGGCAAGGCGGAGGACTCATTAAAGTGATCGGTCTATGGAGAGACTGCGGAGATTTAGCAAAGTTTTGGTTTAATTGGGTCAATGGCTGGATAGTCGCTGGTTACTGAAGGGATGGCGCTGTTCCTATACATCTATATCTATAGTAGTTCATAAGGTTTGCTTTTTCATTTCGTTTATTGGACGTTCAAATATAATTGTCGCTTCAAGCTGTCGTCATGTGTCAAGACTGCATGCAGCGGAGGTGAGAATGTTGAGATGGATGTGTTGAGTGACTGAAATGAATAAAGTGAGAATTGAGGAACAGGCGCGTCTTTCAATCTTCCTCTTCGTATTAGAGAAAGTTTGAAACTGGCGCCTGTTACAAAAAATATGAAGAGGAGTCGTCTGTCTTGGTATAGACATGTCATGGGGAGGGATGTAACACATGTACCTAAAAGAGTGAATGAAAGAATATAAATTTTAATGAATGGAAAGGGAGAGGAAAAACAAAGAAAGAACGGACGGACGAAAAGTCTGAAGTGGCGACCGCGAAACGGAAGACGTTACGTTGGAAGGCCTCCCACTAGGTGGATCGATGATCTGGTGAAGGTTGTGGGGATCCGCTGGATGCTAGTCGCACGGGACCGGTCAATGTGGCGAGACTCAGGGGAGGCCTATGTCCAGCAGTGGACGTCTTTCGGCCGAAATGATGATGATGATGTGAGGAATGATTTATGTACACACAAAATACATTAAGATAGAAGAGCAAATGTACTATTTATTATTTTCATAAAAAAGTCTTCTAGTAGATCTGCGACAAGAAAGTTTGATAAGAAATGTAGACACTGTGTACAATGATATGAGAGAGAAAAAGGAATATATGATAGCGTGACAATTAACAGATGAGAATGGAAGAAAAAAACATGTTGCGCCGACCCCAAGTAACATGGGACAAGGGCAGGAAGATGATGCTTTCGTCATGTGATTGTCGGGTGATCTTCAGAAATTATTATTATTCAAAGAGTAGTATTTACATAAATATGCTTCAAAACTTACAGAGCGAGCCAGAGGTGCCACAGCGCAGGGACTCAGCTCAACAGAGGCAAACTGGACAGAGGCTCAGCAATGGGCATGCTCATCAAATCACCTCACAGCTTACACGTAAGTTTTATTTTATAGCTTGTGGATTAGGGTGGCCCAAAAATGTTTAATTTACCCTACACCTCAGGGTACCTGCTATTTTTTTTTTACTTTAGTTGATAGCACTAAAGTGCCAAAAGGACATTGAAATTTTGGCACTTTCGAGTCCAGCAGAATTAAAAAAAAAAAACTCAAAGCATTTATTTCAATTAGATCATTACCAAGGAGTATCGTATTACTCAGTACTAACTGGGTTGTGGAGGTCAGATTGGCAGTCGCTCCATGTAAAATACTGGTATTCAGCTGCATCCTGTTAGACTTGAAGCCGACCCCAACATAATTGGGAAAAGGCTAGGCAGATGATGATGATGAGACCATTACATGCCTGTAATGGTCTAATTAAATCAATGCTTTGAGTGCCCTTATGAATGTCAAAAAAAAGCGTACGTAAAGTTACAGTCACAAGGCATAATAACTTGTGAAAGTACTGTAGTTGCACATTCCAAAGCGTATATTTCTAAGGAGAACAATGGGCAAGAAACTCCATGGACACTCCATTAAATCAAAATATTGTTACAAAATCTTGGTTACATCATTCATGTTGAGATTATACATATATCCCATAAATCCTAAAAGCTAAAATTACGTTAATTTTCAAACGATTATTTTGATGTTCCAGATCTGAAGGTACTGGAACAGCTGCCAGGCACTCTCGCGCGGCTGGAGGCAGACGTGGCGGCTCTCAGGAAAGCTGTCGAGGGCGACCGTAGGATACTTGATGTAAGTCATATACCTATTTTTAGAACGGGCTGGTGTCCGCAACTCCACGTCCAAGCGCGTATTTTGCGTGCGGGTGGGAAATCTATTCGATCCACCCTAACTCCTCGAGAAAGGCTAAGCAGCGCCTTGATGTTGCTGACAATCTCGCGGAGAGTACCTGGGTTACCGAAGTACTTTGCCCTGTATGTTGCAACCACTGGGCAATGCAGAAGCACGTGGGCTGCTGTCTCGTCTTCCTCCGTGCAGGCTCGGTACAGGGGGCTGTCTGTGACTCCTATGACAAAGAGGTGTTTATTAAAATAGCTGTGTCCAGTGATGGCGGCTGTAACAGTGCGCAGCAGTGGTTTGGTCAGCCGAAGCGGCCGTCGATAGTAGGAAGTGCTTCCTTTGGGCTGCCTGCACTCGCCATGGTCCAGACACAGCTTGTGGTGTTGTCACATAACTATTCAGGATTAACTTTAATTCGCTAGCGAAACTGTGCAAACGTGATGTATCTCTATGTTTACTAATTTCCTTGAATTTTAGGCAAATATCAAAGTCTTTTTCATATTTATTTAATCACTAGCGGCCCGTCTCGGCTTCGCATGGGTGGACTTTTTTTTTTAAATATAGCCTATGTTACTCAGGGATAATGTAGCATTCTAATGGTGAAAGAATTTTTGAAATCGGTTCATTAGTTTTTGAGTTTATTCGTTACATACACACAAATCTTTCCTCTTTAAAATATTAGTGTAGATTAAATTCATTTCACTATTTCTCCGTTGGTACCTAGAGATCCAGTTTGGCCGTTTTAGGTTAACCAACGGGACCTTATTACTAAGCCTCCGCTGTCCGTCTGTCTGTCAGCGGGCTGAATAAAAATTAATTAAAAATTAAAGCGGGCTCTACGATGGCACGGAACTCTCCACGCGCGAGTCCGACTTGGGGGGCGTCCATAAATTACGTGAGATGTTTAAGGGGGGGAGGGGGTCGAGTCAAATCTCATCTAATCTTACGTTGGAGAGAGGGGGGGTCTCGGCAAATATGACGCTTTTTTTTTTCTGATTGAAACATAAAAAAAATTATACTATTTTGGTCCATTTAATCCAGATTATACATGCTTAAGAATTAATCTTAAGCGTATATCGCAATACGATTAAGATCATTCACTAATTCGTTGGAAAGAACTCTCAGCAATATTGATTACTAGTCGTAAATAAAAGTACGAAGTAATTTTTTTTTTCTTTTTACAATAACAATCCAACGCGTTTACATAAGAAACACACATTTTGAAAAATCTCACGTGAGATTGGAGGATGGGGGAGGGGGTTGAATAAAATCTCACGACATCTCACCAGGGGGGGAGGGAGGGACAGAAAATTTAAACAAACACCTCACGTAATTTATGGACGCCCCCTTGCACTTAGCCGGTTTTATTTGACAATAGTAAAGGTAATTTCAGGCATGTTGCCTGCGTGTTTTTTATTTCATACTAGCGACCCGCTCCGGCTTCGCACGGGTGCAATATATACATATAAACCTTCCTCTTGAATCACTCTATCTATTAAAAAAAAACCGCATCAAAATCCGTTGCGTAGTTTTAAAGATCTAAGCATACATAGAGACAGACAGCGCGACGCGACTTTGTTTTATACTATATAGTGATTTTTGCTAGACAAAGGACAAAGGATAAATGCTAAGTTCATTCAGGGTGGTTACTATGATGTCTTAAAGCAGGAGTAATTCCAGTGTGGGAAAGAGACAGAGCTATACAGGTCGTCTAGCGCCATCTCTTACCCACACTGGAATAACAAGCCACCAGGTACTTGGTTCCCATGCTACGTTCACGTTTTAACCATATTCAAAGTCGTATTCCTTTGCCTTCCAGCAAGTGTCCCGCGGCTGGCGATGGCCGTGGCAGGAGCTGAGTGCCCCTACCCTTGCTCTGCTGATCGTGTGGCCCTTCATAGCTTACAGGATCGCGTCACGCGGACGCAGGCATACGTAAAGTGAGTATGGAAACAGAAAATATATCGCGACTGGTAACTAGTGACCGATACTTAAACAAACGATCCAGTTAGGTAGGTCTAACTTCGAGAAAGAGGTCAATCGTCGTATCCGACTCGGCTGGGCAGCGTTCGGGAAGTTGCGTGGTATCTTCTCGTTCAACTTACCGCAGTGTCTCAAGACGAAAGTCTACGACCAGTGATTACATACGGGACCGAAACATGGTCGCTCACAATGGGCCTTATCAGAAGGCTTAAAGTCACCCAAAGGGCAATGGAGAGGGCTATGCTCGGAGTTTCCTTGCGTGATCAAATCAGAAATGAGGACATCCGCAAGAGAACCAAGGTAACCAGCCCGTAGAATAGCCAAACTTAAGAGGCAGTGGGCCGGGCACATTGCTCGCAGAAGGGATGGCCGATGGGGCCGTAAAGTTCTGGAGTGGCGACCGCCAACCGGAAGACGTTGCGTTGGAAGGCCTCTAACTAGGTGGACCGATGACCTGGTGAAGGTTGCAGGGATCCGCTTCATGTGAGTCGCACGGGACCGGTCAATGTGGCAACACTTGGGGGGGGGCCTATGTCCAGCAGTGGACGTCTTTCGGCTGAAATGATGATGGTGATGATGATGACTTAAACACATGACTGTACTCATGTTAACAAACAACTTTACCAAAGAAACATTTTTTTTTATACTCATTCACTTTTATCACAATAAAACTTACGGAGCGGGCTAGCGAGCCGCGCGGGTGCTCTACCTACCTACTGTTGCACGGTACGATAGTAATGACACAGAACGGCGTCACGCGGCTAACAGCTGATAGGTCAAAGAAGCGCGCGCAAGTTTCATACGGCTGTTGTTATTGTAATAAAAGCGAATGAGTATAAAAAAAATGTTTCTTTGGGAAAGTTGTTTGTTATCCTGAGTACAATCACGTGTTTAAGTATCGGTCACTAATTACCAGTCACCCTATTAACTTTTGTCATGGCACGGGCGAGTAGGCTTATCAACATTATATTTTGTGTAAAGGCAAAGAATCTCAATTTCTAAAGGACATCAGCTCCAGCATTTTTCTTGATATGCTGGGGTCGACTTTCAGTCAAATCAGATGTAGCTGTATACAGGGTGTAAACGAACCCTTCACGAAGCCGTCAACCAAGCATTCTGTACATCAAACTAAGTACCTTTACGCAAAAATTATTGCTGGGAATCGAGTTTTTTGTTGGGGAGAAAAATCACGTTTTACGGTAGGACTCAATGTAAGGCACTCGAAACATTGTGCCGATGGATGGATTGAATAGTACGTGGGGCGTGGAGGTGTTTAAAGTTAAGTTCTTACATTAAAAACATGTTCAAAAAATAACTTGTGAAAAAGTTGGAACTTTTACCCTCAATAACTCTGTAACTAGAAGGTTCCCAGGTATGATCTAGAACAAAAAAATGATCGCAATGACTGAAAGAACAAGTGCCTTTCGGCTTCGTTAAGGGTCCGTTTACACCCTGTATTTTATTAGTAAAATGTAACATGCAACTTCAAAATACATGTAAAATGTGTCTCCTATACACCTCTGCCAGCCTTCTAGGGTCACAAGCGTGATATTAAAACCTTATTTCTGTATGACAGGTAACAGGTGTAGACCTAGCTATAAGGGATCACCCGATGTCGTCTCCGAGCGCTCACGACCCGGTCATTATCAACAATAATCGAACTCGTGGCTAAACTAGATATTTTGTTTGTGTATTTTGTACATTTACTCCGGTCATTGTGTATTTTATTGTGAAAAATATTCTTTAGGAATATGCGCTAAGGTAGCTCGCGAAATTCTAATTTTTGTACGTTTTTTTGCAAGTTTTAGGTCAGTGTCAGGTTGTATGTTGATTAAAATATGTCTACGACACATAACACATATGGCTTTACAGAGTTATAACCATTAAAATCATCAATACAACACTCCAAGTTCATTTAATACCATTGAACGACTTTTTCATGAAATGGTCATTGAATGGGGTTAACTGACACTGACCATCAAATTGCAAAAAACTAAGAAAAGGGGAATGCCGATTTTAGGCCCCACAATGCCCAAGATTATTGTTTTATTAAAAAAAAATATTGGAACTATAACGAAATTCTGTATCTGTGCCTGTACTGAATAAATTGGAATTAGGTTTTTTTGGGCAAATAGACAATCTCAGTTTCATTTAAATATAATCCTAAATCTTAATAGCGAAGAATTAAAGATTTGTTGCAAAATATTTAGCGTTTACACATATTTGTATTCTACTTTAATTATTTGTTCATTTGTGTAAAGAAATTCCAATGCGTTTTATGTATTAAATATACATTTAAAATCGACTTACAATACATAATATAATAAATTCAATGATCTACATAATATGCCAATCGAAAAAAAAACCTTAAAAAAAATACCTTATAATTTGGAAACTCGGAGTTTTTTCAATAATTTTCTTTTATCAATAAATTATTTGTGGGGCTAATATTAGCATTCGGTTTTACATGTGGGCACTTTGGGCCTAAATTACTATGGTTGCTTTGGCATTCCCCTTTGAACTTCTCGGGCTACGCTGGCGCTTTCATCTTTAACACTTTGTTTAATCGGTCTCAATATATTGCTTTAGCCCTTACTGTGCAGTTACATGAATTTATGTCTGTTATATTGTACATGTTTACTCAAGTAAAATAAACATCAATGAATGTCACTTATTGTCTATGTACACAGTTAAATGATGAACCATAGTGAAGTTTCAATTTCAGTGAGTTGTCCTCAATAGAGTTAAAGTAATAACGAGGTTACACAATTGTTAGCCGACTGCGGCGGAGAAGGAGAGTAACTGATTTTTCTTTGCAATTTTTGTGAATATTTTCCTTCAGTCGCAATAATACTTCGTTTTTTATTTATCTGTAATTTCATATTAAAATACACTGTGATATTTATGATCTATAATATATATTATGGGTTGGTCCATTTCAAGTCCAATATTTAATTGTAATATTATTGTGCAATTAATGTTCCGAAACTCTCGTTCTTTCTGCTGTTTCGAGCTCGAAAACTTTCGGTCTGAAAGAAAACGAAGTAGGTCTATAGCTGTTAAGTTGTTTTCGGGCTACGAATCGTAGTTTTCTGAAACAAGAGGAAATATGTTAGAATGATTGAGTTGTTCAAATGATTTTTTAATAAAATATCACAAATATTGCATTTTCAATGTTTTAAGCGAGAGGCTGAGCGATGTTATATATGTGTATGGGATTATGGTCTAGAATATTTAAGTTTTATTTTTCTTCTGAAACACAAAAATGAATTTTAAAAAACGTGTATGCCTTGACCAAGGTTGAGACCTCGCATATATTTGAAACACTTGTAAAAGACAACAAAATATAACGACTTTTGATTTTTTATATATTTTAATGTCTTGAGGCGCGGTTATGCCTTGATTACTCAAAAGGAGGCATTCAAGAATGTGTCAAAAAGAAAGTTGTGGGTATATATTGTTATTGTATAACTTTGAATATCTTCTCTATATTATGAGAGTATGAATAAGACAAGCCAATTTGCGCCTCTGGTCAACTTGTTACAAAAATCGAGGCATTACAGATTGTGTTGTGCCTCGTCGAGGGGCAATTTACAAATGTTATTCCAGATCAACCTGGAGTCAATTCCATTCTGTTCCATTCCAGTCAATCTACCATATTGCTATCTGACTAATATCTAATATAAATAATATTTAATAATAATATATATATTAATATATAATATCTAATATAAATAATAATATATAAACCACGACATAATCTGTTCTCATTTCATGGGAATATAAGAGACAAATAATAAAAAAAAAATCCCCTTAAAAATAGGTCGGGCCCTCTTTTCGCTAGTCTAATTCATACTCTCAACCGTATACCACATTAATATAAACGTGATATTTAACACAATGTTAGTCTGTCGGGTTTATCCCCGAAATATCTTAGTTTTTTTACCACTTTAGGGAAGGTTTAGCTTTACTTAGAATTGAGGATAAAGAAGAAATAGGGCTGTCAGAGTATCAATGAATAGTTTTGCCCTCTACTGAAACTGGACCGCCATGCGGGTCTCGTGCGGGTGACGTCAGTTTTACTCTGACGGTCTAAAATGTAAAGAACTAAGCGAGTGTCTTTAATTTTATTTACATAAAATATTTATGCAAGGTGTAAGGGACAGACTGATGGGTTGAATTCAGTTTATCATACTAAGATGATCGGTACAAGAAATTATTTCAGCTCGCAATATTTTCAAACGCACGTAGCGTAACGGCAGGCGCGACGACGAGTTCGGTTCTGTAGCTAGGCAGTGAACAGCTGATTTCACGGATTATTCGTTTAAGTATTAATATCGAGTATTTCAACATCCATTGTTCGTTATTTACAGAGAATGTATGTTTACATTGAAATAAAGGAATATTAAGTTTAAAAACGATAAAAAATGAAAATTTACCTGAGAAAAATGTGGAATATTATGATTCAAAATAAGGAGCTGAATGCACCCTGTCAGTTTGCGGAGGGCTGTCCTTTACACCCTGTAATGAAAAAACTCAATGAAATTTACGTTTTACAAGAAAATTGCGTTAATTTAAAATTGTTGCTACATTTAAATGTATTTATTTATTGTGCTCAAAACAAATTCTCTATAAAGATACAAGCAGTACAGTAAAACACTGTCTGTCTGTCTGTCTTGCTATTTCCGAGGCACACAAAATTGTGACCAACTCGCTTCAATTCAAAGAATTTAAACACATTGTTACCTATATTTTTAGTTTATAAAAAAAGGTTTTTAATTTCATATTTTAATATATAATTTTTGTTTTAAGATACTAAGTTTTTATTTTTAAGTGGTAATTTAGTTTCAATTGTTGGTAATTTTTATGTGATATGTAGTTTAGAGTTTTTGTGCGTAGACAGCATTGTAAATGTATAAGTTATTTTTTTTTACTCTCAATTATAATATTTTATTTACTTCCATATATTTTTTATAGCAATGAATAAGTCTGGAAAATAGTCACATAAAAAAATAACTAAAAACAAAACCCGGAATTGAAGATACACCTTTTGGTTTTTTGTAAGTCTGTTAAAAATGTATTTAGCTCTCCAATTAATTAATTCTCTTCTAGACGGCACATTTATTTTTCGAATGATCAAATAGTTGGTTCAACTGTACATATTATCTAGACAGCGTGTCAAGCCAAGTTAAAGCTAACAGAACTGGCGAGCAGCACCGTGTCTAATATTACACGAACTATGTGGAGCCACGTTTGACCCACTCATAATAATTATTTACATTACACTGCTGCCTGCGCATATATAAATAATTATTAATAATTTCGTACAGATATTCCACCTTACGGGCTAAGTCAGATTCATAATTACGATTAGATTAAATAATAAATCGATGTTTTAACCCCCATACAGTAATCAACTCAGCTTCTAAAAACCTGCTCAGTGCCAAATCTTTACAATTTTCATCCTTGAAGTGCAAAATAGTCAACCAGTCAGTCAGTCTGTGTGACATTCAGACAGACAGAACGAATTTTGTCAACCAACCAATCGCAATAACTTATAGTATGACCAATTTAACTGTGCAGTTCAAGGTGGCGCTGCTTGTCAAGGAAATTTACATCGATATGTCAAACTTTTATACATTTATTTTAGTTCTGTGTACATGAGATTTGACAACAGATTAACTGACACTTGATCAGGCTTTTAGAAATTGGAACTAAGTATCACACTATAGGAATGATATCGTGCTGGCTCATAAGACGCTATTCCATTAGGCAAGTTACTTCTATGCAAGTTTCAAATTACATACTACTTGAACGAACTTGCATACAAGCTACAACTTGTATGACGTAGTTTGAACTTGTACATTTTTTATTCAAGTGACGTGCAAATTGTACGCGCAAACGTTGGTTGCACGTTTCAAATTGCGAACGATTGACGTGTCCTACTTAATTGTTGAGGCATCACCACTTTTATGCAAGTAGGTAAAACCGGCATGCAATTGGAAACATGTTTCCAATGCAAGCTAAACTTGTATGTAAATGTGACGTTATACTTGCATTCAAGACTTGCCTAATGGAATCGCGCCTTTGAAGGCACGTTATATTGGCTAAGGACGTGTGGCAGCTAACTATCGTAGGTAGGTGCAAAACGCGTTGTGTTTTAAAGTCCAGTTTGTCTTGAACTTATTATGGCCATGCAACTGGAGAAATTAAGTGTAGTATTTTGTTAATTTTATGCCAAAAAATCACGATTTATTTGGACATAAATTACTGAAAAAGATCATTAAATATTGAACAGATTTCAGTCAGCCATGACAACGGTGTCTTTACTATGGTGTGATCGCATTTTTTCTTCTATAAAAATATAGCCCATTCAAATAATAAATGTTGTAGAAGAATAATTAATCAATCAATGTATACACCTATGAAAGGGCTTCGAAGCAACAATAATTTTCACTTTAATTTTCCTTTGTTTTTTAATTCTTAGTCTATAGTACAACTGGGTCCTGACAAAAAGTTTGTATATAAGGAGGAACTTGATATATATGTCTGTCTCGCTTACTCTTACTACTAGATCTAACAGTGTGTCCTTGTGTGCGTCAGAGTGGCTGGTTAGTCCTTATGAAGTCCCTTTATTTTGTTTCTATGTTAGGTAGCAATTCTTGGTCACCAGCCCGACGCGAACTGATACACACAACCAGCCATTCTGACACGCGTCCTTGTGTCAATTTAATTCAGTGACTTGTCTATTGCTCATACTTTGTCTACGGGTATATTTTTTTTTTTTTGATATCTCACTGACAGTTGTCGTTGCATCGAAACCCGATTTAATAAAAAATAAAATTATATTGGATGTCTAAAATATTGGAACTTTTGTCAGATACATGTCGATAATGAATTATGTATGAACATTTATTTGTTATTGTAATTATGAAATAAAGGGGATTTTTTACTGATGTCTTTTATTTTATTTTCCTTGATGGATGAAGTGGTCGTAAATATGTTTCCTAATGTTGAGGGTCTTAAAAAGTTTTTGAAATGCCCGTATCTTTGGCTTTGTATGAAAATGTAGTTGAACTGGCCACGCTACCTAGAAATGCGAGACTCGTGGCCTGATGCTTGATCAAACAAATAAAACCGCGCTGCTAACGCGCGTAAACACTTAATGCACAACCTGAGCAGCACTAATGAAGCGGCACAGTAAATTTTCTTCTTACAACTGTGTGTCACAACACTATTTATATTTTAATTGGCAACACTTAATGTTTCCGTTTAAAGGAATATCAACTGCCGCCATATTGTAAGACACTTGTTCTCAGTTTCTCACGACTCGACTCAGGGTGTCGTTCTATCCAACATTGTTACCAACACGAGTGATAGTGAAGATAAGACTGTTGTTCCCGTATCCACGAGTTTTATTTAGTAGAGTGGGTCTCAAAGTACAATCCATACCTCCCAAACTACTATTATAAACTATAAAGCGCCAAACTAGTAGCTCAGTCCTGGGCCGACACAATTTAGATTGCCATCGACACGCTAAGAAGAAGAGGCTACTATTATAAATGCGAAAGTTTGGATGGATGGATGGATGTTTGTTATTAAATCACGTCAGAACGGGTCTGGATGAAATTGATTATAGTTTTTTTGTCTTACGCATACACATAAAAATTTCCACGCGAACTAATTAGCAGGCTAGAAACTAGTGAAACGATAAAGATGCGGTTACTCCGTCCAATCGCAGTGACACGACTGGTTTTTGTAACTCTTAAGAAAAGGGTGACAGGCGGCAATCTCGCATGATCAGGAAGTGTTCCCATAGAGTATTTGCCGGTGCGGTTTGCAGTTACAGTCACCTGCTGAAGCCTTTCACTAAACATCAGGATTCAAGATACTTTTGTTGGTCTTTAGTTTAGACCGCACTACACTTTGCTAGGAGGACGTTGTTGTGGCGCTGAGCATAAACCCATGCGCGTACCCTCCACGCCAGGCCACAATTTCACCTACCATTTTGTCACATATTTGTGTCGTTTGTACAGGTACACGCTTGGTTGTCACGTATATATGACAATGGCGAACAGGTTAAGTACAACACAGTCTTTAATAAAACAACCCATATATAAAAACATATTCGTTATATTCGGTGTCCGACGTGGTCAGTTACAATAATATCAACAAAGCTAAGTGAAAGCGACATCGCCTTTGTACACTCACATGCGGGTGTTTACGTGGTGACATAATGAACTTATGAAGAAACCAAGATTACAGTTTTGTCAAAAATATTGCAATATAGTAGTATATTGCAATATTTTGTTTAGGTAAACGCTGTAAGGGTTTCTGAGACTCAAATGACGATTCTTAAGTTAAGAACTTAAAGTAGAAGCGCCAGGATAGTCCGCGAAATCAGGTTGTATGTTGATCAAAAATGTGTCGCGCAAGTAACAAGTATGTAGTTACAGAATTAAAATTAATTAATACAATCCTTTAAGTTCATTTAACCCCATTGAATGACTTTTTCATGAAATAGTTATTGAATGGGGTCGCGACGTCTCGTGAACGGCCCTGCATTACAGGCCGATTCACGCGGTGTCGCGTGATGTGGTAATTAAATATGAAACATCGCGTTGTACTGCACTAAATTGACTATAAAGGGCAATAATCTGTTTTACGTCTAAAAGAAGCATTAAGAAGAACACCACTTAAGTGCTTTTCGACACCTAAAACAAAGTATTCAGTGATATTAGTTGTTGATTACTTGCCAACTTTCAGAATGCATCGCCTTCACAAAAATGTCATCAAAACCTAGAATTAGGGACATCCTTATGGCAGCTGTACACTAGAGAACATATCAAATTATTTATTATTAACATTATCCCACCACGTATCGTCCACAAAACCCGCAACAATCTATAAAATCGCTCTATATCTATTGGTATACATTTACAACGTTTATTGGTGCAGCCCGCATACGTATTGACACAAAAAGCTTATTTAAAATTGATGATATATCATTTTCAGACTTCCGACCTTTTTTCTGGTAAATCTATTGACAGCTTAGAACGTGTTTTTACTAGGGTCTTAGGCTGCGTTGTAACTAAAACGAGCGTCTCGCAAACATGCGTTCATTTTGTTCGGCGAACAAAACGTGTTATTGGCGCCCATAATGCCTTACGAATTTTTGTACAAATTAGTGTTCGGCGCCTTCATTTTGTTTAAAAACTAATGACATTATGAACGTAACGAGCGCGTGTACGCGTGATCGACCGCTTTGGTAAAGACACGGGGTATGGAGATGGCAAGTTGTAAATTTAGTTTTACAAACAATAATACCTATCATATATTTTTATTAATGTCAATACGTGTACGGTATGTATTATTAAAAGATACACTTTATTTTAAATATATTTCTTATCAACATGTCTATAGTTTGTTTTAATGATTTTTTTTTAATATCAAAGTCGTGATTTTAAAACCTTTTTTTTCTAATTAAACTTTTTTCTACAACACCGAGAAACATTTTCTTTTTTTAACAATTTACCTATCTTTTTAAAATCACGACCTTTTTTTTAACTTTGCAACAGTTTTTAACGTGAATTTTGCTTACGAGAAAGTTTTTTTTAAGTTTCTGTATAGGTACTTTGTAATATCTTTCTTTGCAATATAAATGGAATGAATTAAATTATATTTTTTAGATTAACCGGTCATTGTCCGAAACATAGATTCCGGATTTCACCAGACACTTCAAGTTTTAGGTTCACACATTGACCGGTTAATACAAGAAACAACTGCGCACGTTAATCGTAATATCATAATAAACACATCACAAATATAAAATTTTACAATAATTAATTAGTATATCGAATTCACGAGGAATACAGAATATTTACAAAAATATTTAAAGCTAAATGGAGTAAAATATCTAGAAACTATGTTTTTTTTTATTATAAAATAAAAATAAACGTTATTAAAAAAAAAACAAAAACATAATGTTTGTCAATTGTGGTGTAACTTAAACTTAACAAGTTATTAAAAAAATAAAACAAATTAAAAAAAACATGGCTGCCCATTTATAATAGGAACTTAAATCTATGTACAAATTAATGTAATAACGATAGTCGGAATATGACGGATATGACATTGAGCGAGCCAGGATTAGATTTTCAATTTTAAGCGCTAAGCCAATTGTATATTCAATAAATAACACGCTCAATGTCGCGTACTGTATTTAAAATTTCCACCGGATAAGGAGATAAATAAATATTTAAATCGTTAGATCTCCTGGCTGCATACAAAGATAGCCACGTTGCTACACATACATACATAAATTCATACCATTTTCCCATGCGATTAGACAGAAACCACAAAACGCCACCGGCTATGATCCATATGTACTGCTTTCGCCTTATCCACGGTCATAAACGCACACCGGTTACGACTACTTTCTTTCGAGACCTTTCTGTAAAACCTCACCTAAACGTCAGTGTACCTCTAGACTCAGGGCATACACCGACCTTATAGGTGAGGCTTTGGTTCCCAATCTACGGTCCGCGGACCACCGGTGGTCCGTAGGAGCTTAAAATATGGTCCGCGAAAGGTTAAAAATTTCATTCGTGTTTTTTAATTTGCACAGAAGATGCAAGCTCAACCTTATTAATTTAAAACTTATCAGAGGCGGAGTGATAAAAGTTTTCGAGGTTGCTTCGCTCGTTTTTACAAGATAATTCATAAGCATTTTTGCAAAAATCGACTAACTTATTCCTATTTCTGTATGAATGATTGCTAAAGTTTTTGAGCTCAATTCCATCGCTTGTATCCTTCACTACCTGATTTCTAAAGGTTTTCATGTGAGCTAAAGATTCAACCCCCTAGATATAATCCTGTCGGTGTCCATGTTGATCTAGGACCTTATAGTCGTCATCTGTCTAGCTTTTTCCCATCTGTTACTAAGCCGACCCCAAGGTCGGCAACCAGTCTAACCGGATGCAGATGAATACCAGTATTTTACATGGAGCGACTGCCTATTTGACCTCCACAACCCAGTTAGTACTACTGGGTAATACGATACCCCATGGTAAGACTGGTGGTCAGACATTCGGGCCACTGACTATCTGTAACGACTTTCAAAGATCTAAAAATGACAGCCGGGACCAACGGCTAAACGTGTTTTTTGAGGCACGGAGGAAACTCGGTATGTAATGGGCGGTTACCCATCCACGGACCAACCGGAGCAAAGAGCGGCTGTTATTATTTAGCCACGAGCTCCTCCGAGTACCTTATAGTCCTTGCTAACAATAGAGACATCAAAGTGATCCCTGATTTAAGAAAGGTGGGGAACCACGGTTCTAGAGCGTCGTCACCGGCATCGCCGCACACATCTGCCTTGTTACTCGCCTTTCACATATCATTCACTCATTCATTACTCACACAATGACTAAACAATCTAAGCATCCCTTCATTGCGTATTTTTTCAATTTCACTCACTTGTTCTTCTTTTAAACCGCAACGTTCGAGAACGTTTTTTTTTCAGTTTGGACACTTTTTCGCACTATTTAAGTATGGTGACACCAAACATTGATAACGTGTGATATCTAACGATTTAAACTTTTAGTACACAATAATAACTATTCAAATTGATTAATTAGAGGAATCATCGACATTGCGAAGAGGACGGCGTAATAATTTGCGCGCAATTTTAATAAGGCAAGAGAACATTTGTATAGCATCCCGTATGTGTTACTCGTTTTGATTTTACTTTATACATTCGTCGAATTAAAACATTTGAATTATCAACATCAGTTCCAAAAGACTTCATTTAAATTTTGTATACGCGCAAATTATTACTACCAACATTAAAAAAAAATATGAAAAGACATAACTACTGCAATAAAAATGTTACCCTTAAAATTACCTTATTTAAAATGCATTAAAAATATACAGATATTATAAGGAATAACCGGGTAAACTGGAAAGTATGTTATAGGAATAAATAGCATGCAAATAGTAGCAAAATTTTCAATTCAAAAACTCGTACGCCGCGTACTAACAAAAGCGAAAGTCATGCGAGCACACGAACATAGAGTTCATTTTGTTCGGCAAAACCGAACGCGTGGTTGCGCCTTGCTGTTTTCCGAACAATTGAAATAGCAACATCACGCCTGTAATCCCCGAAGGGTTAGGCATAGGTGTACCTAATAGTACATTAACATTTCGCCAGTTATGTTTAAATCCAATGTAAGGCGCGAGCCTACTGGCATAAACAAGCCACAAATACAGATTCCGTGGCATTCAGATTCAGTAGCAATCTACTGAGAAATTCCTGGTGGAAAACCCCAACGAGTCTGTGAACAAACATATAGACGCGACGATCGCATGTTCGCGCGCCCAATCGCTTTGGTTACAACGCGGCGTTAGAAATAATTTAGTAAATGCGAATATATCCAAAATTTTGTTCGTTCGTATGTAAAAATTCGATTTTTATTAATAATAATTTTGAAAAGCCACGAATTTTATATTTAGATTAATTTTATATTCTTAATTTCAACGTGAGGTAACGATTTCTATATAAGCAAAACTTGCTTTTATTTGTAGTGAATGTTTTTGCTGACTATACCTATAAATGCATTAGGAAATGACACTTTTTTTTCAATTAATTACATCATCATACAATAATGATTTCTCATTGTTCAATTTTTGCCACGTATTTTTCAATTATTAGTTTTCGAGTAACAAGATATCTTGCGACACATATGTTCACAAAAATTATACAGGGTAACGGTTACCACGTATTCAGTACATCATTCTGAGCCCTCCTACATAGAAATTTTTCATCAGATAAAAAAAAAGGGAAATAATAAAGCTTCCGAAAAGAAAACTTCCTACGATCTGTGGTTGACTGTATAATACTAAGCTTGGTTAAAAACTTAAAATGAATTACCGAAAAATTAATACAATATTAACCTCCAAAAATTGTATTTAACAAACAAACATGAGCTCATTCAAATTACAATTCTACGAAAAATAATAAACTAAGTTTCCAAAAAAACTTCGGAAAAAATACTAAGCTTGCGAAAAAAAAGACTATATTAGTCGTTTCTTTGTCCTTTCAGTAGTCTCAAGATTAGTATTTAAAGCAATGCTCATTTTTTTTTTTTCGGAAATTTTATTTCTAAAAAAATCAGCTGTTCCATACATTTTGAACGTCGGTATTGCACTTTTGTAGGAAACAGCAGTTTTTTTTTTTATAACCGTTGAAAAATTTCTACGTGGCGTCGGTGTCCGTTCTACCCCGTACAAATTAATAATGTAACATTAAAATAACTTTTACTGAATGCTTGTGATGACGTAGTTTAAAGCTGCGTACACGAGCAATTTGTATTGTAGCAATATGGAGCAATGATCAGGAGTTAGGTAGAGGTGTACTTAATACACCCACATTTCGCCAGTTATGTTTAAGTCCCATGTAATAGGGAGCGAGTCTAATGCCACCAATGCAGACTCCGTGGCGGCTATTGAGAAATTCCTGATAGAAAAACATAACCCATCCTGGGAATCGAACCCAGGACGTCATGCTCAGCAGTCGCGCTTGTGACCACTAAACCATCGAGGCATTAACAGTGAAAAAATATGCCCATGTAAGCGCAACATTACAAAATGCCAAGCAACTTTGTAAAATGACCAAATAACTTTGCAATTACAATAAAAAGAATTGTGACTGGGAATTTTGCTTAACATAGCTGTATTTTTCATGGTTAGTAGCCCCTTGCAAGTATATTTTGATTTTTAGGTACTTTAACCCTAAGTACAATAATTTTGTGTATTTTTCATGGGACGTTTATATTATATATATAGGGTGTAAAAGGACCCTTCAGGAAGCCGTCAACCAAGCGTTATGTACATCAAACTAAGTTTACGCAAAAATTATTGCTGGGAAATGACTTTTGTTTGGGGTGAAAAATCGACCTCATCTCTGTCCTTTGGACTAGATTGAGGTCAAGAGTAAGCCCATACTGAATAAAAAAAAAAAAAAAAAAAAAACGTTCTACGGTAGGACTCAATGTAACGCACTCAAAACTTTGTGCTGATGGATGGATTAAATAGTACGGGGGTCGTAGAGGTGTTTAAAGTAAAGTTCTTACCTTAAAAACATGTACTTATTTTAAAAAATACTTGTGAAAGAAATTTGAACTTTGACCCCCAATATCTCCGTTACTAGACAATTCCCAGGTATGGTCCAGATCAAAAAAAAAAATATCGCAATGACGGGATGAACAAGTGTATTTCGGCTTCGTTAAGGGTCTTGTTACAGCCTTTATAATAAAACCAATTCACAATAATATCAACACGACAATATAGGTCTTAAACACTCGTATTTACGGCCGAATTCTCAAAAGCAACATGTTTTTAAGTCACCGTTAAGTCTTATCCTGTCCCTGTCAGTTTCAGGTATATAGTAGAGACAGAAAGACTTAAAAACGTTTCACGTCCCGTATTCATTTCAAACAAAGTTGTGGAACATTGTTAAACATGTTTTTGTGTTGTGGGCAACATGTTTCACTGTGAGGAGTGGCTACAGACTTCTTCAGGTCTGTAGATCACAATTTTTCACCTATCATGGTCACTAACATTATCATTAACACAAAACGACCAAGAAAGAGAGTCGACCGATTTGTCTGCTCATAAACACCCACCCACAATAACTTCAGTTTATCCGTGATCATGGTGCTTGCAACAGCGCCGAAATATCGGGAACTCAAAGAAATGAGACATAGTAAATATCCCGTTTCTAGTGTTAATGATACTGTAGATCACATTCGATTGCTAAACACATTCGTCCTTCATTCGGATCCTGCCAATCAACAAATTCCATTTGGCATCTATCTTTTTTTAATATAGCACTGGCAACATAAAATTGTACCATACTCATGACAAAAAAAAGTTTTGCACAACTTTGTCTTCAACAAAAACGCGGCTTCAAATTCTGACTCAACTTTCAAAGACCATTTTTAGATTTTTACCTACAGACTATTACCGAACATCATTCTATCATCATATAGACTCAATCTATTACTTTCACTAGCGCGTCCTTTCTGTAAAGCCCTGTCTCTTCTAGCCCTTCTGATGGCCACAGGAAGGTCTCCAGGAGTCTTCACCCTCCCTGCTGGGTTCAGCAAATTAACATCACCCGCAGAAGAGAATATTTCAGACACCTGTTCCAGAGAATGCTGTCTTTTTATAGCTAGGTTTTTCAAAGTCGGTTTTGGTGAACGATTTCCTGGGTATTTTAGCTCTGTTGTATCAATATCGCCGTTAAAAGCAGCTAAATACACGGGATTATCGCCACTATAAACGTTTACCAAGTTCTCTTTATCGTTCGGATCGCTAAATTCATTATCGAAGTTCGTGTATTTGTTTTGGAATTTGTTAAAAGTGAAATCGGTGACTTGGCTCGATTCTTTTAACACTTCATTTTGGTAGATTTTTTTCTTTTCCGAGTCTGTTTTTGGTATGGCTTGCATTGTGATTTTTGAGCCGCCATTTTCTGATAGGAGCATTAAATGCTCGTCTTCGCTGCTTGAGCAATCAGAGTTGATGTCAAAAGGGCTGATGTTACCGTTGTAGTTATCTTGTGTATCGATGTATTGGAGTTCTAAGTTAATACTCGCCCTAGAAGAACTCCCGCTGTTAGTTATCCTATTGTCACAACTCAACCGTTTTTTAACCGTCGAATCTTCAGATTCCGAATTAGATTTCAAAATACTTTGCGAAGAAAGTGACGTTTTAACAGATCTTTTATTCAGACTTTCGGAACTACCTTTTTTGTTTTTCATTTCTATAAAATCTGGCGGTTTAGCTTTAGGGACTATCACTGCGAAGATTTGGTTCGTTGTTCTTGCTTCGGTGTCCCTGTTTGGGAGTTCTTTGAATCCAAAGACTTTGTTGTCGGATTCCATCATCATAGTAGGTGATAGGGTCCTATTGGGAGGAGATAAGGTGCACGGACCTTCGAAGTTATATGGGGACCTATCTTGGTTGATAGTCAGATTCGAGGGTCTATCTTTCTCTGATATATTTGACGGCTTATCAACAATAGAAGTCATAGTTCTTTGCGAATTCTCAGCCAATTTCACTTCAGTTTCTTTCCTATTTAGTTTCTCGAAAAATTTCTTGATGCCCCATTTAGATTTTTCAACTTTAACGTCTTGTAGTAAGTTAGTTTGTTTTGGCGCTCTTTCCACATCATGGGACGTCACATCATTTTGAACGTATTCCAACGGTCTTTGGTAAGACCTAATTTCTGTTAAACCAGAATTTTCTAGTAAAGGTATCCTAGTATGACTTGAGACCCTGGCTACTGAAAGGCAATTTTCTTCAATATTAGGGACACGCAAGGTCTCTATAGGCGCCGTTATATCTTTAAGCGACTTATGTATGAGTTCAACGGTCGCTTGTTGTGTGTTTGTATGTGTGTTGCGCTCTATGCACGCGTTACGACCTATGTGCGGTTGTGGGTATAGCAGAGGTGTGTGAACGTCGCAGTTTTGGGTGGAAGTGCAGTTTGAATTCTTGTCTGATTCCGGTGGGGCGGGGACGTTGGAGTCCGCTGTAAAACAAGAACAATAACGATGTTAAAAAATACGGTTTTACATGTAATATAAGCATAATTTCTTTTATTCGTTTTCCTTACACATTATTTACATTTTTAAATATTTTTAATAAAAAAAATATATGAAAAACATTTAAAATAGTAGCCCAACAGCATCGGGAACATGGTCCGAGCTACCGGTGGTCAGGGCTCCAGAGAGAGGCACCTCCTAACAATACGAGCCGTGTCTAGAAATACCGCTTTCTGAATCAAGCCCTTGATCCAGCTGCCTAACGAGAGCCTCCTCAGGATATTGATCGAGGCTCTTGGCAATTAAGTCATGGGCTGATACGACTATCGGCACAATGATCGCTGAGTCCACATCCCACATGTCGACAACCTCGCGATCCAAGTCAAGATAGTTGATAAGTATAATTATTATTATCAATCTATCTATCAGCACCCAGAAATATGTTTGATTTTAAGAACTTTTACGAACCCTTGGGCATAAAATCTAGGATAAACGCCTATACCTTTGAACACCTAGATTTTTTTTTAAAATAACATGCTACCATCATCATTCCTGGGGGTTACTATGACGTCTTAATGCAAGACTAATTCCAGTGTGGGAAAGAGACAGAGCTATGCAGGTCGTCTAGCGCCATCTCTTTCCCACACTGGAATTACTCCTGCTTTATGACGTCATGGTAGGGCACCAGTACTCATTTACCTAATAATCTCATTGTTGCTTGTTGAATTAAATATTTTAGACCAACATAAACTGGTATTAATAAAACGGCATAGTCACTGGCTTATTCGCGATAACTCTTACTTTTTCCAGTATTCCAAGATGTGGAGTACCAACCCTGATAGTCGATTTACATTTAATTTTTGAACTTACCACCAGGCTGATGTGGATGTAGATTGTTGTCGTGTATGAGCGGCCCTTGAGCGTGCAACATCTGTTTCAGTTCAGCCATGCGCTCTTCTACGCATACTGCTGTTAGTCTGTGTAAAAGGGAGAAAAACGTCTATGTAAGGTCAATTTAAGGAAAATTTAATAGTTATGGAGGCTTTTGCCCAGTGGGAGAGAATAGCGTAACAAAACCAGCCAAGTGCGTTGGACTCGCACACCGAGGGCTTCGTATAAATTTGTAGGTATTTTCTTATTAAACTACACTAACGATCCACCCCGGCTTCGCATGGGTGCAATATATATATATAAACCTTCCTCTTGCATTCACATCAAAATCCGTTGCGTAGTTTTAAAGATCTAAGCATACATAAGGACAGACAGACAGCGGGAAGCGACTTTGTTTTATACTATGTAGTGATATTTACAGTTTTAACATTTTTGTAAGACATTGCTTCTTGCCAAAGTTCATGATTCTAGGTCAACGCATCCCTTGTGAAATCGCAAAATACACATAAACGGTCATATCTTTTGACCGCGTCGACTTACTAATTTAATTTTTTTCACTGCTCCAAGGGGTAGTAGACCTGAGTATTTTATATTAATTTCAGCTTGATATACCTCCACGCGTTCCTGAGAAAAAGGGTCTTGACAGACGGACAAGAAAGTTATCCTATAAGAGTTCCGTTTTTGCCGACTGAGGTACGGAACCCTAAAAAAAGGGTCTATTTATTTATTTATTTTGGATTACCAACATTACAATTTTCTTATGTAAAATGAAAACTTTTACAAAATACCTGGTCTTGTATCGTACACTCAATTACAGGTAACCACAGCTTATACATTATCGAGTACACATGCTCTAAATACATAATTTAATAGAAATTAAAGTTGGGAATATATAAAATTAAACAATGATGCTATTATTAATATCAGAATACAATTTACACAGTAATGTCATGATGAATAATAATAATGGTTGGAATTGAGATTAAAAATAGGAATACAAATACAAATTAAAATACAAATTAGATTAAAATACAAATTAAATTAAATTAAAATTGTGATGATAATATATTATTTATTTGATAAATTATTGGAATGATAATTCAAATGTCCTCTAATTGAAAGTGGTTACATAATTTCTTTTTAAATACGTTAAGACTATCGTGATTAATATCGAGTTCAGCTTTGCGCCATATAGCGTTATACAATTTGGTTGCTCTCGAAAGGGGGGAGTTGTCACCTAAGTTGGTTTTGTGCCTAGGTTGTCTGAACAAATTGTAGGTATGTGACCGGGGCAACCTGCTAGGAACATTGATCAATATTTTTGACAGAAGGTCGGTATTTATTTTGGATGTCATTAATTTGTGAAGGAAGCCCAAATCAAGTACTTTTCTGCGATTATTTAGACTTTGAAGTTTAAAGTGAAGAGCACGGTCCTTGTAAGATTTTAATTGTTGCGCGGTTTTATTTTTTAAAGATATATGATACAAAAACCTCCTTTGGGCTCGCTCAATACGCTGCTTATGAACGCTGTAATGAGGTGACCATACCTGTGAACAGTACTCCAGATTACTGCGAACCAGCGTCTCATATAGAATAATTTTAGTCTGAGAGTTGTTGAACGGTTTTGAGGTCCTTATTACAAAACCTATCATTTTGTTTGCATTTGATATTATCTTATCAATGTGGTTATTGTACGTCGATTTGCTGTCCATCAAGATTCCCAGGTCCCGGATATTATTCACTTCCTTGAGGGTGTTACCCAAAATTGAGTATTTCGTGTTATAAACGTTTTTATTGCGACAATATAAAAACATTTTTCAATGTTTCAACTCATCCTATTTTCTTTGCACCACTCAACTAGTCTGTCTAGGTCAGCCTGTAGTAAATAATAATCGTTCAAGATTTTATGGGCAGAGTCAATTTGAGATCGTCTGCAAATAGATAAGATGCTGCGTGATGGAAGCAGTGGATAACGGAGTTTATAAAAATATTGAATAGCAAGGGCCCCAGGTGGGAGCCTTGGGGTACCCCAGACGTCACATGAAAATCCTCAGATCAGGTGCCATTCAAAACAACGTACGACATACGATCACTAAGGTACGACTGAAACCATAGCAATAGAGGACCGTGGATTCAGAAGTTCTCAAGTTTTTTAATTAACAGTTGATGGTCTACTTTGTCGAACGCTTTACTAAAATCAGTGTACACTGCGTCAACCTGAATCCGTTGGTCCACCTGCTCTATCACATTTTCTGCGAAAGCTACCAGATTAGAATGAGATGATCTTCCTTGAAAAAAGCCATGCTGATTGCTTACTATATGATTTTTCAAGTGGCTGTACAGATTGGGATAAATTAACAACTCAAAAACCTTTGGGATAATGGAAATTATCGATATCGGTCTATAATTTTGAATATCGTTTTTGCGACCATTTTTGAAAATAGGGACTATTTTAACCCTTTTCCACGCGTTCGGAAAACGACCTGATTGAAGTGAGTGGTTAAACAGATAGGTTAAGGGAGTAGCAAATGACTTCGCACATTTCGCAAGAAGAATTGGGGGAAGCTCGTCAGGACCTGGTCCCTTGCGTACGTCCAGACATTTCAGTTTGTTAGCAACCATATCCTCTGTAAGTGTAATGTGACTTAAAACATTCAGGCTTCCACAATGCAATAAACTGTTCAATGTATTAGTTTGCTGTTTGGGGTGGTTCTGATTATAAACAGATGAGAAGTTCTTTGCGTATAGTTGACAGATATCGGCACTGTTGTCAGCTGCTTCATTGTTTAAAATCATTTTTTCAGGGATTGTACTTTTATTTTTACGCTTATGTTTAATGTATGTCCAAAAGTATTTAGAATTAGTTTTTATCCTAGCCTCTATTGTTTTAATATAGTTCATGTAAGATGATTTGTTTAATAACCGGCACCTCTCCTTCAACAACCCTAAACTAACCTTATCCATAGCATTGTTATATTTTTTAACTCGTATTCTTAAATTATAGGTTTGTTTGAGTAGTTTAATGAGATCTTTCGTAAACCACGGCGGATGTTTGTTATTATTTACTTTATATGAAAAAGGGACGTAGTTGCTTATAGCAGTCATGAATTTTCGTAAAATGTTTCTACCATATCGTCCATAGTCCCACAGCTTTCTAATGTTGTAGTCTAGTTAATAGAGTCAAGATTTTGGGTTATGGCTTCGTAATCAACCTTGTGGTAGTTACGGGTAGGCAACATATTGCAGTTCAGAGTTCTCTCAGGTTGTATTTCCAATTTGATCGTTAGAGGAGGGTGATGTATGTTAACCTAGATAGAGGATCATTGCATTCGTTCACTTCAACTTTTGTCATATTGGCTAAAACTAGGTCTAAGACCCTTGATTTATCATTCCTGACACAATTAAACTGTTCTAAACCATTCAACGCAACGAACTCAGTAAAAAGGTGGTTAATTAAACAATTAATGGTATCAGGGACTAGGAAGCTACTGTCATCGCTATTGAGCCAGTTGATGTTAGTCAGATTAAAGTCTCCTGCAATGAAGGCATTACCCTCTGTACTAATGACTTTGCCTGCATTCTCAAGGTAATGCTCCAGCACATTAATATTAACTGGTGATGGGATATAAACCGCGCAAAAACAAAGACTGATTGTTTTGTGTTTAGTTTTAACTTGAACTTTAACCCACATATCTTCACACAAGCTATTATGAAACGACATGTCAATAGAATTATGTTTTTTTAAAATAGCGATCAGCACTCCACCCCCAGTACTCTTCCTACAGAGCTCATTAAGTTTACGGTCTCTTCTATATACATCGTAACGGTCATCAAATAATTCTGTACTGGATATATCTTCATTGAGCCAAGTTTCCGTAAGAATTATTACATCGTAATCATTCATTAAAATATTGTGATACAACTCATGCGTTTTTGTCTTCAAACCTCTGGTATTTTGATAATAAATTAAGAAATCTGCGAATTTTATATTATTTGTTCATTAAACATTCAAAGATAATGACTCAATAGTGGTAAATTAAATTAATTTAAGCAGAGAGTCCTTGTTTTTTTATAAGAAAACGTTCAGAGGTTTCGTTTTTTTTTGCAAAAATACGACCGTTTCGCACCCATACAAATTTGTAGTTCTTCTCCTTGGCCGCCATCCTCGTAGCATGGTGTAAACTTCTATTATGTGGGGCTAAGTGCTCAGCCACATAGACAGGCTTTTTATCTCCTGCTACGCCCAGGTGGACAGTGTTGAGCTTATCCGTCTGATTAGCTTTATTAAAGTTAATCACGGCAGCTAGAATTTCGTCGCGTACAGCTGGAGAAGAAAGATTAACAACTATGGATCTTGGACGCGTACCCTCAGGGTTTTGTTTAGCAATCCTAGTAGTCATAACGATGTCATTTTCCTTCAAAGGGCATGATACCACTTTACATAATTGCTTCACTGTAACATTTAGTTTCTCAGACTTGTACTCGGGCAAATTTAGGATTTCTATGTTACTAGATCGCGCATTTTGTTCCATCTGATTTAATCTTAGAGTTAAATCTTTTACCATAGGTATCAAGTTGTAATAATCTTTCTGTAGCTGATCTATTTGCTTCGACTTTTCTTCAAAAACCAGTTGCATGCCATCGTATTGCTTGCTTGTAAACTCTAGAGAGTCTTTCATCTGGCTTAGCTCCCAGCTGATGTTCTTAAGTTCAGCTCTCACGCTCTCCTGCACAATGTTCCTGATATCGGTGGTAAGAAGGCTACGTAGTTCAGTACGAATAATGTCTCGAATCACTTTGGGTGTTATCTGACTGATGAGTCGCTTCTTCATGGGATTTCTCAGGCGATATTTCAATCGAGCTATTGTTATTTATTCTTGGACGTTTACGCATTGATGCCTGCTGAGTCCCATCCATGTTACCAGTTTGGTTTTTCGATTGCTCGGCAGGTGGCGGTGGTGTACGCCGCATATCGTAGGTCCCAGTGGTCCCAACGAAACTTACAAAAAGAGTTACAGTTGCTGGGATTCGAACTCGAGTCGCCGTACACGCCGACCGCAGATAGGCGCAATGCGTTATTTAGTATTAATTTAAGTTGACGAAAATAAGCTTTGTTTCCGTATGTCAATAGTCAGATGTAACGGTTTGACTGGTAAATAATGTGTTTTTTTTTATATGTAGGTACCTTCAACTCAAATTTTATTGAATCACTATTTTTAGCTTTCATTTAGTTTTAATGTAACACTTATTGATCCATAAAGTTAAAGTCATATTCACCGTTCAATGGTGATGAAAACTGAGGCCACAGGCACTATTTTACTGCATTTTGTTCCAGTTGGCGACACTGTTTCACTATAGTCACTGTTTGTGTTTTGAACTAATTCACTTTGACTTTTTAACGTTAGATAACACTTGTGCTTATGGTGTCTGTTGATATTAAACTGATAAACATATTATACAAGTAAAAGGACAATTTGGAGATTTTAAATTAACAAAACTTCGCGGAGCCTTTGTTTACTCGGTGACGCCATCTAGCGGGTCAATACAAACAAAAAGAATCATACCGTCAAGCCTGATTTTCGCGAAGAGGTAAAAGTAATAGAAGTATAGTGGTATAGTGCATTCCTTGTAATATGATATACATGCAATTATCTTGCTGTACCGGTAGGTTAGGGATTGGTACTCTTATTTGTTACCTGGCCTCAGCATCATGATCCCAGCATTCGTCGCAGGTATCAGCAGCTATCTTGAGGGCGCGCGACTGTTGTACCGGCCCCTTTGGTAGAGGGGGACGTGCTTTGTTGCGGGATACTAGGCTCTGTTGGTGGAGAATAAAGAGTAAATAAATAATTACTGGTGCAGCTTCTTCGTGTATGCTTACCAGGGTGGTTACTATGACGTCATTCCAGTGTGGGAAAGAGACAGCGCTATACAGGTCGTCTAGCGCCATCTCTTTCCTACATTGGAATTACAAGTGCTTCAAGACGTCATGGTAGGCCCCCTGGCCGTAGATAACCTGTACACACGAGATATGAAGAGCCTAGATTATGATGTAAAGAAATTGAACCAATAGAAGCTAAACAGGGCGTATCGATTGCAGTTTTAGCAATGAGTGAGATTTTAAACGCGTTTAAAGCAAAAATCTGGCTGCCATGTTTTTTGTCTATGATGTGTCGTTTGAAAAAAACACATTTATTTTATAGTTATTCATCCATCGTACCTGCATGCAGGCCAGACTGGGCCGCGGCGGCAGGGAGTGGTGCTGGTAGGGCGGCGCGTAGGGCGGCACGGGCCCCTTGTGCGCGCCCTGCGTGCGCCACAGCATCTCCCACAGCACCAGCCCCAGCGCGAACACGTCCACGGCGCACAGCGCGGCGCGGGCCCCGGACAGGTCCAGCGCGCCCTCCAGGGCTTCCGGGGACAGGTAGCGCAGGGTGCCGGCCTGGAACAGGATCAGTTATTACTTGCGTACGGATGCCATGTCTTTAGTGGAATATGTTGTGTTTTAGCCAGCCCATTATTAAATCTATTGTGCTATTTAATGAATAATATTTAGTTGGGTCTCGGATCGTTATTTCATCCGCATAGCAAATATAATACTGTTGCTAAAGGAACATCATTGATGTACATTAAGAAAAGAAGTGCCCCTAGGACGCTACCCTTGGGTACTCCAAATTTATTTGTTCCAAAAGTTGATCTGAATGGGGTAGATACAAGTTTATCATTAAATTGCTTTCTACAGCTTAGGTAGCTTTTAATTCATTCGAGTGAATTTCCACGAATTCCTTATAACTCGCTTTTAAGGAGTTAAATTTTGTGATCTACAAAATCAAATGCAAACAAAGAATACGGCAGCAACTTTATTACGTTTATCAATATTTTCTGTTTTTCGGGTTAGTGAGAATACAGCTAGAGGTGTGGACTTATTTTTTTAAAGCCATTTCGATTAGTTAATATTACATCTTATTTAAGCTTATAACTAGGAGAGTCCATGATTTTTTCAAAGTCGTTTGATAGGATTGAGATTAACGTAATGTGCCTTTAGTTATTCATGTCTACTTTGGAGACGATACGGAAGTAATTTTGTCTATCTGTATGTTTATTTCCTTAAAATTGCCAGCACACTGGTCGGCTATGACTTGGGTTAGGTGAGTTTATTATCCTGAGAAGAGTTTATTATTTCGGATGGCTAATTTCCGAAATCCACACAGGCGAAGTCGTGCGCAAATGCAAGTTTTTATATTATATACCTCAGTGATCCTGGTAGGCGTAGCTCGGTCCCTGGCCGCGTGCAAAAGCTGAGCTAGCCCCAAGTCTGCCAGGCGCGCCTCGCCGTTAGCTGTCACTAGCACATTGCTGCTGTTCACGTCGCGATGTACTATGCATGGTTTGCCGCCGGCTGCAGAAGAAGCATTGGATTAGATACAAACATTTTACGTCAAAGTGGCGGGTAACACCTGGATGAAGGATGCAAGGAACCTAGGAGTTTGGCATGAGAAAAGGGAAGCATATAAAAAAAATATTTTATTTTCCGACAACATGGCCCATATGGTGTTAGTGCAAATAACGGTAAGGTAATATAGTGCTAGTGTAATAATAAAGTAATATCTAGACTCGGCTCGCGAGGTTTTCGATATGTGGGATGTGGACTCAGCGATCATAATGCTGATAGTCTTATCAGCCCATGGCTTCATTGCCAAGAGCCTCGATCAATGCCTGAGGAGGCTCTCGTTATGCAGTTGGATCAAGGGCTTGATTCAGAAAGCGGTACTCCTGGACACGGCTCGTATTTTTAGGAGGTTCCTCTCTCTGGAGCCCTGACCTAGCTTGGACACTGTTCACGATACCGGTGGGCTACATTTTATATTTCTAAATGATTTTTTTTTAGATTGTAATATTTAAAATGTAATTTATATGTACAAATATGAATAAAGGAGGAACTAATATTAGAATATAACTTACTGGGAGTATGCAGATGAGCGAGAGCGGAGGCGAGTCCGTGCGCGAGGTGAGCGAACTCGAGCCAAGCGAGCGGAGCGCTCTGCAAGCGAGCACGTAGCGTGCTCGGACATAGTTCTACTACAATGAGATGTTCGCGACCTCCTTCTGTTAGAGTGGCTCGACTGTCGCTACCTGGTGAAGAAACAAACATAATTAATTTAGTTACATATTTTTCTATTTCCCTTTTGATTTATCTGTAAGTTGTTGACTGAAGACTGTATTCAATGACGATGGTTGGTTACTGGTTTCAATGATTGATTGAAGAGTTACAATAAAAATGATTTGACGACGCGGCGATATGCATGTACAATGCTCGAGGAAGATGATAGTGTGTGTCGCTCCACGCCGCGGTTTAGCCTTTTAAATGGAGATGGCCGGTGCGGGCGCCTCTTCACTCCGCCCGCTTCGTCCCGCCGGTACCGCCTCCGCCGACGTCATAGTTCGTAAATGTTTCAAACAAAGTCTTCCAGCAATTTACAATTTATACAAGAAAATTTGATACAGAAAAACTTCAGGTATTTCTTTAAAGCAAACGACTTACTTAGTGTTTAGATCAAACCAGCATAGAACCAAAACGCTCGCTTTTTCTTGATATTTTAGTGTGGATACACAAGCAAAATAAGGCTCTAGTCCTGTTTACATAAAAATAATTTGGTAGTTTGGGTTGAGATTAGGCTTTTCAATCGGATTCTGTTAACAATTTCAAGGGTTCACGCAGGGTGGGTTTCGTTGCTATATTTAAAATACTGGTATTCAGCTGCATCAAGGTAGACCGGAAGCCGATCCAAACCTTTTAGGGAAACCGTGTTTACTCCGATTGGTGTGGGCAGAAAGTTTTTGGCTGCAGGATGTGGTGCCGTAAGCAACGCGGACAAAATTCCACAAAAACGCACAATAACATCGTGCAAGTGAAGTTACTAATAAAGTTTTAAGTTGCTTATACTAACACAAATGTTATAGTATGTATACTTAGGTTAAGGTATTTATCTATGGATCTTTGTAACCTGAAAATAAATAAATTATAATTATATAATAAAAAAGGCTAGACATATGATGATGATCGTCCAACTAAATCATAAATCATATTTATTTCTGTGAATTGGTTTACAAAACTGTTTTACATGTCACAACATGTTGTTTTAAAACTAGATGGGGCCGGTGTTTCGTACCTGACTACTCTGAAAAGAAACATCCGAAAAAAACTCAGAGGTCATCGTCTCTTTTAAAGTCCAGTCATTGCTCAAGTCATATGAACTTACCGCAGTGTCTCAAGACGAAAGTCTATGACCAGTGTGTGTTGCCAGGGATTACATACGGGACCGAAACGTGGTCGCTCACATTGGTAATCATTAGAAGCCTTAAAGTCACCCAAAGGTCAATGGAGAGGGCTATGCTCGGAGTTTCCTTGCGTGATCGAATCAGTAATGAAGACATCCGCATCACAACCGAAAGAAAACCAAGGTTACCGACGTAGCCCGAAGAATTGCCAAATTTAAGTGGCAGTGGGCAGGGTACATTGCTCGCAGAACGAATGGCCGATGGGGCCGAAAAGTTCTGGAGTGGCGACCGCGAACCGGAAGACATTGCGTTGGAAGGCCTCCCACTAGGTGGACCGATGACCTGGTGAAGGTTGCGGGGATCCGCTGGATGAGAGACGCACCGGTCAATGTGTCGCCACACTTGGGGGAGACCTACATCCAGCAGTGGACGTCTTTCGGCTGAAATGATGATGTTTTTATTTAGCGTCACTGGACTCACCATAATATCTCAGTATGTTGGGATGCGCCAGTTGCGGCAGAGCATACACGCAGGCCTCTCTCTGCCACGTGTTGCAGTTGGAGTACAGTTTGACAGCTACGGGAGTGTTCCCTAGGCTGCCTCGCCACACTGAGCCGAATTTGCCTTGACCTGTTTGTGTTAAAATAAATATTTCGAATTAGATTATTATTTTGTCTGTGCTTCAATTGAGACGTGTACATGAACAGTCACGAGCACCAATACGTATACACTTTCCTAAATTTAAAAGCAATTTTCGCGAGAAATAACGATTGTAACTTGGAGATAGGATGTTTTTCGTAAAAATAAGAGTTACAGAATACTATGTTCGTAACAACATGAAATGTTAATCAGAACAGTAGGAGAAAAACGCGGATTTGCACTATCCCCGACGTTATGTCATCCTTGAAAACGTTTTCGAGAATTATACCATGTAAATTCAATACTTTTATTCTTTATTTGAAAAAAATAAAATAGAATGAAAGCACGTACCAATATGTTCAATCAGCGTCAGATTATCGACACAAGACAACCCAGTCGCTAAAGAATCCGGTCCACTGCCCATCACGTCTCCTGCGAAAAAAAAACGTCATTTAAGGTTGAATTTTCCATCGTCTTTTAACCGAGAAATAAAATTGATTGATTGATTGAAAAACTGTTACCTATTGACCGCCACGGACGTCTATGGACGTCAAATCGTTAGCGCTTTAAAAAAGTGTTATTTTCGACGTACCATGCCGTCCGAGGCGTCGTGAGCACTTTTTGATTTGACGTCCATAGACGTCCATGGCGGTCAATATACCAAAATTATTAAAGAACGATTATGAAGATATCTATGAACGTGGACGAGATGAAAGGAGTATGTAATGATCGTAGCAGGTGGCGTTCTGTAGTTTATGCCTACTCCCATGGGAAAATGGCGTGAGTTTACGTAAGTAAGTACATACTATAAAAGCATGAATTAATCTATACTAATATTATAAAGCTGAAGAGTTTGTTTGTTTGTTTGCTTGAACGCGCTAATCTCAGGAACTACTGGTCCGAATTGAAAAATTATTTTAGTGTTTGATAGCCCATTTATCGAGGAAGGCTATAGGCTACATAACATCACGCTACGACCAATAGGAGCGGAGCATTTATGAAAAAGATTGCAAAAACGGGGAAAAACCAAACGCAGACGAAGTTGCGCGGGTCAGCTAGTTAATTAATAAATGCTTTTATAGTGTACTTGAGTTCCTAGATTATAAGTTTTAAGTCTCGGCATTCAAGTGTCATGTCCCATTATAAATAATAGTTGTTTCCAAATAGGAATCGATTTAATTCATTTTTTTTTAATGTTTAGTTACTAACTGCATGCATGATTCAGATAAATTATTTTTTTTAAGACATTAAATAATTTGTAAAATTGTACGCCGATATTAATGGCAGAATAAGAGATTTATATACTTTATCTTTAAGATCCCTCTGTACCTTCATCATCATCATTTCAGCCGAAAAGTCCACTGCTGGACATAGGCCTCCCCCAAGAAGGGGGGTTTTGCCATAATCGCCACGCTTGGCAGGCGGGTTGGCGATCGCAGTATGGTTGTTGTAGAATCAGAGAACGCTGCTGCCCATTCTCTGGTAAGTCCCTTAGTCGCCTCTTACGACACCCACGGGAAGATATGGGATGGTGCTATTCTTTACGTCCGGACTCCATACAGAACCTCTGTACCTTATTTAAGCAAATAAATAATTTTCATTTTGATAATTATGTGTTATTCCTCGAAAAAACGTATAAGGCTTAATGATGAAACCGAGTCCCCGGGCATAAATATCCCACATCAAACTTTAGAAGTAGACTTATAAAGTGTAAAGCTGTGAACTGGAGACTTATAAGCCCCCAGTTCAAAAGAAATCCTCTGTCTAGCCGGGTGTGGAGTCTGGCGGGCTACTGCCTGACGGTTGCAGTCGGGTATTTCTATCTGGTCTTAAGGGCATTACATGGCTCAAATCCCAAAAAACAGCGTATGTTCAAAGAAATTTGCTGATGAATCCCTTCGTGCGTTTTCCGTGTAAAAAAGTATGTTGTAGTTAAGTTCATCACAAATAAATTGTATTGTTTAAAATTTTAATAAACCTTCTCAATTTTTTTTGGTTAATCGTAGAAAATAGGTTCTTTTTCAACCTTAATTGTAAATTATCTCTGTAACGGCTGAATAGATCGGCATGAATTTTGTAACAACAAATACGTAATGATATACTTAACAATCTGTATTGTTTTTTTCTGTTATTTCTTTTAATATTTTTAAATAATAAATAAAAACCGAAATTTTGCGAAATGTGCGGGGCAAGTCAACAAAAACCTGTACAGGGATCAAATCATCAAGGTCATCGAGCAATGTAATGCCCTTAACACGAAGATAAAATTAATATCGGGATACAGGATTTTGATGTTAGTTCATTTGGGTCATAGATGTCACCAGCGTTGTTTTTGGCAACATAATTATGTCCTCTACAAGACTGTTGCATAAGTATGGGTAAAAGAGATGACAATCTACAATACCGATCTGTTTCTAAAGGCCGCTCCCGCCCGTAATGTGCATGTTAACAGTTCAGATTCGAGCATCAGTAAGTGACGAGAATCGAACATTACACTGTAGAAAATCGAATATTGGTTTACAGGCGAATGCTCCGTTCGGGGACCTCTTAAACTCGATGAGCTATATTAACGTTTGTGTACAGTATGAATTTGACTAATAATGATACAGTGGAACCCCGTTAACTCAAAAGCCTTTCTAAGACAAAGAAATTATTTTTTTAGTTTATTTCCTTCCGATGAAATACAAAAAAACCCTATAACTCGAATGATTTAGATGCTATAACTCAAACGGAATATGACTTAACATATCACGCTCTTTAACTCGAACTATAAGAATAATATCTAGCTGATAATCTCGAAGAAGCAATATGTAAACTTTGCGGTCTCTGTAAATCGATATTCTGTCTATCTCGAAATCACTATAGGTCGTATTTTAGATTTCTCACGACTCTATAGCTTGAGGTATCATACAAAGAACATATGCCTCTATTAGTCGAAGTTGACAGATACATACTCCTTATCTCGAAGTCCTCGATAACTTGAAATGTACAACCTTTCTCTTGAAGTTCGAGTTAAAGAGGCTAGAAAGGCAAAGGTGTTTTTTCATTCAGGGTCTTGAGAGACACCACTCTCGCCATCATGTCATAATTGTTACAGTTAAAGAAATCATACTTTTATAGCAGCAAAATTGGGCGTATCATACGCCCCAGAGATGTGTGTCTGATATATTGTTGTACAGGATGATTATTTTTTGCGAAAATCATGAGTATTTTACTATACAACTTTCTGATAAGTATCTCCTATTGTCTTTACTTACCTTTCTCAATATGCAAGGTGTCAGTATCACTATGATGATGTCTGTTACTGCGACAGTAAAGCTTGGTCAGTAACAGCGCCATGATCAGTATAGCTACTAGCGCTAGTACGGATGAGGCGAGTATGTTCGATGCGGCGACCATGTTCTGGGCGCCACTATCCATTGTGGATTCCGCTTTCATTGTCACTGTTTCTTCTTTGAGGGTTACTGGCGAGAAAGAAAAAAAAAATAGTTATACACGACGAAACTACGCTCGAGGTGCTATGATACCGACCTTTTGACTCTCCGCCAGATCTGGTGTCCGCAGCCTATCCGGAGTTCAGCTCAAATAGAGAAATGTGGTCAAAGCCATAAGGTCGATATTGGATTGATTGCATTGTTGTTTCTTTTAAATAAATTTTCAGTTCAGTCTGGAAGCAGGACGCTAATAGTTGATTTATATTTCTGCGCATATATTGTTTCATTATATCATAGGTACTCAAATAAAAATCCTTAAAGCTATTCTGTAAATCGATTAGATGGTCGGTCGAGAAATGATGTTTCAAGATAATGGGCCTTCGCGCTGCCGATGATTCGAGCTTATACTTTCGAGATTTTGATGCATCGAAGTCGCGATTATAATTTATCGATTTCAAGTACTTTTTCGAGCAAGTGTTATTCGATATCACGTCATTCGATTTCAAGTAGAGAACCCGGTAGATAGTCAGTGCATAATAAAGCAGAACTTACAGAAGTCAGCATTGCAGTATGTATTGGTGCAGCAACAGAACTTGGTGCCGGGGAGTCTTGGTGCCGAAACCCGGGTACATCTGTCACACGAACTTCGCCCTTCCGTCTGAGACGAGCGCCAGCAACCTGCGAAGATATTAAACAATACAGATTGAGACGAAAGCCGAGAACTATCAAATTGACTTCCTTTTACATAAAACTCAAATCTTATGTGCCGAATTTGTTATACCTCAATAGCTTTATTTATTGAAGTCAAGGGCATTGACACTGTGATATTATCATCCAATAAGATTAATTTTGCCATTTTTGTAGACTTTGTTTGACTTCTTTAAAGCTTTACTGCAGAATGTAAGGTTCTAAATTGGATTCCATTTAGGGAAGGTTTTATATGGATTTTCCATGAGGATTTTTCCCAGAATCAGTCTGTCCTGTAAGTCAATAGCCATGCCCGAAATTACATGGGATTTAAACATAAGTAGCGAAATGTGGGTGTCGCTATACACATATTATGCCGAACCCTTCGTTACATACAAGAAGACCCCTTTTATCAATAATATAACAAATAAAAAGAGGTAGATATCGCACTAGCGCGCGCAAATTGTTGCAGACAAATTCAGACAATTGTCGTAATTTAAGTACTTCAACCGCAATAGCTATCTCTTTCTGTATCATACGTTCCGTATTATCTATCGCAGTCGTAACAACGCAACGATATAACGATATATCAACGCCGCTCAGTATGAACGTAGCGTATCTTTCTTTATAATATTATTGCTTTTTATGACAAACATTAACTAAAAATACATAGATTTTTTTAAAATCGTATTTCCTCACCTTGTCCAAGTACAGTAATATTCGCTTCCTTGTCCTGATGCCACAACGTATAACATGAAGCTCTGGTGTCGGTGCACTGTTCCACCTGAGCCACCTCTCCATTGGGTAGCGTGGTCTCCGATATGGGGCCTGTTTCTGAAACAATAGCTGCTGTCAATAGAATTTGAAGGGATACTAAGTGTTTATTTAAAAAGTCTAATTTGAGAAGACAATTTTAGATAAGAACTGCCGTGATCTCTAGCAGCCTGAGTTGGCATCCTTGCCCAGATGATGGCAATAGGCTTGCTGGTATAGATATTGCATGGGACTTAAGGGCATTACATTGCTCGATGACCTTGATGATTTAATCCCTGTACTGATTTTTGTTGACTTGCCCCGCACATTTCGCAAAATTTCGGTTTTTATTTATTATTTAAGAATATTAAAAGAAATAACAGAAAAAAAACAATACAGATTGTTAAGTATATCATTACGTATTTGTTGTTACAAAATTCATGCCGATCTATTCAGCCGTTACAGAGATAATTTACAATTAAGGTTGAAAAAGGACCTATTTTCTACGATTAACCAAAAAAAATTGAGAAGGTTTATTAAAATTTTAAACAATACAATTTATTTGTGATGAACTTAAATATAACATACTTTTTTTACACGGAAAACGGACGAAGGGATTCATCAACAAATTTCTTTGAACATACGCTGTTTTTGGGAATTGAGCCATGTAATGCCCTTAAACATAACTGGTGAAATGAAATGAAATCTTTCATTTCCAGATCTTAATCAACATACAACATACACAACCCTTAATAAAACACATTGACATTACAAACACATACACCCCAAATGCAACGAATTAGGTAATTGGCGTGTGGTATGACTGCCACCCACAGATATAGATAGACCTAGATAACGCGAGAGCAACTACTTCGCGTGCCTAGCTTACGTACAAAAATCGTAAGTGGCCAATTTCGCGCTCAGTCTGCATCGGAGCATAGCGCTAGTCGGACGTCAGTAGGCGTCATGGCGGGGGGTAGGACGAGGGGGACGTCAGTAGGCGTCATGGCGGGGGGTAGGACGAGGGGTGCGCCGGCGGCGTCTTTGAATCGGTTTGATTTTCCCATCACTAAATAGTGCTTGTGACGTTATAATAGGTAGTCAAAAAATGGCACGCTTGGTTTTCATACAGATCGTGATACTTGCGTTATCTAGGTCTATCTATATTTGTGCTGCCACCTCATATGTAGGGGACTGGTTCTATTCTGGTACCGCAGTCACCAAGGGATTGGCCGAAAATTCGAGGATTGGATTAGAAATGTAGGTGTACTATAGGGATCACACTGCGACCCATCAAGCTATACATTTCCAGAATAGCGTGACCTCGCTTAGTATAGATTTCTCTTGTAATGAGAGATCCGCTTATACTTGTTTTGTATAGCTTGATAGGTCATCATGCATACACTTCTGCTTGTGTATCTTGACAATCTGAGCAAGACTAAAGAGATGACTCATAATGTAATGTTAATAATGTAATGCTCGTAACATAATGTTAATAATGGAATGCTCATAATGTAATGACATGAATGAATGTTATGGAATGAATGTAATGTTGATATGATTTATTATGCTTTTTATTTATTTTTTTAAGAAGTTGAGTATAAAGGAAATTGTTTTGAATTCTGATTGGACAGTCATCAAATTAAACACAGCATATAGCTGTGCCACTTAGAAGTGTTCCTAAGGAAAATTGTCAGTGTGACTGTGAGAAGTTGTATATCTACATGCCTACAGAATTATTATTTGTGTAATGATAAATTCAAACTGATGAGTTATTGCAGGAAAATATTTTTAAGAATAATTTCATGATACACCCTGTATATCAGTAAATTATATGAAAATATATAGAATAAGGTCAATGAACTTTTGGGAAATCTTTTATACATTCTGTACATATCATTATATGATGAAACCATAGAATTGGTTAAATGAACTGTTACAGAAAAAATGTAGTTTTAAATATAATGCAGCTAAACACTGTGATAAAAAAAATCTTATGTTTTTCTATTATTTTATTTAAATACCTAAAATGTATCGAATAACGAATATGTTATACCTACCGAAACTATCATTTTCCACCATAAGTTGGGCATTCCTCTCATCAGCATATGAAGGAGTGACACTCATGGCCACGCTATCGTGAATCTTGTACAAACAAGATATTGTAGGCCCCATTGTTGTAGTCTTTTCAGTCGGAAATACAGCTGCTTTCACTTTGTATGTCTTAATATCATTGGACAGCCCATTTTTTCCTTTATTCTCTTTACCAGAACTTATAGCCTTTTTCTCAAAAGAGCTAACAATGTTATCTCTTACGGTGTCAGAGGTAAACTGATCAAGTTCGTGAGAGGTACCAACAAACTCATTTGAATTTGGATTCTCAAGACTTCTTTTAGCAATTTTTGTATGTTGAACTGGCCAGTATTTATGCTTGATAGTGTCTTTAGTAATGCTTTTGAGAATATCATCCGGTATACTTCTTTTTTTGAGTAATTTTGCATGTTGATACACTTTAGAAACACTTCTAGTTTCTACATAGTTAGGAACAGGATCAGCATTTCTTTTTCCTATCACTCTTGGCTGGTCATTTATAATTGGCCATTCATTATTCAAATCCTGATTGTTCCACTGTATAGTTCTTCTATGGTGATATTTAGTAAATGTTCTTACATAGTGGGAAGGCTTCAAGTGTTGAATGCCATTCCTCAGATCCTGAGACTCTTGAGGTCGAGAAGTGAGTACCTTTGCCGTAAAAATAAACAGGAACAGAACTATGCATTTCAGTAGTGGTGTCACTCTGTAAGATATTATTCCTTCCATCATGTTTTTAATGGAATTTTGTAACAAAAACTTTGTTACTCACGTCATATTAAAGAAAACTTTATCCTTATGCGTTTATGTTGCACTGCATACGGTTACTCACAGCCTAGCAACGGAGACACTGCAGAAATATCGATTTTTCTGCCTTCACTATCATATGGCTGAATGCAATAATACAACACGAAATACGCCAGATTTTTCAACACTCAACTGATTATAAACGTTTTACACAGTGTTTTATGTATTTAATGTTAGAAATAGAGTAAGAACTATAAAATTATGATTATTTTTATGTCGCAGTAAGCGAGCTTTTGTGAAAGTATTAATGTTTACATATCTTTACGTGTATTTGCATTTTTTTAGTAACACGGAGGTGGTTAATTAAATTAATACGAGATTGCGATTGATTTTTATGTTTTGTTGATTACTTAATTCGTTTTTTTTTAATATAACAAGAAAAATCAATAGAATGTTGACAAACACATTTTGCCCGACATATTGCGGGACGTTTCGTTTCCTCGTTGTCTTGTCTCACTGCTCATAGCGGAAACATCATGCTACGTTTTGTTTCGCCAGTGAAGTAAAAAATATAATAAAAACTTTTGTTATTTAAAAAATCGAAAACCTTTATTTCTTAGCTCTTTTTATTCAATGAATCAGGTTATTTGCTTATACTCTAATAATTTACGGAGAAGGGCACATAATATTAACATCAACCCATCAATAACGTGAAATGAACTTCTAATTTTCTTTGTTTTTGGAGCCGATGGTGCAGTTTTTTTACTCGTGTAGCCTCTTGCTCTATGCGATTTTATAATAAATAATCGAAAAGAAAAAAAACCATCCGGCATCGAGTCTTACCAGAATCTGATTCAACTCTTCTTGCATGCAAATGCAAGTCGTAACTAGTAACTAGTCGCCTCGCAACTGGAACGTCACTCACTAACATCTGTCGATCTTCCGTCATTCGAAAGGCTTGGTCGCTTGCTAAATTTACAAAAAAATATACGAATTCTTCGGATTCCTAACGAATTTGTGCTTCCATTTTATACTATCCATTAATTTAAGAGTTTGTGTGTGCTAAAAAACTTCTAGAAATGTCTTCTACATCAGCAGCGGACGAAATTGATGAGGCAAAAGAGCGAGAGCACTTTCGCGCCGTTGTCACCGCTTTCAAATATTATAAGTAAGTAATTATTCAATTTATACGCGTATAATACGCCTTTTTAGTCCTTGGTGATAGTTTGTAGTAGATCTATAAATAGTTTGAGGCGAGAAACTAAGTTTTTATTTTGGGTAGCAACAACTTCTTTGTTTGAGCAAATCGTACGATCTAATTAACCTATTTAGATAGAAACCAAAACTCCTTTGTTTATATCCTCTTTGAAGTTGTGTAGTCTCTATGGTCCTGGGCTATAAGGGTGGGATTTTCGCGCTATCAGTTTTGGTATATTTAATGGCTGTAAATGGTAACTGTAATTTAAGAAATTAAATTTTATTATAGATGAATCTAGAAATATTGTATTGTTGTAGCGCGTAGCTTAAAATAGAGTGAAATAGGTACTTGTATTGCTTCACTAACTGCACACTTTGTCATTGTGGTTTTATATGCATTGATTCTGCTTTTATCATGGTAATAAAAAAAAAGGAATATAACCTCCTTTATTTGTGCACTCTTTTGGTTGAGACCCGAAACTAAAAAAATTAAACTACAACACTAGCACAAGGAAAAAAAACACTTATTTGTTTTAAAAAAACTGGTGCATTCCGTGCTTAAATAAAACATAAAACGCTTGAAATTGTAAACAAAATCCTATTGAAATATTAGTAATATTTGTATTAAAAATTCATGCAGACGAAGGTCACGGGCAACAGCTAGTAGATAATAATTTATGATAGTCCAGTAACAACATTCTATAAAAAAATATCTGAAGACTCTCCCAAAAACTTACATACCTACCATAATATTATAATACATAAAATAGTGTTACAGTATTAAATTTTTGAATAAATACTAAAATGGGTGTTAATCAGATTTTATTATCATGCATGTTTAACAGTAAAAAAACATATAGTAGTTATTCAAAAAATTTACTACTTTATGTTTCCTTGAAAAGGGTTTATATTCTCTAATTCAGACAGTGACTGAGGAAGTTGCCCAGTGTAGGATGGGTGTGATGGCATTTATTTCAGTTCGGCCATTATAAGGCACTTTTGAAAGTCAAATTTTAAAACAAAGGAAATATAATTGATTCTACACCTATTTGCAATGTAATTCGTAGAGAGAAGAATGGGCATGAATATCCACCATACTTTTAAAATGTTTAACAATATTTTGTACACATAAATAATTAATAATATTTTTTTTTTCAATTTTGGGTTTTTTGAGTTTGAATACCAGGTAGTAGAAACATATGAGATTTTCGCAAAAAAATGGAATGGTCCTGACGTATATCTCATACTTCTACAAACTTCTAATGCGGTCAGATTCTTACGCATATCTAAATTCGACTTATTTGTAAAATAATCCAGACAAAAAATATAAGAAACATTAGCATACCAGAAAAGTTATTAATTTAGTTCCATTGTCATATTACCATTATTTACCAATACATTATCTAAATTGAACAGCTAATAAATATTTGTACAATAGAATAATAGAGTACCCTGTAGGTCACTGGCAGGCAACAATATGGAATTAGGTAGAAGTATGTTTGCATATGTTTGGGCTGCGGCCCAGTAGAGACTTACGTGTGAGTTTGAACCCAAGTAAGCGCATTACTTTTTGTAATTGTTTTTATCACCACTGCTCTCGAAATGGTGAAACAAGAAATCAAAGGCAAGTTTTAGAATTAAATATTCGCAAGACATATTGTGACATCTACCAACCCATACTGGGCCTGCGTGGTGGACCGTCATTCCGGCCCATTCTCAACGAGAGGAGGCCTGTTTCCCAACAGTGAAAACAATAGAGGCTGAATATTATTATTACTTTAAAAAAGCCGCTCGGCTACGAATACAGGGTGTAAACAGACCCTTCACATAGCCGTCAACCAAGCATTATGTACATCAAACTAAGTAACTTTATGCAAAAATTATTGCTGGGAAATGACTTTTTTTGCGGTGAAAAGTCACGTTTTACGGTAGGACTCAATGTAACACATTCAAGCTAATGGATGAAACAGGTCATGGACGTGTTTAAAGTAAAAATCTGACATTAAAAACTTCTACTTATTTATTTTTTCTAAAATGTTCGTTCTTTGATCCCCCATATCTCCGTAACTAGAAAGTTTCTAGGTATGGTCTAGAACAAAAAAATAATCCCAATGACAGGAGAACAAGTGCCTTTCGGTTTCGTTAAGGGTCTTGTTACACCCTTTATGTATAGTGATTGCTTCGGGTCAGCTTCCGAATCAAATGCCATGTCTAAACGTGCTCGACGAGTGTGCAGCCAGCAGCACCCCTTAGTATGATGCAACATCTTACCTATATTTATCATTTACATTGTATCGAAGTAAAAGTTATATTTGTTACAATAGCTTTTCCAATGACGTGTATTGGCATGTGCCGAGGATTCGTCATTGTAGACTCGTGGGTGACGGTCATTGAGAAAATATGGAAATTGGTGAATCAATTCCTGCTAATATTATAACTGGGAAAGTAACTCTTTTTGTCTCTTGCCTTTTCCCGGCTTAACGGCTGAAAGGGTTTCGATGACATTGAGCAGAGGTATAGACCATGCCCTGGATAAGGATATAGGATGCTTTTTATATCGGTAGTAGGTCCCTATGGGGTAATGTCTGACCTCATCGCGGGCGAAGTCGCAAGCAAAAGCTAGTCCTTCTAAAAACAAACTTAACTAAATGTGGCAGTCCCTAGATTTAGCACAAGTGTACCTCGTTTTAGAGGAAGATCAAAGAAACGATGGATGGATTGTGTGCGGAATGAATTAAAAGAGAAAAAGATAAAGAAGTAAATGATAGCGTGACGGTTGGCAGAGGAAAATGGGACAAGGAATTCTGTCTCCATCATCAAATGCTTGGTCAAGAGAGATAACAGCCGCTCGGGTCGATATTTAGGTTAAGCCGCGCTTGCGTAGGTTAGTCCGTGGATGGGTGACCATCCATTACATACCGAGTTGCCTCCGTGCCTCGGAAAGCACGTTATGCAGTTGATCCCGGCTGTCATTTGTAGATCTTTGACAGTCGTTAAGTAGTCAGTGGCCCGGTTAGTCTGGAAGCCGACTCCAACATAGTTGGGAAAAGGCTAGGCCGATAATGATGATGAATCAGGCATCAGCTAGTTTATGATAAAGATGAAATTGCCAATGTTTCTTAGGACCAAATTATTTTAGAACTGTATAATACGATTGTTTCCGATGTATGCCGATGCACAATATTTATTCTGCAGCTCTGTACAAGACTACCTACAATAAGTTTACTGAATCATATTTTTTCCTTGTATTAGTCTACACGTGTCGCTATAAGATGGGATTTAATTATGTATAGCACGTCATCGCTACATCGCGTCGTAAGGAGGTACAAGTAGGTAGGTAGTATTGTTGTAGGTAGGTCATTATAGTCGTCTGATAGGGGTGCATCCATATCCATACTAATATTATAAATGCGAATGTAAGTTTGTTTTTTTGTTCGCCTAAACCATTGAACAGATCATCCAGAATTTTGCATATAGGTACGTTGTCAGGTGTACAGAAACGGACATAGGGACCTTTCATCCCGGAAAAATAACGTTCTTATGGGAACAGATTGCGCCGCGTGTCTTTCGAATCATGAAAGAATTATATTATTACAAGCAGAGTACAACCCGAATTGATTGTCGAATTCTAAATTAACGCGAGCGAAGCCACGAACAAAAGCTAGTTTTAAATAAACGTGTAGCACCGGTCTGTAAATGGGAATATGGATAGATGGACAGAAACACTTTTTTGTTGGTACTTGTTGTAATTTTTAATCTGTTATGATGGGATCACGGAGTGTATTTTTGATCAGGAATAAATTAAAGCTACGCTTGCCGAGCTGGTCCGTGGATGGGTGACCGTCCATTACATACCAAGTTCCCTCCGTACCTCGGAAAGCACGTTAACCCGTAGTCCAGGCTGTCATTTGTAGATTTTTGACAGTGGTCAAGTGCAGCCCAATTAGAAAAAAAAAAGACAGAGACCCGTAAAACCAGCCTTACCGAGAGATACCCAGAGGTACCCTTTACCCAGTAACTGGGTTATGGAGGTCAGATAGGCAGTTGCTTCATGTAAAATACTGGTATTCAGCCGCTTCCAGATAGACTGGTAGCCGAACTCAACACAGTTGGGAAAAGGCTAGGCGGATGATGATGACACGCCGATTCTATGAATTACGTCCAAATCTTTACATAGTATAAAACAAAGTCGCTCTCGCTGTTTGTACGGTTAGATCTTTTAAACTACGCAACGGATTTTAATGCAGTTTTCTGCAATAGATAGAGTGATTCAAGAGGAAGGTTTATATGTAAATATTGTACCCGTGCGAAGTCGGGGTGGGTAGCTAGTTGCTAATAAAAAGCTTTATTTTTTATTTCAGACTATGCAGTTTAGACAGAATCCACAAATCAGAGAAGATAATATCAATCTTACCACAAAATCACCAGCGTCGCCTCGAAAAATACAAGACTTACCTCGCCAAATTCAAGAAATGTCTCGACATAAACAACAGTGTGGTGCACCTAATTATAAAAGACGTTGACACTATGTTCGAAAACGTTGACCACACGGTTACGGACATTTCTGGGACAAATGGGACAGAAAGTTTTGGGTGTAATTATAATAATTGTGAGATCGCGTCGCAGAAACAGCATAAAATGCAGCATGATGTCGAAAAGGTACCTATGCCGTTTTTTATTTGAATGGGTTGAATTATGAAAACAGCACTTATTGAAAGTTATAAAAAGTATTTATTTTGTTTTATTGTTTTGTTTTGTGCGAGTAGACTCGCACAAAACAAAACAATAAAACAAAATTAAAAAAAAGACAAAAAAGTTCTTATATAGCACATACATACATTAAACTAAATTGGTCCTGTCATCATTCTATTGCCAATTCATTCGGGGTCGGCGCAGCATGTCTTCTTTCATATTCTTCTATTACTCTTCATCTCAGACACCTCCTTTCTTGCCATATCATTCTTTATACAGTCCATCCATCGTTACTTTGGTCTTTCTCTACTCTTATACGCATCCACATTCATACTCAGAACTTTCCTTACGACGACAGCATGGTGTGACATCTAAAAATGTCACCGCGCTGAAATTCTACTAAGTCGATAAGGGTGCTGTCTAAAGGATGATTTCCACCAAACTTGCATCACATCGGATCGGAACGTATTTTACAGTCTTTAAACGATATTAAGGGCATTACATGGCTCAAATCCCAAAAACAGCGTATGTTCAAAGAAATTTGTTGATGAATCCCTTTGTGCGTTTTCCGTGTAAAAGTATGTTATAGTTAAGTTCAACACAAATAAATTGTATTGTTTAAAATTTTAATAAACCTTCTCAATTTTTTTTGGTTAATCGTAGAAAATAGGTCCTTTTTCAACCTTAATTGTAAATTATCTCTGTGACGGCTGAATAGATCGGCATGAATTTTGTAACAACAAATACGTAATGATATACTTAACAATCTGTATTGTTTTTTTTTCTGTTATTTCTTTTAATATTTTTAAATAATAAATAAAAAACGAAATTTTGCGAAATGTGCGGGGCAAGTCAACAAAAACCAGTACAGGGATCAAATCATCAAGGTCATCGAGCAATGTAATGCCCTTAAGTAAGTCGTGGGTTCGAACCCAGGCAGGCGCATTACTCTGTGTAATTTATTTCATCACCACAACTCTCAAAACGGTGAACCAACCCGCACTGGGTTATACCCGCGTGGTGGATTATAGCCAAGTCCCTCTCATAGAGAGGAGGCCTGTGTCCCAGCAGTGGGAACATTATAGGCTGATTATGCTAAACGATATTAAATCGTTTACCTGCTCAGTATTTAAAGTCTATATTACCAAGCTGCGCTCAGCATATGCTGCGACGCGCGTCGTATCAGACACGGTAGGAATGAAATTATTTTAATAGGAGCAGAAACGGATACGTTTGCAAGCGACGGGACGGAGCCAGTCGTATGCGTCGACATCCTGCCGGACGCAATCGGCTATCGCCGCATCCTTTCGTATCTTTTCCAATCCGATGCGAGTTTGATGGAAAACTTCCTTAATTGTTACGTAGCAAAGAGGTTCATGTAAGCTCAAGACATTGATTTTTCCTTGATTAATTTTCCTTCTAGGATAATGTATGTTGCCTATAACATGTCATATATTGGTCTTATGCTGCAATCTGGCTGTATGTTGTTCAGTAGTTGCTTGAGATGGAGACCCTTTTAATATACTTTGATACAAATAGATCTTTGACAGCCGTAGCAGGTAGTCAGTGGCCCAAAAAGGCTGACAACTCAGTCTTACCAAGGGGTATCGTATTGCCTAGTACTAACTGGGTTGTGGAGGTCAGATAGGCAGTCGCTCCATGTAAAATACTGGTATTCAGCTGCATCCGGTTAGACTGGAAGCCGATCCTAACATAGTTGGGAAAAGGTTAGGCAGATGATGACATAACTATTGTTTAAAGTCCAATTTACATAACATAGTTTTAGCCTGCCTCGGAATAATGTTCTAAGTAATTGAAAGCAAGAACAGCTGAGTACAGTCAATGTCATAATGATGTGATGATGATCTATAAAATCTGGAAATATTGCCTCAATAAAGAACTCTATTGACGGTTTACATTACGGCGAGTATGACGATAACAGTTGACGAAAATCTCTTACAGGTACAATCAGTTTTAAAAAACATAGTTCGCGATTGGAGCGTCATGGGTGCAGCGGAGCGAGAGCAGTGTTACAAGCCTATACTGGATGAGATGGAGGAGCGGTTTTCGTTGGATGAATACAGGTAAGGTGTTTCGAAATAAACTAGCTTTTGTCCATGTCTTCGCTCGCGTTTATTTAGAATTTGACAATCAATTCGGGTTGTACTCTGCTTGTATTAATATATATATTTTTTAAAGACGTTGTCCCACTCTAGGAATTTCTCCTGTGTCGTGGGTTCGTTTACAAACATTTAAACTCACGTACACAAACAGCCAGACACGGAGCAACTATCTGTAGGCCATACAAATATCTGTTCCGTGTGGGGATCGAACCCGCGACACGCCGCGCAGCAGCCAATCGCTTAGCCACTGCGCCAAACGTGCCGTCAAATCAAATATACTAGACAATAAAAATACTAGTCAAATCAAATATACTAGTCAAATCAAATATCAATTCAATCTATGACAATTCAATAATTTTCGAAAGACACGTGGCGCCATCTATTATCATAAGAACGTTATTGCTGTTTTCCTCGGGAACAGTACTATTATTAATGCGAAAGTATGTGTTTGTTACCTTTTCACGCCTAAACCACTGAACCGATCATCATGAAATTTTGCTTATACGTTGTCAGATGTACAGAAACGGACATAAGGTACCTTTCATCCCGAAAAAAAGTACTGTTCCCGACGAATACAACAATAACGTTCTTATGATAATAGATGGCGCCACGTGTATTTCGAATCATCGAATTTCGATTGTCAAATTCTTAATTAATGCGAGCGAAGCCGCGGGTAAATGCTAGTATCTACATAAATTTGACTTTGCCGCCCAGCTATGTAAAAGAATTCCGACACCAACGTGTCTGTAGAAGCCTACCTATATTCACTTTAAAAAAAAAATGTCTTCCTCTATTATCATAAGTTTTTCGTGTTCTCCAGCGACCGCTCCCAAGTCCGCATACTAGTCCCGGGCGCAGGCCTAGGCCGCCTGGCCTGGGAGGTGGCGGCGCGCGGCTACACGTGCCAGGGCAACGAATTCTCGCTGTTCATGCTGTTCGCGAGCAACTTTATACTCAACAGATGTACTGAGGTGGGTCCTAGCTAGGTAAATGAGTCAATCAACACAGCATACAGGGTGGAAGGGACACCGACGCGAAAACGGTTACCACGTAATCAGTACATCATTCTGGCCTGTAATTGATGTGACCAAGTTATTGTAAAAGTATTCTGATTTGAAAGAGTGTCCATGGAGTTTCTTGCCCGTTCTTCTCCATAGAGATCTGCTTTAGGGAATGGGCAACTACAGTACTTTCACAGTTTTTATGCCTTGTGACTGGGACTGTAGCTACTCTTCATTTTTGTCTTTGTTTCGACAATTTAAAAGTGCCTGTATCTGGCCTACTTGAAATAAATGCTTTGATTATGATTTTTGATTTTGTTAGGCAGAGATGTACCTAATAGTGCACCCACATTTCGCCAGTTATGTTAGAGTCCCATGTAATATGAGCGAGCATATAACCATCAACCGGGCACAGACTCCGTGCCAGCTACTGACAAATTCCAGATGGAAAAACCCAATAACATTTTGCCCGACCTGAGAATCGAACCCAGGACCTAAAAAATCAAAATCAAAATAAGGGCATATAAACTTATAAAACGTTGAAAAAAAAGGTGCACGGTTCGGGTTGGTCGTTTCCTATGGAGAAGAACCGGCAAGAAACTCCATGGTTACTCTTTTCAAATCATTTGGTGTTACAATATTATCATGGATACAGCATTTGTACTTAAGTATGGGGGAAAGCGTAGGCCCGACAATAAGTCGTTGCTTACTACACAAAAAATGTAGAACAAAATAAAAAGTTAACAAGCAGCTGGAATCTACAAAGTCTACAATGTTCACACAAGTAACTAAGTATTTTTCCTAATTATCATATTTTACTATTCCAGATAAACAAATACACAGTCCACCCGTGGGTACACCAGTACGTGAACAATATAACCTGTGAACATCAGCTGATATCAGCCAAGTTTCCAGATGTGTGTCCGTCGGGGAACAGACCTAATCACAACTTCTCCATGACCGCTGGTGACTTCCTCAAGGTAAGAGCTTGATCCTTATCCTTACTAATATTCAAATTCAAAATCATTTATTTCAATCCATTAAGGATCATATGATGCATACATTTGAGAAAAAATGTTACAATTAAAATCAATTAAATAATATAAATTAAAATTCTGAAATTTATATATGATTGAAACAATTATAAAAATTATAACTCCAGTCACATATTTATAAAAATAGTTAATTAAATAATACAAATTAAAACTAAAATTCTAAAATTAAAATGACAATAACTAATAACTCACCTGCCTCTGAGTCATTTGTTTGTTTGCAATATTATAAACTAGCTTATGCTCGCGGCTTCGCTCGTGTTAATTTAGAATTTGACAATAAATTCAGGTTATACTCTGCTTGTAATAATATAATTCAATCATGATTCGAAAGACACGTGGCGCCATCTATTATCATAAGAACGTTATTGTTGTTTTCCTCAGGAACAGTACTTTTTTCGGGATGAAAGGTGCGCTATGTCCATTTCTATACACCTGAAAACGTATATGCAAAATTTCAGGGTGATCGGTTTAGTGGTTTAGCCATGAAAAAGTAACAAACAAACTTACTTTCGCATTTATAATATTAGTATGTAAGTGTGAAAGTACATATGAATAGACGACTGATTCGATCGTCTAAAACATATTTCTGAAAGCTTTTCGGCACCCACGGAAAGATAAAAGTAATTTATCATCATCATCATCATTTCAGCCGAAAGACGTCCACTGCTGGACATAGGCCTCCCCCAAAGGGGGGTTTTTGCCATAATCGCCACGCTTGGCAGGCGGGTTGGCGATCGCAGTACGGTTGTTAAAAAAGCACAGAGAACGCTGCTGCCCATTCTCTGGTAACTCCCTTAGTCGCCAAGTACTTTATAGTTGAACTTTATACGTATATTGCCTAGCCAAAATGCTGAATCTACCTAGATGTCAAAAATGAAAAATTCGTTGAATATCTTCCCTAGTGGTCAACACAAATATCAGAACCCAATATGCTGCACCCGCTATTTTGTGGCTCGTACATAATTGATAGTCAACATCACGCGACATCACGTGAACGGCCCGCATAACAGACCGCTTCACGACGTCGTGTGATGTAGCAATCAACGTGTTAAACTAATGTATTTCATCAAATTACAGGTATACACAGAAGCAGATGAATGGTCCTGCGTAGCGACCTGCTTCTTCATCGACTGCGCGCCCAACGTCATCGAGTTCATTGAGAGAATATACATGATACTACAGCCTGGAGGCTACTGGATCAACCTGGGACCTCTGCTGTACCACTATAGGTAAGCACACACAGTAAAACTAGAAAAGGTATGCGGTAATCTTTGTGTTTCCGAAGAAAGACGATGATTGCCGAAGCGCAAACATTCCCTGGGTGATCTGTAGTTGTGTACATTGAGGTCATTATGAGAACATACATGATACTACAGCCTGGATGCTACTGGATCAACCTGGGTCCTCTGCTGTACCACTATAGGTAAGCACACACAGTGAAACTAGAAAAGGTATGCCCTTCGGTAATCTTCGTGTTTCCGAAGATAAACGATGATTGCCAAAGCGCAAACATTACCTAGGTGATCTGTAGTTGTGTACATTGAGGTCATTAAGAGAATATACATGATACTACAGCCTGGAGGCTACTGGATCAACCGGGGTCCTCTGCTGTACCACTATAGGTAAGCACACACAGTAAAACTAGAAAAGGTATGCCCTTCGGTAATCTTCGTGTTTCCGAACATAGACGATGATTGCCGAAGCGCAAAAATTCCCTGGGTGATCTGTAGTTAAGCACACACAGTAAAACTAGAAATGGTATGCCCTTCGGTAATCTCCTTGTTTCCGAAGATAGACGATGATTGCCGAAGCGCAAACATTCCGTGGGTGATATGTAGCTATAGAAATCGAATTCACAGAAAGAATATACGTTATACTACCTGTGTCTGGAGGCTACTGGATGAAACTAGGCCGTCTGCTATACCAGAGAGTGAGAAACGTGCCATTCCATTGACAATTCTTAAGTGCTGCACACATATTCGGGTCAGCATGGTTAAAAAAAGGGAAAAAAGCTTAACTCGAATTGCACAGAATCGAATATGATTCAGCAATGGCAAATGGTGTTTGCAGTTCGGTACGAGCCGAATGTAAACCATTTTTTGTGTAGTAATTAACTTTGCATCGAGTTTGTTATTTAACCTTTTCACCGCCACGGACTGCTATACAAGTTCAATAGAAGCACGAAAAACAGGAACTTCTATAGAAGTCCGTGGCGGTGAAAAGGTTAATAAAAACTTCTTACTTGATTACCAAGTATGCCGAATGACTGGCAAGACCTTGCGATAGTGAAGTTTCATTCTTAAATTATTTACAAAAAGAGAAGACATAATTATGTTTTTTTTTTGCAGTGACATGCCAACGGAGAACAGTATCGAGCCGCCTTACGACATACTACTGGAGATTATTAGAGATATAGGATTTGACATATTGGTAAGTTTATTCTATTAGATACAACCTCTGCTATACCTTTGGGGATTACACGCGTGATATTATGTGATATATAGTTTTTTATAAAATTGCCGTTTTTTTTCTCACATTTTGTTCTGTTTGTAACTTAAATGTATAGTTGTATTTTTCCAAATTCCATTTTATTGGATTATTTGTTAAATTACTTACCTTTTAGGGTTTAGTAACCGTACTAGTAGTTGCATATTATCCCATAGGGTATCAAAACATCTGTTTCAATGTGCCGTCGGTTTCACAACTTCAAGTAGGTATATTTTTGTCATAGACTGTGTTTTGAGAATTTAAGATACGCAGTAACGCGCAGCTTTTTTCACTCTAACTATAGTTTGCAAGTGAAGTGAATCGGTTCAGAAGTTTCGAAGATGCAAAAAAAAATTTTTGTATGGAAATGTCACTTTTCACGAAATCGTCCATACAAATCGGCAATTTTATACTTTAACCCCTAATATTATTATTTTGTCCACAGAAAGAACAAACGGGCGTTAAAACAAAATATGCGCAGAACCCACACTCAATGATGCAACACGAATACGACTCCGTGTTCTTCGTGTGTCGCAAACCTTACTGTATGTAACCACATACTTATATACGATATACTTTACGTTATTTATTATATAAAACGTTTTATATACAGTAGACTACTTTAAGATGGTAAGAAGATTAAAATTAGAATGTATGGAATTTTTGTCCATTTTTTGTGGGCAACTGTTGCGCCACAGTTGCGCGATATAGTGCAGAAAGATGTTTTAAAATCATAGCTGGCAATGTTGCAATATGTATATGAAAATGTGCTATTATTATCAAAAAAAAATGTGTTTTTAGAAACAATTAGTGTTTAAAAATTGTTCTTTCAACTGCAACTTAATTGCATAATCCAGGGCAATATTGATCTATTTTGTCAAATGTCAAAGCAACATAAAGCAATGATTTTGTCGAACACTGTAAAACAGAGCCATTTATTAAACTATATTGTTCCGCTACCTACCAAAATAATCCTTGAAAAAATTGCCCGCGTTGCTTGACACATGTTTGCACCAAAATCATGACACTATAACAGTATTGCGCAACATTTGTTGACCAATGTGTGTGGATATAAGCAACTGTTTCATATAAGTCGCGCCACAGTTGTCCTACTATCGAAATAAGCACAAAACCTTTATGTGGATACTACTTTTAGTTATGTATAGCTACATAGTACATAATATACGTTATTTATTATTATTATATAAACATACAGAAGGATGAACGACTCAGAAATAACGGTTTGGGGAATATCTCATTTTATTTTCATCTATGACTGCTTCGTTGGTTGAGTGGTTGCAAGTCTTCTGAGCATGATGTCCTGGGGTCGGCTAAGTGTTATTAGGTTTTTCCATCAGAAATTTCTCAGTAGCAGCCACGGAGTCTGGATTAGTGCCCAGTTGAGGGCAATAGGCTCGCCCCCTATTACATGGGACTTAAAACATAACTGGCGAAATCTGGGTGTACTATTAGGTACACCTCTGCCTAACCCTTCGGGGATTACAGGCGTGATGTTATGTTATATTCATCTATGTCGTCCATATTCTGGCCTCACTATAGTTTGGTCGTAAAAATCAATACTGGTATTGAAATATAATAAGAATCATCATCATCATCATCATCATCATCATCATCATCATCATCATCATCATCATCATCCACAGCCCGAACTCACCCACTGCTGGGTATAGGCCTCTCTTTTCTCGTGCCAATAAGAATAGTATTGTAAAAACCAAAAACCGGTTTTCGCGGTTTTCCCAAAACCGTTACAGAAATAGTTGTTTTAGAACAGTGATACCATGTTTTGGACACAAATTGATTATATTGGGTGACTGGTAATTAGTGACCGATACTTAAACACGTGATTGTACACATGATAACAAACAACTTTCCCAAAGAAACAATTTTTTTTTAATACTTATTCACTTTTATCACAATAACACAACAGCAGTGCAATATGGAGCGGGCTCGAGAGCCGCGCGGTTGCTCTGCCTACCCACTGTTGCACGGTACGATAGTAATGAGACAGACAGAACGGCGTCACGAGGCTAACAGCTGATAGGTCACAGGCGCGCGCGTGCGAATTTTAGACGGCTGTTGTGTTATTGTGATAAAACTGAATGAGTATTAAAAAAAAATGTTTCTTTAGGAAAATTGTTTGTATTCATGAGTACAATCACGTGTATAAGTATCGGTCACTAATTACCAGTCACCTTATATACGTCATCGATGTTTGAACGAACTCTATAAATTATGCTTTAAACAAAGCGTCGTACAATACTGACAAAATCGTGGACGTGGCTCCGGACATGGATACTGACAGATCAGACATGTCCGTAGCCGCGTCAGCAAACTGTCCATTCATGTTTTAACTAATTCTTAAATTGTCATAAATGGGTACACAAGTTGTAAACGGACCCTTCACGAAGCCGGCAACCAAGCATTCTGTACATCAAACTAAGTAATTCTATGCAAAAAAATACTGATACTGTGAGCCTACGTCATCCCATTGCTGGGCAAAGGCCTCTCTCCATGACTTCCAAATTCTTCGATCCAGGGCCAATGTGGACCACTGGTCGTTAGTTTTGTCCAGCTCGTCCCGCCATCTCCTGCGAGGTCTACCGCGTCGCCTTTTGGCTGTGTCAGGGCTCCACATCGTGGTTATTTAGTCCCACAGCTCGTCAGAAAAAAAAAATATAAAAAATATATGAAATATCACGGTAGGACTCAATCTAAAACACTCAAAACATTGTGCTGATAGAAGCATTGAATAGGTGTTTAGAATAAAGTCATAACATTAAAAATTTGTTTAAAAAAAAAATATCTGTGATGAATAGAACTTTGACCCCCAATATCTCCGTAACTAAAAGGTTCCCAGGTATGGTCTAGAACAAAAAAATGATCGCAATGACGGAGAGAACAAAAAACTTTCGGCTTCGTTAAGGGTACTTTTACACCAAATAAAACATTATTGAGCTGAAATATTTAGGACGAAACTCACAAACAGTAGAGAATTTTCTTTGATAACTTCAGTAAGCCCCTTAATGCAAATTAAGGATGTTTTTTTTTATTGAATTAATCCTTTGATATTATTCACTTATGGCCGGTGTTTGTATCGTGTCAAATTCCAATAATTGCTGTATTTTTTAAAAGTTCTGCCGTTTTGTAAGAGAAAAGGGTTTATATATCCGTTTTATCGTGTACAGGAGCAACACTGATAGCATGTAATTTTTTTTTCCAATCGTCTAATAAATATAAAAAGATACGATTCAACAAACCTGTATCGTAGGTACAACACTACACAAAAGAGCTGACAACATTATTTGTAAGTTTGACATTTGCATCTGTCAATTTAGCCAGGGATTAAAAAACAGACTATAAACATAAGTCTCATTGTTCTGAAACAACAGGGCAGCTGAAAGCCATGTATATCCAAAAGATCTTTACATACATACATATAGAAAACAGACACCACAAGATAAAAAAGAAATAGGTAGGACGGTTAGTAAAAACTACAGATGACGTACCATGACGTCTTAAAGCAGGAGTTATTCCAGTGTGGGAAAGAGATGGCGCTAGACGACCTGTATAGCTCTGTCTCTTTCCCACACTGGAATTACTCCTGCTTTAAGACGTCATAGTAACCCCCCAGGTAGCCTACCATGACATTTTAAAGCAGGACTAATTCCAGTATGGGAAAGAGATGGCGCTAGGCGACCTGTATAGCTCTGTTTCTTTCCCACACTGGAATTACTTCTGCTTTAAGACGTCATAGTAACCACCCTAGTGGCCTACCAAGACGTCTTAAAGCAGGAGTAATTCCAGTGTGGGAAAGAGATGGCGCTAGACAACTTGTATAGTTGTCTCTTTCTCACACTGGAATTACTCCAGCTTTGAGAGCGTTTATACAGAAAGTGGGTAACGTCGCAAATAGCTGTAAAATATTTCGCTGTTTTGATTAATTTGTCAATATTACTGTATGGAAATAAACATGGCTAACCAGTGAACTAAAATATTGATTATGAAATGTCATAATTAATATCGTAACACCGAATATTTAGTTTTAGATGTAAAAAAAGTATTTGGAAACTTTCCAATGCCCCTGTACACCTAAAACGGTTACAACATCAAATTCAGTGTTTTAATTACAATTCATTATTAATATTCTAGTTCACTAGTTAGCCATATTTCTTATTTACATACACTAATATTGACAAATTAATTAAAACAGGTAAATATTTGACAGTTATTTGCGACGTTGCCAATTTTTTGGATGAACGCTCTTAAGACGTAATAAACATAGTAACCCCCCCCCCCCCTCCCCCCAGGTCAGTAAAGTGTGAGGTCAGTAATATTACAGTAACAGTAAATAGCTCTCATTGTAATATGTTTTGTAGCCAGTATGTTGGTTACGGACGGACAGATTTACCTGAACCGAGTATCGAAAATGAGGTTATTTTTTCTTATTATGAAAAAAGATGCGTCAATGTGTATTGTCCAAATTTTTTTTAGTACATACATAATATTTTAAGAATATTTAAAATATTATGTATGTTCAATGTGAATATTTTAGAAATTCAATGGCAAGTTTCATTTATATTTAATTTTAAAGTTGGCTGATGACGTCATCACTGGAAATAATACGTGAGTGACACTAATCACATGAAGCTAAGGGCTCGTATAGACACGCTGGAATTGCGCGATTGCCATATCCAGATCTGAACGCAGCGCACGGATAGGCCACGCACGTGTATTGTTAAGCTTCGCTTTGCAAGAAAATCTATGTGATTGTGTCCACTGCAAACCACGGACACGCTATGCATCAAATGACGTCATTAGTACACGCGTGGCTTGCTCGAATAAGGCGCTCACATAGCTCAACGCTATGCACGCTGTGCATGCGGTACACGCTATACACGAATATTAACCCACGACTATGCCGCGGTGGGCCACGCACGCTACAGTTGTACATAGTTATGGGTTTGTAGCGTGTACTGCAGTGGAAACGTAGACCCACCACCATTCAGCCGAAAGACTTCCATTGCTGGATATAGACATCCCCCAAGTGTCGCCACATTGACCGGTCCCGTGCGACTCGCATCCAGCGGATCCCCGCAACCTTCCCCAGGTCATCGGTCCACCTAGCGGGAGGCCTTCCAAGGCAACGTCTTCCGGTTCGCGGTTGCCAGTCCAGATGTTTTCGGCCGCATCGGCCATCCGTTCTGCGAGCAATGTGCCCTGCCCACTGCCACTTAAGTTTGGCAATTCTTCGGGCTACGTGGGTAACCTTGATTCTCATGCGGATGTCCTCATTTCTGATTTCGTAGACCCACGCAGCTAAAATCCGCCGCGTCCATGCACAGCGTGCACCGCGGTGGGTTTGTGCCTTTAGGCAGATTTTGTAGTGACATGAGAGCAGCGGTGCCCCAGGGCCCCGACTTACGAGCAGTAAGTCGTGGTTTCGAACCCAGGCAGGCGCATTACTTTGTGTAATTTATTTCATCACTACTCTCTCAAAACGGTGAAGGAAAACATCGTGAGGAAACCGGCATGTCCTAGAATCAAACATTCGAAGATACCAACCCGCACTGGGCCCGCGTGGTGGATTAGGGACTAACCACACTTATTCAGCTCTAAAAAACAACGATTTTGTATGGAGATGCGTACGCATCTGAATAGACGCGGAAAGCTGAACGGATGCGTACGCATCTCCATGCAAAATCGTTGTTTTTTTTTTTTTTTTTATTTTTTTTTATTTGGATCTCCAACAAAGAATACACACAGACAATATAGGACACAGTATTACAAATGTTCTTTTAGGTGTGTTCCTTCAATTATAGGAGACCACAGCATGCCCATAAAACTAGGTTTTAACACATAAAATATAAAACAATGTTTTCTATGGACAAAAGATGAACAGAGCTGAATAAGTGTGGTTACTCCCTTATAACCCATTCCCTCTCATAGAGAGAGGCCAGTTTCCCAGCAGTGGGAACATTACAGGCTGATTATTATTATTTGTAATGACATGGTACTTTCAAAGTTGGTTTATAACTTCCCAATTAGGCAGAATTTAATCAACAACTTTTTTCTAAATTTATTATGTACATTATATACAGACTACAAAGAACTAAAGTAATGATAAAAATAAGACTAAAAGTAAGAAAATATAAACATCTAAACAACGACGACAATAGGCACTTAGGCGTCAAAATATTCCTCCGCATCGCTGTCATCTGGAAACGTGCCCAGAAGACTTTTTTTTAATCATTCAGTATATCTGTCCATCCGTCTACTAACACATAATATAACTTTATTATTTAAGTAGCTTCTTATTTACGAACACTAGTACATAAGATTTTATCACAAAGTATTTTATGTTTTAATTCTTGTGAGTCACTTTAATACTGTCTTGGATTTTTTCAAGGTTTTGGAAAGTCTAGTTTTAAAATCCAAGTCTATCTGGAAAGTATTTTACATACAGCATGTTGTATTAGACAGGTGTTTTAAGTTTTTTTTTTTCTTAAATATGACCACACTTTTCTGGTACGTCGCCGTATACAGGGTGTACCGACGATAAAACGGTTACCACGTGTTCAGTACATCATTCTGAACTTTCCCACATAAAAATTTTTTGTCGGTTATTAAAAAAAAACCGGCCAAGTGCGGTTCAAGTAGGGTTCCGTAGCCCATCAAAATATGCGGATTTGCCTCCGAACGATGATTTTTGTTGTAATAATAAAACAAACTTACATTTGCAGTTGAAAAACCTGTACATTACGTTTAGGAAAATATGTTATCCAAGTACATTTTATAAGTTAAACTAAACTTGAAAAGCCTCCTTAGCTGTGATAGTTTTCCTTTTATTTTCGTCTTATATACTACCACCGTGAATTTTTTCACACACCCAAACACACCGTTTAGCTGGTAGAGGGGGGGGGGGGACACTTAAGTCTAACAAAAATTGTATAACAGCAATTTTTTTTTAAGTTACCTACTAAAAATGTATATAAGGTCTATCTTTTCATACATGAAATATTTTAAAGAGTAACTGCTTTAGGTCGTAAAGTCACCATAGCGAGAAAAAATAAAATATCTGAGTGTTTTTGTTTTTATGAAATTATTATAATTCTAATTTTTTTTGAGACTTTTACTTAAAACCTTTATTCCCTATTCTAACTATGATAGTAGGCAAATACGACGTAGTAACTAGCGTAATGAAGCCAGAAGCCAGTATTTATTTTGTGGATCAAGTACCTAATTTTAAATTATTTATTTTTTATAAAAATATTCTTAGATAAAAAAAAAATAGATAGATGATTCTCTGAAAATATTTCGTGTATGAATAGTTAGACCTTATATGACGACGTTGGAACCAGAGTGATCTAGGGCACAACAGTATGTAGATGCACCTCAGTACTTAGATCAGTGTGACATGGTCTTCACTTTAGAGACCGCACCAATTCTATAGTGACATGTTGTGATCCCTCAAGGAAGAAAGCCCTGAAGAGCACTTAGATAAGTGTAGCATGGAAGAATTATGATTTTTCTATGCCATTGTGTCATAACCTCAGTATTGGTAAAAATGTCACTTAAATCACTCTGGTTCCAACATCGTCATATGTAGGGAAGTTCAGAATGATGTACAGAATACGTGGTAACCGTGTTAGCGTCGGTGTTCCTTCCACCCTGTAAATGACAAAAAAACGGACTACTATTTTTGTGTCTGGCAAGAATTATTTAATAATCGCCCAGGCGAAAGCGACTGAAACGTAATAGTTTTTTTTTAATGAGGAGGTATAAGGCCTAATATTGTGGGCACATAATTACATAATTATTTGATACCCTGATTACCCAACAAAAATCTTTAAATGGGTTGGGTATCGAATCAACAATACTATACATAAGATAGCAGTACTTTTCTAAACAAAAATGTCTGGTAAGGCGTCCACTCTCTGGGGTCCTGATTACCGGTAGCTTGATTTTTACCCAACTGCGGCAGGACCCAAAAGGAAGGTAATGTTTTGTTTTTAGTAATTAAATATTATATGTATTGATGTGAACAGTAAAAGCCAAACTAAGAGCCGAAGCTTCATACTTTTGTATTGATACAAATGTGTTTTCTTTGTAATCATGACAAAAATATTTCAATGTATGACATTGACTGTACTCAGCTGTTCTTATTTTTATTTACTTGGAATATTATTCCGAGGCAGGCTAAAACTATGTTATGTAAATTGAATTTCAAACAATAGTTATATCATCATCTGCCTAGCCTTTTCCCAACTATGTTGGGGTCGGCTTCCAGTCTAACCGGATGCAGCTGAATACCAGTATTTTACATGGAGCGACTGCCTATCTGACCTCCACAACCCAGTTAGTACTGGGTAATACGATTGGATACCCTTGGTTAGACTGGTTGTCAGACTTTTTGGGCCACTGACTACCTAACGATTGTCAAAGATCTACAAATGACAGCCGGGACCAACGGCTTAACGTGCTTTCCGAGGCACGGAGGAAACTCGGTATGTAATGGCTGGTGATCCATCCACAGACCAACCAAGGCAAGCACGGCTTAACCTAAAGATTGACCCGAGCGGCTGTTATTATTTAGCCACGAGCTCCTTTAAACAATAGCTATATGACACTATTTTAATTGTAACTTCTAATGATGAGTAGAGAAAATGGTTTTGTAACAGCCATAATTATGTAAATTGGACCTTAAAACAAAAGCTATAAAACATTAATTTGTATCAATACAAAAAAACAGCAGATCGGTACGTACACACGTCCGCATTGAAGTGATACATAGTCATAATTTTCTGTAATAAATAAATAATAAACTAAAGTTTAAACGTAACGTAGTTGTAACGTACAAGGGGAGTATAACGTTGGAATAAACGTGTTATTTTAGGGAAATTATTTAATTCTATATGCTTTTTGTGTTGACTGGCTAGAAAAAAATAATATCTGAGATAATTACTATGCTGGAAAGCTTCTACGGCATCTAAACGGTGAAGGAAAAAATCGTTAGGAAACCTTGTGGCCTACCATGACGACTTAAAGTAGGAGTAATTCCAGTGTGGGAAAGATATGGCGCTAGATGACCTGTATAGCTCTGTCTCTTTCCCACACTGGTATTACTTCTGCTTTAAGACGTCATAGTAATCCCCTAGGTAGCCTACCATGACGTCTTAAAGCAGAAGTAATTCCAGTGTGGGAAAGAGATGGCGCTAGACGACCTGTATAGCTCTGTCTCTTTCCCAAACTGGTATTACTTCTGCTTTAAGACGTCATGGTAAGCCACAAGGTTTCCTAACGATGTGGGATGGGGGAGTGTGAGTCTGAAGTGAGTTACCTACACAGTCTAAATGTACGAAACAGCTGATTAGAAAAAAAACACCGATAAAAAATTCCCATGTGGCCGCCCCACATAGGAATTTTCCGAATGATGTAGGGAACACGTGGTAACCATTAGTGCGTCGGTGTCACATCCAGCCTGTCATCATCATCATCATCATCATCTGCCTAGCCTTTTCCCAACTATGTTGGGGTCAGCTACCAGTCTAACCGGGTGCAGCTGAATACCAGTATTTTACATGGAGCGACTGCCTATCTGACCTCCACAACCCAGTTAGTACGAGGTAATACGATACCCCTTAGTAAGACTGGTTGTAAGACTTTCGGGCCACTGACTACCTGTAACTGCTATCAAAGATCTACAAATGACAGCCGGGACCTACGGCTTAACGTGCTTTCCGAAGCACGGAAGAAGCTCAGTATGTAATGGGTGGTCACCCATCCACGGACCAACCTAGGCAAGCGCGGCTTAACCAGTAAATCGACATAAGCGGCAGTTACTATTTAGCCACGAGCTCCTTCCACCCTGTATACTTTTCAATACTTTCATGTTCCCATTGCTGGGACACTGGCCTCTATGAAAGGGGGTGGCGTAATCGGCCTCGCAAAGACATTGCGGGTTGGTAGATGTCACAATATCTTTGTGTTTTTTTTTACTTTTCTAGCCAGTCATCATCATTCTCTTGCCCTTATCCCAATTCATTTGGGGTCGGCACAGCATGTCTTCTTCTTCCATACTTCTCTATTACTCGTCATATCATCAGACACCTCCTTTCTTGCCATATCATTCTTTACAAAGTCCATCCATCGTTTCTTTGGTCTTCCTCTACTCATATACCCATCCACATTCATACTCAAAACTTTCCTCACAACATTTTCCTCATTCCTCCGCATCACATGCCCATACCACGACAACCGATTGCCACACAATTTTCTAGCCAGTCAATCAAACAAAAATAATATTTGTTAGTTAGAATTATGTATTAAATTTAAAACGAGCTAATATTTTATTTTTAACGGCTCGAAACAATGCTTTATTATTGAACTAATGTTTTTAACGTGTAGTCTATGTACAGACGCCAACACATCAAGCTACCCGAAACTGTCAAATTTTCCCAATCAACCTTGTACCTAAAACTTTAGCGATAAATTTGAAAATGTATTAAAGAAATTTGACAGCTTGATGTGCTGGCGTCTGTACTACATTTTTGTAATATTAATTATGCTCTGGGTCTTAAAGCAGGCTCTGACGTCTTAAAGCAGTGTGGGAAACAGATGGCGCTAGACGACCTGTATAGCTTTGTCTCTTTCCCACACTAGAATTACTCCTGCTTTAAGACGTCATGATAGGCCACCTGTTCATTTTATGATGTGCGTCTTAGGTATAAGACTTTATCGTTGGACATAAGCATCCAATATGATGAATTCAATTCAGTAAATTCGCTCATTCATTATTTTGAAAACTCAGTATACTGCTAAGTAATGCCGTCGAAATTGCACCTAAAAAAACCGCGAAATTCAAATTTTCTTAGGTTTTTTGCAATTAGCAGATCAGTGTCAGGTTATATGTTGTGTGTGTATGTAAAAAATATGGCTTTGCAGAGTTATGATCGTTAAAACCAGCAATGCAATCCCTTTAAGGGTGTTACCACACCAATAGATCGATGGTAAAATGGATAAGTCGACGTCGATCGACAGTTTCTACCACACCAATTGATCGATCTTCGTCATTTCTACCATCGACCGATTGGTGTGGTAACACCCTAAGTTCATTTAATCCCGTTGTGAAAAAGTAAATTAAGGGCTTCTATAAATACATGCGTATTACAGTCTCGAATCATATTTTGTTCAACATACAGCTTGACACTGACTGGCAAATTGCAATTTCGCGGGTACCCCGACGCTTCCACCTTAATAAGGCAGTTTTTGTTTATGTCACGGAGTTCATCATAAAATGAACACAGAGTATAACATCACAATGATCTTCATTTTGATCTACATATTTAACGTGTCATTAGTCAGAAATATCTGTTGAACTGCGATTTATTTCAGTGTGTTGACAGTGACGCCTATATGCATCAAATATGAGTTAAATAGACGGTAGAGAGAGAAAGAGATACAACTCACAATCCATTGGAGTATTTTATTTTAACAGTTATTTTATTTTTATTCGTGCTGTAGTGTCGATATGAGTATACAGGATGGAAGGGACTCCGATGAAAAATCTGCTGTTTCCTACAAAAGTGCAATAAAAAATACGGAACTTTTTTTTTAATATGACCGATGAAAAATTTCTATGTAAGGTTCAGAATGATGTACAGAATAATCGTAACCGTTTGTGTCCTTTTCAGCTTGTATTCTCAATCTTAACGCCAAGCACCTATTTTCTAAACATAGTGGCACGCAATGATATATTATAAAGAAAGATACGCTACGTGCATACTGAGCGGCGTTCAAATTTCGTTGCGTTTACGACTGCGATAGATAATACGGAACGTATGATACAGAAAGAGATAGCTATTGCGCTCGAAGTACTTTAATTACGACAATTGTCTGAATTTGTCTGCAAAATATGCGCGTGCTAGTGCGATATCTACCTCTTTTTTGTTTATCATATCATTGGTCACACGTACTTGGGAAATATCCTAATAAAGGGTGTGTTAGTTTAGATTTATTCCACAAAACTGTACACACCACGTTTTTGCAAGCGGTCTCGATTGCGTAAAAAACGCAGCATGAATAATAATTTTACATATTGACTTATTATAGAATAATTCGTCAGAATAAACATTTTTTTATCAGCACTACTTCACGAAAAGAGTAAAAAATACAACCTAAAAGTGTATTATACGTATTGTATTATTTTTTTTGCCCATTACTGTGATCACAAACAGTAAGTCTAAAGTATTATGGTATATATATATGTACTGATTTAAATTTAAATAACGTTATTGGTTGCATGTTGTAAACAGTTTTATTGTGAGACTAGTGTATTAAGTAGCAGTAGGATAATTTGAAACAAATGTTTGAGTTTTTTGTCAAAATTTTGCTGGTGTTGTTTTAAAAGATGTTATAGTTTTATTCTGGTAAAGATTAGATCAAACCGCTACGAGTTTCGTCAATGTTACGATTATAGCGATATTGTGTACTGGCCGGGTTATTAAAAAAATATATATATATACTCAAGTTGTAAATAGATTTTTTTCAAGTTGTCCTACTGTTTAAAACGCACTGTTGTTAATTTGTTAAGCGAAGAGATTAAAAACAATGATTTATTGGTTATTTTAATCTTTCATTCCATATTCCCTATATCCAAACATGTTTCAGCGATGCTAGAAGCCGAATGGAGTTCACAGGTTGGCACGACAACACGACAACAGGCTTGGAGTAAAATGGCTGTGACATACGGACGGACGGATAGACAGACACACAGACGGGCCGACAGACGGACAGGGCGAATCTATAAGGGTTCCGTTTTAGCTATTTGGCTAAGGAACCCCTAAAAATGAAATTCTTTGCTACCGCAGGACTTCTAATAGTTTTATGTCGAAATTTACAAGAACAAACTCATAATATGCAAAAACGAGTGCAGCGAGGTCGAATTTTTTTGTACCTGCCATGTTAGATTTTAATAAGAGTTTCAGAATAATCAACAGACTAGAATTTGAAAGCGAGCGTAGCAATGCTGAGAATTTTAGTAGTTTTCCTCCGACTTGTAAGATCATAAGAATCCCAGGGACGAGCGAGCTAAGCGAGCTCTAATTATTTTGCACCCCGCCTATGATATGATAGATTTTCCTTTTATCGTTCTTCTTCTTAGTGTGTCGATGGCAATCTAAATAGTGTCGGCTCAGATCTGCGCCACGAGTTTGTGGCCTCACTCATAAGTGACTTTGTCGACTTATACATAACAGTTTCAGAATTAATAACGGACTCCGGAATGCAAGAGCGCGCGAAGCGAACTCAAAATATTTTGCAGCCCTCGGATTTGTAAGATTTTATTTTGGGGAATTATAAAACGAACGAATAAAAAAAAACTTAGCGACTGATGATGAGATACTGTTTTAATAACTTGAGCGGTATGAATTTGAGTAAGCGAAAAATTAACTAAATTAACGACGAATACTGATTAATAATAAAATCCAGAACGAGCTTACTAAAAGTGGATTGTGATTAATCTATTACAGAAATTAAAATTCTAGCCGTGCGACTAAATTACTAAGTGAGCGGCTAGAAATACAGAAATGGCAATTTCAATATTAAGACAGAGACGATGTTTTTAGGTTAGGTTAGGTTAAGCTTGTCATTTTGTATTTTAAGTAACTCAAGTTAATGTTTGTAAGTTGCTGTTCTGTTGATTTCTCGTCACTCGCAGTCAGTGGCACACTTAGTAATACTATAATGTAAATTAATTATTTTTGTCACTTTTTAATTTACAGTCACTCGTTTAAATACTACCCTTTTATTTTTACCATTCATACACTTGATAATGTAGATATGTGCACATGGGCGTCGCCAGGATAGGGCAGCCGTACCTGTAGAGGACTTTTTAAAAGTTAGAACTTTTCCTGCCTACGATTTAGTAAGTATGTAATAAATTGATATTTTACAAAGGTGATGTGCATAAGGAGGTGTCATCCGATTTACTGCAATTACTTTGTCGCCATAGATCCTAAATTATTCCAACGGGCGGAACGTCGGACATCGTCATCGGTGTGGTCCGCTTCCGGCACTGCAAGCGGCGGACCCATAGGCGGAGGAGGATGCTCCCCTCGCGAAGGGAACAGCACTCACCACGTCCTCCACAAGCTCAGGCCGGAGACTACCTCAGCGTGGGGGTCCCGGTGCGGATTTTATCCCGCACCATCTTGTAAGGGCGCCCCACGGATCTCCGTTCAGAGCCTCCAGCATCTCCTTGCGGGCCAGATCCTTGGCCAGCCTCTTGGAGGGCGGTCTTCGCCGCTCTGTACCCCTCGTACAGTTCTGCCTCAATGGTTGCCGCATCCGGAGGGCGGATGCGGAGCCTGCGATGCCAGGCGTGGCCAGGTGCCAAACTAGCATGCCTGACAGATATTTTTCGACGGCATGTAAAGCCAAGTCAGAGGCCCATGGGCGGCAAAAAAACTGACACCAGGTTAGGTACTAACCACACGATAAAGAAGAAGAGGCTTTACGTCTATTTCAGAGGGAGACCAGCGCGGCGCCGGTTGCGTGCGCTAGTCGTCCGTTTAGTTATCCATAGACTTGTATGGTAGCGTTCACTGGTCAACGTGCGATTTTATCGACCGGCGCACGTTGAACAGTGAATGCTTTCATACAGGCATAAATAACTAAAACTATCGCTATGAAATTTGACAGATACAGAGGTCTGGAGAAGCATACAGACTTCTTTTTATCTTGGACGTAGCATAAATAAAAAAAAAATACACGCAAACGAAGTCGGGCAAAAGTAAATAAAACAATCAAACTAATCCGTTAAAGTTTTATTCAAATACTGTATAAAATACCTCCCAATCTTATTCGTATCCTCATTAGAATGGTTCATCTTAGCGTACGTCAAGAACTGCCGTCTCAACTTCAGTAGTTTCTGTGGGTTCACATGCTGCGTGTAGCCCGCTTCTAGTACACAGCCCGGGTGTTCGGGGAATTTGACCTCGCCGTCCATGTTTAGTTGTTTGGCTTCCAGTATCTGTTTTGATATTGATTGAGTGACTTTGTCTAACTCGTAGAGGAAGTTTGTTGATGTTAATGGGGCCTGAAAGAGATGATTTGGGTGAGTTTCGGAATATAGCAAGGTAACCTTATCAAGGGAGAACCCGTGACCGCTAGAACCAACGTCGTTTTTAGGGTTCCGTATCTCAAAAGGAAAAAAACTGAACACATAAAGGATCACTTTGTTGTCCGTCTGTTCGTCGTCTGTCAAGACCCATTATGTCGGGAACGCGTGGAGGTATCGAGTTGAAATTAAAACCATATACTCAACTCTACAGTCCCTTGAAGTTGTGAAAAAACCAAATTTCTAAGTTAACGTAAAAAAAGATAGGGCCGTTTATGCCACAAAAAACGTATAATATTTCGACACTCTCAAGGGATTCAAAATTTATAGGGTACTTCCCGTTGACCTAGAATCATGAAATTTGGCAAGAAGCAATGTCTTTCTGCACATGTAAAGGAAAAAATCTGAAAACCCGTAAATATGTAGTTTAATAACAAAATACCAACAAGTTTATACGGAACCCTCGGTGCGCGAGTCCAACTCGCACTGCCGGTTTTTTATAAAAGCTGAAACTTTTTCTATGGAAGTACTTTACTATAGGTAATAACAATTAGATATTATGAAAAGTCGGTCGTGGTGGCGTTGGCAGATATCAGACAACAAAGGTAGGTAAATAGCTGCTAAGCTACGTCATACTGTAAAGCGTGTTTTTTTGTGATGATGATTCACCTCCTCCACTGCCAGACACTTTGTGTGGTGGAAATCCCGCCAGACACTTTGTGTGGTAGAAAAGTCTGCCCGTCAAGAGTCACCTTTAAGAACTCAAAGCTTTCAAGTATATTTAATCGTTAGTGAACTTCTAGATAAGTGGTCTACTTATTGATAAGTGGCTATCAGGTACAAGTTTGTTGAAATGCTATACTTACATTTTGTGTACTCATATTAGGCGGTGGCGGTTTCTTCTCAAACAGAACTTTGTACACATCTTCTAAGTTGAGTTCATCTGTTGGCTGCACTGTGAACAGGGGACTATCCCATCTGTTGTTGGAGTTTGGCTCTTCAAACCTGGAATATGTTACAAAAAATTTTATAGGGACAAAGAGAGCATGAGGTCCTGGGTTCGATTCTCAGGTCGGGCAAAGTAAAGACTTTTCAATAGCAGCCATGGAGGCTGGATCTGTACCCGGTTGATGGCAATAGGTTCGTCCCTGTATTATATGGGACTAAAACATAACTGGCGGACTGTGAGAACTACAACCAACCCTTTGGGGATTTCAGAAATGATGTTATATTAAGTTTAGAGTTCTTGGGTTAGAATTTCTTGATTCTAAAAGCCAGGATTAACGTTTTAAAGTGCTTTCCAACACACGGAAGAAACTCGGGATGTAGCAGTGGCGAAGGTTCCATACAACTCGATTCCTACCGGCTTCCCTTTAAAAAATGGCAGTCAGTATTCTATAGACAAATAATATAATCACATTAAAGATATGTACTCCGGATTACCTCTTACAAAAATTGAACCTTCGCTACTGGGATGTAATGTATGGTCACCCATCCACAGACCAGCCCTGGCAAGCACTGCTTAACCTTGAATATCAACCTATGCGGCTGTTATTATTTAGCCGTGGGTTCGATTGAAATAATTTTATTATCCTCTAACCTTAGTCTAGTCAAAGCATTAAACACTTCTTCAGTATAAGGTACACAGTCAGGCTGTGTCTCCGTACTACTTTCTCCAGTATCCCTCTGCCTCTGCAGATTAGCGTCCCATGCTTCATCATGGTTTCTGATAGTGTACACTGTGCACTGTGTTGATTTAGATGCTTTTGATGCGCAGTATAGTTCGTAGCGGTAGCCTGTAAGATGAGATTGTGTTATGAGACTTTTATTCTTCCTTCTGCAAAGAAGTCATGCTAGCGAAGGAGGTGGCGGGACGTGAGACGTCCCAGCCGCCGCGGGAAACGCCCCTAGCGTCGGGATCACGTGGTGGCCTCCGGCTACCGAAGGCGCGTCGGCCTGTGGACGGTGAGTAAGGCTGCCTGTCCACCAGAGCGGAGCGAGGCTGCGGAGCGGAGAAACGGAGAAATATTAACCAATAGGATTGCATGAAATTTCCGCTCCGCTCCAGCATGCAATCCTATTGGTTAATATTTCTCCGTTTCTCCGCTCCGCAGCCTCGCTCCGCTCCGGTGGACAGGCAGCCTTATGGGCTCTTTCCGCTCCGCCCAGAGAGTCATTTGATGATTTCACATTCACAAAAAAAAAGACTTATTCTTGAGGACAAAGTATGTAAAATAACTGGTTCTTCTTTGTTGTTATACATTTTCCCCATCAAATCGTCATAACAGACTATTTGGTCGTTATGAACACCATGTCCTCTGTAGTGGCCAATATTATCATTTATTATAAGTATAACACTTACAGGTATGACTGATTCGTCAAATTTTAGTACAACATTTTTCACAATTTCTGATGTATCTACCTTCTACCTATAAGTTTTGGTTTATTAAATATAGTTTAAAATAATGATCTCTCAGTTGGGCCGATCAACAAAAAACAAGATTTTCATTTTCTCTTGAACTAGTAAGATTTCAATCACGATTTTTGTTTCACAAATTTTCCGAAGCATAATTTGCAATAAACATGATAATTAATCATACTTTTTCAGTATTAGCTCGTGTTTTACAAGATCACTCAATTGAAAATTGTCCCCTCTGAGTGATCCATATAAACCGTTATAAATCTTAAACATGGCTTTGAAATGAATCGAAATTTTGTTTAGCAGCTTTCACAAATCCTTCACAATTAACTAAAATGCAAAATATACACATAGGCAGTATATTCTTGGATACGCGTTATGGCTTTTTCTTCAGTCGTCCAGATTGAGAGATCCAGTTAATGAGTTCTAACTTTCTTTGTTTAGGTTTCACAAATTTTATACCTTACCATGAAGTTTTTCAATTATTTCCTAAATCCTCTTATAATTTGGTTGGGATTGGAAGAGTTTTTCGAAAAGATCTCTCAATCCACACGCACATGTAAAAAACTGTACTTGGACTATATTCAACATCAACTTCAAGTCGTTCGTGGTTCGAGCTCCAACTCACCATCTGCAGACTTTCTTGAAAGAGGACTTTTGGCCGAAAGGTGTTGTATACCGACGATTCCGAGGACGGTTACGCGACACCACGCAGCAGAACACGACGCCGTCAACGTTTCGTGTCTAGTTTTAGTTAAATAAGGTTTTTTTTATATTTATTTTGTGTATTTTTATCTATGGGCCTCAGTTGCCTGATAATAAAATGATTGATTGATTGATATTCTACACACGTCTATCTGTATGTTTATGTGCTTGTTATTGGTACTTATAACACCTAGAGGAGCCTCTGTTCCTTAGACCGAATTCACATGACGCAGACAGAGCAATCTGCCTTCTCACATTTTAGAATGAGTCTTGCATACTACTTTGTGTAGCCATAAATACTGAGTTGATGTTGATAACTTCTTTTTATCTAATAAAAGTTGACTGTAATCAATAGCTAAATGGATCTAGAAAGTTTGAAATTTTTTTCTCAACTGTCCTACGCTATTTATAGTCGAATTTCTCGTTATTTGAACAGGATATCGAATTATAAATACTGCTTGAAATATTGACAACATCAGTGGTTTTTACCTTTAATATAGTTACTCCCATCCAATATAACGACATTTTCCTTTCCAATAAGTTTCAAAACTTCAGATTTGAGGTATCCTCTGACTCTCTTTTCTTTCTGGGAGTCCAAATATGTTGTGTTCTTCTCATAACCTAACTTTGCTATCGCTTCGTCTTCAGATACGATTTCCACCCTTTTTCCGTGTTTATTTACAAAGAAATCTTTCAGTTCTGTTGCTCTTGAGGTTTTGCCACTTACTGGTGTACCACAAATTATTATTAGTGGCATTTTTTACGTATTTTATTATTCAAGACTGGGACAAAAACAATGTTGTCTTGTCAAAATCAGCTTATTGCTGTCACTGTCACTTGCGTTTTGTAGTTTGGTGTGTATTGCGTTTTGTTATTTTCGTAGTCGAGTATCATATTAATTTGCGTTCAAACTATTTTGTCACTAGTTTTTGTTATTTGGTTGGTTTTAGTCTAAAAAAGTTCTATAAGTGGATTGTTTTCAGACTAAAAACTAAAACTTAATCGATCAAAGCAAGTTTTCGGGAAATGAAAATAAAAATTCAATACATTTCAACAATTTATTTTTTTAAACAGTTGCAAATTTCCTAACCTTAGTAAAAGTAAATAAATAAATTAAAAGGGAGATCAAATCAAGAGATTATGAATTTTACATCAGGATGGAAATGGCAAGTCAGGTATATTCACAGCGCGATCAGAGGGCTAAAATAATATAAACTCCAGTTGACAGGCAACAAGATCCTTTCTTTTTCATTTTACATAGCATATGAAACTTTATTGCAACCACCCACCAACTGGCACTGGGCCTGGTGGAATATGATCCACTGTCTGTCATAGAGAAATGACCCTGAGATCTTCACTCTTCAGTGGAAAATAAGGCACTGGCTATGTATAATTCTGTTCGAACTTTGTGGCGGAAGTTAGCTGCGAATGACGGTCATTATACATTCAAGACGTCATGCGTCACCTGCGCCCCGCTGATACTTAAAATTGTGTTCTGCGCAGCTATAGGTTAGATGTCCCGAACCGACATAAAGTTTGAACGGTTATACCTGCGCAGACCTCCACTCGCAGCTATCTTCCGACCCGCCATAAAGTTTGAACAGAACTATTATATTGTATGCTACGCTGCCTCATGCCTGCCAAATACAGTTTATAGTAAGTATTAGTAAGCCCCCAGGGTCGATTTGATCAAGCCTGATCGCTTACTTAAGACATAAATTTTCATAAGTACAGTTACATAAATAACATTTACAGTTTACATTATTTTAAATAATTTACAGATTTCGAAATGATTATCTTCCGCTATTGGGGATATATTAGCAGCATTAAGCCCTTAGCTATATTCCCATCAATGGAGTAATATGAATGCCTAAGGGTCAGTTTAGAGAGAACGGAAAAATCATCATCATCTGCCTAGCCTTTTCCCAATTGGGGTTGACTTCCAGTCTTACCGGACAGAACAAAAAAATGCGCGAACAAATTACTGGCTGCCTGCTTCCAGTCATTGACGATCATTGACGTCCGCATCGATGTTCATTCATACAAATTTCTACTAGGTAATAGGTACGGTCCTATTTTGAATTCAGCTAGTGATTTGTTCGAGGATTTTTCCATTCTGTCTGAACTGACCGTTAATTAGGATGCACTGTTGGATTTTTCAACACTCGGCTCAGCGTCGAGGACTGAAATTCCAATAGCGATATTTAGGCATCAATTTAAGTGTCGCTTAGTATTACTGAAAACGAGCACAAATACAACAGATTATCATAATCAGCCTATAATGTTCCCACTGTTCATGGGACACAGGATCATGTTGCTGGGACACAGGCCTCCTCTCTATGAGAGGGAATGGGCTATAATCCACCACGCGGGCCCAGTGCGGGTTGGTAACAGATTATAGCCCGGCTTTATAAACATAGAGTTCACACATTTGGGTACAGGTGTGTAAACTCTATTATTTATGTATCATCGCATTCTTCGATCGAAAATTTTGTACAGTCAGTATTTCGTACAAAGAAACACTGTTTTAAGCTTTCACGGTTTACAACTAAACTAAGACTGTCACTTACGGGAGAGGGAGGGGGGCGGGGAGATATATTTGTCTTCTCTTAACAATTTATTTTCCATCCACCCGCATTCTCCAGTCAACCCGCGATCAATAATGAACAATCACGGAAGATATCCCGTAAGTAACAGTATTAGTTACGTACAAAGAATATGTCCAAGGACTTGTATAGGTATTGTAATTAATTGTACATGGCCTTTTTCCACTGCGGGCCTCTGTACTTTTTTCCTTCCATCTCTTTTTCTTGGCAACGCAGAATTCGGCTTGAGCCGGGCAGAAATAGACAGCTATTTCTGTCCGGCTTAAGCCGAATTCTGCGTTGCCTAAAATGACGCTCGTTTCTTTTCGGACGACACAACTCGATACGATTGGACAACGCGTCGAACTAAATGCGACAAAGGTCAATCATCAGCTCAAGCCGATTTCGCGTTTCTATTTAAAAGTCAATATAGTTGACACGGTCGGACACGACGCCTCGTATCCAGGTGCTGGTGACCTTCACGTTGTGGTAGATGCCGGGCTGGTGGTCTACTCCGCAGCCGAAGCCAGCAGACGTAATGCCGACCAGGTAGTAGCGACCGTTGTCGGACACTATGAGGGGTCCGCCGGAGTCGCCTGGAAGATGAAAGAGTAGAATTTAGTTTGGAAGTATCATATAACATAATGTGGGCAGGGCACATTGCTCGCAGAACGGATGGCCGATGGGGCCGAAAAGTTCTTTAGTGGCGACCGCGAATCGGAAGACGCTGCGTTGGAAGGCCTCCCACTAGGTGGACCGATGACCTGGTGAAGGCTGCAGGGATCCGCTGGATGCGAGTCGCACGGGAACGGTCAATGTGGCGACACTTGGGGGAGGCCTATGTCCAGCAGTGGACGTCTTTCGGCTGAAATGATGATGATGATGATATAACATGGTTCTGTATGGTGTCCGGACGTAAAGAATAGCACCATCCCATATCTTCCCGTGGGTGTCGTAAGAGGCGACTAAGGGACTTACCAGAGAATGGGCAGCAGCGTTCTCTGATTCTACAACAACCATACTGCGATCGCCAACCCGCCTGCCAAGCGTGGCGATTATGGCAAAACCCCCCTTCTTGGGGGAGGCCTATGTCCAGCAGTGGACTTTTCGGCTGAAATGATGATGATGATGATGATGATATAACATAATCTGGCAAAATGGGATATTATTGGCTCCTCCAGCACCGTGTGCGAGTGCGGCGCTCCAGATCAAACTATGCCCCACCTGCTGGATTGTCCCAGGTGTCCGTTTACCTGCACGGTTGATGACCTGAATAGCGCCTCTGCCGCTGCAATAAATGTGGCCAGCTACTGGGCCCAAACATGGGCGTACCCAGTATTTTTTATGGGGTAGAGCAGAAGTAAATAAACTAAGTAGTAGGAAATTAAAAGTGCTTTTTATTTACTGACTGATAGATTTTATTGACTGCAATACATCTAATTTCAATAGTAACCTGCGAGGGTTCTGGCTAAATCTAGCTAAAATTTCGTTTTCAAATGTATGTTGTGCTTCCAGAACCCTCTTTCTATGCTCACTCATCACATCATACAGAGGCCGAAAGACGGTTTTCTGTCATTGTTGACCTTGACCAAGTTTTTATTTTAATGTGAAAAATGTTAAAGTACCCAAATGAATATTTAATTTTGTCATTATATTAACTTAGCTTTGGGTTTGAGAGCAGGGTGGGGCAAGTGCCCCACCTTGGGCACCGTGGGTACGCCTATGGGCCCAAACCGTGTAATATGGAAGGAACATCGATACGATAAGAAGAAGTCAGTTTCGCTAAATGACTGCACTGAGACATAGGATCAAGTTTTCTCAATGAGATTTCTTCGGATAATCTCTCAATTTTTTAAAAATTCTGGTTGGTTTGTTTGTTGTTTTAGGTTTATGTTGTATTTGCTGAGTTTGGCAATTTTTTCCAGGCCTTGTAAAATGTCGTAAGGATCGTTGAGAGCAATCCCCCTTGACATTTCCACCGTCGATTAACGAAAGCAAAAAACATCAGCTGTCCTTTTCCTACGGCGAAAAAAGAATGAAACAGCTAGATAAATGGAAGATTACCTAAGCAAGCATCCTGATGCCCGTCCGAATGTCCCGCGCAGATCATCTCCGAGTGAATCTCCACCGAGATCTGCTTACTTCTGTGCCAGTTGATGCACTGCTCTCGGCCTGCAGAAAAAAAAAATATAATGCAACATACGACTATATCAGGACTATACAGGGTGTAAACAGACCCTTCACGAAGCCGTCAACCAAGCATTCCGTACATCAAGCTAAGTAACTTTACGCAAAAATTATTGCTGGGAAACGACTTTTTTTTTGGGGGTGAAAAATCACGTTTTACGGTAGGACTCGATGGAACGCACTCAAAACATTGTGCTGATGGATGGATTGAATAGAACGGGGGTCGTGGAGGTGTTTAAAGTAAAAAGGTTACAATAAAAACATGTATTAAAAAAAAATTGGAACTTTGACCCCCAATATCTCCGTAACTAGAAGGTTCCCAGGTATGGTCTGGAACAAAAAAAATATCGCAACACGGGGAGAATAAGTGCCTTTCGGCTTCGTTAAGGGTCTATTTACACCCTGTATGTATTGTCAGGGATGTTTGTAGATATTGATGGTTTTGCCGCCATGATTAGGAATAGATGTGCATCCCTGATGACTCGTGTCCACGGCAGCACCAACAGTATTCTCAGTGTATTTGCAGATCGATGGGATTCACCAGTATTGCGGAGGTGGATGTGGCTCCACGCTGAATTATAATTGTATATTTTCATCTGTGTTTGTAACCTACTAACACTAGAAGTAAAGTAAAATTGTAACTAAGCCTATGGACTCCGGTCTGAAATTAAAACATTCTATTCTATATGTACTGAGTTGTCTGCCCTGCTGGAACTCAACGATGAAGCATACAAATAATTACTTACAAATCGGCTGACCAATTTAAAATGTCCTTGCCTGACCTGCATTTATCACTCTTTTGGGTACTAGACTGCAAGGTCTTCCTTTTTTTAGATAAAATTAATCTTACTGCTATTATAAATGTGAAAGTTTTGATGGATAGATGGATGTTTGTTACTCAATCACGTCAGAATGGCAGAACGGATCTGGATTAAATTTGGCACAGATTATAGTCTGGAATAACACATGGGCTATTTCATTTTTCTCACACATACACATCAAAATTCCCACGTGAACAAAGTCGCGAGTATGTTAATATGATGCGATCTAGTCAATTTCGGCCACAGCGACTGCATTCGATGGCTTTCTGGGGAGGTTATCGAGAGGTTTGGTGTGCTGCTCTATCATGTGCTCTCAAGTGGCTAGCATACCCAACTTTGGCCGAAAAACTCCGAGCACAAAGCGGACATGTCAGAACACCATTGACGAAATTGTAGGGTATAGCTGCAGGTGGCCTAGGTTTAAGGTCATCACGCTTTAAGTCTAGCTGCGACCGATGCACACGACGTCTCCACTCGGGCCTATTTTGTGCCTGCTTTACCTTTTATGTTAATATACAACATTATTTTTAGTATATGCGAAACCTGAATATAGTTTGGTCAGAATAAGTAACTGAATCGATTCCAATCATTTTTAAACCATGTTATATTTTGTTCCATAAATATTTAAAAAAAGTTACAAGTTGGACACCGAGCGACATTAAGTACCTATCGCAATAAATTAGGTACCTACTGCCAAATTATGTTTATCAATCAGCTCAAGACGACGCTGGAGGCCCGTGCGCGGGCGCATTGTGTGGTGACCACGCGTTTGTGCGTACAACCAGGTAACAGAATAAGCTTATAACTTTGAGATTTTTCATGATACAGTTTTGAAATTTTGTACATAGATTCTTTACATAAAAATACTCGACACGTGTATCAGGTTTCGCATATACTAAAACTAATGTTGTATATTAGTCGAAGTTGTTGTTTGTCGTATACAAAACAGAAGCTTTGGGAACCATGTAATATTTTGGGAAGCCATACAAGTGTTGATGGACTATCAAACCGCCAACCAACACTGGGATCACAAATAATACAACAACAAAAAAACCTCACTTAATATAGGCACCGTCGCCGATCTCAGCATATTAGTCCCAGTATGTCCCGTGCTAGCATCAGTCTTGCCCCAGCCGGCGATGACCCCGGCCCTGCCCCTGAGCTCCATGTCCCTCTCCGGCAGACATATCGGCAGGATATGGGTTGTATAGGTGATTGGACGGGACAGTTTGAGCAGAGCTATGTCGTAGCGATCAGGCTGTGTCATGCGGAATTGGAAAAGGGGGTGGAGGATTTTTTGGACGACGCTGTAACAAGAGAAATGGTTTTATTCAAAGAAATAATGAGGATATTGTCTTTTTGCTTGATTGATGCAATGTGGAAATTTCAAGAATCCGGCCCGTCCAACATACGGCCCCTGGGCCACCTAACCGCCCGCATAGGTCTTTTATCCGGTCCGCGAGCTATTTAAAACTTTATAAGACATCAATAAATATTTCGCGAACTTTGTTTGAAAAATGTCTGTTATTCCCGCTCCATATTTTGCTACCAGCCCCACCTCACCTACCTGCGAATTCAGACCACATCATTGCAGTCTAGTCCGGCGAAGCTTTTTTTATATTAGCCTGCTCTATCTCACTGCTGGGCAAAGGTCTCCCCCTCCTGCCTCCTTTCTGACCAATCCGTTAAGAATGAGTCCAGTTCGGAATCGAATCGATCTGGCGAAGCTTATTTCATTCGAGTCACTTTGCATTTCTTTTGGCCTTCTACGGTTTCAAAAATATTAAACTTGACCCTCCAGACTTCAGAATAAGCGAATGACAACGCAATGGCTGAATGTTAAAATACGTAGAGCATTTCTTCGGTGGACTTGAGTAATGTTATTTTTTTCAGCCGATAACATACCATCGATAAACATAGGTTGCTCCAAATGTACATCATGGAGCAAAGGATTGAGTAAGCCAGATTGTTACCAATGATGTAGGGTAGTCTGTTACAATTTAAAATGTTTGTTATCAAAGCCTTTAGCTTCTGTAAAAGAAAAAACTACTCAATTTTAACGCACACACCTCGGGTTGATAAAGACCTGCTATTTCTATAAAATCAAAAGAAGCTTTCTTAGCTCACCCAAGTTTCCTCGCGGAATGAGCACCGGCGCTGGTGTCCAACGCTCCCAGCCACACGACAATGTCTCGTGGGCGCGCTCGGGAGACGCAATGCGCTGCTGTAGCGACGTACCAGCGAGACACTGAAATAACAAATTATAAGGATAATTTTAAAGTTATCATCATTATCTGCCTAGCTTTCTGCTTAGCAAAAAAAAAACAAATTAAAAATTAATATATATATATATATTTTTTTTTATTTATATTTTTTTTTTTTTTTTAATTTATTATTATTCAAATTTTTTCATATTGAATTTTGATTACACAAATCGATTGACGTAAGCATAATCAGCCTATAATGTTCCCACTGCTGGGACTCAGGCCTCCTCTCTATGAGAGGGAATGGGCTATAATCCACCACGCGGGCCCAGTGCGGGTTGGTAGATGTCACATGTCTTCGAATTTTTGGTTCTAGGACATGTCGGTTTCCTCACGATGTTTTCCTTCACCGTTTTGAGAGCAGTGGTGATGAAATAAATTACACAAAGTAATTCGCCTGTCTGGGTTCGAACCCGCGACTTACTGTTCGTAAGTCGGTGCTGCCACCACTGGGCCACCGCTGCTCTCAATTGACGTAAGAATCGTCAAAATTAATCAGCCCTCGCGTTTGGTCTCTAGAAACACATTACCCTCCTCAGTCGGATAAAAAGTATAGGGTATTACCAACTTTTACAACATACCTAAAACACCACCACACTGGAACTCGGAGATCCTAACGTGTGCCTGCCAGGGGAACTCCGCGAACCTTGCCTCCCTGCCGCCGATGATCCGCTTCTGTATCATCTTCGTTGAAGACAGGCCGCAATCTACCTGGAATTCAGTTGTTGGAAGGTGTTATAAGTATGGGATCGTCTTAGGGATGCTATATTTATTTTAGCACCCCGCTGTGCCTAATCATACTGAGCCGGCCTAGTGTATAGCGTGCCTTAGGCTCTCTCTTGCATTAAAAGACAAAGATTTCATTCGAAATGTTGTGAGCGACGCATGTATGATGTCAGTGCATTCTTTTGAAATGGTTTGGCGCCTTTTACTTCAGTGGCAGGTACCTACTACCAACATAATCATGTACTTCTTCGAGTTTCAGTGTCTTTGGAAGCATAGATGTGATTATTTTGACGGATTTCTTTGAGTGGTCCCACTCTGTGGGTCGGTTTTTTTTTCTGTTCTGCCTAAATCCGTCAATAGCTCTTTTAGCGCACCAATAAAAACCAAAAAAGAAACCGTTTTATCAAAAAATTGATTCCTGTTTACCTGCGGTACATCATCGTCAGCTCGTCTCCGGAACACGTTAGCGGGCACAACACTCCGCTGCGGTACCTGACGCAGCTGCGGAGGCATCACCTTGTACTTCCAATCTGAGGCCGGGATACTGGAAGAGTTTTTGTATATGCATAGTACGTTGTCTTTGCGGATAGCTTTCCTAAATGTTGGTAGCCCTGACGCGGCTGATGCTTACAGACTCGTCTTTTGGCGCCTCGCTTGGGTATCGAACATTTTGCGGATAATCCACAGTTTTGCAAGTCCATTTTGAGCCTCACATTATGTGGACTTTTTTATTATTCTCTTCCATTTTATTAGGATCAGAGTGTGTTATCACAAGAAATGAAATATGCGGAATGTTATTAATATTCTAACTTAGGCCGAGAGCCCGAGAGAGATACAGAATATAAAGGGTGTAAAAGACCCTTAACGAAGCTGAAAGGTACTTGTTCTCGCCGTCATTGCGATCATTGTTTTGTTCTAGACCATACCTGGTAACCTTTTAGTTCCGAAGATATTGGGGGTCAAAGTTCCAACTTTTTCACAAGTTTTTTTTACTTTAAACACTTCCACGACCCCCGTACTATTCAATCCATCCATCAGCACAATGCTTTGAGTGCGTTCCATCGAGTCCTACCGTAAAACGTGATTTTTCACCCCAAAAAAAAAAGTAGTTTCCCAGCAATAATTTTTGCGTAATGTTACTTAGTTTGATGTCCAGAATGCTTGGTTGACGGCTTCGTGAAGGGTCTGTTTACACCCTGTATAGATGTGCTTTGGTTATGCTTTATTACTGTCGTCGTACAGCTGCCAAACTAAAATATTAATAAAGAGAGGAGAATATTGTCATAGACAAAGTATGTTCGAAAGGACACAGATCCCGCCCTTGGATTTTTATTCTCAACCTCAGATTTACATTAAAGTGATCCTAGACTGAAAGCTCTGTTTTTCTCTGTATAACAACAGGTCAGAGGCAGAAGGCTCAGACGTAGAACAAGAGTAGGCTACCTGTCATTTCTTAAGTAGTTTTTAGTTCTCTCTTTTTTTACCTGACTGTCAATGGTTATGTTTTTCGCGCGTATCTTGTTATTTTGTTTTTTGTAAATATCTTTATTATCTCGTATGTTCCAAATGGCTGGATGGATTTCGACCGATTAATGTATCATTAGATTCGTCTCAAAAAACCAAGTGTCCTTAGATCTGCGCTTAAAAAATGGCGGATTTTTGGCGCCAAATTGTAAGTCGTAATTTTTTTTTCAGCCGTATTTTTCGGGTAGGGTATCAAAATGAAGGAAATTTTAAGGAGACTACAAATATATAAAGGTAGGTACATAATACAATTTGTAGTCGGGTTTTTTGATACTTTTAATTAAATGTTACTTGTTTCTTTCGTTCACACTTTTCTCTATAATATCACTTTTTGTCTTTGGCAGAGTAGTCGACATCGGCACAATTTGCTTAAGTATAGGCTGGTTGAAAGTTACCTGTTATCCTGCACATCATTTCTGCTCGGCTCATTGTTCACGCAGCAAGAGAACAGCCAGCTCCCCCCACAGCCCCTGACCCTGGTGCCTCCCCTCAGCCAACATGTCAGCGTCAGGGTACAGGGTCGTACCTCTGAGCCTAGGTTACAGGTGCTGGGATAGCCCAGGATCGAGGCTAGCATGCGGCTTGTTAGGGCTGGAAGATGGAAACAGAACATTTGAAGCAGAAGTTTTAGAGTGAGTAAGCCTAGCCTTAACTTAATGTGTTCAAAAACGCTTCTTTTAAAATTTTGATTCGGGATGTCGTACGAGTATGTCTATCTTTTCTGGCATAATGAGAGCGAGCGAGATAGACATACCTATCACATACTGAAATGATGGGGGCCGGTGTATCCAATCTGAAGTTACATTTTGTAGAGGAACATTTTGGTACAAAGCCAAAGCTATAAATAAAGGTTTTAAAAAGACCCTTAACGAAGCCAAAAGACACTTGTTCTCCCCGTCATTGCGGTCTCATTTTTTTTGTTCTGTTCCATACTTAGTACGTAGTACTAGTTACGGAGATATTTGGCTCAAAGTTTCATTATTTTCACAAGTTTTTTTTTGTAAATACTAGTTTTTAAGCTTATAAATTGACTTTAATTACCTCAGTGACCTGTTTACTATTAAAAGCATCCATCAGCACAATGTTTTGAGTGCGTTACATTGAGTTTTACCGTAAAACGTGATTTTTCACCCCAAAAAAAAAGTCGTTTTTCAGCAATAATTTTTGCGTAGGATTACTTAGTTTGATGTACAGAATGCTTGGTTGACGGTTTCGTAAAGGGTCCGTTTATACCCTGTTTATTAATGCTATCACATTATGTAACTTTTGCGGCTATTGCTGTAACTTTTAGCTATCCGTTGTTGCCCATTAGGGTGGAAGCGCCAGTTTTCTTAAGTTTTTTGCAATGTGCAGGTCAGTTTCAGGCTATATGTGAAACAAAATATGATTCGCGACCGTAACACGTATGTAGTTACAGAATTATAACCATTAAAATCATCAATAGAACCCCCCAAGTTCATATAATCTCATTTAATGACTATTTCATGAAAAAGTCATTCAATGGGATTATATGAACTTAGAGGGTTGTATTGATGAGTTTGATGACTATAACTCTGTAAAGCCATATTTGTTACGTCGCAAATAATGTTTTAATCAACATACAACCTGACACTGATCTGTAAATTGCAAAAATCGTCAGAAAATTTGAATTTCGCGGGCTACCCAGGCGCTTCCATTTTAAAATAATACGCCAAAAAACAACCGGATACCTTTATTGTTTGCAATTGAAATAGGTACACTATACGGTAGTAAATAATAATATGTGACATGCACTGGAAGATGTTAAGTTGCTCTGGATGTTGTTTGTTGTTGTGTTGTGTTCTTGTTGTGTTGTTGTTGTTGTTGTGTAAGGTTTGCTGTAAGAAACCCCAATTCTGAGTTAAGCTCGCCTTTGTACATAAGCTGTATGTTGTAATTATATGTGTATTTTTCTTAATTTTGTGTTCAATAAAGAATAAGAATGTTATGTTTTGTAGTCCGTCGTCTGTGTTACTCATTTCTACGTGTCAGTCTATATCCTGAATTCGTAAAAGTACTGTAAAAATGGGTGCTGGATTGTTGTTGAGGCAGATGATAATGATAGAAATATTTGAAGTACCAAAATAAAACAGTTATCTGGTCCCATATCAGTTTTTCTCTCAACTGTCGCGCGTCCCAGAATGAGACGCATCATGAAATGGGAAATCTGGCAATTACTTGGTCCTCTATAGCTTATCAGTTTTTAGTCTTATAGCTTTTGCCCTCAGCTTCGCCCGCGTTGATCTCGAAAAATATCCGATTACTTCCCTTCATCCCCCTTTTTAACCCTTCGGGGTTAGAATTATCAAAAACGCTGAGACACGTATAAATTAATTTTCAATTGACAGCCTAAACACACAATTTGAAGATCCCAACTTCAAATCTGACGGACTTTCATATAAACTTCCATCCCCTATTTTACCCCTGTAGGGGTGGAATTCCTGGGGTGCGTTGTCAGAATTCCTCCTCGTGTGCCCGATGGCTGCCGGTCCCTCTCGATACGTCGGGAGGGAATAGCAGCTGCCGGGCCGGTGCACCCTGGGCGTGGGCAGTATCCTTTCCCGAGGAATGGGAAGAGATTCTTATTCCTTGGGGAATGTTACTGTCCATGGCTAATATTCTGACATGGGAGGGGTCCGTTTTGGACCAAGGGGGCGTTGCTCCGCGTGACCCTCTGAAAAGCAGAGGGCACAGCGGAGTAGCAAGGGCGGGCTCGGTGTGCACTTACCCTGCCTCCGAGCAGACAGTGAAGGACGCAGTCGTTCACTGTCCCCGTCGATATCGTAATCCCACCGTTGAAGTGTCGTGGATCACGTCTCGCGGCTTCGATTGGGACCGAGGGTCTTGGCTTAACCGCCCGGACCGCGAGGTAGAAAACCTCTATAAAAAGTTACCCCGAATCTCAAGCGGCGGCGCACCGCGAGGAGATGTATGGCTGACGGGTTCCTATGGAAAATCAGTTGCTAGTGCGAACCACTGCCGGGCCTGGCTATGGCTTATCTGGGTACAGGGGGCACTGCCCAGATGGACTCTTTATTTCCCCCATACTCGTGGGAACAACATGGAAAATTGTTTTAAAAAAAAAACGGCCGATAACGGCGAAGCAAAGGAGGGGAGGGATGCGGGGTCGGAGTCCGGCGCCGCATCCAGCGATGTGAGCGCGGGAGGCTCAGAGAGCTCCCGGCGCGGGAGGCCCGGGACCACTGCGGTGAACGGGAAGTTCTTCCGCAAGCGGTTCTGGCCGGAGGGCGACCAAGGGTCGTCATCGGAGGGAGAGCTGGCCTCGGCTCGCAAGATCCCCACCAGTAAGCGAGGAGGGATCCGCGGCAAGGGGAGAGGCCTCTCTGCCGCCGAGAGGTCGGCGCGGCTTGCCGAGGAGGGGCGCCACCCGGGGGTGGCCGGTCGCGGGGTGGCCCGTTCGGGCTCCTCTGGCGACGAGGTGGGTGCAGACGGCGGCTCTGAGGCGGAGCGTAAGGCCGGTTTCGCGAAGGAGGTGGAGGCGGCGCTGAGGGCTGTCTCTTGTAAACAGAAGCCCTCCACCAGGCATAAGGCCATGCCTGCAGCGATCGCCTTCATCATGGCGTCAGCGGAGGCCAGATATGGGGGGCCCCCGTCAAACGAAGTGGCCAAACTGCGGGCGGAGGTCGCTCGCCTGACGGCTGCCACGGAGCTTCTCCAAGAGGAGAACAGGAAGCTCCGAGCAGACTTGGCCGGTCTGCGCGAGGCCAGCCCCCGCAAGGCGCCCCAAAATGGGGGCCAGCAGCGACCAAGCCAGCCCGTGCCCGTGCCGGTTGAGAACCAGGTCCTGAACCTGGTTCGGCAGGAGCTGGCTGCCTTCCAGGCGCGGTTCTCTGTCCTGGAGGGCATTGTCCTGCGCCCCCCCCTTGCGGCAAACAGGGCGTCCCCGGGCCCGAGGGTAGCCACATATGCGGCTGCTGCGGCCTCCGCACCGGGGTCGTCTGGCCGGCCCTCCGGCAGGGTTGCGTCGGCCCCCGAAGGGCCGGCTCTGGCGAAACCGGCTCCGGCCAAGAAGGCGGCAGCCCTGAGGCAGGGCAAGGTGGCGGCCCAAAAGAAGGGCAAGGCGGTGACTGTGCCAGCGCCAGCCGCGAGACAGCTGCCACCGCCGCCCCCCCCGCCCCCTAAGCCTTCTGCGGCCGAGACCGGGTGGCAGGTGGCCGGAGAGAGGACGAGGGAGCAAAAGGCGGCCAAAAAGGCCAGGAAGCGGCAGCGCAAGCGCCAGCAAAAAGAGCGGAGCGTCGCGGCAAGGCTCAGCGCCCCGAAGTCCGCAGCTGTAGTGATTACACTACAGCCGGACGCGGAAAAGAGGGGCGTGAGCTACCGCGACGTGCTCGCTAAGGCGAGGGCGACGGTAAATCTTGGGGAGCTCGGGATCACCGGGGGCCTCCGCCTCAGAGTCACCGCGACAGGGGCTCGAGTGCTGGAGATCCCCGGCGAAACCCGTGGCTCGTCCGCGGACGCTCTGGCAGAAAAGCTTAGAGCGTTCCTAAATGCGGACGAGGCCCGAGTGTCCAGGCCCGTCAAATGCGCAGATCTGCGCATCATGGGTCTGGACGAGTCGGTGACCGAGGAGGAGGTGGTGGCCGCCGTCACCAGGACCGGTGGGTGCCCTGCTGAGCAGGTCAAGGCAGGCACCTTACGTCCGGACCTGTCGGGCATGCGAACCGTAACGGTAAGCTGCCCTGTGACGGCGGCGAAAGCCATTGTGGAGGGCCGAAGGCTCTTGGTGGGCTGGGTTTCGGCGCAGGTTAAGCTGCTGGAACCCAGACCTCTGAGGTGCTTCCGCTGCCATGTGGGGCACCATGTGTCGGTCCGGTGCACCTCGGAGGTGGACCGCAGTGGCCTATGCTTCCGCTGCGGCCAGCCCGGTCACAGGGCCGCGGCTTGCTCCGCCGCGCCGCACTGCGCTGCATGTGCGGCAACCGGCAAGTCGGCCGATCACCGGGCAGGGAGCAAGGCCTGCGGTACACCCGCCAAGGCCAAGGCCAGGGGCAACGGAAGGCCCTCCACCTCCACCGCCAAAACCCCCACCGTCGCCATCACCGCAGCCGCCGCCACTGTCGCCGCCGCGGCCGCCACTGCTGCAACTTCTGCAGCGGGGCCCTCGCAGGGGGCCCGGGAGGGGGCTGAAATGGAGTGCCAATAACGGCCCCATTACGCCTTCTCCAGGCGAACATCAACCACTGCGCCTGCGCTCAGGATCTGTTGATCCAGAGCATGGCGCAGTGGTCGATTAACATCGCCGTGGTCTCTGAGCCGTACTTTGTCCCGCCCAGGGATGACTGGGTGGAGGACCTTAGCGGCTCAGTGACCATAATTGCGTCGGCCGCCGCCGGTACCCCGACCCTTGAGAGTGTCAGGAAGGGTCAGGGGTGCGTAGCAGCACGGTTCGGGGAGATCGTTGTAGTGGGAGTCTACTTCTCTCCGAACCGAACTCTCGCCGAGTTCCACAACTCCCTCAGGGAGTTGAGTGTCGTCATCGGGAGCCATTCACTCCCCGTGCTTGTGCTCGGGGACTTCAATGCCAAGAACTTGGCTTGGGGTTCTCGTTACACGGATGTGCGGGGTAGGATGGTGGAGGACTGGGCACTGGAGACAGGCCTGGTCGTCCTAAATCGGGGTTCTGTCCCCACGTGCGTGCGGATGCAGGGTGAGTCGGTGGTGGACATATCGTTCGCTAGCCCCGCCCTGTCGCCGCGTGTCGTTGACTGGCGCGTCATGGAGGGGGTGGAGACCTATTCCGACCACCGGTACATCCGGTTCGACGTCTCCACTCAGACCTCAAGCGCGCCGGTCCTACAGGCCCCGAGTGGTCCGCGATGGGCGCTGAAGCAGCTGGACCGGGAGCTCCTCCTGGAAGCCTCGATCGTGCAGGCCTGGGTGTCATCACCGGCCAGGCCTGCCGACATCAACAACGAGGCGAGTTGGTTCCAGGAGGCCATGTCCGAGATTTGCGACGTGGCAATGCCCCGAGTTCGGCCAGGAAGCGCCCGACGTCAGGTGTACTGGTGGTCGCGAGAGCTGACGTCTTTGCGTGAGGCGTGCGTTGCCGCGCGGCACCGGTACGCCAGGCATCGCAGGCTCCGCATCCGCCCTCCGGATGCGGCAGCCATTGAGGCGGAGCTTTACGAGGGGTACAGAGCGGCGAAGACCGCCCTCCAAGAGGCTGTCCGGCGGGCCAAGAACCTGGCCCGCGAGGAGATGCTGGAGTCTCTGAACGGAGATCCGTGGGGGCGCCCTTACAAGATGGTGCGGGACAAACTCCGCACCCGGGCCCCCCCGCTGACGCAGAGTCTCCGGCCTGAGCTCGTGGAGGACGTGGTGAGCGCTCTGTTCCCTTCGCGAGGGAGGCATCCTCCCCCGCCTATGGCTCCGCCGCCGCTTGCGGTGCCGGACGCGGACCACACCGATGACGACGTTCCGGAGGTGACTGGGGTAGACCTGGGAGTGGCGGTACGCAGGCTGAAGGCCAGAAATACCGCCCCGGGACCCGATGGCTTGCCTGGCAAAGCCTGGGTCCTGGCCTCTGAGGCTCTCGGGCCCCGACTGGAAGGGCTCCTAAGCGCATGCTTGGAGAGAGGCCAGTTCCCGCTTCGTTGGAAGACGGGGAAGCTGGTCCTCATCCGGAAGCCAGGGCGCCCTGCGGACTCTCCGTCCGCATACCGGCCCATCGTGTTGCTCGACGAGGTGGGCAAGCTCTTTGAAAGAGTTATTGCTAACCGCCTCGCCGGGCACCTCGCGGGGATGGGGCCGGATCTTGCGGAACACCAGTTTGGTTTCCGCAAGGGGCGCTCGACGGTGGACGCCATCATGCGCGTGAGAGCCCTCACGACGGGGGACGCGGTTTCCCGGGGCGGGGTTGTATTGGCGGTGTCTCTTGACATCGCCAACGCCTTCAACTCCATGCCCTGGAGCTGCATTGGGGAGGCACTCCGGTATCACCGGGTGCCGACCTACCTTCGTCGTGTGGTCGGGGATTACCTGACGGATAGGGCCGTCATCTACCCCGGTCGGAGCGGAGAATGGAACCGGCGAGAGATGTCGTGCGGTGTTCCACAGGGATCGGTTCTGGGACCGGCCTTGTGGAACATCGGTTACGACTGGGTGCTGCGCGCCGACCTCCCTAGCGGCGTCAGCGTAGTCTGCTACGCTGACGACACGCTGGTACTGGCACAAGGGAGGTCGCACGAGGCGGCGGCCGAAAACATGACACGCGGGGTTGCGATAGTCGTGGAGAGGATCCGGCAATTGGGTCTCGAGGTGGCATTGCACAAGTCCGAGGCCATGTGTTTTCATGGGCCTCGGAATGCGCCACCGTCGGGATCCCTACTGACGGCAGGAGGGGTTTCCATCGGCGTCGGGTTGACGCTGAAGTACCTGGGACTCGTCCTTGACAGCCGGTGGAACTTCGTGGAGCATTTCCGACGTTTGGCCCCCAAACTGGAACGGACCGGGGCTGCCTTCAAGCGGCTCCTGCCCAACCTGGGGGGTCCAAACGCCTCCTGCCGGAGGCTCTACGCGGGGGTCGTGCGGTCCATGGCCCTTTACGGGGCCCCGGTGTGGGCGCGTTCTCTGAGGCGGCAAGCCGCCCGCTACCTGAACGCGCCCCAAAAGGGGATAGCCCTAAGGCTAGTCCGGGGCTACCGCACGATCTCCGGTGAGGCGGCGAGCCTCCTTGCCGGATTGCCGCCATGGGATCTGGAGGCGATAGTCCTCGCACGCCTTCACGAATGGCGCGCGGAGGCACTACGTCGGGGGGAAACTCCGCTGCCGCGGCAAATCACCGCTCGGCGGACGGACCTCCGGCGCGATCTCATGGTGACATGGAGAGAGCGACTGTCGCAACCCCGTGCAGGGCACGCCACCATAGTGGCGATAAGTCCCCTCTTTGAGGAGTGGCTAGAGAGGCGCCACGGCGCCCTCACCTTCCGCCTGACGCAGGTCCTCACCGGACACGGTTGTTTCGGGAGGTTCCTGCACCGAATCGGGCGGGAGGAAACGCCCGGGTGTTTCCACTGTGAGGATCGTCCGGAGGACACGGTGCAGCACACTGTGGAGGCCTGCCCTGCTTGGGCGGAGCAGCGCCGTGTCCTCGTAGAGGCGATTGGCGGCGGCGACCTCTCGCGCCCGGCCCTGGTTCAAGCCATGGTCCGGAGCGAGAGGGAATGGGAAGCCGTCACCTCCTTCTGCGAAGCAGTCATGCTAGTGAAGGAGGTGGCGGAACGTGAGAGGGAAAGAGCCTCACGTCCCAGCCGCCGCGGGAGACGCCCTGGGCGTCGGGGGTCACGTGGTGGCCCCCGGCCACCGTAGGCGCGGGCCTGTGGACGGCGAGTTTTGGGCTAGCTCGCCGTCCGGCCGTCTTATGACGACAGGCCGTGTCGACGGCGCGTTCGTGTTCCACGCGCGCCTCAAAGAGATGTCAGCAACCACGTAGGGGTCCGCACGGGCCGATGCCTGCCAGGGCTGCGGGACTGTTCGAAAGAGATACCGCGGCCCTGGAACACAAAGGGCAAAGAAGGAACATGGATGGGTTTTAGTCAGTACAAGTCTGACACTCCCTTCCGCTCCGCCCAGAGCGGGGGGGGTCATTTGATGATTTCCCATCCTAAAAAAAAAAAAAAAAAAAAAAAAAAAAAAAAAAAAAAAAAAAAAAAAAAAAAAGGGGTGGAATTCCTAAAAATCCTTTCTTAGTGGATACTTACTCTTCGCAAAGAACACACCCTCCAAGTTTCATGTCTCTAGGACCAGCGGTTTGGGCTGTTTGTTGATATATCACAGAGTCAGTAAGTCAGTCAGTTTACCATTTTATATATGTTTATAGATAATTACTTTATAAATGGATTAAAATACAGTGCTTCCATAATAAATAATATCATAAACATCAATAATACCTACATTCTCCACCAACAGGCCCCGTAACATTCAAAATAACGAGCGGTATCAACCATCTTAGTCGCCATTTTGTCTCTGGTGCATTCTTCCTCCTTGGTATGACGTTGGACTCTCCTCTATAATGTTTATGGTACTTTTGGTGCCATGGTACCTAGAAAGAATGAAAAAGGTGTTTATTGGACTAGGACATGCAGATAATTAGCAACAAAATAAGACAACAAAATACAAGGATATGAATTAAAAAGTGGAAAAAAGCAATGCTAAGCTCCTCTCCTCTCCGCTTCGCACATCTCCGCACGTCTTAGCTTTGGTGTCCGGGCCTTAGGCAGAGGTGCTCCTAATAGTACACCCACATATCGCCAGATATGTTTATAGATATAGATAAGTCCCATGTAATAGGGGGCGACTCTATTGCCATTAGTGTACCACCTCCACATGAATGATGTAACCAAGGTTTTGTAACAATATGCTGATTTAAAAGAGTGTCTATGGATTTTTTTGGCCCGTTTTTCTCCATAGAGCATTTATTTCAAGTAGTCCAGACTTGAAATAAATGCTTTGATTTTGATCAACCGTCAACTCCAGACTCCGTGGCCGCTAATATACTTATGTAAAGTTCCTACAAATAATAAAAATATGAAATACCTCATGTTTCACCGTTGACATGGCGCTATCGACCGGTAGTGGTGGGACATAGCGTGTGCTGTGGTGGAGCTTCGGGCTAAGAGGTTATTTCTGAAACAAAAAGATGGTGATTAAACTCAAACTCAAAGCATTTATTTCAATTAGATCATCACAGGCACTTTTGAATGTCAAAAAAACAAAAAAAAGCGAAGCTACAGTCACAGTCACAAGGCATAATAACTTGAGAAAGTACTGTAGTTGCACATTCCAAAGCGTAGATCTTTATGGAGAAGAATGAGCAAGAAACTCCATGGACACTCTTTTAAATCAAAATATTGTTAAAAAATCTTGATTACATCGTTCATCATCATCATCATCATCATTTCAGCCGAAAGACGTCCACTGCTGGACATAGGCCTCCCCCAAGTGACGCCACATTGACCGGTCCCGTGCGACTCGCATCCAGCGGATCCCTGCAACCTTCACCAGGTCATCGGTCCACCTAGTGGGAGGCCTTCCAACGCAGCGTCTTCCGGTTCGCGGTCGCCACTCCAGAACTTTTTGGCCCCATCGGCCATCCGTTCTGCGAGCAATGTGCCCTGCCCACTGCCACTTCAGTTTGGCTATTCTTCGGGCTACGTCGGTTACCTTGGTTCTCTTGCGGATGATTACATCGTTCATGTTGAGATTATACATATATGTGAGAACGATGTAGAAAGACGTGCACATTAAGAGCGTCCAGAGTAAAAGATTAAATCAACAATCAAAAAATAAAGAATTATTAAATTTAAATTTTGTATAATTATTATTCCATAAAGAAATGAAGGAGCTGAATACCGATATTTTACATGGAGCGACTGCCTATCTGACCTCCACAACTCAGTTATACACTGGACAATACGATAGCCCTTGGTAAGATTGTTACTTGTCACCCTGTCGGGCTTCTGACTATCCGTATTATCGATAGTCAAAAAACTACGTATTAATTGCTAGGACCATAACGTGCATTCCGAGGCTAGCAGACTTCTCGGTATTAATGGGTGTAAGGATACCCTTAACGAAGCCGAAAGACACTTGTTTTTCCCGCCATTGCGATCATTTTTTTGTTCTAGACCATACCTCCGTAACAAGAAGGTTCCCTTCTTGTTACGGAGATATTGGGGGTCAAAGTTCCAACTTTTACACTCGTTTTTTTTTTTTTTTTTTAATGTTATGACTTTACTTTAAATACCTCCTCGACCCCCGTACTATTCAAATCATCCATCAACACAATGTTTTGAGTGCTTTCCATCGAGTTCTACCGTAAAACGTGATTTTACACCCCATTTTTTTGCGTAAAGTTATTTTGTTTGATGTACAGAATGCTTGGTTGACGGCTATGTGAAGGGTCTGTTTACATCCTGTATAAGTTTGTTTTTATTTATTTTACTTTCGTACAGATTTTTTTTTCATCTTTCCAAAATAAATTATGTAAAGAACTATCTAGCTGGTCCGGAGGAAGGCGATGGCATTCGTGATACAAGGTAATTCTAGTAAGAGTGCCAAAGCACACCTTTGACACTTAAGTGCACATTATATTCGACCAATTTAATATTTAAGGAGATTTACTATACACATTTTACTAGCAATAAAGATTTTTTTTTTTTTTTATATTTTATATTTGTTTGGGATATTTTCAGTTCGTATAGAGAGCGCTTATAAGGTATGTTTTAAAAAAAAAATCATTTGTGTCATGTAGGCCATGTGGGCGAAGCCGCGGGCCGAAGCTAGTAGAGAAGTATGAAAAAAGAAGACAGACTGCGCCGACTCCAAAGAAATTGGGATAAGGGCAAGAGATAATGATGAATCAAGTTATTTATTATGGGAGCAGTGGTGGCCCAGTGAGAGCAGCGGTGGCCCAGTGGTGGCAGCCCCGACTTACGAACAGTAAATCGTGGGTTGGCAGGCACATTACTTTGTGTAATTTATTTCATCACCACTGATCTCAAAACGGTGAAGGAAAACATCGTGAGGAAACCGGCATGTTGTAAAACCAAAAATTCGAAGACATGTGACATCTACCAAACCGCACTGGGCCCGCGTGGTGGATTATAGCCCATTCCATCTCATAGAGAGGAGACCTGTGTCCCAGCAGTGGGAACATTATAGGCTGATTATGCTAAGTTATTTATTAGCAGTGCCACAAGCATAATTAGAAATCAACTTTCATCTTTGATAGAATTATGGCAGGCGTAACAGATGTCTGCGTTTAGTTCAGTTCAGTCGGGTCGAGTCCTACAAGGCGAGTGATGCGTGCGACTTTCGCTACCAATTAACGCAACTCGCTCGTCTTGTAGGCTTAACGTTTTAATTAGACTTTTGATTAGTATTAAGATGTTGGTATTGTGTTTGTGTCGTTCTTGAGTGGGATTTAGTTGAATAGAATACTTGTAAAGTAAAGTAAAATTTTATTTGTTTAAACATGGTGTACGCACGGCGGCCAGTCAAGCTATGCAAAACCAAATTAAGCTGATCTCTCATGGCCGTACCATAAGCTCGTACAATGCGAAGTCAGGTTATACTGGTTATGTATAGCTTGATGTGCCGCCGTGTGTACATGATACATTGCATGCAAGGTAATAATGAGATACAAAAAAGTTACATGTTCAGCCGCATATCATGGCGTACAAATTAGTAGGAAGAGAGGGTGCATAAACCTTGATAATATTCATCAAAAATAACATTATAGAAATTATGTAGGTACTTATTAAATCGTCATTATTCATTAAAGATTTAGATAAAATTAAATGTCAGTTCGTTAGAACTTTAGGATCGATGTTCCATGACATAAATTGGTACTTTGCGTAATTTATTTCATTACCACTGCTCTCAAAAGCCTCTGCGACTGCTGAGCATGAGGTTTGATTCCCGGGTCGAGCAAATTTATAATTGAATTTTTCCATCAGGAATTTCTTAGTAGCAATCACGGAGTCTGGATTTGTACCCAGTTGATGGCAATAGGCTCGCCCCCTATTAAATGGGACTTAAACATAACTAGCTAAATGTAGGTGTACTATTTTCTACACCCCTGCCTAAAGCCGGGTATCCACTTAGGTTCGCCGTGGTTTGCGAACGCGCCCGCTCCGCAAACCAAACATAATGGATACGTCGTGATCGCGGAGCGCGACTGGAGCACGATCGGAGCACGGCGGAGCGCTCGGGAAGCGGTTTTTTGCGCGATCTCAAAGGGGAGCGCAGTTTGTTCGTGGACGCGAGCGTGTCACGACGTGTTTGTTAAGTTCGCGAACATGGAGTGGTCCGATGAAAAATGTCTACAGCTCATAGAAGAATACCGTAAACATAATGTTTTATGGGACCCACGAGATGCCACGACCCACTTATTTCTTGGGATTTTAATATATGCATTATTTCATTATTTTTTCTTCCCTTATACATATTAGCTTGCCAAAATCGAGGAGGTCGTTTGTATTCCATCACAATATAATGTATCAAAATATAAGCTGCACTTCCTTCTAATTCTGGAGGTGTCGATGTTTGCACCGACCGTCTGTCGTGTGTCGATTGGAGACCGGAGCGCGGAATGTTAGTGCTCCGACAGGAGCACTGATGTTGCAGCCTAAGTGTGTACGCTGTACACGTTCACGTTCGCGGAGCACACAGTGTTCGCAAACCACGGCGAACCTAAGTGGATACCCGGCTTAACGCTTCGGGGATTACAGGCGTGATGTTATGATATGTTTATTTGCAGATAATTTAATATGACTTCCACCAACCCGCACTGGACCAGCGTGGTGGATTACAGCCCACTCCCTCTCACAGAGAGGAGGCTTGTGTCCTGTGTAGAGAGGAGCAGTAGGTTACCTTGTCGGCTGATTTTTTACTTTAGACTCAAGCCTCGTAGGCTTGAGTCTAAAGAGCGGCCAACCCGTCATACTTTTCTCTCTTTCGTTTCCCGTGATTGTGCCGTTGTAACAAATTTATCTTTGAATTTTTGAACTAATGGGTATCTTGTGCACTAGTACAAAAAATAAAAATTTGGAGAAACAAATTCAGTATAAACCTCCCAAAATCTGCTATTTTGCACAAATTTTACCTGAACTTTGGCCGTTCATAATGTACTCATAAATTGTAAAAGTAAAGAAAACATCGTGATAGAAACCTTGCACATGACGGAAATTTTAAATGACAAATATTTATTTTACAAACTTGGAAGGCTTATTCAAAAACACGTATTTCCTGGAACAAGTTTTATGAAATTTTCGAACTAAATTTTTCGTTCAATGTTATACAACAAGGCGGTATGAGGTGCACAGGAGACGAGTCATGCGGGGTCGGAGTGGGTTGAGACGGAGTTGAATGAAGATCACCGCTCTGGTTCTGGATGAAACAACAAGCTTTTCGACCATGCTCGCGTTGACGATAGTCGGACCGGGAAGGGCCCTCTTAACATTTTCATTAGAATTTGATTGGTATTAAGATGTTGGTATTGTCTTGTCAGTAAAGATTTATAATTTGAACGGTAATGCGTTCAGACACAAGGACCAATCTAAACTAATATAATATCTTTCGGATCCGGTCATTAAAACGGACATAAAATGAATCGCAAGTGCGCTACTTACAAGTCTACCCACACCACAGGGTGCTTCTACAGAGCCCTGATGTTCAACTCGAGACGAGAGCGACATTCAATATCTGATCGCGGCGGAGTTGAGACGTCTTGGAACTGTATCCAACTCATTGTGCCCCGTGTTGTTGTTTTAAGTTGTAATCTCAAGTAATTCGTTAGTTTAACTAGAAACAGTGTATCCCACCCAGTGCGTTTTCTTAGCACGAAACCTGATGTACGAGCCTAACGGAATAAATCTTGTCAAATACGACATATCTATACAAATAAATAAAATTAAAGTGTCTATCTGTAATATCAAAATAACAGCTTTTTACTTGGTATTACGATACCCCTCTCTAAGATTACATACTATTCGGTAATATAGACATGCAATACATAAATACATACACAAGTATCCCACTGAGACTGACGAGAATGTTAAGAGGATCATTTGCAAGTTAAGCTGAAGAACGATCCGATTGGGTTATTTTTTTTTTGGATGGGGCTTCATTAAATGACCCCCCCCGCTCTGGGCGGAGCGGAAAGGAGTGTCAGACTTGTACTGACTAAAACCCATCCATGTTCCTTCTTTGCCCTTTATGTTCCAGGGCTGCGGTATCTCTCTTCGATTTCGAACAGTCGCGCAGCATCCGATTGGCTTAGTGGTGGAGTGTTTGGCTTTGAGAGCTGTACATGACTTGAGTAAGTTGAGTTTAGATGTACAGAAACCAACTCGCCGCTAAATAACAACAGCCACACGGGTCGATCTTCAAACCGCGCTTTGCAAGGTCGGTCTGTGGATGGGTGACCATCCTTTACATACCGATTTTCCTCCGTGCCTCGGAAAGCACGTGGCTGTCGTTGTCATATGTAGATCTTTGACAGTCGTTACAGGTAGTCAGTGGGCTGGAAGTCTGCTCGTGAGTTCGATGGCCAAATAGAACATTGAGCATGAGGTCCTGGGTTTAATTCCCAGTTCAGGCAAAGTATTTTTGGGGTTTTCCATCAGGTTTTTTAATAGGCTCGTCCCCTATTACATGAGACTTA